>CM053596.1:85068459-85093898 GCA_028646575.1 Pseudocheirus occidentalis | reverse complement strand
GGAGGCCTTTTCTTCATCTTGACTATGGGAGGTCTGATTCCCTGGATTCCCTTCCATGGTCCCAGCTCCCTCCTGAATCTGCCAAACAATCACCTGGATTCAGAAGCAGACAGCTGCCAGGTTCTCGTTCAGTCCTCAGAGGTAGACAGCTCCCAGGTCCTTGTCCAGTCCTCAGGGCAATCCCTGGCACACACTGAAGTTCACAGGGTCCAGAATATCTCAAACCCTTCACCACTTCTCTTGCCTGGAACTCAAGGATCAGCTAGGCCATGAATAAACAACGTCTCATCCTGTTCATATTTCTTCAGTCTTCCAGCAGTGCAGCTGGCTCTAGGACCCAGAAGGAATATTGGCCTTCTGTTCGGCCTTCACCAGATTCTAGTCTCAGGAAAACTCCAATTCAGTTTTCAGTCAGCTTCCAGATACTGGGAGAGAAACTCTTTCTCTCTCTCTCTCTCTCTCTCTCTCTCTCTCTCTCTCTCTCTCTCTCATACACACACACACACAAACACACACACACACTCAGCTGGCTTTAATCTCCATGAATCTTCCTTCAGGAGGAGTCAATTCCAATTCTCTCTCTCTATCTCTAGAATTCTTCTTTATGTACAGCACTGGCCTCCTGTCTCAGCCAATAGCCTTCTTCCTAGTCAACAGGGGAGTTCACACCTTCTCAACAATGGACAGGGTTCACACCTTCCATACTTAGCCCTAAGTTACTAAGTGCTAAGTATCTGATAAACTGATTACTTTTACAAATGGTTAGTCTTAATGACGTGGAATGTAGAGAGGCTGTGTCAGAATGATAGCTCGAAATTATACAGTGTGGTAAAGCTTGTAAAGTGCTTTATAAATATTAATTCATTTTATCCCAACACTGAGCCTGGGAGGGAGGTGCTATTATAGACATTC
The DNA here is from genome assembly GCA_028646575.1 of Pseudocheirus occidentalis. Lineage (NCBI taxonomy): Eukaryota > Metazoa > Chordata > Mammalia > Diprotodontia > Pseudocheiridae > Pseudocheirus > Pseudocheirus occidentalis. The sequence continues at coordinate 85,092,986 of CM053596.1, read as the reverse complement.
CCCTGTTTATAGATGAGGAAACTGAAGAAAACATAAGCTAAGTGAATTGCCTGGTGTCACACAGCTGGGAAGTGTCTGATGGTGCACTTGAATTCAAGTCTTCCTGACTCTGCGTCCAGTGTTTGATCCACTGCACCATCTAGCTGCCTCATAGTGGCGAGACAGTTGACCTTGAGGTTGTGTGTGTGTGTATACATATACACAAATGCACATACAAATATATATATATGTGTGTTTGTGTATGTGTGTATATACATACATATATATACATACATACATATGTATATATATATATATGTAGAGAGAGAGAGAGAAAGATTTTTTTTACATAACAGGTGCTTAATGCATGGCTAAATAAATGAATAAATGTCTCAACCTTCCATTTTTCAGCCTTATCCAGCAGGCCTCTGACCAGGCTTTTGGAGAGCCACTGTGTTGGTCACCACCATTTCCAGAAATATGAAATGTCTATGTCTTTGGCTATGTTTACTGTCCCTATTATTTAACTGACATAGGGAGTTCACGGTGAGGAATCTTCCTTTACATTGTAGACTGGCATCTACTCTATAATGCATCATCTTAGAGAGTTGCCCGGGGGCACATGTCCATCATGTGTGTGACCCAGGGACATGGGCCTTGGATCCTCAGTCTTCCTGACACAAAGGCATCTCTCTACCCATTATACTTTAATACTTCTCAGTTCTTTGTATATAGTAATAGATTTGTTAAATCTAATGGAAGTGATGGATGTTTATTCTTTATGTTCTTAGGGCTTCTGACAAGTTGTTCATCCTGGATCAATGTGAGAAGTATCGACGTTGCTGCCAGTGTAAGAGGCGTCTGAACAACTCCGGGGAATCTAACCTGTGGCCGATGACCAGACAGTTACATGGCTCCAGACTGCTGGCTTAAAAAAGAATGTTTGGGCCTACGTTTCCTGGGGAAAAGTTTTACTCTTTTGGATGTGGTGATGTGACTGTGGACTGCTTATCACACCTCAATGAAAACGATATTATGAGGTTTTTTTTTTTGTGCCTTCAGTTTTAGAAGTCTTTTTCTCTATGTTCACATAAAAAAAATCAAATGGGAAAAATAGGTTCCCTCTTCCTGGTCACCCCAGTTGATTTTCGCTACTTCTGTCTGCTTGCAGTTAAGGAGGATGTATGGTGGTAATGGCTAGACTACCACTGGCTTAGGGCCCGGGGGATAGACCCAATGGTTATTCCTGTCCCTTTGTTTGGTGGGATTCATGAGTTGTGACACTGGAGTGGGATGCTACTGTGTTATCCCTGCCCCTATGTGACTTTGGGCAAGTCACTTTATTCCTTTGTGCTGTAATAAGCATTATTATAATAAATCTTTTTCAAAGTGCCTACCTGTGTGTGGCATTTGATAATGTCCACCCCTTAGCTAACCTATCTTCTCCAGGCACTGGAAGCATTGGGGTTGGTGTCATGATGACAGATGGGGCCCAAGCCTGAGAGATTTAATGGGACTTGAGTAGAAGGCTCAGGGGCCTGAGGCTTTGTCTGGTAAGAGCAGAAGGTAGAAGACAGCAGAAAGTCTCAGTGAAGATCAAGCAGGTTTGAATTCTGGGTGGAGATCCAGGCAGTGTGGGGAATGGGGACCAATCCTCTGACACTAGCAGAACAAAAATCTTATCAGGAGGGAGATGTGTAGGCAGAGAGGGGAGATGAAGGTAGATCAGAGAGGGATGATCCAAGGTAAAAGGACTGGAAGAATCTTGATAGCCCCCTCCCCTCTGGTTCTTAAAGAGGGGCATTTCACGGTCAGCCCTTGTCACTGAGCCATGAGTTGGTTAGAACATTTTCTCATCTTTTTTTTTCCATTTAGGACACGACACACTTGTCATTGTACTGGCATGTTCTAACTAGCATTCTCTCCCTTGTCCCTCCTCATGATCAACCATCCGCTAATCCAGCCATCCATAAGGTTTTGTAGCCATCTGCACTCCATGCACACCATGTGCACACCATGTGCGCATTCGTACAACCCTTCTCTTCCCACCATGCATACTACCATCTCCTTCCCCTACCCTTCAAGCCCCAGTTGGACACAGAAAGTGGAATGAGAAAACCTGAAGTGGTGTGACATGCACTGCAATCACAATATTCTTTTCAGCAGACTTGGCTTCTTTTTTATACTTTGTCTTTGCTGGCTGCATAGATTGTGCCATCAGCCCATCAAAGGAGAGTAGATGATCATATTAATACATAGAATACTAGATTCTTGGAGTTGGACAGGACCTCATGAGTGAACTGATTCAGCCCCCTAAAGCATCCATTCCATCCTTGACAAGGTCATCTAGCCTGTGCTTCAAGAAGACGTCTAATAACAGGGAACTCACTAATTCTGTTGCACTGTTTGACAGCTTGAGTGGTTGGAAATTCTTCATGTTGATCTGAAATTTGCTTCCTTGTAATTCACATCTAGCCAAGCTCCAAGCTTAATAAAGATCAGCCTAATTCTCATTTATTCTGTGTAAACAGGTTGTTATTTGTTGCTGAGTTGTTTCTGTCACTTCTGACTCTTCATGACCCCATTTGGGGTTTTCTTGACAAAGATACTGGAGTGGTTCGCCATTTCCTTCTTCAGCTCATTTTGCAGATGGGGAAACTGAGGCAAACAGGGTTAAGTGACTTAGGTGACTCCAAAAAGAGGGATAACACTCGGGCACTGATTTTATTGACCAGGTTGCTACTACAACTTCTTCCATAATAACTGTAGTTTTAGGGCATTTAAAAGTCATTTTTACAAGTCTAATTTGTTTGTCTTTTGTCTTTTGGTCGTTCATTGATAATGCAATTTGTGCAAGATGGCTAAAGCCACTTTCCAGTCCTGGAGTGGTAGGTTGGCTCTAAGAAGTGGGTGGTCCCCTTGTTCAGCTAAGAATGGTTGCAAACCCACAACCCCAAATACCACAGGAGTGATGTGCTCATTGGGAGAGAGATGTAGCATCTCCCCAAATACTCAGTGTGTGGGGTACCTACTAGCTCCCAAGTGAGCCCACACTATTGCTGTGCAGCTCAGCTTATTAGCAAGTTGTTCTGTGAGCTGTATTATACTCTGTCTTTCAGAAGCTCCTAAGCACAGCTCCGAACTATATTAAAACAAAGCGAAGACTGAAGCTATAATCTAAGCAGGGTGCACAGTCTTGAAGCTTAGGGGAAATGAAGGGAAGGGAATAAGCATTTACTATGCCATAACCTACTCTGTGCCAAGTGCTTCACAAAAGCAATCTTCTCTGAGCATCACAATCCTCAGCTAAGTGCTATGATGATCCTCATTGTTTTTACAGTTGAGATAACTGAGGCAGACAAGTGATTAAATGACTCCCTAGTGTCACCAAACTCAGAAGTATCTGAAACTGGATTTGAACCCAGGGTTTCCTAGCTCCAGGCCCAGGGGTCTTATCTATTGTGTCTTCTAGATTGGGGAATTTATATGGGAGCAGATGTTGGAGAGGCACAAAATGATGTTGTATGTTGATGGAATTAATAGAACCATGTGAGGTTGAGTGCAGGCAAAATTATGTGGTGGGAATTTGTCTTGTCTCTCACCTTCCATTTCTATGTTCTTCCTTTTAAATTTTTACTGAGCTCACCTTTTTAAAAAAAAATTCCTCCTTCCTTCCCTACTTAGTGAGCTATCCTTTGTAACAAAAAAAGTAGGAAAAAAAGCAGTTTACTAAAGCTAACTGACATATCACTTGCATCTTATGATATATTCAGTGCTTCACATCCATAGTCCCCCACTTCTGCAAGAGAGGGAGAGAGTCATTTTTCCCCCACCTCATCTTTGGGGACAAGCTTGTGCATTGTAATTGTGCAGCATTCAGGCTCATTGTTTTTCAGATTTTTTTATGTCTTTGTATTCATTGTGTGCATTGTATTCTTGATTCTGCTTACAAGACTTTGCAGCAGTGGATAGAAATATTCCCATGCTTTTCCAAATTCTTCACAGTCATCACTTCTTACAGCAAAATAATATTCTATTGCATTTAAGTGCCAACATTGATTCATCCATTTCTCAATCAGTAGACATCTACTTTGTTTTCAATTCTTTGTTAACACAAAAATGAAAGGACTTTTCTTTTGTGTCTGATGACCTTGAATTTCTGTGCCCTTTTAGACACTTGAGTACTGGGTCCACTTCCCCCTAACACTAACTTCCAACAACTGCTTATAGCCTTCATCCCTTTTGTTATGAGGAAAGATATTTATTGAGTCAGTAGTAACTTGGTGTGTTTTTGTTGAATGAATTACCTATTGCAATAGTATTTTAAGGAGAGAAGAATGCTAAGGAGTGTAGCTCCAGTGGTAGCATTTCAAGCATGATGGCACTTGGGTAGAGGAGATACTTTAGGCTAGAGTGTCTTTCAAACCCCATCCACTGAATCGCATTAGAATGGAATACTACATAGGAGGCCAGCCCTTGGGCCTCAGAAATTTTTCCAATAAAGTTTAATTCAAAAAGCATCAGAGGTATCTATAATTATTAGGTAGAGCATGTAGATATTCATAGAATCCAATACCAATGATAGAGAAAACCATTAAGGATAAGGAAACATGATTGAATCAATGGAAAGAGCTCTAGAGGTCCACAAAAGTGTGACCATGGCCCAATCACTCCAAATCTCTGATCCTTGGTCACTACATATGAAAAACAGCATCATGCTACTCATTAAATAATGTTGTTGTAGTGGTCAGATGAAATTGAAGGGGATGCAAAGTCACTGGGATCTTATTGCAATGCTTGAAAGACCTGAGATTCTCCCCGTATGGATGCTTCTAACAATATATATTACAAACCCTCCATGCTTTAGCCATAGAATTACAGTTTTAGAGATAGAAGAGACCTCAAACTTCCCTTTTGTTGAATGAGGAAAATGAACTTCACAGGGCTGAAGTGATTTGCCCAAGGTCACATAGATCATTAGCACCTGGGCAAAGATTTGAATACAGATTTTTCTTTTCCTTTTTGGAGGGAAGGTCCCATAGCTAGTAATTGTGTCAAGTATCAGATGTTGGATTTGAACTCAGGTCCTCCTGACTCCAGGGCCAAAATACTATTCCCTGATATCTTCTTGTTAATTAACTCTGGGACCACTTTATTGTCAATCTGTAGTGTCTGTTCAAGATATTTTACTAATGGACCAGATCAATGAGCTTTCCACCAAATTTTATAGCAAAATTTAGAAATAGATGTTTATTAAAAATCCATTTTGCTTTTTTTCTCTGTGAATAGGCATCATTCCAAAGAATGATTATGAGTCTTATTTAGGTAGCTTTGTAGTATTCTGGCAATTGAAGAAGTCAGCAGTGTTATCTAAAAGAGGAGTAACCCAAGAACTTCACCTCACATCGTGCTTTAGGTATGGAAACCCTCTATTGTGTTTTAAAAATTAAAATTAGTGTTGCAAAAGTTTCTTTGGTCTGGTATTCTTAATTTCCTTTGACTCTATGAAACAGGGACCATATTAAGATAGGACATGCTCTTAACTGTGCGAGAAATCATAACTGTTAACTAGAGGGGTGTCCTTAGTTTTCTGGGAAGACAGAACTTCTCCAAGGGTACATGTAACATCAACGTTATTCTCTTTGGTAAATAATTCAAGAACTTTAGTGGAAAACCATGTACTTTTGGTTTTCATTGTTGTGAGATTTTTTTTTTTTTGCTTTTTGGAGGGCAATTGGGGTTAAGTGACTTGCCCAAAGTCACATGGCTAGTAAGTGTGTCAAGTGTCTGAGGCTGGATTTGAACTCAGGTCCTCCTCACTCCAGGGCCGGTGCTCTACTCACTGTGCCACCTAGCTGCCCCAAGCAGGCAAATTCTGTTGGTCAGAACTCTCCATGCAAAACCCTTGTACATTAATAATATGGTTCTTTGAAGACTTTAGCTAAACATAAAGCGTGGATTGTTTTTCTTCCATATAAAAGAATCCTCCTTCCACTTGAATTCTGCTCCTCCATGCAAGTGGCAAATATCTTTGGTGACCTTACATTTCCTTGTTCTTTGTCTCAATACCAATAATCGAAAGGTCACAAAACATTTATTAATTCTTCTTTTAAGAAACCTTGTAAGAGTTTTATAAATGCATAGGGGACACTTTGTTGGAGGGCAGCATCTAGGACTTCATTTTGCTATACTGTTCAATGCTTTTTTAGATTCAATAAGTGGATGCCTTCGTTGTCTGAACCTTTCAGTCAACTTTGTATTTTTCTCCCTTTTATGGCTTAAATGGCTAAAAATTCATCACCAAGTGGCCAGCCTACTGCTGCTGAACCTCTCTGTTCTTCGCTAGGCTGGTCACCAGAAATCAGACATTACTTGTCATTGGGTCTCAAAGACTTTTCAGCATAGTGGAATCTGGCAGAGATTGCATTCAGCTGGTACAGACTTTAAAAACTTCGGTCCACTTGAATGTCATGATGACACATGGGATTAGGATATAATTCTATCGTTATACCACTCTTTAGGAGATTGATTATTAATAGCTCACTATTAGCATTAATAATCAATGTACTAAAATAACAGTATGGAAATTATTTTTTTTTTCCTGAAAATTTCTGGATATTCTGAACAAGTAATCCATTTAAGACTTCTCTGTCTAATACATGCCCTCTGTCCATTTCTTCCTCTGTAACCAGAGAGGGAAGCTACCCATGGGAAGGAAATTGCTGAGTAGGAGTAAAAACCAAAGTGTTAAGCAAAGTTAGAAGTGTGAGCAATCCCTGGATGTAAAGAAATAACAGGCAGGGATCAAAGTCAGGAATTTTTTGCCAAGTCAGCTAAGGGAACTACTCTCTGAGCTGTACAGAATCTCAGGAATAGGCTGAAGCCAATGACAGTTTTTCACAAAATCATAGATGTCTAGAGCTAGAAGGGTCATCAGATGCCATCTAGCTCAACTGCCACCTAAAACATGGATGATTTTTATGTCTGGCTTCTTCCTGAAAACCTGTAGTAAAAGGGTGCTCATTACCACCAGTCAATTCCAACACTGAACAACTTTAATTGTTCAGAGGTCCCTTCTATTGAATTGAACTCTCTAATTCTTATTCTGCCCCTGAGGGTCAAGGAGAATGAGTCTGATTCTCAAGGTCTTTCAGTTGTTGGATATAGTCCATTTTTAGAGACCAATAGTTTCTGATATGTCATTGCTTTAAAAAGACTGTTGTTGTTTCTTATACCTCTCGATACAAACTGAGTAGGTTCTGAGGTCTTCTCTATTCATTTGATAAACTTGGCTTCATTTTTCTTGTATTGAAAGGACTGTATGTTGGTCTATGGATAAATAGGTTTGCAGAACTATATATGTATATATAACTATATAAAAATATAAATAAATTATATATAACTATATATACATATATAACTTATATATAACTACATATGCATATATAACTATACATAATAACTATATATAACTATATGTATAACTATATATAAATAATTAAACTATATACATATACATATACACACACACACATATGGATTCATAGAATGCTGCAGCTGGAAGGAATACTAGGGATTCTTAGGAATCATTTCATTCAACACCCCTCATCTTACACTTGGGGAAACTGAGGTGCCAAGAGGTTATATGACTTGTCTAAGATGCTGCAACAATTAATGAAAGAGGAACTATTAATAGCTGTTTCCTATTTAACTTTTACTTTGACACTAAGAGACCTATTAAAATCCTAATCTAGATATTTAGAGTTTGAAGGCCTAGACAAAAAATGAGAAACTTAAGGAATGTAGGCGGTGTTTTCATCACTGCTAGTGCCACAGTGGATAGAGCGCAGGAACTGGAGTCAGGAAGATCTGAGTTCAAATCTGACCTCAGACAGTTACTAGCTTTGTGACCATGGACAAGTCATTTAACATCTGTTTGCCTCAGTTTCCTCAACTGTAAAATGGGGATAATAAGAGCACCTGTCTCACAAGGTTGTTGTAAGGATCAAATGAGACAGTATTTGCAAAGTGCTCAGTGCAGTAACTGGCACATAGTTTGTACTGTCTAAATGCTTATTCCTTTTCCTTCTCCCTAACTGGGCAATATATCACATAGCAGAAAGAATGCTGGATCCAGAGTCAAGGAACCTGAGTTTGAGTTCCTGGCTCTACTATCACTTATATATTATTGCTTATTACTTATCACTTATTAACCACATGATGTTGGGCCAGTCATTTATCCTTCCTGGGTCTCAATTTTCTCCTATGTAAAAAGAGGGAGTTAAATGAAATGACCTCTGTGGTCACTTCTAGCTCTAAATCAATGATTAGATTTGGAATCTCAGAAGACGAAGTAACTCATAGTTAAAGAAATGTCATGAGAAAAAGGGATTTAGATTTCTGTATCAGGGTTTCAGATACAGGGATGTATTCTCCAGAACAGAATTTAGATCACACACACATACCATTACATTGTAATTTAAATTTAATTTAAATTTGAAGACCCCTTTTTGTTATGTCAAATAAGCAGGTACTTAGCCCTTGGTAACTCATCAAATCTTTGTGGCTAAGAGGTAGAGGGTGTGAACTCTGTCTCCTGTTGCTGACATAACAGGAAGGGTTTGGCTGAAACAGGAAGCTTTGTGTGTATATAAGAAGGGCCCCAGAGAGAGACAGTCAGAATTAGGATTTTTCTTCTGGCAAGGTCCTGGTGGTAGAATCGTGGAGACTGAAGCCAGCTGAAAGTGAGAGAGACAGAGAGAGAGAATGCACGCATGTGTGTGTGTGTGTGTGTGTGTGTGTGTGTGTGTGTGTGTGTGTGTGAGACAGACAGACAGACAGACAGAGAGACAGAGAAACAGACAGAGAGAGACAGAGAGACAGAGAGGCAGAGAGAGAGAGAGAGAGAGAAAGAGAGAGAGAGAGAGAGAGAGAGAGAGAGAGAGAGAGAGACTGACAGAGAGACAGAGACGGAGAGAGAAAGAGAGAGACAGAGGTAGTTTCTCTCCCAGCATCTAGAAGCTGACTGAGAACTGATAGGAGACTGAGAACTAGGAGGTTTTAGGGAGGGAGGTGGCTTGGTATAGTGATGGCATTTCCCATGAGCTAACATAGGTGAACATAGTGGTGGGCTGGTGGGAATGGAGACATGAGGAAGGGCAGTGTTAGATGGAGCCTTTTGCTATGGCCCTGGCAACCCTGAGCAGGGAGCTGAGGCAGAGCCTTTCTGGTGGGCCTCAACTGCCCAGATACCACACACCTTTCCTCCTTTTTCTTGTTGTGTTGGAAGTAGGAGCTTGAAAAATGAGGTGGAACAGGCTCAATTGGTGATTCAAACAATATTCACCACGCTAGGCTGTTGAAATTAAATATCTTTAAAAATATTTTTTATCGCTGATTGATCTCCCACTATACAAAATAGAAATGCATATGGTAGCTACTTTGCAGCAGTTTACTTTCTGAATATGCAGGTTAGCCAACAAATCTATCAAAAACTACCCATTTAGTGTCAACTGCACAAGGACATTGTGCCTTCTATCTCTTTTCTCTCTTCTCTATTTCTTTTAGGCCTGTGTTTTAATCAATAGATCCCCTAGCTTCTCCTCTTTCCTTCCCTCCCATCCCTGTGAGTAGTGGAATGGATGGAGAAGGAAAGGGAAGACCTGCTCCCTGTCAGTTCCTATCAGGTACATTGGGAAAGCTTCCCACTGACTCTGGTAGTTTGGTTTCACAAACCCTTAAAAGGGAGGGGGAAACTTAAGGAGATCCAAGGAGAGCATGAAAATTGATTTCCTGTGAACAAGGCAGAATACAGCAAACCACAACATGATTTGGCAAGACAATTGAGCTGAAAAGCAGTGAGGAATAATTCCTCTTCCAGATGCTAGTGACTCCTACATATAAACATGGGCTCTTAGAATGTAAGGCAGCGGTTCTCAACCTTCCTAATTCTGTGACCCTTTAATACTCGTATGTGGGCATATCTGCATGTGGGTGGACCCGCCTGGAGATGGATAGAGGAGCAGGGTCTGGGTTCCTAAGACCATCGGAAATAGGTGTTTTCTGATGGTCTTAGGCGACCCCTGTGACCCCTGTGAAAAGGTCACTCAACCCCCAAAGGGGTTGCAACTCACAGGTTGAGAACCACTGATGTACGGGAAGAGGCTCATCTAGTTCAACCACTCCCTGAAGCACGGATCCCTGACAATTAGTCATTCACCTTCCACTCAAATATCTCCAGTGGCTGGGAACTCATTATCTCTGGGCCATGTCAGAGAGTTCTATTTATTAGAATTCTTTCTTTCCTATCTTGAGCTAAAATTGACCCACTCTGTAACTTCTACTTATTCCTCTTAGTCCTGCCCTTTCAGGTCAAGGAAAACAAATGGAAATGAGTGGACATAATCAAATTCAAACATCTTTATTAAGTACTTGTGATATATAAGACATTATGAGATTATTTTCATTGCCCAGACTTGTGACTTCATTGGTGTACAGAACTCTTGGAACAAAACCTCTCTGCCAATGCCAGCAACTCTTCTCTAATTTGTAGTTTTAAAGAGGGACTCTCGAGCCAAGATGGAGTAGAGGCCACCCAGCTGAACATTCTCAACATTTCCCTCCAAACTACTTTGAAATAACACCTCAAATTAAATTTTGGAGCCACAGACCCAACAAAAGGTCAGGGTGAGATATTTTTCTGGCCTAAGAAGGCTTAGGAGTCCAGCAGGAGAAATTTGTGACAGGGTAGAAGCATGTCTGGAGCTCACATAGGTGGTGGCAGCCACAGCCACTTCTGCAGCAGCCTTAGGAGATCTCAACCTGGAGATGGTAAGAGGGTCCTTTCACTGGTGCTAGGTTGCCCATGTTCAGTTCTGGGCCACAGTTTCAGGGTGGAGAGGATATTTATAGCAGTTCTTTCTGTGGTGGTAAAGAACTGGAAATCGAGGGAATGTTTATCAATTGGGGAATGACTGAACAAGCTGTGGTATATGATTGTAATGGAATACTATTGTGCTATAAGAAATGAGGAGAGGGGTGGTTTCAGAAAAACATAGCGAGACTTATTTGAACTGATGTGAAGTGAGAAGAATTGTGAAATCATTGTGCATAGTAATAGCACTATTGCAATAATGATCACCTGTGAGAGACTTGGCCGGTCTGATTAATATAATGGTCCGAGACAATTCCAAAGAACTCATGATGAAAGAATGCTATCCCCCTCTAGAAAGAAAACTGATGAACTCTGAGTGCAAATTGAAATATATTTTTCTCACTTTATTTTTCTTGTTTTTTGGAAACATGGATAATAAGAGAAAATATGTTTTTCATAATTTTACATGTATAATTTATATCATATTGCTTGCCTTTTAGTGGGTGGAAGAGGAGGTGGGAGGGAGGGAGAGAGTTTGGAACTGAAAATACAAAAGTTAAAAAAAACAATATGTATTTTCTTAAAAAAAGAATTGCTTGGGGCTCTTAGAGGTCAACTGACTTGTCCATGGTGTCACAACTAGTAGGTATCAAAAGCAGAATTTGAACCTAAGTTTTCCTGACTCTCAAATTGGTTCTCTTAGCCACTATACCATGCTGCTTTTTTTTTTATCATGGAAAAGAAAGATGAAAAACAATATAATCTCTACCCTCAAGCAGCTTACAATCTAATGAGGGCGATTTTATACATATATATATATACACACACACACACATACATACATATATGTATGTATGTGTATATAACACACACACATATAAAATGGTATTATATATACGTACACACACAATTAGGTCTCGTAAAAGATGGAATGAGATGAGTAAATGTGAGATTGAGACAAAGTACTTTAAGAAACATGAGAAAGGAGGAATACTTTTTAGATTGGGGGAGTAGGAAGGGTGAAAGGTAAGGTTATGTGGAGATGGGAGCACCTGAGCTAGGCTGTGATGAAAGAGAAGTATTTCAGTAGGTAGAGATAAGTAGGCAGGCCTGGTATAGATGGTCCATTCAAATGTCCAGAGGCTGAAAAAGAACAGCAGGAGAATAGGGGAACAATTTCTCCCAGTCCACTGTGGTTGAAATGTATAGTATTTAATGCGGAATAGAATAAAACAAGGCTTTACAAATAGCTTTGGAGTCAGACTATGAACCTTAAAATGTTTTCTAAGTGAAAGATTAAAGAGTTTGTATTTTATCCGGTAGTCAATAAGGAACCACTGAAAATTCTTAAGCAGAGGACTACCATAGTTAAGATTATGGAAGATTATCTTTACAGCTGTATGAGGAATGGGTTTTATCAGAGAGACTGAGAACAAGAAGATCAGGTTGGAGACTTTTACTGTAATCCAGATGAGCAGGAATGAGGACCTCTAATGGCCGTGTGAGCAGAAAGATGGGGGAATCTGTGTGAGATATTTGGAAGGCAGAACTGGTAGGACTTAGTGTCATAAAACTGATTGAATGTAGGGGCTGAAAGAGAGAAGAAGCTAAAATGTCTCTAGGGTCTAGGAAGACTGGTGCAACAACAGGAACAAGGAAATGGGGATGAGAGGTGGAGAGTGATGAATTCAGACTAGATTTATTGCTTGGAGAAAGGCCAGATGAGAGAATCCTTGGAAAGAAGACCAAACTTAGCTACTGATAAGGGGAAATTGGGATGCGAAATAACCACAAAGTGAGTGAGATCACAAATGACCTTGGAGATTGGGTGGGGATGTGAACTAGGTGGAGGGGGATGTGTCATGGACAGGCTATAATGATAAGCATATTTTCAACCAATTCCTTCTATGTTTTGCAATAACGAAGACATTTCTAAGTCTTTGAAATCTAATAAAATGGTCTTGTGATATAAAACAGAGAGCGATCTTTGTGTTTTATCAGTTCAGGGGTCAATGTAGAGTACATCACTGTTGGTCAGTTTGTTATACAGTTGCAAGGCCTCTGCTGTTTTATTGCTGGTTGGGGCGTTAGGGCATTAGAGAGGATGACCAAGTATAAAATGAGAAGCAGAAGGAGCAATAAAACATTACTATCTACTTGTTGCCAAGGGTTACTAGGAGATCCTTTGGCACTATCAGATAGCAATGGCAGCTCGAGGTAGGGATGCCTGGCCAGAGGCAGAGAGTGGGGATCATTGGTACCAGGGCCACTAAAAGACTGTTCTCAAAGGAGAAGAATAGAAGTTTTCCTAGGGAATTCTCCACTATTTAAATTTCTCCAAAATTTAAAGCTAGAAGTTTATTGAGAGATCATCCAACTTAACCTCCTTTCACTGATGTGAGAAAACTTTGAGAGATCATGCAACTTGCCCATGGTCATATAGCTAATAAGTGAATGAGCCAGAATTCAAATTCAGGTCCTTTGACTGCAAATTTAACACTGCCTCTGCTATATTACATTTCTTCATTTATGGTGCTTTATGTGAAACTACTATAATATAATAACTTGACAACCAAACCAGGGGATTGAGATAAGTGGTAATTTACAAACTCTCACTTACCTGCCTTAGCTCTAGTAGCAGAAATAGGCCTTCCTAAAGCATTTTTAAAAAAAGCAATATTAACACAAATTCATTTACAGTAATGTTTTTGGGTTTACAGAGAAATTTTATCTGTTTGTTTCAGGAATAGGTCCTTTGGGACTACATTCCCAGCTCATCTTCCTTCCCTAAGTCTAGAAATGTCTAAGTTAAAACACTTCCCTCTGAGAAGGGCAAAAGTTTTCTTCCACAAGGAAGCTACTTTGGTCGCTACACGTCATAGAGTACAGTTTTTTTAAAATTAAGATTGTGTCCCCCTATCTTGACCAAACTGGAAGTAAATAACAATAGCTATTCATGGGCCTGATCCCACTGTTGATTCACATGGAAGTTTGAATCTGCTTTATTTTTCTAACCTGGGTTGGTTTGCCCCTCCTGTGGAAGCCTGGTGGTCTTCCACTCCCAAGGACTGACTGTTTCGGTGCCAGACTTAGACATTTGGCTGTGGCCCTACCAAGGCTTAGAATCCCCCAGATCTACTAGTCTTGGCCATTCCAGCAGCAGTGACTAGAGGTGCACCATAAATACAGCGGTGAGAGCAGTGAATTTGAGTGAATAACTGAGCACTACAGAAGGAAATCTAAAATTAATTCCCTTCCTTTCCCCTACTTTTTCGGCAAGTTTCCTTTCTCCTCAATCTCTTCAGAATTTTCTCAATTTTTCATGATTAAAACAAAATAATATGAAGCAAACCATTGAACATATTTCCACATGTTCACTTGAGTTCAATAGAAAAGACCTTTATACAGTTACTATGCATTTCCTGAAATGGCCTTTGGGACCATGAAGGAATTGGTTTTATATAAATAGGACCGCTTTAGGGATTAGAGATTTGGAATCTGTTTCTGCCTAAGACTAATATAATTTTCCCCCACATCCAGTCTTGGTCTGCTTTTCATCTCTCCTTGTTTTAGAATTGTGACTGAAGCATCTCTCTTCTCTTGCTTGGTCACAAAGTCCACATGGAATCTGTGTCCTATCTCTGAGTGCAAAGGTTATTCAATTTCTTGTGGGGTTTCTCACAGGATTTGGGGATGAAAAGGTGACCACACATTTCTCAAGGGTTGTTGAATCAGGATGTATCCTTGGTCTAGCCCCAGGTTGAGGAAATCTGTCCTCAAAACTTGTGAGACATAACATTGAGATTAAGGGGGGGCACTTTGGAAAACCTCCAGGTTCCTATGATGCTTTGAAGCTCACTGGGACATGAGATACTGAACCGTACATCTCAGGAGGCCTGTGCCAGAAATCTTTGAGTGTGGGAAGTTTTGAAAAGAGCTCTGAGAGACATGGGAGGTGAGGAGAGAACAAATGACAGAGAGGGATGGTGGGGATCCTGTCTGGACATTGTTGACACCTGAAGCTTCTGTCTCAAGGACGGATCCAAGGAAGTTTGACTTTGGTGAGTCTCTAGTACCTGAATAATGAAAGCATCATCTAAGGAAATAATTCAGCAACAAGACTGGCTTGTGCTCATGACTTAAGGTGTGGGGTGTGACCAAGGGGCAATACATACAGTCCGTGACAATGACAGCTGATCCTTCATGAGCAATCTTGAAAAGTTCCCTTCTCTAAGACAGACGATGTCAGGAACCACCAGAGGGAGTTTTAGTCTAGTCTAATGATAGAATTCTGCCATCTGTGTGCCTTCCTCATAGTAACGGCGTAGGAAAAGACCGGAAGAAACTTCTGCAGCTTTTGGAGCATAGAATACTGGACTCAGAGCAATAAAACTAAGGCGCATCAGAGATCTTAGACCGACCATTAGGTAGTAACTGGTGTTCGGAGCTGGACTCACCCAGTGACAATAAGGGTACGGTGTCCAGGAACTCGCGCAGATCAGCCTTCCTGCTATTTCTCATCTGGGACACACCATTTCCCATTTCAGGGTCTTTGTACTGATGGTCCCCTCTTCCTGGAGAGCATTCCTTCCTTACCTCTGCCATTAGAATTCTTGGTCTCCTTTAAGACCCAGCTCAAAGGTGTCACCTTGGACATGATGTCTTTCTGATACTCCAAAATGCTAGTGCCCTTCCCTGTTACTTCCTCTTTCTATTTTCCTCCTTCCCTCCCTCTGTCTATATCACACACACACACACACGTATATTCACAGGCAGATATAAATATACACATATTTATATTTATATATTTATTATATATAATATATTATTATATATTTACATATTGTATAACACATATTATATATAATATATTTATTATATAATATATATTTACATGTGTGTATATATACACACAATAGACATACATACACACATGCACATACATACATACATACATATACACACTTGTCACCTTGTCTCCCTTGATAGAATATAAGCTCCTTGAGAGCAGGGTCATTTTCATTTTTGTTTTGTGCCCCAGAGCCAGCATGTGCTTATTGATGTCTGTTTAATTAGGCTAATTTTTTACTGCTTTGGGAGTAATGGGATAGGAAGTTTACACATATAGTTTGGTCCTAATTGGCTGAATATAGAATCCTGTATAGGGAACAGCTAGGGTGGCACAGTGGATAGTGTGCCAGGACTGATGCCAGGAAGACTCCTCTTCCTGAGTTCAAATCCAGCCTCAAACTCTTACTAGCTGTATGACCCTGGGCAAGTCATTTAACCCTGTTTGCCTCAGTTTCCTCACCTATAAAATGAGCTGGAGAAATAAATGACAAACCACTCCAGTATCTTTGTCAAGAAAACTCCAAATGGGGTCATGAAGAGTCAGACATGGCTGAACAAAATCTGAACAACAACCACAATGAAGGCTGCATTATTGGAATTCACGATGCCTACATACTTCCTCGGTGTATAGGCAGCCATAGATCGCACGGGTGTGTGCTTCTGGATAATGTTACGGGTTATTGATGTCCTAGGTCTTGGTCTACTGCATGTATCTTTAAAATGGATGTTAAGTACTATGTTTCTGCATATGAATACTAGATCTAAGATGTTATGTGTCAAAACCTCTGCCTTATGTGCTGGATATAAGGTTTGGTTTCCATGACTCTCTTCAGACTGCATGGATAACAATGAGACGATGGCCTGTGATTTCATTATTATCTAACTCCTATTTGAGAAACCAAGAGCCCCTGAAGCTTTTGCAGTGGACTTGGGGCTAACATCTTGCCTGTGGGGCCAGTGAGTCAGCAGGGATAGGAAGGCTAGAATCAGGGAGTGACCCAGAATCACTGGAGTCATCTCCAAGAATCAATGGTTACATTTTCAGTGGGAGCATTTATACCTCAAAAATCAGCAAATACTACAAGTCAGGGCTTGGTTTATGACCCTGGGCAAGTCACCTCACCCCATTTGCCTCATTTCCTCATCTGTAAAATGGACTGGAGAAGGAAATGGCCAAACCACTCTAGTATCTCTGCCAAGAAAACCTCAGATGGGGTCATGAAGAGTCGGACAGGACTGAGATGACTGAACGACAAGCATAGTGTCTCACACATAATAGGCGCTATATGCTTCTAATTATTATGATCATTTCCAATCTCTTGCCTCATCCTGTCCTTCCTTCTCAATATCTCTCATTTACGCCCCTTCTTCTCTTCTGACACGGCCATCACCCTGGAGTAGATCCTTAACATCTTGACTCGGTATTATCCAAGATTTGTTAACTTTGATTAAATATGTGGGTGAGAGACATGGAAATGCTGAGGATAATGCCAAGGCAAAGGCTTGCTCTACTGATTGGTCCTCTGCCTCCAACCTCTTCCCATTCCAGTCTATCCTCCAATCAGCTTTTGGTTATCTTCCTAAATCATAGGTCTGACCCTTCCACTCCCCCTCCTTAATAAGCTCCCTATTGCCTCCAGAATCAAATATGAAATCCCTGACTGGCTTTTAAAGTTCTTTGGTGCCTGGCCAATCATTAGCCTAGGCAATCTCTGGTTTTCTCCATGTATTCTTGTGACAATGGTTTCCTTGCTGTCCCTCACACAAGACACTCTATCTCTTGGCTCTGGGCATTTTCACAGGCTGTCCCAGGATGCTCTCCTACCTCGCTTCCATTCACCTTCTGGCTTCTTTCAAGTCTTGACTAAATCCCATGATTTGCAAGAAGCCTTTCCTGGTCTCTCTTGATGCGCGTGCCCTCCCTCGGAGATCCCCTCCGATTTCCCTGCATATATCATGTCAGTACCTAACTCTGTCTGTGTATATATGTATGTTGTCTCCCATATTAGAATGGGGGCTTCCCCAGGGCAGGGACTGTTTTTGTTTTTGTCCATACTCCCAGGACAGTTTGGCTAAATACTTGTTGACTGGCTAAGACGTCATGTGGTTAA
Organism: Pseudocheirus occidentalis; assembly: GCA_028646575.1. Classification (NCBI taxonomy): domain Eukaryota; kingdom Metazoa; phylum Chordata; class Mammalia; order Diprotodontia; family Pseudocheiridae; genus Pseudocheirus; species Pseudocheirus occidentalis. Next base: position 85,075,172 of record CM053596.1, on the reverse strand, counting down.
TTCTGGTTGGTTGGATAAAAGGTAGAGATTCAGAAGCTAAGGGAGGCTCATAACAAATGGCTTTGAATAGATGATGAACTCAAAGCTATTCTAAGGACCTGTCCGCGACAGTGGGGTATTCTAGCTCCAGCCTCTAATGTGACTTCTGGGGCTGGCAGGACTCGTGGGGGTGCTGGGGATTGTTTATCGAGGGAAGGTTTCCTCACAGCACTGCTGTCTGCTCTAGACAGACTTGTCGGGTTTGACCTCCCCTGGACTCATCTCGCTCATCACCCAATTCCTCTTACTGGAAATGTTTTCTTGTCACTTCCTAGAAGGGAAGAGCTTCTCTTAAGGGTGTACAGGGCCTGGGAAAGAGCCAAGGGGAGACTTGTGTAACTGGCAAGAGGGCTGGCTTTCCTGGGCCTCCAACAAAACCACTCTCAGTCACACACGCTCCACGTCTTAGCAGCACACTCACTGCTCGGCACTCTCGCTTTTGAGTCATTTAGTCATGTCCTACTCTTTGTGACCATACTGGGGTTTTTCTTGGCAAAGATACTGAAGCAGTTTGCCATTTCCTTCTCCAGCTCATTTTACAGATGAAGAAACTGAGGCAAACAGGGTTAAGTGACTTGTTCAGGGTCACACAGCTAGTAAGGCCAGATCTGAACTCAGGATGAGTCTTTCTGACTTTAGGTTTGGTACTCTATCCATTGCCACACCTAGCTGCCTGTTTGGTGCTTTATCTAAGAGATTTAACTTAAAAAAAAAAAAACCACAAGGACAAGAACTACCATTTTTGGGATCCATTTATATTGTCAGTGTTCCAAACCTGAATAGAGTTTCACTCATTGGGGTGTGAGGGGACCCAAACTCGCTAACATGAGCCTCAGATCTCTTGTACTTCCGCTGCTTCCTTGGGCCATGTGTAGCTGTCCAGCACAAAGGAGTCATATTCTGGAGTGTAGACCAGAGATCTCACGAAGGCCTCCTTGTCCTCAGGCTCTGGGTACCATGAGGCCAGGCTGTGTTTGTAAGCATAGTCGAGGACCTGGGATGAAAATAACACGTTTGAATTGGGGAGGCAGTCATTTAAAGACCATTCACCAGGCACTTGTTTCCAAAATAATAATAAAGCAACCCTGATGAGGCCTGGAGAAGGAACGGGACCCTGCAGAAATAGACATTACCAGCTCCTTTCAAAGCTCAGCTCCTGTGCTACCTACTACAAAGAGCCTGTTTCGATCCCAGCAGTTCCTGCTGGCCTCCCCGTGGAAATTACTTTATATTTTCTGTTTACTTTTCTAGGAACATAATGTTTTCTTCAAGTAGAATGTAAGCTCCTGTGGGGTGGGAGTTGTTTGATTTTTTTTTCCTTTGGATCTCCATTGCCTAGCACAAAGCCTGGTGATATAGTTTGTAGGGCTTCATAAATATCTGTTGCATTGAATGAGCTGATCCTCTGACATCTGGATAAGAGCCTCTCAGACTCTAGAAGTTTTTACACTCCTTGTTGGGTCCTTGGGGTTCTGTCATCACCCAATCAATAAGCCCTTGGCCCAGGCCAGCTCTTACCTTGACTGCAATTCTTAGGGACACATCCCGGATGGTGCTGAGTGGTGGGTAGAGCCGCCCTTGGGTGAGATGCTCATCAGAGACCTCCTGGGCAATGTGCTGGGAAAAAGGGAAGAGGTGAATGAATGACCAAACCCATAGAACTTTCTTCCCCAGGACAGTCACAGGCACTGGGGGACGAGAGAAGACCCTCAGCCAGTGTAAGAAGGACAAAAATAACAGGAAACTCTTCGGGGCTCAGGGAGAACCCTTCCGACCAGGGCCCAGGGATGCCGTCTCTATGTGCCTTATGGCAGGCCTCTTGGCCCAAGGTTCAGCCTTTGTGCTCCCTTCTCTCTGAGACCCCAATTCCAATCCTCCCTACCCCTAACCTCAGTCTCCAAGCCTGCTAGTTATTGGGACTAGTGGTCAGCCAGTATTTCAGCTCAGCTTCATTCTCATGACTGGGAAACCAACCAATGTCTCTCTCCCTCCTCTGGTATCAAATTTAAGCTTCGGGGAAAAGTAATCAGACTTTTCCGAGAACTGCTATGTCATGAAATGGGAAAGGGGAGAGGGAGGGGCCATGACAAAAGAGATGTGCCAACAGCAGCCTTAGGTTCACGTTTACAGTCATTAAGTACTTTCACAAAAATCATCTAATTGATTCCTGGAGCAACTCTGTGAGGTGAGTAGTGAGAATATAGTCACCTGCATTCTACAAAAAGGAAACTCAGACAAAGAGAAGGGAAATGACTTACTCAAGGTTTCCCTGCTAGCACAAATCAGAGGGTAACACTTGAACTCATTACTTCTGATTCCAGATTCTGGGATCTTCCCATTACAGAAAGGCAACAAGGATGTAATAGAAAAACCATTTGTGGTCTGGGGTCCCAAGACCAGGGTTGGAATCCCAGCTCCACAAATGGATTGCCAAGTATCAGCTGTGAGCTGTTGTTAGTAAAGTGCTTTGTAATGGGAAACGGGCTGTGAGCTGTTAGCCCCTCTCCACCGGGTGAATTCTCTTTGGATGAAACTAAGATCCCCCACCCAATCTCCCTTTGCCCTTCCCTAGAAGAGGCCCTTCCTGGCCCTCCATGCCCCCTGGCTGGGTGGCACCCGGGAGGGCTCCCAGTCAAGGCAGGTTGACTCTTGATGGGCAAAGGAAAGGCAAGGCTGCAGTTTCTGCTACAGGAAAGTGAAGCAAGAGTGAAGAACTGGGAATCTGAAGCCACAACAACTGAGTTTGAATCCTGGGACCCGTATGCCCTTGGGCCAGTCACTTCCCCTCAGTGTCGCCATACTGTCTCCATGTGCATCCCCCTTCCCTGTGCTGTCTGCCCCAGGTCAGTGCATGGCTGGGAAAACAGAATCACTAACCAGGTAACAGGAGCTGGGGGAGGCAGGAAGAGTGAATTAGGACGGGGAGACTGATTAATAAAAAAGAAAAGAACCACAAATGCTCTCCCCTAGGGAGGAACTTGGTCTTGGAGGTCTAAGGTACCTTCGGGGCCATCTAGTTCAATGCTCCCCATTTTACAGATGAGGACCTAAGGTTCAGAAAAGTTAAATGACTTGCCCAAGGTCATCCAGTAGCTTGGGATCTCTGACTCTGAGGAGATAGTGTGATAACATGGAAAGAGCACCGGCTCTGAAGTCAGAGGCCCTGGATTCAAATCCTGCCTCTGAAGCTTACTGTCACGGGCAACCCCTTAGCTTCTCTGGGCCTCAGCTTCCTCATTTGCAAAATGACAGATGTGACCTAGAGGATCTCTGAGGTTACTCCTATACTGGATTTATGATGTCTATGAACCCAAGTCCATATAATAACAGCTAGCATTTAAATGGCACTGTAAGGTTTCCAAAGCGCTTTACAGATACCTTATTTGATCTCCACAACAACCCTGAGACGGGTACTCTTACGATGCCCATTTTACAGATGAGGAAACAGAGGCAGGCAGGGGCAGGTCACACAGAGAGTAAGTGCCTGAGGCAGAATAGGAACTTAGGGCTTATTGTCTCTAGGTCCGTTGTTCTAACCACTGAGCAATGCAGTGCTTTAAGATTGGCAAACCTCTCTCCATGTGTTATCAAATACCCATGTGGTATTGGGCCTGGTGTCTGAAAGACCTGAGTTCAAATCTGACCTCACATACTTACTAGCTTTGTGGCCCTAGGCAGGTCACTTATCCTCTGTCTGCCTCAGTTTTCTCATAAATAAAATGGGAATAATAATACTCTACTACTCAGAGTTGTGAGGACAAGAGGAGATATTATTTGTAAAGTGCTTTTCAAACATTAAAGTGCTATATAAATGCTAGTTGTTATTATTGTTTGAAGAGAATCAGCCTTTATTAAGCGCCTACTACATACATACAAGGCACTGTACTAGGCACTTTACAATTATTGTCTCATTTGTTCCTCACAATGACCCAGGGAAGTGGTGATATTGTGATCCCCATTTTATAGATGAGGAGGCTGAGGTGGACAGAGCTTAGGTGACTCACCCAGGGTCACACAGCTGGATTTGAATTCATTTGAACTCATCCTGACTCGGGGTCCAGCTGCCCCTACTCTCTCCTCTGATCTTACCCTGCTATTTTCTATACCAAGCTCCAGATATAGACTCGATCCCTTTCTGAGTATGTGAGAAATTACCCAGAATACACTTTTCCTAGAGATGCTAATATTACGCGTGCAGAGTGCGGGGGTCCGGGGCGAGGGAGCGCCGCACCTCCGCCGTGAGGAGGAAGATCTCATCAGGGACGTGCCGGACTCCACAGGCAATGACGCCCAGCGCCACTCCGGGGAACACGTACGCGTTGTTTCCTTGCCCAGGGAAAAAGGTCCTGCCGTCTTCCAGGGTCACTTTGTCAAATGGACTCCCGCTGGCAAAGATCCCTCGGCCCTGTGAGAGGAAAGGGCTCGTGTTTGAGAGTTTTCATTTTTGTTTTCCCCGACCACAGCGGAGGGTTGATTGCTAAAGCCACAAGCCCTCTCTTCTGGGCATTTCTGTGACCGAGAACATGTACTCGGAAAAGGCTGGTAGGAAATCTGTGGCCAAGGAAAAGAAATTTCTGTGAGTGAAGCCACCTGGCCCGGAGGGGGAGTAAGCCTGTGACCCTGGACTCCCAACTTACCACAGCCGGCTGGTAGCATGACTTAACCGTATGTGCCCACGTCCCATGGCTCTGACGTGCCTGTGATCTCCCAGGAGCTTCTGCGTCCCCCATGGGGCCTAGCACTGGGTCTCACCCAGAGTCAATACTAGGCAAATGTTGGTTAATGAGTGACTGACTACACAGAAATATAAGTAAACATTGGTTGGATGAATACACAAATACACAGAAGTATAAATTATAGTCTGTGTCCTTAGGCAGCCCAGAACAGGCAGGGCACAGGGGGAAGGCCTTGACAAACATGAGTTGATTAAATGCTCTGCCCCATCTGAACTAAGGAGCAACATGGCCATTATGTGCCATGTGTTGGGGCTGGGGATAGAAAGAGTCTGCAATCAATCAATCAATCAATCATTCATTATTTATTAAGCACCCACAATGAAGTAGGCAAAAAACCTGACCTTCAGAAGCTTCCAGTCTCACCATCATTTTCTGCCCAAATCCACTGTTCTTTTAGCCTTCCCTTTCTCTCTGGAGGGCCATTCCATCCTCCCAGCCTCCCAGATTTACCATCTGAGCATTGTCCTGGACACCTCCTTCTCCTTTACCCCTACAAAGTCAATTACTTATTGTTGTTTAGTCATTCAATTATGTCTGACTCTTTGTGACCCCATAGACTATACTGTCCATTGAGTTTTCTCGGCAAAGATACTGGAGTGATTTGCCATTTACTTTTCTAGTGGATTAAGGCAAACAGAGTTTAAGTGACTTGTCCAGAGTCACACAGTTAATAAGTGTCCAAGGCCAGATTTGAATTCATGTCTACCTGACTAGGCCCAGTATTCTATCCAATGAGCTACCTAGCTGTCTTATAGGCAAAGAGAAGTTAAGTGACTTGCCCAAGGTCCCACAGCTAGTAAGTGTCTGAGGTCAGATTTGAATTCAGGTCTTCCTGACTACAGACCTAATGCTGTATCCACTGTGCCATCTAGCTGCCTCCAGTCACTAACTAGATCATCCTAATTTTACCTCCACAATACTTCTCACATCTAGTTCTCTTTTCGCTATTCACCCAGTCACTACCTTACTTACTGTTCCTTGTGAGAGGGATTATTTCATTCTTTGTCTCCTATCCCAGCACTAGGAATACAATGCCCAGCACATAGTAGGTACTTCATAAATATTTGTTGGTTCACTGGTTAATTAATTCACATATATTTGCATCATGGTCAGTTCCTAAAACATAGGTGGATTGAATTGGACAGACACTTAATAAAGGTCTACCATGAGCAAGGTATTGGAGAGATGCAAAGATAAGAAAGGCATAGCCCCTGACCTGCACAGACTCTAGGGGAGTGATATATTCTGTACACAGATAAGCAGAAGGCAAGGATATCGGGGAGAGAGAGGAAGCTGAGCACTCTGGGCGTCTGTAGACATTCTAATGAGGTGAAAGGGAGGGCTCCAAGGACATCTGATTCATATCTATAATCTAATATTAACAAGAACAAATTAACAACATTAGCTTTAAGAACAGGGGAGAGCTCCTGGCATTTGAATGAAGCACCCATTTGTAAAAGTAATCAGTTTATCAGATACTTAGCACTTAGTAACTTAGGGCTAAGTATGAAAGGTGTGAACTCCATCCATTGTTGGGAAGGTATGAACTCCCCTGTTGACTTGGAAGAAGACAGGAGGCCAGTGCTGTATATAAAGAAGAATGAGAGAGAGAGAGAGAGAGAGAGAGAGAGAGAGAGAGAGAATTGGAATTGGCTCTTCCTGAAGGAAGATTCATGGAGATTGAAGCCAGCTGAGAGAGGGAGGGAGAGAGAGAGAGAGATTCTCTCCCAGTATCTGGAAGCTGACTGAGAACTGAACTGGAGTGTTCCTGAGACCAGAATCTGGTGAAGGCCAAACAGAAGGCTGATATTCCTTCTGGGTCCTAGAACCAGCTGAACTGCTGGAAGTCTGAAGAAGCATGGCCAGGATAAGACTTTGTTTATTCATGGCCTGGCTGATCCTTGAGTTCCAGGCAAGAGAAGTGGTGAAGGGTTTGAG
>CM053596.1:85013340-85068359 GCA_028646575.1 Pseudocheirus occidentalis | reverse complement strand
TGTCTACCTCTGAGGACTGGATGAAAACCTGGCAGCTGTCTGCTTTTGAATCCAGGTGATTGTTTGGCAGATTCAGAAGGGAGCTGGGACCATGGAAGGGGATCCAGGGAATCAGAGAGACCACCCAGAGTCAAGATGAAGAAAAGGTCTCTCCTTGGACAAAACTGAGGTTTGCTGGACAACAGGGGGAGGAAAGTTTGTGTGGTTTTCTAAGGATTGTATTAGTGACTAATGATATTTAGTAATTGGGAATCTAGCTTAGTGACTGACTGCTAGATGAGTGACTGATTAAGTTAATGGTTGCCCCATGAGTGGAAGATGTAAATTGATTGATTGAATCTTTAAGTGAGAAGGGTTTCCCCCTCAGGGAAACCAGGTGATTCTTCTTTTGTTCCTTGTTCTAAATATTGTGGCTACTCTAGTGAAAACTGTGTGGTCATTCTAATGTTAAGCTGTTATGAACACTATATTGTGACTTTCTGTGAGAAGATGCAATGTTGAGAATATTATATTGTGCATATTGTACTGAATCTTGAACTGTAATGGAATGAACAGAGTGTTCACTATTACTGTGTAATCCGAATCTTAAAAGCTGCTTACAGTAGCATTCTTTTGGGAATCTGCTGGTGCTTGGCTTTACACCATGGATGAGTTGGGAACCCTGGGCAGCATGAATATGATTAAAATCAAAGATGGAAAGGGCTTTAGGGGGCAGGAATCTGAGGTTTCATTCTTAACGGTTTTCTTTTGGGAAGACTCTTATCTGTGCTACCCTGATGTACCTTTATTAACATATCCAAAAGACCACAAAGCTGTTGGAAAAAACTTTGAATTTAACATATCCACACCATCTCAAAGTTTTCTGTACCATCTGGTATTCTGCTGGTCTTATAGTAGATAGCACTTGTTTGAAATTTATATATCATAGGACTAATGGGCTTTGACAGCAAAGCCTAGATGGCTTCCCTTGCTTGATTCAGGATGTGATGTTTGGTTAATGCACAATACAGTTTGCAAATGATACACTCCTTTGATCTCTGGGACAGTCTATGTGTGACTTCTAGGTTCCTCATTGCAATCTTACTGCTGCCCCTGCTGTTGCCACTTTATATTGGCTACTCATAAACTTACTATACTGACTAGAATTGGGGAAGAGGGTGGTTGGGGGACCAGAACAAAAAGCATTTTTAACACGACTTGTCATTATCTCTCCCTTGGATAACTGCAATAGCTTCCTACTTGACCTCTCTGCCTCAAATCTCTCCCCGTTCCAATCCATTTTCCACTCATCTGACAAAGTGATTTGCCCAAAGTGTAGGCCTGACCTTGTCAACCGTCTCTCTTGCCTCCTTTCTCTAACCTCCAGTGGCTCCCTATTACTTTCAGGATCTGATATAAAGTCCTCTGTATTTAAAGCCCTTAAAAATTTGTTCCCTTCCCACCTTTCCAGTTTTCCTATCCTTTATTCCCTTCTATGTGCTCTACAATACAGTCATACTGACTTTCTTACTTTGTCTCACACGAGTTGCTCCATTGCTTTATTTGACTCAGCTCAAATCCTACTTTCTGCAAGCAACTTTTTGTTCTCAGTCCCCTGCTGCCAGTGCTGAGATTACCTTCTACTCACATCACATATATCTCATAAACACACTGCTCTCTGCATGGCGTCTTCCCTACTGGAAAGTGAGCTCCTTGAGGGCATGGAATTTCCCTTCCTTTGCGTCCCAAGAACTTAGTACAGGGCCAGGCATATAATAAGCTCTTAGTAAATGCTTGCTGCCTGCCTGACTCCTTTTCTCTAGACCCTGCAAGGAGAGAGCCCTGTGGGGGTGGGGTGGCCAAAGTGGGGCAGGAGAAGATCCCTCAGGGAACTGAAAACCTGGAGTGCAGGGCTTGTAAATGGCACAAGGTTTATCTCTGAGCTCCTTCATCCCCCCATAAGCCCTAAAGGGGTATCTGCTTGTTGTGTCTGGGACTGGGTTCCAGGGTAGGGATGAGTTCCTGGAGGGCAGGAACTATCTATGAGAAGGCCATAGATTTTGGGCTGGCTCTGCCCCGGGGCCCATCTCCATCTTCTGAAGGATGTCTTCCTTGTTTTTAGGAGAAGCGTGGCTGTCAGCAGCTTGGGTGCTTACCTCTGTGAGCCGGTAGCATTTCTCAGCAGTACACTCAGCTTTGCTTGTGGGATTGCTTAAGGCGAAGATGATCGGCCGTTTGTTGAACGAGGCCATATCCTTTAGAATCTGGTCGGTGAAAGCTCCTGCAACAGCTGCCACCCCTGCCCAAGAGAAAAGAGTTGTGTTCCTTGCTGTTCACAAACCTCTGGCCACCGCGAACCTCCCTGTTGCATATCCCAGAGGGAGCATCACCTCATCCAACATTGCGTTTGCATGCTGGCTTTGCTGTTCCTGACTGTGTGATTCCAGGCGAGGCACTTAACCTCTGGCATTAGTGGCTTCATCAATCTAATCTAATTAAGCGCCTCTGGTGGGAAAGGTGCCAGATATACAAAGACATAAGCAAAAGTAGTCCCAGGTTCGGATTTAGAGTTGGGAGGCATCTCGGACACTAGCCAGGCCTCCACTCTCATTTTACAGGTAAAGATACTGAAGCCTGGAGAGATTAAGTGAACTGCCTAAAGTCACATAGGTAAGAAATAACAACAACAACAACAATAATAATAGAATCTACTTAGTGCTTTAAGATTTGCAAAGTGCTTTACTTAACTCATTTGATCCACACAACAACTTTGGGGAATAGGTGCTAATGTTATCCCCATTTAAATAAAGATTAATGATGAGAACAATATGATTTATATGAGGCTTTAAGGTTTGCAAAGCACTTTACATATAATAACTCATTTGATCCTCATAACAACTTTGGGAAATAAGGGCTATTATTATATCCATTTAAAAGATTCAAAAATAATAGTAGCTAATGTTAACTTATAATAATATTCCATAGCATTTTATGGTTTATAAAGTTTTACCTGTCCTGACTCATTTGATCCTCACAACTGCTTTGGGAAACGAGTGGTATTATTATACCCACTTAAAGATGAATAATATTGATATTAAGTTAGAATAATATTATTTATATAATACTTTGCAGTCTATAAAGTGCTTTACATATATGACTCAGCTGGGAAATAGATGCTATTACCATCCCCATTTAAACAGTTATGGTTGGTTGTTGTCCTTGTGCTCAAAGAGGACCAACATGACATCACTGTGTCAGGGTCCAGGTACAGTGTGTCTGACTGTGGCTCACAGAGCTCAGACGGCTCTAACCCCAGGTATGGAACCAATGGTCCATTTGAATATTTGGAGTAGAGATGCCTTTAAATTTTCACACTTCATGTTTCTTTTGAGTTACTGCAACTTGGCTTTGCTCACAGAGCACAATGCCTTCTTTGGTGGAGGCAGGCCATGTTGGACGGTCCTGTGCCACTTTCTCCCATGTCACACAATCAATTCCAAAGTTCTTCAAAGAGACTTTGAGAGTGTTCTGTATTGCTTCTTCTGATCTCCATGTGAACGCTTACCTTGTGTGACTTCTTCATAAAATACTCTATTAGGTAAACGTATGGTTTGCATTTGAACAATGTGGCCAATCATTAGACTTACAATCTCTGTAGTAGTAGCGTTTGAATACTTGGCAGCTGAGCTTGAGAAAGGACCTCAGTGTCTGGTGGCTTATCCTGCCAGGTGATCTTCAGAGTCTTCCTAAGACCCTTCAAATGGAAGTGATTCAGTTTCCCGGCATGGCGCTGGTAGACTGTCCAGGTTTCACAGGCATATAATGATGAGGCTAGCACAATGGCTCTGTAGACCTCCAGTCTGGTAGGCGGTCTAATACATCACTCTTGTCTCTTGTACTTTTCTTCAGAGCCTTCCAAACAGTGAGCTAGCTCTAGCAACACACACAGGTACATTCCTGGAGAGTATATTGCCAAGGTAAGTGAACTTATCCACAGCATTCAAAATCTCTCCATTTGCTGTAACCAATGGGTCCATATATGGATGCTATGGTGCTGGCTGGTGGAGAATCTCTGTTATTTTGGTGTTAACTATTGGGCCACAATTAATACAAGTAGCAGAGAATAGATCCATACTTTGTTACATCTCAGCCTTAGAGGCTGCATTGAAGGCACAATCATCTGTGAACAAAATGTCACACACCAACTCTCTCTCCACTTTAGTCTTCTTGTAGCTTTTTCAAGTTTAATAATTTACCATCAATGTGGTAGCTGATCTTGATTCTATTTTTGTCCTCGTTTAAGGTGTCTGACAATATGGCTGAACACTTCATGCTAAAAAGCACGGGAGCAAGCTCGCAGTTTGGTTTCACTCCACTGGTAACTAGAAAGCACAAGAGTGTTGTCCATTATCCAGAACTCAGGCAAATAAGCAGTCATGGAACTGGTGTACAATCTGGATGAACTTCTTTGGGTGACCAAATTCTGCAACCATCTTTCATTCCTTTCTAGAGACAAACTTGTTGACTAAATTAATTCTAATTGCAAATTCTATGCCTGCTTCATGTCATTCCCTAGTACTGTGGCCACTCCAGAAAACCATGTATCTAGCTTCGACTTTGGTAAGCCGGCCTTCATTTGCCAGCTTCGTTTCACTCAGGGCTGCTGTTTAGATGTGATACCTACTCAGTTCTTGCACAAGAGCCATTCATCTTTCAGGTCTGATGGATTTCTTGACATCCATAAGAGTGAACATATTCCATGTACCAATGGTGAATGGAATCATTTTTTGCAAAATCTTTGTACTTTTTGTGTGACTACTGCTCCCATGTATTCATAACTGTTGCTTCATCACTTGTCCATTGCCACGGGACTTTTAGGTGGGTAAATATGGTAACATGGTGCGGGCGATGTCTTTTGTCTTGTGCATAAATTGGATGTGAGGCAGAGGTTGTGTAAAATTGTCTGCCCTACTCTTTCTTCCAGAGTCCAGTGGCAAGACAAAAGTCAAGATGCCTGGTGATGGCTCGAGATGCACTGGGTGACCTTGGCATCTTCAGTGTCTAACCCAGCTCTAAGTGCTCTATAGTGCCTGCTTCAGCCATCTCCATGACTGTGGGAACAAATTGTTCCCATCCACCCATTCCGCCAGATGAAGTCTTCACGTGCTTGGGATTGCTACCCCTCCCCTCCATTCACCAATGGGTTTAAGACCCCTCAGTTACTCTCACCCTGGTTTAGTTTATCTGTCAAAATGGTTTGCTGGGGTTTGCCTGCTGTGCATGCTGTAGCTTGTGGGAGCCACAGGTGAGGGAGCTGGGTGATGTGTTGAATACCAAAGGTGGAAAGCAGCCTTGAAAAGGACTTGGCAGCCCTTGTGCCAGAGGCACTGCCCTGAACACCCTTACAGCCCTAAAAGATGAATAATAATAACTAACCTTTATGCTTCCCATGCGCCAGACTGTGCTAAGAACTCTACGATTATATGATCCTCACAATGACCCTAGAAGGTAGATGCTATTATCATCCCCTTTTTACAGATAAGGAAACTGAGTCAAACGGAGGTTAAGTGACTTCCTCAGGACCACACAGCTTGTAAGTGTCTGAGGCAGTATTGGAGTGCAGGTCCAGCACTTTGTCCACCATAGCACGTAACTGCTTAGGTAGTAAAAAACAGAAGTGGCACTTGAGCCGAATTCCTCTTGATTCCAGACTGGGAGTTTGTGTAAGTGTAGTAAGTGTATCATGGTGAGGTTCCATAGCCCTACTTGCTGATGCTTAGCATAGTTGCTGGGACATGGTAGGTGTTTAATGTGTTTGTTGATTGAAAGAGTGTTCTCAAGAAGCCTGTATTTTATGTCATGGGTGTGGGTAGAATGTAAGATGGAAACACAAAAGCAGATACATGATGATTTGAAGAGGAAGGAGAATGAACCCCTAGGAGAGTCAGGAAAGGTATTAGACTGCAGCTTCTCTTGGACTGCCCCCATATTGCCTTGGTTCAACACAGACCAGGAACCCAATAAATATTGAGTTGATTTTATCCATGAGAAAAAAAAGAAGAGGCTGTGGTGTATTGGAAAGAATGCTGGATGGGGAGCCAAGTGGCTTGGGTTCAAATCCTGGCTCTGACATATTCCTTTTTTACCTGCAAAATCAGAAAAATATTTGATAAATTTTGTTGCTCACATGATGAGCTCTATAGGTCGTCTATATACCTGATGCTAATGCGGACAATAACCATTCTTCACCTTCTTGTTTTTTTCTGTGAGGATGGTTTGGCCAAAGTCTTCTGAATAGTTACGGATCACTTTCAGGAGAACGGGGGTTTTTACATGGAATCTGAGAACTTTTTTTAAAAAATATTTTTATTGCTGTATTTTAATATAATTGGTTTCCTTTTTAATCTTATATATTTTAGTTTTTGCATTTAAAAACATGATTCTGAGAAGAACTCGATAGGCTTCACCAGACTGAGTGCCAAAGGGGTTCATGATGCCCCAAAGTTTAAGAAGTCCTGCTCTCCAGTCTTCTGGAGATGATGCAAACAGAACGATGTGATCTGTACAAGGAGCATCTGGAGGGCTTCACCTTTCCAATCTGGTTTATGCATTGGATTTGTCTGTAACAGTGGTGAGATTGGCAGCCCTTGGTGAGCATGTACCTCCTTGTTTTATGCCTCACCTCATATTTATGATCATGTGGCCCCTGAATTAGGTTATCTCTGTTGTTATAAGGTTTTGAAAAATATCCTTTAGTGTCAGTCAATTCTGATGGACTCATGAAAAATGCTATCCACATCCAACAAAAGAACTGATGGAATCTGAATGTAGAGGGAAACACACTATTTTTTCACTTTCTGGTTTTTTGTGTGTATTTTTTTCTTTTGGTCTGTTTCTTCTCTTACAATATGACTAATATTGAAATACATGTTACATATTTACACATATATAATTTATATCAAATTGTTTACATCTTAGGGAGAAGGGAGTGAGGAAGAAGATTTGGAATTCAAAATTTTAAAAATGAATGTTAAAAATTATCTTTACATGTAATTGAAAAAATAAAATTGTATTAAAAAAGAAATTAAGTGTTAGTGTTGGTGCTGGGATTGGAACAGAGGTCTTTGAACTTTAGGACCAGTGTTCTTTACCACAGAACATGCTGGGCATTATGGCGCCAACGAAGACTTTTGATTAGATGAGTTCAGTACTTGCTTAGAGACATTCAAATCAAGGCCTGAGCTAATTTAGCCCCATCCTGCTTAGGCAAAGTTATCTCCTCCATTCCTTGACACTTTCTGGACAGGTTAAGCTCTTCCCTATCCCCTGCATTCTGATTCCCTCCCCTTGTCTGTGGCTCAAACAGGTCCCTGATTGGAAGGCATCTCCACACACCTATGATAGCTGTGGGTTTCACTTGCCGGACTACTTCTTCCAGAGTATTCACTTCTGCATGATCCTGAGCAAATACCTCCTTCTCATGGTTAAGGTGACTCCTTCCCTGGGTAAAAGAAGTAAAAACAAGTTACAAGCCAAGAAAATTCCCAATGACCCTAAGCCTTGGATGCAAACTGAGTGGTACTTTGGTACAGTAGGCTTGGAATCAGGAAAATCTGAATTTGAATCCTGAAGGAGCTATAATAAATGTCCCTCCCTCCCTCCCTCCCTTCTTCTTCCCTCCCCCCTTTCCCCTTTTTCTTCTCTTCTCCATTTCCCTTTCCTCTCCTTCCCTTCTCTAGGTGCTAGGGCTACAAAGTCAAAAATGACACATTTCCTTCCTTCAAGTTGCTTACAAAGCCTATTGAGGGCAGATGATTTTGGGTTTCTCTCTATGAGCTGTGATTTTATCAGTAGAGGCTCTTGCCTTTACTAATACAAATTGGTGCCTGCTTTGTTTAACCAGGTGCATGGGACCTTGAGGGGTTAATGGACTTGCCCAAGTACACAGCCAGTCTGTGTCAGGAACACACACTCGAACTCAGATCTTTGAGACTCCAAAGCCAGCTCTCTGTTCTCTATACTACACTGCCTCCCTACAAATTAGTGTCTACAAAAGAAATGCAAAATAATTGTTTTTTTTTTTTCCAGGGGAAAGGGAGGGCACTAACTAGCAACTAAGAGGATCAGGAACGGCTTCATGGAGAATATCCATTTTGAAACTCAAGCACTGGTGATTAGAAGGAGGCCTGGGCTTCATAAAAAAAGCTCAAATGACTCTTGTATAGGCTGAGTATGTGTTCACTGTCTTGTACTTCAGAATGGAACCTCCTGGAGGACAAGGACTTTTTCACTTTTTCTTTGTGTTTTTAGCTCCAAGCACAGTGCCTGACTCACAATAAGTGGTAAATAGATGTTTGTTGTTTGATTTGATAGATTGGGTTTCTCAAACTGCTTAATTCCATGGCCTGAGACTTTAAAGTCAGCACCCAGGAAATAGGGAGCAAACAAGAGGCCTGTACTTGGGCTCCTTAGCCCTGACCAGTGATGTCCTCTAGGAGTGCATCTTTTGGAGAGTCCATAGCTGGGGGTTTGATGGTGAAGAATGACTGCTCAGTTAGTTACTTTAATGAGAGAGCTAGAGGGAATGATGTTAGAATGATGGTAAGAGAAGAAGTCTACACACTGGGCTATGCAAGCTCTGTTGTTACTGTTTTGTTTTTACCTGAGGCCTGATTATGCTTCCGAGACTTTAACAAGTGATGTTTCCTTGAAGGACAAAATCGGAGGTGTTACAAAGTCTTCTCATGAGATAACTCCTTCAGCAGAACCTTGGCATTCCCACCTACCTCTACCCAACTACTGGGCCAGGGGTGGAAAGGGCACTTTGGCTTCTTTCAGCTCACTGGGCATTATCATAGACCCATAGATTTAGAGTCGGAAGGGGCCTCAGATGCCACCAAATCCAACTTCCTCACTCTATAGATGAGGAAACTGAGGCCTAGAGAGATTTAAGTGACTTGTTGAGGTCATATAGGTAGCAAATATTAGGTAGAGAGGATCAGAGATTGGATTGGAACTCAAGCCTTCTATTTCTAGAGAGAATTCTCCTTTTTACAATGGCTCTGTGAGGTAGACAGCCTTTTATAGAAGAGGGAATAAAGGTTCAGAGTGGCCCCTTTTCAAATATTCCTTCACTTACACTGAGAGGAACCTAGTCTCTTGCATTTGAGTAGCAAAATCTCTTGCTGGGGCACTGGACCCTATCCAGTCTAATCTAACTCCCAAACCCTATACAAACAAAAATCATCTATATTACTGACCTAAGTGCTGCCTAGGTGCCTGGGAGCCACGTGCAGCTTGCACGGAGTAGGTAAATGTTACCTTCACAATGAGCCCCTTGGAATCTACCATCCAGATCTTCTTGGTGGCCTCTGCCTTTGGGATGCCTTCTTTCTCCAGGGCCATGATGATGAGGTGGGCAATTCCCATAGCTGCCTAAAAGTTCAGAATGGGGCATTATGCAGAGATTTGGGATGGAAAGGAAGGTCTGTTCACTATGAGATTTTACATTTGATGCTTTGCAAAGGTTAAACATCAATGTTTCCCCACTTCCTCCCCAGCAGTCTCTTGCTCAGTATTTGCACAGAGAAATCCAAGCCTTAGTGTTTATCACATCTCCAAGGAAGCATGCCTTTCTGCAAGGCACCACTTGACCTCCCAGTTACTAAAAACAAGAATGAAGATCCCAGGTTGCACATGACACCCACCTCTCCTGCTCCTTGGAAAACAAACACATGGTTGGAGAGCTTGTTTTTGGTAATACGCAAGGCAGCAAAAATGCCGGCAACAGCAACAGAAGCAGTGCCTACAACCAGATCAAAACTTAAGGTGAATCTCTTGCCACATACTGATCTGCTCATGCTGAATAATGCCCCGGTGGCCAAAATAACACCTACTCACACCTGTGATGCCCTAAGATTTACAAAGTACATTCCACATTGCAGTGCTTGAGAGACAGGTAGTTAGAGCATGATCATCCTTGTTTGACAAAAGAGGAAGCTATCAGAAAGGTTAAATGTGGTCAGACAGCTAGTTCAATATAGAATTTGAACTCGGGTCTCGCCTTTAATCTTCAACAATTTTGACCACGATATGCTGTTACTCATGAAAGGCAGTGGCACCATGACTAGAGCGCTGAAGTGAGGAGTCAAGAACGTCTGTGTTTGGACCCTGCCTCAGACATTTACTAGCTCTGTGACCCTGGCAAAGTCCCTTAACCTTTCTAAGCTTCGTCTGTAAAATGGGCATAATAACAGTACCCACACCACAGGGTTGTTGTAAAGATCAAATGAAATTATGTATGTGAAGTGCTTTGAAAATTTTTACTATGTAAACTTCCACTATCATTAAGATTCACATTAATCCATGAGTGAGGCCTTTCCCTTCAGTCCTTCACTATTCATATGGCACAAGGAAAAGACCACTAGATTTATCATTAAGGCATCTTGGCTCATATCCCAGCTCTGCTACTTACTGTGTGATCCGGGGCAAATCCCTGGACTTCTCTGGGGCTATTTGGTTCCCTTGTATAAAATGAAGAAGTTGGAAGGGAGCCTTACCATCTTTCCTAACTCTAAAACTTGAGATCCTCGGTAAAGAGCATGGTTTCTGAGTCCCTCATATCAGGGCCGCTAATTCCAGGGGTGATTTTCTCCCCACGGTGCTCTCAGAATTGGAAGGGGACTTCTTTCTGCAGGCTGATTGATTTCTGGTGGGCTTGTGGCGATGTCACCACTAGGTGGAGTGGGAGACTGGGCTGTCTTTACTGGTACTATAAGAGTCATTTATCATTATGCCCTGTATGTGCAGACCCTGTATGTGCAGATGCTGTATGTGCAGACCAATTGAGTGCAGGGAGATGAGAAAGGGAAGGGGAAGAGAAGATAAAAAGCAATCTTGGTCCCTACTTAATAGAGTTCATGATCTGGCTGGAAAGAGCAACCATAAACACATGAAAATAACACACAACACATATTTGTTGAATTGAACAAAATTGACTGGGTTATGGAGATGGCCTATAGAATCTTCATGTTGGAGGTCTTAAAGAATAAAAGACAGGCCCTCAGTTCTTCGAGATAATTTAAATGCCAGGTTGCTGCGAGGCAGAGTTTTAGATTAGATGATCTCTCTGGACATCTTCTGGTTGAGAGAAGAGGGAGGTCAGCTTTTCAAGTTTATTCAGGTATTTTCGGGGCAACCACCTTTCTGAGCCACCACTAGATGGCATTCTACCTGTTCTAGTGTCAAGAAATGTTTTCATAGCTGTCTGAAAAAAACATAGTTTTTATGGCCATAGAAAAAAAGAAAGAAATGTAAGGTAGATTTATTGATCCCTAGATCCATCTTTACCCCCTAGTATCCAGTATCTCTTGGTATGAGGAGGCATCTTCATCAGTCAATTTATCTTCCCAGCCATGGACTTCCCCAAGTCTCAAGACTAAGATGTGTCTGGAGATATATTATAGAGTATTCCAGTGAGGCAGGTGTTTTAGGTGAGGATGGAGGGAAGATTAATGATAATGGAATAAGAGAATGAGTTGGTTTTTTTTTTTTGAGAGGGTTGTCATACAACTCCTAATCATATTTATATCTAAAGTACTTCAGGGAAGATGGGAATCTGTCCATTGTTTAATGACCTTAATGACCTTCAGAAAGAAAGTCCACAATTTCTTTGGGGTGGTGGTGGTAGTACCTAATGCAGCACCTAACAGCCCTTTCACTGTTGGAAAGGCCCTTCTGATATCCAATTCTAATCTTTCATGTTGAAGACTACTCCTTTTTGTTCTATCTTCCTTGTTGGGTATTTGAGTCCATCCATAATCTGTCACTGACTATTCAGCTTTATCTCATGCTTGCTCACTTTAAACACCAGCCAAACCGGACTTTTGGACTACTCTCCAGATTCTTCCTGGTCTGCCCCCTTCCCTGTGCTCTCCTGCCTCCTTAGCTTTGCTAATGCTATCGTTCTCTGTCTGACAAATTCCAATCCATTCTTTTAAGCTCATCTCAAATGCCTCTTGGGATACTTAGATACAACTTGGTAGCCCCTATTTATATTTGAATTTGACAGCCTTTCTGGGCAAAGAAACCAACCTTTAGAAACAAAGGTGGAGTTTATAGCCCTCCCAGTATTGTCTGAGACCCTGACCTAAACAGGGAAGGAGAGAAGCCCTTAATTCAGGAGGCAACAACCTACTTCACTTTGAGTACCAATGAACAGGCCTAAAGCTTAGGCAGAGGAAGAAGAAAAGGGAAAGGGGAGAGAGAGAGAAGGCAAAATAGAAATAGAAGAAGAGAGGGAGAGAGAAAGTTGGAAAAGATAACTAAATAGGGCTACAGGTAGTAAAAGGCAAGCCATAACCAACCCCATGGCATGGAGAAATCACTTTATATCTTTGTATCAAAACTGTCTCATATGTCCACAGAATCTCAGTATTTCAGAATTGGAAAGGAGGGACCTCAGTGGCCAGCTAGTCCAAGTCATACTGGAACACTCCCCATTACAATTGATTACTTAGTAATTGATTACTTAGTCTTTGCTTGAAAGGTGTGTGTGTGTGTGTGTGTGTGTGTGTGTGTGTGTGTGTGTGTGTGTGTGTGTGTGTGTGTGTGCAGGCGCCCATTCTTGCCCATTCTATAATCTCAGAAAGTTTTTCCTTTCATTAAATATATTTACCTCTCTATGACTTCTGCCCAGTGCTCCCAAATTCACCCTCAGGGACCAAACAGAACAGATTTAATCCTTTTCCCACAAGCCAGCTTTATAAGTACTTAAAGTCTGCTATCCTATCCCCCTAGAGTTTTCATTTGTTTTTAATATTAGAAGGACAGAGTCTGACAAACAGTTCTGGAGTCCTATGCAGTTAACTTTGCATTAGCCAAAGGAATGGAGAACGATGGTACTGGAGGCTGAAAGGGCTTCAGTCCTAGACCTACCCAAGACGGTAAGGTTGAAGGAAAAATATGCATTAGTCCATGTTTCACGGGCCAAATTAAGCATTTTAAATAAACGAGAAGTGGGTTTGGGGAAGAAGGGAAAGCTTGGTATAAGAGTTTGGTGGATAGAAAAGATCATTATTATGTTAAAGTACAATGATCATAGAGATTTATGCTACTGTACATAGTCTGTTATAATCTTCCTTCTCATTTCTGCCAAGCCTCATGGAGAAAGCAGTTTCTCCTTTAAAACAAGACATGGGGGTGGTATTGGTGTTGGCATACTTTTATAGGAAGAGTGCTGAATAAGCAGCTTGGATAAGAAAGCTTGTGCCAACCCAAAGACTTTCAACAAGGTGGTTAGATCCTGTTATAGGGATACTTGAACTCCAAGTGAAATAGGAGTCATGACAGGCCTGGAGGAAGTGGTAATTTAACACTGAAGTAATTATGTGGGAGGAATTTAAAATTTTTCTAAAGCTGAGAAAGAAAAAGCAAAGAGAAGAATTAAGATTCATAATAGTTAAGGATCATTTAGTAAAATGTCTAATTGTACTTTGGTGTTTTCATTTATTTAACTTTTGCTCTATGTGTAAATTGAACAGAGGTGCTAGGTTGCCAGTCTTACAGCTGACGACATATTTTCCAACTTGGTCAAGTCAGTCAACTATTTCAGCTCTCCTTGTTACTGTCTGGCTCCTCTATTGTTATCTGGTTCTCTTTACTAGTGACTCAGTAACACAGAGTAATAAAATTCATTCAAGACAGAGAGAAGAGCAAGAAGAGACAAGCAGGTATAGACCACAGAAATCTCCCTTTCCTTGAGGTGAGCAAAGCAAGAATGGTAAGCTTCCAGGTGGGAAGAGAGGTGGGAGAAGCTGCTGCCAGCTGCCTTATCTCCCTACCCAAGGCACCCACGAACCCATGGCTACCTCTGTTTCTTTTGTCCTTGTTGTGCTCATTTGTTCTAGATAGTAAGTGAATGAGCAATAAAAATGGAACTGATCAGATTACAACCAAGTGAGCTCTGAAAAGGTGAAATTGCCTTTAAAAGTTCAACCACAGGAGTCCTTGGCAGAATCTGTCACAGCTATAGCAGGAGATCTGTGTGATTAGGCAGGCCTGAAGAATGATTTGCTTGACCCAGCCCAGAAGTAGATAGATCCAGCATCTGAGACCCAGTATCCTCCTTCATGCAAGGGACCGACTTGTCCATTGCACAGCCAGAAGTAAACTTGGTAAGTGGAATGTTTGGTTGTCTCCTCTTTGAATCCATACTCCTTAAGGACTGAGGTATAGAAGAGATTAGTGTGCCCTGGTCTGAGGGAGAGTTAGGTGGTTTTGTACCTCTGTCCTCATTATACTTTCCAGTAAATATTTATTTGTAACAACTAATTGAGGTTAACTGATTAGCAATGATTTTGAAAAGAACACTAGTCAAAATAATATTGGGCCAGTAGACATTGGTTGGATATTAAGGAGTTTTAACTGGTCAAATTAAATTGGGGGGAACACACCAGATGGGGGATTGAGGGCGATCTCTCTTTCTTCAGAGTTAGACTCGGAGCCTCGAGAGGAAGACAAAGCTTCGTATCCCAGTTTGTATCCAGATTGGGAGAGTGAACCCCAGGGTCTACATGTGCTTTGTAACCACAGAGAATTAGATCAGGAAAGGACCTAAAAACCATCTGGTCCAATTCCCTCGTCTTTAGATGAAGAAACAGAATCCCAGATATGTAAAGTGACTCTTCCAAAGTCACATAACTAGTAAGTGGCAGGGATAAGGCTCAAACCAAGGTTCTTCTGACTTCAAGTTCCTTCTTCTCTCCCATATGCCTTTTTGGTGGACACAGACTCTGAAAACAGTCTGATTGTTTCTGAGATTGATTTCAGAGGTGGGTGGAGAACAGACTTAAGACCAGGAGATGCACAGGAAGGGCAATAGTATTAGCTGGTTTCTACTCTATTTAAGAGGAGAGAAAAAAAATAAACATTTTTTTTTCCAAAAGGAGTTTTCAATAACTGGGTTTCCTGAAAACTGGGTACTAGAGGTTGTAAGTTCAGGAAATAGCTGAATAGAACAAACCTCAAATTTACTCAAGGGCAGTTTCCGTTCTGCTTTTAACCAGCACCGATCTCCCAACAATCACAGTAAGGAAAATACAGAGAATCTCCACCCTGAACAACAGGACATCTGGGGAAGGAAGAGAATTAACCTTTTCATTCACGGAAGGCTGGAAATATACCTGATGGAGCTTGGAGGGTTGTTGTGGATCTCTGGCAGGTTGACTATAAACCATAAAACATGAGGCATTTCTACACTACTCCCTTTCATGGAACGAAGAGCATATATTTACTAATGGGGAGTGGGGGTGGGTTGGGGGTCTAGAGGGGAGGTGGGGGACTTGCCCAGCACCTAATTTTTGTTGTCAAATAGCACCAGAGAAATGACTAGCAATGCCATGTGGTTGCTAACTCTGCTTCAGGAGGCTATTGTGACTTCTGGATCCTTTCACTGATGACCATGTAAAGCCCAAAGACTCTATAGATTTAACACTGAAGGACTTCCATACTCTGGTAGCCATCTACCTTCCTTTCAGATTTCTTTCCCCTATGCTCTCTGAGCTCCAGAAAAACTGGTCATGATGGTGATAATAATGATAGCTAGCATTTATATGGTGCTTTAAAGTTTGCCAAGTGTTTTATAAATATTCATTTGATCATCACAACTCTGAGAGGCAGGTATTACTATTATCCCCCTTTTATGGATGAGGAAAGAGACATTGAAAGATGTGAAGTGACTTGTCCAGGGTCATACAGGTAATAAGTATGTGAATCAAGATTTGAACTCAAGTCTTGACTTCAAAATTTACTGTTCTATCCACCCAGCTGCCTTGCAAACTTGACCACTTTCTGTTCCCTGGACATGCCCTGTTTTTCTGTCTTTGTGCTCTTTCTAAATGCATTCCCTAGACCTGGAATATTCTCCCTCCCTTCATCTATTGAATTTTTACCTATTTTTAAAGCCTAATTCAAATTCTACATTCTCCAAGAAGTCTTCCTTCATCATCCCTTGTGGTGAATAACCTTCTTACTTAGCCTTCACAGGGCAGTTTGTTTTGTTCCTGGAATGCATTTTTCATGTAATATGTATTCCACAACATATTGCGGTGTTGTTCTTTTCTCTTTTCTAGACTATTAAGTTTTAGGAGGGCAGTGCCAATGCCTTCCTTAAACTCTATATCTCCACCCATGCCTGACACAGTGCTATGCAATTGTATTTCTTATATATTTTCCTATTGATTTTGGTTTTCCTACATTTTCAAAAAAGTTTTTTTTTTTAAAAAAAAGCTTTCCAGCAGCCCAACCCTAGTCTAATGGCTTGGATGGGAAAATCTATGTATGTCCTTGAGTTCCTAGGGGCTGTGAAAACTGACTCTTGGTGCCATGACACATAGTCACTGAGGGAAAGATGGGATTATAGAAAAACCCAACTAAGAAAGGACCCCAGATACCATACAGTTGAACTCACATCCAAACACAAATTCACTCTACAAGTCGTAGTTCAACTTGAACGTAGTTTTGCTTGAGGAAATATAGTTGGGGGAACTTGCTGCTTTTTGAGGTAGCCCACACCATCTTGGGGCTGCTCTAATTGTTAGCAAGGTTTTCTAAGCATTGAGTCTAAATCAGCCTCGATGAAACTTCTACCTCTTGTTCTTAGCTTTGTCCTCTGGAATCAAGCAGATTCACTCTGGTTCCTTGTCTGGATAATAGCCCTTCAAATAAGTGAAGACAGTTATCATGTTCTACCTGAGTCATCTCTTCAACCTGCTAAACACCCCTATATCCTTCCCACTGTGTGTTTTCTAGTACTTTTACCATGCTGGTCACACTCTTGGGGACCTGTTATAGTTTGAATCTGTATTTCCTAAAATGTGAGACTCTGTACTGAATCCAGCCTGTAAACCAGATATAACCTGACCAAGACCGAGGGCGGTAGAACTATCCTCTCCCTCGTTTGGATGCTCTGCCTCTGTTAATTCAGCCTAGAACAACATATGCTTTTTTGGGCATCCTTACCACATTGTTGACTCATATTGAGCTTGGGATCCATGAACTACCTCCCAAATCTATCTTTACAGGAATTTTATCTTAGTCATTCCCCCCCACCCCCGTCCTCTACTTATGAAGTTGATCCTTTTAACTGTAGCATAGAATTTTACACTTCTCCTTACTAAATCTCAGCTTATTCAGTTCAGTCTATCATTCTAGCCTATACACATTTTAGTTGGTACATTTAATTTTTAATATAACAGATAGTTTTCTGGTCCCCTAGCCACTACTGCAGTCCTCTTTAAGGTTACCTTTCATTTGTTCTATATGGATCTTGTATATGCCAATTTATGTTATCTCTTCCATTAGATTGTAAATTCCTTGAGGGCAGGGACTCTGTACTTGTACATTATGTACTTCTGTTTTGTATCTCCAGTGCTTAGCATGGCTCTTGGCACACAGTAAGTACTTACTAAACAAATGCCTGTTGATTGATGAATAGTTTTTTTTCCCAACAAATCCCTCCATGTGCACAAATCCCCCCCCCCCCCAATATATTATAAAATGGTTTAAACTACCTAACAGAGTGAGTGCTATTGGTAGCACATGTCACTGTAAAGATATTTTTGGATTGGGTTTTTGGAGCAAAGTGATAGTTATCCTTCCAACTATTGTGTCATCTTCAAATCTCATAAGCATGCCATCTATATTTTTATCCAAGATGTTAATAAAAATTCTGAGTAGCATAAGTCAAACACAGATCCCTTGGGCACGTTAATGGAGACCTCCTTCCAAGATGATAACAGCTCATTAATCTCTACTCTTTGGTCATTTAACCCAATCCAAATACACTTAACTGCATTACCATTTAGTACAAATTACCTTGTCTTTTCTACCAAGGCCACATGAGACACTGCAAATTGCTTTACCCAAATCTAAGCATGCTGCATGCATGGCATTTCCATGCTCTTCAAGTCTAGTCATCCCCATCGAAAAACAGAAATGAAGTTAGCCTGGCATAACCTGCTCTTAATTGATGAAACCATGCTCCCTTTATCACTCATCGATCATCTCCCTTCCAAGATCTCCAAAACCTTCTCCTTAATAACATTTTCTAGAATCTGCCCAAGAATGCATTAATTTCACTGGTCTATAGTTTGTAAACTTTATCGTCTTCCCTTTTTTGAAAATTGGGACATTTGTTCTTCTTCAGGCCAGTGGCACTTCTCCCATTCTCCATGATTTTTCTAAGACTCTAGGCTCAAAGACTAAGTGGCTCAAAGAAAGCTCCATTAAGAGTCTAAGCAAATCACCTGAGTATCTGCCCAGACGGGTCATCCATTCCCTGCTCCACTTCTCCTCCCCTGGTTGAACTTCTGTAGCAACTGGACATCTTGTACCCCCAGGTAGAAATGATTTGAGGAACATAGGCCATCTTTCAGGCCTTGATCCAATCCCTTGATACACATGGAAAGTCACCTTATGTCCTGCTCCATCTCTCACCCTTCTTTATGCCTATTGGAATCCTGTCTATCCTTTAGAATCTAGCTGAAACATTATGTCTAGCAGGAAGCCTTCCCGACTCCTCTAACCAGAATTGTTATTAATCCCTTAGATGTAACACTTAACATGGTCTATTATTATGTATTACAGTTATTTGTGTAATGTGTTATCCGTACTACTAGACTATAAACTCTGTGAAGGCAGTGGCCATGCCCTTTATTTATAATTATCCCAGCCCTGGTGCAACACATAGGCATGACTGCCTCAAGAAACTGTTACTTTATTGGGGAAAGAGGGCAGACTGCCTTCAGCAAGGCAGATCATAGCCTTTGCATATCTCAGTCAATGACTAAAGCAGCAAGGTGGTACAGTGGGTATTGCTCGACTTGGACTCAGGAAGACCTGAGTTCAAATGCTGTCTCAGATACTTTGCTAGCTGTGTTACCCTAGGAAAATCACCTTACCTTCCTTACTGTAAAATGGGTCTATTAATAGTACCCAACTCACAGGGCTGTTGTGAGGACTGAAAGTAAATAGGCATGTGGGAGCTTTGCAAATCTTAAAGGTCTATATGGATTTCAGGAGTAGGGACAAGAACAGTAGTTTTGTGATTCCTTTACTAATTCAGGTTAGCATTTTCTCTGCAACCCTTAGTTTTAGAGAACTGCCTAGAACCTTGAGAGTTTGTGTCTTGCCCAGGTCTACAGAGCCAATATGTGTCAGAGGCAGGATTTGAACCGAAGTCTCCATGGCCCCAAAGCCAGCTCACTAGCCATTATGCCATGTTGCCCCTCATAAACAAACATTAGCTAAGATTATGATTATGATGATTTTATGAGTTACCAAGACTGGAAAATAATTGTCATATGGTTGCTAACCTTAGGATTATAGGAACATGGATTTACACTACATTTGGTTCAACCTCTTCATTTTATAGATAGCATGGACTTCATAAATATTTGTTAACTTGTTAAACTAAAGCATACAAGCCCTGGGTTGGGAGGTGGGGGTTTATCCTTGACATAACTCCTCTATGTAAGCTTGGGAAAGTTTAGAATTCCTCTACTAACCTCACTGGGGTCCTATACTGGTCACCCTTTGAGCAACCAAATGTTAGCTCAGCTGTCTTGGAAGGTCCCTCTTTTCCTTGAATGACTCAATACCATGGGCTGGGGGCATGGAGAGCAGAAAGGATGCATCTGGGACTGAGCAGAGGGGTCACTACCCCAGGGAAGGGGAAATCTAGGAGACAGAAATAGTTCCTACAGACCCTAGGCTGGAGCTAATAAGAAATGAGAAAGGAGAAATGGAACTGGAGAAACTTATTCATTAGAAAAAACAGAGTTATAGGCACATGTAGAGGCCAACATATGTCTCAGTAAGTCAGGTTAGGAGGGCTGAAAGTAGGGTTGGCTCAATGGGAAAATTTAGCTTGGAGAAAAGAAGTCTTGGAAGTTATATGTTTTTGAAAAGGTTGATGACATTTGGAAGAGGAAACAGACTTTTTCTGTTTGGGACAGGCAGAGAAAGATTTGTGAAGGGTAAGAGGAAACTTTTAAAAAGTGAATTTAGACTTAATGTAAGGCAATCTTGTTAGCAATAGAGCAACCCCAAAATGGGCTAGGTTACCTCAGGAGGTGCTGGGCTCCTGATCACGGGAGCTCCCCAAACAAAAGCTATATGACAACTTGACGGGCATGCTGCATAGGGGATCCTTGTTCAGATATAAGAGGGACTAGATGGCTTCTGAGCTCCGTTGCAACTTGGATGTTTTATAATTCTGGGAAGTGCATGATTTAAAAAGGCCACCCAATACACCCAAGAAAAATGCCATTTCCATTAGGGGACAAAGAGGTAAAGAAAAGAGAAGAAAAGAGAGAGAACTGTCATTTGATGAATAGCTTTTAAAAGTACTTTGCATAAATGGGGGGATTATAGTTGTGTAATTTTGCACATATTATTAGAAATGGCTGATATATTAGCAGCTAGGTAGAGTAATGGATAAGAGTGTTGGACCTGGAATAAGGAAGGCTTGAATTAAAAGCCAGCCTCAGATGCTTGCAAGCTGTTTGATCCTGGAGAAGTAATTTACCCTGTCTGTCTCTGTTTCCTCATATGTCAAATGAAGATAATAATAGTATCTATCTCCCAGGGTTGTTATAATGATAAAATGATACATCTGTGAAGTTTTTTACAAACCTTAAAGAGCCATATAAGTGTTAGTTATTATTACTGTCATTTTTAGTCTGGTTTAACATCTTTCCCTTTCTTTAAAATTATTCTTGCAAGAGGTTTCTTGCTGGGTAGGGGAGCAGGGGAAAGAAATGTTTGGAAATGAATGTGATGCAAAAAAAGGATCAATATTGCTGTTGTTTTAAAGTATCATGAATATTGTTTACCCGAGAACTTACTTGAAGTTTTTAAGAATTTAAGAATAGCAAGCGGGGTGGGGGTGGGTGGAGCCAAGAAGGCGGAGTAAAAGCAGGAACTTACTCTCCTGCTCCAACCACCTCCAATACCTGTAAAAAATGACTCTAAACAAATTTTATAGCTACAGAGCCCACAAAGTGCCAGAGAGAAACATATCTCCTGCTAAAGACAGCCTGGCAGGCTGACAAGAAGGGTCTATTGCTCAGGGCTGGGAGCCAAGAGCAGTCCCATGTGAGCCCTGTGGGTCCAGATCCAGGGCAACCCTGACCAGTGGCACAGATTGGCCAGAACAGACTTCAGGAGAGTGAATCACCAGCAGCTGTGGTGGTTTCCAGACTTCTCAACCCATAAATGCCAGAGAAAGTAAAAGGTCAGTAGGAAACTCTGTTGGAACTGGGTGAGAGAAGAGCATGATCCAGCCCCTGACCCTGGGTGGGAGGTGGTGGTGGCAGGCTGGTTGTAGCTGCTGCTACATAGCTGCCTCCAGAGCTCCTGGCCTGCAGACTGTAGAGGGACTGAGTGATCATTCAGAGGGTAATTACTCTTGCTTTGACCTGTTTGGATCTGGGTTGCAGTGTTGGGTGGTGGTGAGGAATGCCAGTGTGCCAGAGCTTGTGGTGGCTGTAGAGAGGGCACCCTCCTCATAGCTATGACAACTGCAAACCGCCCCCCAGAAATTTAGGACATAGATTCTCTCCACTCTGGAAGCAGAGTTCTACCATGCCAAAGACCTCAAAAGTCAAGCAATTGGCTGGCAAGATGAGCAAACAGAGGAAGCACAATCAGACCATAGAATCTTTTTACGCGGATAAAAAGGATCAAAACATAGAACCAGAAGAAAACAAAGGCAAAACACCTGCATCAAAAGCTTCCGAGAAAAATATGAATAGGTTGCAGGCCATGGAGAAACTCAAGAAGGATTTTAAAAATCACATAAGAGAAGTGGAGGAAAAATTGGGAAAAATTGTGAATGCTGCAAGAAAATAATGAAAAACAAGTCAACAATCTGATTGAAGAAAAATAGACTAACTCAAAAATGGCAAAAGAGGTCCAAAGAGCCAGTGAGGAGAAGAATGCCTTAAAAAGCTCAATGGCCAGATGGAAAAGGAATTTCAAAAACTCACTGAATAAAATAATTCTTTCAAAATTAGATTGGAGCAAATGGAAGTTAATAATCCCATGAGGAATCAAGATCTTATAAAACAGATCCAAACAAATGAAAAAATAGAAGGCAATATGAAATATCTTATTGGAAAACCCTGGGAAATAGATCCAGGAGAGATAATTTAAAAATTATTGGACCCTTGAAAGCCATGATAAAAAAAAGAGTCTAGAAATCATCCTTCAAGAAATTCTCAAGGAAAATTGCCCTGATATTTTAGAACCACAGGGTAAAATAGAAATGGAAAGAATTCACCAACCACCTCTTGAAAAAGATCCTCAAAAGAAAACTCCTAGGAATATTATAGCCAAATTCCAGAGTTCCCAGGTCATGGAGAAAATATTTACAAGTTGTCAGGAAGAAACAATTTAAGTATTGTGGAAACACAACTAGGATAACACAAGATCTAGCAACTTCTACATTAAGGGATTGAAGGGCTTGGAATATGATATTCTAGAGGTCAAAGGAGCTAGTATTAAAACCAAGAGTCACCTACTCAGAAAAACTGAGTATAATGCTTCAGCGGAAAATCTGGTCATTTTATGAAATAGAAGACTTTCAAGCATTCTTGATGAAAAAACCAGAGCTGAACAGAAAATTTGACTTTCAAATACAAGAAGCAAGAGAAGCATGAGAATGTAAACAGGAAAGAGAAATCATAAGGAACTTATTAAAGTTCAACTCTTTATATTCCTACATGGAAAAACAATAATTTTAACTCATGAGACTTTTGTCAGTATGAGGATAGTTGAAGGGAAAATATATGTGTATATATATATATATATGTGTGTGTGTGTGTGTGTGTGTGTGTGTGTAGATACATATATATGTATGTATAGGAGAGTATATGTGTGTATAAATATATGTGTGTGTATGTGTACATGTATATATAGACAGCACAGGATGAGTTGAATATGAAGGGATGATTACTAAACAAATAAATTTAAGAAGCAAGAGAGGAATATATTGGGAGAAAGAGAAAGGGAGAGATAGAATAGGGTAAATTATCTCATATAAAAGAGGGAAGAGAAAACTGTTTCAATGGAGGAAGGTGAAAGGGAACAGATCAACCTTACTCTTGTTGAATTTGGCTTAAGGAGGGAATAACATACACACTCAATTGGGTATCTTAGCCTACAGGAAAGTAGGAGGGTAGGGGATAAGAGGGAGGATGATAAGAGGGAAGGCAGATTGGGGGAGAGGGTAGTTAGAAGCAAACACTTTCGAAAAGGGATAGGGTCAAAGTAGAAAACAGAATAAGTGGGGGTGGGATAGGATGGAGGGAAATATAGTCTTTTACAATATAACTACTATGGAAACATTTTACATAACTACACATGTACAACCTATATTGAATTGCAGGTCCTCCCAGTGGGGGTGGGTGAGGAGGGAAGAAGGGAAAGAATCTGGAAATCAAAGTTTTAAAAACAAATGTTAAATAATTGATTTTTTACATGCGATTAGGAAATAAGATATATAGGCACTGGGGTAAAGAAATCCATCTTGCCCTACTAGAAAGTTGGTGGGTGGGGGGAGGCTATAAGAGAGAACAGATTGGAAGAAGAGGTATTCAGAAGTCTTGCTATCTTGGGGTGGGGATAGGGAAAAGACGGGGAGAAAATTTGTAACTCAAAATCTTGTAGAAGCGAATGTTGAAAGCTAAAAATAAATAATAAAAAAAAAGAATGGCATAGGGACAGGTTGGCTAGGCCACAATTCCTGTGCTTTTAAAATTTAATATTAAGCTGGACTGACTCTAGGTACCATTGCATAGCATGTGGAAAATATTTTATCCCAGAAGAGCATTATATAGAATTTTATAGCACTTAAAAGATTCCCCCCCACTCCTCCCCAAGGTAGACAGAAGTATTAATATCTTATAAATGAAGAAAATGAGGCTCATCGAAAGTGATTTGCCTGACATTCCATGGCAAGTAATTCTCAGAGACAGAACTTGACCCAAGATCCCCTAATTTCAAGTCCAGCAGTTCTGGGGAAAGATCACTGAGGGTTGTAGTAACAGGGGAAGGCTTCATGGAAGGAACTGAGCTGAAAAAAGAAATAAAGAACATAGACAACGATGGCCAGGAAATAGACCCATTTCTCCAGTCTTTCAAATGATCTTTGTATGTGTAAAAAGAAGTCACATGAACTGAGCTAAACTAAACAAAAATGTAATGACAACAATTTGCAACCACAAACTGACAAATATTTAGTGTTTGTTTTTTTCTCTTGGGGTTAGTAAAATAATATTCATTAATTATATAATAGCACCTATGACTTATATAGCTTAGTATCTAAATACTTTTACATTTTAAAAATCACAGATCCATCACATATATTCATTTATTTTTTCTTTCATGTATATTACTGTTGGTTCCTCAACAAGTCTTCTGGCTTCTTGAGGATGACAAGTGTGCCTTATTAATCTCAATCTTACATAGCATTTTACTGATATGTTACCTTCACAAACATGAACTCGTTATCTCCCTAGAACACTATAAGGGTATTTCAGACAGATACTGTAATTCTCATTTTACATATGAGTAAATTGGAACCTAGAGAAGTGAAGTGATCTCTCTGTGGTCACAGAGCTAGTAAAGGGGAGGCAGTATCATAGGGTAGAAGGAGTATTGAATTTGGAATGATGAGACCCAGATTTGAATCAACTCTGTCATTGCCAAGTTATGTGACCCTAGGCAAGTCACTTCATGTCTTTAGCCCTCAAATGTCTCATAAAATGAGGGAGTTGAATTTAATGACCATGACTAAAGTCCATTGACTCAGTTTCCCCATTTGTCAAATTAAGCTAATAATACCTCCCTTGTCTATTTAATGGGATTGTTGGGAATGAGAAATGGGATAAGAAACTATAAATGGTTATGAAAATATAAGATATTCTTAGGATTTGTGGAAGAAGGTAGACAGGGAGTCATAACAGAATGGGTAGAGAGTATAGAAAACTTTGTTTCTTTTCCAGCCTGTGGCCAACTTGAAATGATTCAGTTGAAGAGGGTGAAGAGGAGATGGAGTGACTAAATTATTCTCACTGGTTTTGGGTGTGTGGCTTTTTCTTTCTGAGAATTAAACCCCAACAAACAATGAAGTGGCATATTTCCACCCTATGATTCTTCCCTTTCCTGAAGCTCCCACACTGCTTGCCAGTCAGTGGGAAAGCTACAATGGGCTGGGCTCCTTAACACCCGTCTGGGTCTAGTCACTCCCTTCTAGGATGAGGTCATGTGTTAATGCAGACTTGCACAGAAGTTGGGGGGGGGTTAATGGCGGTGGTTCTGGAAGCACACATATTCGCTCATTGGCCAAAGAACCCTTTCACTCATGGTGGTCATGATGGGCAAGAGAATCAGATCTGTGTAGCTCTTCCATGTTTATTTTGCAGATTTTCCCCTCAACCTCTCCTCCAGAGGGTCATCATGGCCAGTCATCCTGTACTCTTGAAGGCTACGGAAAGGAGGGTGAGCTCTGACAGTTTCTACCAAATTTGGAGGGATTCAAGGAGAGTTCCAGTGATGGACAATATGTCTGTAGTCTGAGGACCAACATAGCTAAGTGTGGAGAGGCTTGTCATCAGCTTGGCCCCAAGATGGTAAATATTTTGACCGTAGCAACTTTAGAAACAACATCTAGCTGAGTCGTAGAAGGGTTGTAATCTATTTTGGTATGATGAAACTACAAATACCTAAAGTACTGAAGCATTTTGTACAACAAGGGAACTTCTGTATTTCTTTGGTATCTACAAAATATTAGAAGACCCAGAGAAAGATCTTTAACACATGGGTTTGATCTTCCATGGAGGGCTGACAGAAGGCTATGGACATGAATTGCATAGGACAAGATGTCATGGACTGAAGTAAAGTAATTTCAGTGGTAACCAAGGAAAAACATAAAAGGATTGTCAGTAGAACCCCTCTAGATTTCTTGGTCACACAAAACATTCTCCAAAAAAAAAAGTACTAAATCTTGGAGTTGGAAGGAACTGCAGAAACCATCTGGCCTGATTCACACCTCATCATTAAATCATAGAGAGCATGGCCCCTCTTGTCCCTTTCTATTCTAGAATATAGGATCATAGGTAGGATTTGAACTTGGGTTTTTCTGACTCTAAGTTCTATGCTCTGTCCACTGCTTCTAAAATCCTATGAATCTTTAGGAGATTGAGAGGTGGAGGGGACTTTAGAGGTCATCGAATCCAACTTCTTCATGTTAGAGATGATAAAATTGAAACCTAAATAGGTTATGTGACTTGTCCAAGGTCATACATCTAGTATATATTCATGAGATTGCATTTGGATGCAGGTCCTCCTGACTCTAAGTTCTGTCTTCTATCCACTATTTCATGTGTCTCTATGATCCATTAGGAAACTGAGAGTTAAAAGAGACAGGGAGCAAGGAGAAGGGAATAGTCATTTATACAGTACCCACCATTGCCAGGGACTGTGCTAAGTACTTCTTACAATTATTATCTCATTTGATCCTTACAACAACTCTGGGAAGTAGGTGCTATTATAACCCCCATTTTATAGTTGAGGAAAGTGATGCAAATAGAGGTTGAGTGCCCAGGGTCACACATCTTGTGTCTAAGGCTGGATTTGAAATCAGGTCTTCCTGACACAAAGTCCAGTGCAATAGCTACTGTGCCACCAGCTGTCTACAGGACAGGCCTTAAGTGGTTACATTAAATGCCCAAGGCCACACAGTTAAGTAGTAGAGCTAGAATTTGAACCAAATTCTTCTCAATTCAAATCCAGCATTTTTGATGAGATTTCCCTTCAGTAACATCCCAGACGACTATTTATCTAGCCACTCCATGAAAGCCTCTAATCATAGGGAAGCTCCTACCACCCTAATTTTACAGAACAGGAAACTCAAGCCAAGACAGGTCAAATGACTTGCGCAAAGTCACAAAGTTAGTCAGTGTTCCCCTGTGTATTCAGGGACTACAGAAGCCTCATCATCATTTGGAATCCTATGTCTTGAATCCCCCTCTTATTTCCATAGGATCCACCTCACTATGTTCTGCCAAAATCATCATTCCCAGCACTTGTCACCTTCTCAACTTTCAGCTGGGCCCCATTTCCTGCCCTGATTACAGAGATGCCTCATCCGATCCCAGATGAAACAACAGAAACTGTGTGTGTTGCTATGCTATGTCTGAAATTCTTGAAGAGACTGCCAGGGGTGGGTCTGTGTGACAGCAGCTGCTGGAATTAGGCTGTCCTGGGCGAGCCTGACCCTGTACTGGGCCAAAGCTTCCTCTGCGTCGGTGCTCATGAAAGGGAAGGAATGTAACCTTGGATGAGTCACTTCATTCTCTCTGGGTTTTTGTTTACTCATCTGAAATATGAGGGATATGGAATAGAGAATCTCTAGGATTTTTTTCTAGATCTAACGTTTTCGATTACAGGGCTCCTTTCTAGCCCTAATATTCTATATTATATGGCTCCATTATAGCACTGATGTTCCATATACAAGGTCTGAACATTCCATGTTCCGTCCAGGACTAACATTTTGTGTTTTAAGGAGGTTTTTTCCCTTCCATTTTGAATGTTTTATAATTCTGAAGCAGTGAAATAGTCTTAAAGTCCAAGTCCAAGTTCAAGAACTTGGGCTCAGCCCAAGGTTGGCTTGGAGGCAACAGACATTTAATTATTTCCAAAGTCATTGTATCTCAACAGAAGAGGAAATAGAATACTTAAACAACCCTATCTTAGAAAAAGTAATTGAACAAGCCATAAATGAACTCCCTAAGGAAAAAAAAAACCCAAGACCAGATGGATTTATAAGTTAATTCTAGCAAACATTAAAAAAATTCATTCCAATATTATATAAACTATTTGGGAAAATAGGTAAACAAGGTGTCCTATGGGGTGGCTAGGTGGTGCAGTGAATAGAGCAGCAGCCCTGGAGTCAGGAGGACCTGAGTTCAAATCCTACCTCAGACACGTAACACTTACTAGCCATGTGACCTTGGGCAAGTCACTTAACCCTGATTACCCTGCATCCCCCCTCTAAAAGGCAAAAATAGGGAGTCCCACCAAATTCCTTTGACACAAATATAGTTTTTGATACCTAAGCCAGGGAAAACAAAAACTAAGAGAGAAATTACAGATAAATTTCCCTAATGCCTATTGAAGCAAAAATTTTAAATAAAACACTAGCAAGGAGATTACAGCAATATACCACAAAGATCATACACTATGACCAGGTTAGATTTATGCCAGAAATGCAGAGTTAGTTCAATATTATGAAAATTATAAGTATAATTGATCATGTCAGTAACAAAACAAGAAACATCATATAATTATATCAATAGATATGCGAATAGTTTTTTTTTTTGACAAAATACAATACCCATTCCTGTTAGAAACACTAGAACATAGGAGTAAATGGAGCCTTTCTTAAATGGATAAGTAGCATCTATCTAGAACTAAGAATGAGCATTATCTGTACTAAGGATAAACTAGAAGCCTTCCCTATGAGATCAGGGGCAAAATAAGGATACCCATTATCACCACTATTCTTCACTATTTTACTAGAAATGCTAGCTATAGCAATAAGACAAGAAAAAGAAATTGAAGGAATAAACACAGGTATTGAGGAAACAAAACTATCCCTTTCTGTGAGTGATATGATGGTATACTTGGAGAACCCTAGAGAATCAACTAAAAAACTAGTCAAAACAATTAATTACTTAGTAAAGTGGTAGGATATAAAATAAACCCACACAAATCATCAGAATTTTTATATATTATTAACAAAACCTAGCTGGAAGAGGTAGAAAGAGAAATTCCATTTAAAATAATTAAAGACAGTATAAAATACTCAGGAGTTTACCTGCCAAGACACACAACAGGAACCTTATGAACACAATTACAAAACACTTCATACAAATAAAGACATATATAAACAATTAGGGAAATAACAATTGCTCCAAGGCTGACGCAATATAATAAAAATGAAAATACTACCTAAAATTAATTTACTTATTCAGTGGCATGCCAACAAACTTTGGCATATCAAAAATTTTTTTTATAGAACTAGAAAAATAATTTTTAATATTCATCTGGAAGAACTAAAGCTCAAGACTGTCAAGGGAATCAATGAAAACAAAAGTAAAGGAAGGTAGCTTGGCAGTACTAGATATCAAACTATATTACTAGGCAGTAATCATCAAAACAATTTGATACTGCATAAGAAATAGAGGTATTGATCAATGGAGTAGATTAGGCATATAATATACAGAAGTAAATGACCACAGTAACTTAGTGTTTGATAAACCCAAAGACATAATCTGTTGGAGCAAGAACTTACTATTTGACATACTGCTGGGAAAATTGGAAAGTAGTCTGGAAGAAACTAAGCACAGACCAACATTTCACGCCACATATACCAAGACAAGATCAAAATGGGTACACGATTTAGACACAAAGTAGTAACATAAATTAAGGGAGAATGGAAAAAACTACTTGTCAGATCTATGGATAAGAGAAGAGTTCATAACCAATTAAGAGATAGAGAGGATCATAGGAGGTAAAATGGATAATTTTGATTAAATTAAAATAAAAATTTTTGCACAAACTAAACCAAATGCAGTCACAGTGAAAAGGAAAGCAGGAAACTGGGGAAACTTTTTATGGCAAATTTCTCTGAAAAAGCTCTCCCTTCTCAAGTAGGGAACTATAGGGAACTGAGGCAAATTTACATTAAAAAGTCATTCACCAATTGATGAAGGTTTAACGTGCATAAACTGGCAATTTTCAGAGGAAGAAGGCAAAACTATTAATACTCATATAAAAATACTCTAAATCACTAACAATTATAGAAATACCAATTAAAACAACTCTGAGGTATTATCTCACACACATCATATTGGCTAACATGACAGAAAAGGAAAATGACAAATGCTGGAAGGGATGCTGAAAAATAGGGACACATGCATCGCAGTTGAGTTGCAAACTGGTCCAACCATTCTGGAGAACAGTCAAGAACTATGCCCAAAGGACCATAAAACTACACATCCCCTTTAACCCAGGTATACCCTACTAAGTCTGTATCCCAAAGAGATCAAAGGAAAACAAAAAAGGACCCATATGCACTGAAATATTTATAGCAGTTCTTTTGGGGGGGGTGGCAATGAATTGGAAATTGAGGAGATGCCCATCCATTGGGGAATGGCTAAACAAGTTTTAGTATATGGTTGTGGTAGAATACTATTGTGCTGTAAGAAATAACAAAGTGAATGGTTTCAGAAAACATCTGGGAAGACTTACATGAACTGTTGCAAAGTAAAGTGAGCAGCAGAAGCACAACATTGACAAAGTAACAGTGACATTGTAGCAATAATCAACTGTGAATGTTTTAGCTACTGTCATCAATAAAATGATCCACGACAATTTCAAAGGACTCATGATGAAAAATTCTGTTCACTCCAGAGAGAGAACTGATGTACTCTGAGGGCAGACTGAAGCATATATTCTTTCACTTCATTTTCTTGCTTTTTCTTTCTTTTGCAACATGGCTAATGTGGAAATATGTTTTGCATGACTTTATCTGTATAATGGATATTGTATTTCTTGCCTTCTTAATGGATGCAGAAAGAGTCAGAGGGAAAGAATTCAGAACTAAAAATAAAAATCTTTTTAAAAAGAAAAAAAAAACCAAAATCATTGTGTAAAGAGAAGTTAAAATGTGTAATTTCTAAAGAAATGGGCAATGGTTTGCCTGCAAATGACAAAACAAGGAAAGAACAGCCAACTTAGACCCTTAGGGAAGCAGGATACTGCCTTTTGTCTTGTTGCTCATGTGTTTTGGAGTAGATAGCTGGACCTATTGAGGCTAAGCTTTTGCATCTGTAAAATGGGAATTGTGATATGTTTGAAGTTTGTTAGACAATGGTCTGAATATCTCTAATGCACTCATTAGGTAATGTTGTTTATTCTAGTTAACTGTGCTTGGATCTTTTCCTTCTGCTGGATTCTAGATTCCATGAGAGTCAAGGATTGTGCCTTAATCTAACCTTTACATTCCATTGTTGCCTATGGCTCTACAGTTCTCTTCACATATAAAATAAAAGTGTGTTGAATGAATAAAGGAATGAATGGGTAACTAGCTCCTGTCTAACCATGGAATCTAGCTAATTATTAAGTTAGCCTATGCTTGGAGCTTAACAGACATAATGGAGTTTAGCTCTGGGTAAAATTAAATAAAAGGCAGCAAGTGTCAGGAATAGTGGATATCCCCTTAAATGTGGGGGAAGGAAATCAAACCTTACAAAGAAGGACAAGGACACAGCTTCTCTTCACCAGCACTGAACTTGTCTTACTGGGTTACTATCTGCCAGCTATCATCAGGCAAACAGGAATAATGGGTTTCGTATTTCGTTCCTTCCACCTCCCCAGTCTTCGTGATGACCAGTGGCAACTTTCTTGTCTGGCTTTAAAGTGCAGCTGTGAGCAGCACAGTATTTAAAGGGCTAGGGCTTTGGGTGGCACGATAGCACAGACACAGCACAGTATTCTGAAAAATGGAAAGGCTATGTCAGAAAGGGGATTAGCCAGGGAGTTAGAATACCTGGGTT
The DNA here is from genome assembly GCA_028646575.1 of Pseudocheirus occidentalis. Classification (NCBI taxonomy): domain Eukaryota; kingdom Metazoa; phylum Chordata; class Mammalia; order Diprotodontia; family Pseudocheiridae; genus Pseudocheirus; species Pseudocheirus occidentalis. The sequence goes on along the minus strand of CM053596.1, from coordinate 85,036,695 downwards.
CTGATACGCTATATAGCACATGCACATACAGCCATATACCATATGCATCATATGACCATAAGCAAGTCAATTCTCCGCTCCTCAGCTGTAAAATGAGGGGTTAGACTAGATATCCTTTCCAGCTCTAACCTTATTCAGTAATCACAATAATAGTTTTCATTTATATAGCACTACAAGGTCATAACTTAAAAGATCAGAGGAGCATAGAAGGAATTACCGTTTAAATCTATGGAGAGGCAAAGGATTCATGATTAAACAAAAGATGTAGAGAATCACAGGGGATAACAACAACAAACGCTTATATAGCAATTATGTGCTAAATGCTTTACATTTATTATGTCATTCGATCATTATAACAACTTTGGGATGTAGGTGCTATCCCCATTTTACAAATGAGGGAACTGAGGCAGACAGAGGTTAATTGACTTGTCCTGTGTCACCCAGTTAGTAAGTGACTAAGGCTGGATTTGAAATCAGGTCTTCCTGACTCCAGGCCCAGCATTCTTTCCACTGGGCCATCTATTGCCTCTAAATAAATAGATAAAATAGACAATCATGATTACATAAAATTTGGAAGTTTTTGCACAAACAAAATAGATGAAGTTTGGTTGGGATGTATTATTACTATTTTTGTTAATAATAATAAAAGCCTCCTCATCTCTGCCTTAGAAACCCTGGTTTTCTTCAAAGCTTGAGAAACACCTTGTCCATGAAATCTTCCCTGATGCTCCTATCTTCTAGTGCCCTCCCACCAAAATCTGCATATTAATGTACATGTTGTCTCCCCCAATAGAATGTAAGCTTCTTGAGGGGAGGGACTATTTCATTTTTTTCCCCCAGTGCTTAGTACAGTGCTTAGCATATAATTTACATTTAAGAAACTGCTCATTAATGATCAAAAACATTTATTATTATAAAAGAAGACAGGGTCTAATAAGATGTTTTCTTGTTGGGAATTTTATTAGCAGAGGCAGAAATAATATGGAAGACTTCCAGTAAACGAGAACTCACTGGGCTGCCCCTGCGGTAACTCACTCTACTTCAGGACAGATTTCATTCTTAGGAAATTTCTCCCCCTTTTATCAGGTCAAAATCGGCCTTTGTTCAGGGCCCACCTGTGCTATTTGTCCTACATCTCAACATTTTTTTTTCTTCCCCTGCCTCTAGGAAATCGGCTCATTTGGCTGGTACTTCTTTCCAGGAGGGCCACTGTTCAGGCCTGGTGACCTGGAGACTGCATACACGGGCAGTCCCAGGAACATATGCCAGTGTCTCTTCCTCACTGCTTGGTGAGCCTAAGCTGGCCCTGTGAGTTATGAGGAGAATTACCCAGACTCTAGCCCATTTTCCAGAGACCTGTATTTGACATGGAATTAGTGTCTCCTCCTCATCTTCAGTCACCACCCTTATGAACTCAGTGTTGAGGAGACTAGGACATCCATGATGCTTTGCAAGTCCAAGCTGACTTAGTTTAAAGGTGATTTGTCCCCAGACGGTTTGCTAAGTGAGGTACCTACTATGATTTCAGCTTTATTCCAGGTTCAGGCCTGCTTTGAGACCCCCAACTCACCCTGGATGTCATCATTGAACATGCAGTACTTATTACGATATTTGTGGAGCAGGCGGAAGGCGTTGGCGTTAGCAAAATCTTCAAACTGGATGAGGCAGTTTATTCCAAACCTGTGGGCAGAGGAAGAAATGAGAGCATGTGGCATCATCCTCTATGACAGATTCTCTAAGTTCTCACCTGGATTTAGTCTAGTTAGAACCATACTGGGATATGCAGGAATGTGGGAAGCAGGCAGTACAATGTTTACTGGAAAGAGGAAAAAAAAAAAGCAATGTCATATAGAGGACAATGGATTTGGATGCAGAAGCCCTGGGTTTGAATCTTCCTTCTGTTTTATGTGAATGACCTTGGGCAAGTCCTACTCTGGGACTTGATTTCCTCATCTGTAAAATGGAGGGAGAGGGCAGTTGGATTGGATCCAGGGGTGGAAAACTTGCGACCTCGAGGCCACATGTGGCCCTCTAGGTCTTGAAGTGTAGCCCTTTGTTTGGATTCAGTCTAAGGGTTGTAACTGAGTACTTAGAGGGTCACACATGTCCTCAAGGTCACAGGCTCCTCACCCCTGGATAATCTCTTCCACCTCAAATCCTATGATCCACTGCACACCTTTGCCATTTGGTTAGCTGCTTCGTTGGTTAGAATTTTGAAGACTAGGCTTAGCATATCCCTGGAAGAGGGAAGAAGAGAAGCCTGGCATGGGAACCTCTTTGCGCTGGGTGGTCATTAGGATCTATCAGCACAGCTTCAGTTTCAATGCACCTGGAAGGGTTCTGTTCATAGGGGTGGGGCTGGAGATAAATATCCCCATGGGCTATGACTATCTCTGATGGAAATACAGATAGCTCCCCTTCCTTGTTGTTCAATTGTTTCAGTTATGTCTGACTCTGTGACCCCATTTGGGGTTTTCTTGGCAAAGATACTGAAATGGTTGGCCATTTTCTTCTCCAGCTCATTTTACAGATGAAGAAACTGAGGCAAACAGGGTTAAGTGACTTGCCAAATCCGAGTCTAGATTTGAACTCAGGTCTTTCTGACTCCAGGCCCAGTACTCTAGCACCCTATCCACTGTGCCATCTAGCTGCCCAGCCTCTAACACAGAGAGGCTAAGTTCTCAGAGTTATAAGTGATCACCAAAATTACCCCTGAATATATATATATATATATATATATATATATATATATAGGAATCCCCTCTACAATATCTCTGGCAAGAGAACATCCAACCTACACTTGAAAACCTTCAGTCAGAGGGAACCCACTTGTCTCTCTGGCAGACCATTCTATTTTTGTATATGTCAAATTGTTGGGAAGTTCTTTATACGTTGAGTAAAAAAATCTGTGTCCCTGTGGATTCCACTTATCAGTTCTTGTTCTTGTTGCCCCAGAGCAGGAAGAAAAAGGCTAATCCCTCTTCAACATGCCAATTTCAAATACTGAAAGACAATGTCTTATCTTCACTCTAGGCTAAACATCTCTATCTCCTTCCTTCCTCATGTGGCCTAATAACCTCCCGACAGATTATCACAGGCCACTGAAGTGGAATCAGGGTTGGGTTTATAAGTGGGCTGTTTCCTTATGTGTCACCATCACCTCAAAATGTCTACCCTCCCTATTTCCCCTCCCCTGCCATGTCCTCCCCCTTGGACAATGCCTGACATCCTCCTTTAAGAGATTCATTCCTTTAGGTTAACACATTATTAGTGAAGATACCAGCTGACAATTACTATGTTTCTGTCATCGTTAACACCTCGGTATAATTTGTACTTTGTTGCTGTTTATCAGGTACTTCTCAGCTCAAAAAATGTAACCTCCAATTGAGAGCTGATTAAAAAAAAAGAGAGAGGGAAGTTGTGGGCTGGGGGTGCTGCTCCCAAGGGCAGATACTCTTGGAGTCCATAGCAGGGGAACCTAGCCACATTCTACCATGAGTGCAGTGTGAAAGCTCTGGGCAACTGAAAGAACAGAATACTATTATAAGAGGTAACTGAAAAGGACTGGGAAGAAAAGGACTGTCTGCTACAAACTTTGCCGGCAATTTAAACCAAGAATTGTTTTTCCCTGACATCAGCAACATCATTGTGTAGGCAGGCATTTTAAATAACTAAATTATCTTTAATGTTCTCAAAGTATAAACAATCGCATCCAATCATACAATGTCAGGGCTAGAAGAGACGTTGAATTCATTGAGTCAAAACACCTTATTTTCCCAGCAGGTGAATTGAAGGTCACAGAGGGAATGAATGATCTAAGATCACACATATTGCAGGTTAGCTACAGCGGTGAGATCGTCATCCCAGGTTTTCTGACTTCCAGCCTGCTCTTACCATTTCTGCTCCCCAGCTCACAGAACCACAGAATTCTAAGGCTAGATGAAGAGATACCCTAACAAATATTTAACAACTGGATCTCCAGGGTTAAAAAAGTACAAATGGCAGGTTTTCCAGTTTATTATTAGCATCATCTCCATCACTTTCTTAAGTCTGAACACTCAAGAAAACAATAAATGGAACCCTGATTTGTAGCATTTGCTGGTTTCTGAGTCATAAGTGCTTACTCTGAAAATGTACGTAACAATCATTTATCATGAGCTGCTGTGAGTTGGCTCCAGCACACTCCTGACTGGAAGAGAATTTAGAGATAATTTAATTGAAGTCCTTTGTTTTTCAGATGAAGAGACTGAGGCAAAAGGATACTACTGGAAAGAATGTAGCAAGTGTTCTTAAAAATGACAAAACCATGGTCAAGAAACTAAAGAGTTTAGGGCAATAGTGACGTTTTCTTCACTCTGCCCAATGGAAGCAAGGGATTCCATAGAGAAAAACCAATCTGGGAGGTAAACAGCTGGCTAAGAAGGTGCTGTCTTGTGTACAATCTATATCAAATGACTTGCCTTCTCAAGTAGGGGGAATGGAATGGAAAGAATTTGGAACTCAAAATTTAGAAAAAAGAACACTAATTTTTTTACATGTAATTGGAAAAATACATAAAACATAAAAATTTTAAAAAGAAGATGGTGTCTGGTTTGGGGATCAGAGATTCGGATATCTGGACCATGGCTTACAATGTAGAAAAAATACGTACATCTAACAAAGGCCAGTAAGAACACATTTGCCTGCACTTGTGCAAATCTGATAAAAAACAATTTATACTGAAAAGGAAGGGGAAGGGAGAAATTTGCTGATTTCTATCCACCCAGCTAAATACTGTAGAGAATAGCTACAATGTCCAAGGAAGAATAGCTGTCAATATTCCCCGAAGTTGATAGGAGATGAAACGACCTTAAAGGAGCCAGCAATGAAACCCTTTGCTTCTGATGCACAAATCCACTTTTTCAACAATGGAAGTTTCCTAAATCCTGAAAAAATGGTGCAATTCTGTGAAATAACTTGCCCAAACTTACAGTGTGACTCAGGGGTCCCTACAGGGCCCAGGGCTCTATACTAAAGAACTAAAACCATATGCCTTCCTAGAAGAGTAAAGATTTGCCAAGGCCTGCACAGGGCATGAATTTCAAGTATTTGGGAGGAAAATAAAATGTTTTCTGGGGTTAGTGACATTTCCCTCCCCCCATTCCTACAGAAGTCTTCCTGTGCACAAACCCTTGATTTTCTTCCCTTTGCTGATAGAAGGCTGAATACTGAAAAGGTCAGAGCACAGAGCAGCATGACACATACAGGCTCTCAAACACACACAGTTAGCTGACCTTTAAACAGCTCCATTCTCCAGTGCCAGGGGGTAATTTCTCTGCTGTATTCACTCCACAGGGTACTCTTTCTCTTTGTTGCACTTAACAAGAACCATCGAACATACGGTGAAGCTCACTGCAGATAAAGGCATCTGATCTACTTTCTGGGCACCCAAAGACCCAAATAAAAACAACAACAGCAGAAGTAATTAGCCAACATTCAGAGTACTTAAGTTTTGTGGAATGCTAACTGCCAACTCTCCCTGGTATAAAAAAGGCCTAAGTCAAGACGTCACCCCGTGATGACATGGGGCCTCTGAAAACAAAGGCTGTAATACTGTGGTCTCCACCCCTCACTAAAGTTATCTATCCATGTTTATCATTATCCCCCTGTGGAGACAGGTAAAATGAATTTCAAAGAGGTTCACAGATCACAGAGTTAAAGCTGGAAGATAATTTACACTTCGCTCAGTCCAGACCCTCTTTCATGGATGGGGAAACTGAGCCCTAGGGGTGGTGGTGGTTAGTGATTTGTCCAAGATCACACAGTAGATGCAAGGGCCAAGATTTGAACTTGAGTGATCTTGGGCAGGTCACTTAATGTCTTTGGGACTTAGCTCCCTTATTTGTAAAACATCAGGGTGAGGTTAGATCTCCTCAAGGGGCCCTTTGTAACTCTACATCTATGACTGCCACAGATCTAGGGTCTCCCTTGGCAATGACCACACTAAATTAAGCCTTCTTTCCATGGAACTACTCACTGCCTTCTGTTGTTGTTAGAAATATCTCCTTTCTGAGCTCATGTGATAGGGTAACTGCTTCCTGTATACACACACATGCACGCACAAAGATATAGATATATAGATATACATATAGATAGATATAGATATAGAGAGAAGATATATAGATATATAGAAATATACATACACATTATAGATATAGTTACATAGAAATATAGATAGATATGTAGAGATATAGAGATATATAGAGCTCTATATCTATATTTATAGATAATATAGAGATAGAGATATAAATATAGATAGATATGGATATATAGGGACATATAGATATATGTAGAGATATAGGTATATATATATATAGACAGAAATAGATATATACAGATAGATAGATACAGAGATATAAGTATATATACATATATGGATAGATGTAGATACAGAGAGATATATAGATATCTTATATATCAGCACTTCTCAACCTGTGGGTCATGACTCCTTTGGGGGTCAAACAGGGTCACCTAAGACCATCAGAAAACATATTTCCTATGAAGGTTGAGAACCATTGTTATATATAGATAGAAATAGATATATAGATATAGCTTTATCTATGTATACAGACATAGATAGATAGATAGGTAGATAGATAGATAGATATAGCTATGTATAATTACATAGATATAGATATTTACAAAAATGCAGAAATTATAGAGGTGAAAACTTAGGCTTTATTATTATGCTCAAGCATAAGTTTAGGTCTCAGAAAAACACTGAACCCCTATTAAGACACTCACAAGCCCTGTTATAGGCAAAATTACATCAGAGTGACAGAGAACTAATTCTTTTACATATTCCAATTTTATACATTCTTCTTAGGCCATAAAAGTTAAAGAGAAAACAGATCCAGTATTCCATACTACCTAAAAGTTCAACAAATTTAATTAAACAAAATCTTAATGTCATACATGGGCAGGTAGGTGTCAGGTGGTAGCTAGATAGAATATCAGGCCTGGACTCATCTTTTTGAGTTCCAATTTGGCTTCAGACATTTACTAACTGTGTGACCCTGGGCAAGTCACTTAATCCTGTTTATCTCAATTTCCTTATCTGTAGAATGAACTGGAGAAGGAAATGACAAACCACTCCAGTATCTTTGTCAAGAAAAACCCAAATGGGGTCACAAAGAGTCAGATGTCAGTGAAAAACGAATGAACAACATACACTGCCTAAGGAAGCAAACTCTATAGGTAAACTAAGTCAGGTTACAGATTAAACTACATTCAGAGGATTCACAAATAGGCTGATTTAGGAAAATTTACATGTTGTCAAGAAGTCAGTAACAGCTGTGAGTCTTCCTTTGGCTTTTCATCTAAGGAATGTTTAAGGCTCTAAGTAAATTCTGTCATCTTATGGGACAGATTTTGATCAGTTGAAGTTAATGTTAAAATGCAGACTTTAAGTTAATCAAAATTTGCAGGAAGAATGGCTCTGAGTTTGGAATAATTAAAGGAAGTAAAAAAAAATTCCCTCAACAGTATAAACAAGACTTCAGAGTCGAATGTTAAAATTATTCAGGGAAAAAGGTCTTTTGTACAATAATCCAGGAGTGTCCGTTAGAAGCAAACACAGGTAAACAGCTTCATCGCAACTTGTAATCAAGACCTATAACAACCTATGTAGACAAACTACGTTAGGTATACTATCCCAGAGGATCCTTACAACCCTGTGAGGTAGTTCGAGAAAGTATTACTCTGATTTTACATTGAGATAATTGAGGCTCTGGGAATTAAATGACTTAGGAAAGGTCACATGGGTAGTAAGCAATCAATATGCATTTATTAAGCACCTTCTATTTAACTGACTTGTGTGACAGAAACTGAGGGAAGATACAAAGACAAAAATGAAGCATTGCCATCCATGAACTTACTTTCTACTGAGGGAGAAAATATATACATAAGTATGCACGAAATACATGAATGTAAAGTACTGCCTCTTTTATGTGAGAGCTGTTTGGTAACTGAAAGGGACAGAAAATGGACTTTGGGGGCAGAAAATAACATGTTGTTTAAAGAGTGTTAACTTGCCAAGGATGTAAGCTACAGTTCCTTTTGCATATAAACAATTTTGATTGCAAAAGGGAGAAGAAAAAGAAGTTTTGTTTATGAAAAGTCAATAAAATTCAGTTATGATGAAACACAGCTTTTGTATAAATGTGAGATGAGACAGACTACTATGGAGAACTGAATAGAGAGCTCAGAGGATCTGTTAGGGGGCAGAGAAATGATTTGGGATTCAGGACACTGTGGTGCCTTGGCTTATTTGAATGTGACTGATTTTTAGAGCTTGAGAGGTTAAAACTCACAAAACAATAAATCAAGTAATTTGGAGAGGAGGAGACTATTGCCTTGTTCAAGGGGCAACATTGTGGAGCTTCATACTATGCATACCATAAACTTACTTATACAAGTTAACATTTTTCCTTGGTGGTGATGGTAGTGGGGAGCACTAGCAAGTGGGGAGGAAGGGAGATAAAAAAAAAGTATTGATGTAAGTGATAGAGCCTAGATTTAAACCTAGTCTTCCTATTTCAAGTCTAGCATCTTCTCTACTACCCACTCTGAATCTCATTCATGAAATGCTTCTACAAAAACCTAAATGGGAACATTTTGTTAGTTCTATTGGAATGACCACATATATTTGTAATAAAACTAAGGAATAAAAGCTGTTTTCCTTTTAAGCATTCTACAATTTAGAGTTTCTACTAGATCAGGCTGGTCTTTCTCCAATGCATCCAACTTAAGAAAGTTTAATTATCCTTGTGTATACCCAACCTTGGACTTGGGAAATCTGTCTTCAGTTCAATGAAACTCAAGTCAATTCAACAGGCTTTACTAAATGTGTACTACATAGAAGACCTAAAGACAAGTATGGTGCAGTTCCTTCCCTCAAGAAACGTACATTATACTGATGGACAGAATATATCCAGAGATAACGAAATATAAGATCGTTTGAATAAGAAAACACTAACAGCCATTATAATATGACCTGAATCTCATAGGAAGCAAAGGAACCTCAGAGATGGAACTAAGAAGCAAGCATAATCCAGGCAGAAAGGCTTCTGCCAAATCATAGAGTCAGGAGATGGACTGCCAGATTGGAGGACAGATAGAAGGCTAGTTTGGATAAAAGGCAGAGCATGTGAATGGGGGATATATTATTGAGAAATACTTCAAGCACTGATATTCAGCATTTTTAATGATCTATTTATGTCTCACTAAAGTAGCCAAGTTGACAGGAAGAGGAAAGAGCCAAACAGTTTTTAGAATATGCAGGCAGAACACATCACATTTAGAGTTTATATGAGGCCTTACATGAAAAAAAATAGTGCCATAAACTTTTTGAAAATCTTAGGTTTTTATTTACTCAGTACATCTCTGAATTCTTCTAAGTCTTGAGTATTTCATCTCCAATATCTGTGTGTGATAACAATATGGCAGAGTAGAAAAATTTACTGTAGTCAAAAAACCATTGAATCACATAATGTTAGAATTAGAAATGATGTCAGAAATCTTATCAGGGCAGATTTCAGAAAATCCTGGAAACACTTGTATGAACTGATGCAAAGTGAAATGAGCAGAACCAGGAACACTTTGTACAAAGTATTAGCAAAACTGTGTGATGATCATCTATGAATGACTCAGCTCTTCTCAACAACATAATGATCTGAGACAAGTACAAAGGAAAGGAAAATGCTATCCATATCCAGATTAAAAACTGATCAACTCAATGCAGATTGAAGCATATTTTTTTCACTTACCTTATTCTTTCTCATGGATTTTTATAAACATCTGTTTCTTCTTTCACAAATGTGGCTAATAAGGATATATTTTTTTACATGATAGCACATTTATAAACTATATCAAACTGCCTACCGTTGTCAGAAGAGGGGAGAGGAAGGAGGGAAGGAGGAAAAATTGGAACTCAAAACTCAAAATGGTAAAAGTTTTTTTGACATGTAACTGGGGAAAAATACTATTAAAATACTATTAAAATACTTTTAAAAAACTATATGAACAACAATCTCCTTTTAGAGCCTATCTGACAAATTCTCATCCAACTTTTGCCTAAAGCCCTCCAGCCATAGGAAACTCACTACCTCCCCAGGCAACCCATTCCATTTTTAACAGTTATAATTGTAGGAAAGTTTTTTCTCATTACTAACATGTATATTCAATCAAAAATAGTCATATATTAGCCATTCTCCCTACCTCAACAAAACAAAACAACTTCAATCTGCCCCCTAAATCTATCACCTCTCTATCTGGAGGTGGATCACTTGTTTCATCATGATACCTCTGGAACTGCGGTTGGCTACATTGTGTTGATCAGAGTTCCTAAATCTTTCAAAAGCTGTTTGTCTTTACAATACTATCATTATTGTATAAATTGTTTTCTGGATTCTGCTCACTTCACTTGGATCAGTACACCTAAGTCTTCCCAGGTTTTTCTGAAACTACCCCCTTCATCATTTCTTATAACACAATAACAGTCCATCACACACACACACACACACACACGCACACATACCCCCCACAACTTGTTTAATCATTTTTCAACTGATGGGTACCCTCTCAGTTTCCAATTTTTTATCACCACAAAAAGAATTAATACAAAAAATTTTGTACATATGGGTCCTTTTCCTCTTGGAAAATTTTTCTCTTAAAATATATTTTTATTCATTTTGTTAAATATTTTCTAATAACTTAAATTTTTTTAACATTAGTTTTTTTAAAAATTTGAGCTCCAAATTCTCCTATTCCATCTTGCTCCCCTCCCACTGAGAAGGCAAGCAATATACCAATTATGCATGTGAAGTCATATGAAACATAATTCCATATTAGACATGCTGCCAAAAACACTCCCCCTAAAAGCAGAAAACAAAAAGAAAGTGAAAAAGTATGTTTCAATCTGCATTTAGAGTTCATCTGTTCTTTCTCTGGAAGTTGGACAGCATTTTTCATCATGGTCCTCTCAGAACTGTTTCAGACGATTGTCTTGATCAGAGTAGCTAAGTCTTTCACAGTTGATTATTATTATAATATTGTTGCTACTGTATATGATATTCTGGTTCTGCTTACTCCACTTTGCATCAGTTCATATAAGTCTTCCTAGGTTTTTCTGAAGCCATCCTGCTTGTCATTTCTTGTAGCAAAATAGTATTCCATCACAATCATAAACACAACTTATTTAGTCATTCCCCAATTGATTGGCATTCCCCTGATTTCCAATTCTTTGTCATCATGAAAAGAGGTACTATAAATATTTTTGTACATATGAGTCTTTTTCTTCCTAGAAAGCTTTTCTTGACATCAAGTTTAAATCTGCCTCTTTGGAACTTCTATCAGCCATACCTAGTTTCTGCCCTCTGGGGTCAAGGAGAACAAGTCCAATCCTTCTTCAGCCCTTCAAATACTTGACAACTTTAACAACCCCTTAAGCCTTCTCTTTTCTAGGCTAAACATGCCCAGATCTTTCCATTAATCCATAAATGACATGATCTCAAGGTTTAGTTCTGACTAAATCTGGGGTGAGTCCCAATTCTGCCATTCACTTCCCAATATGATATTGGGTAGGTCTCCTCTTTTGAGGACTCTGTTTCCTTATCCATATGGGCACTGGGCTAGATTGCAGGGGTTCTTAACTTTTTCTTCTGGCAGTCTAGTGAAACCTATGGACCCCTTCTCAGAATAATGTTTTTAAGTGCACAAAACACATGGGATTAAAAAAAGAAACCCATTATATAGAAATAAAGTTACCAAAGTATTAAAGATTCCAAATTCATAGATCCCTTGAAATTTATCCACAGATTTCTTGGGGGTCCATGGACATAAGGTTCAAACCCCCAGCCTAGAGGATCTCAATGGTCCTTTTAGTTCCAGCATTAGACAGTTCTAGGATTCCAGTCTGTTTAAATGCTCCGGACTGGAAAATTCTCTCTTTTCCACCATCAGCTTGTAAGCAACAGAGGATTCCCCATCACCAGTCAGTCCCCAAATGCACTTTTAAACTCTTTACACCATGGATTCTGGCAGTGCTGGAGGAAACTTCTAATACAACTATGATTAAAAAAAATCCTAAAGTGGTAGATGAGGGCCAATCCAATCCAAACAGAGAGTTGGCCAGACTGCACTCTGGGAATCCACTGGGAGGTGGCCTTAATGCAAAAGCATTCTAAGGGTAGAGATCTCTGGACAAGCTGGAGGTTTTGTGGGTGGAATTTACATTTTTTTCTTTCTTCTTTCCACTTCTCCCACCCCACTCCCCTGTGTTCCCCTCCTTCCCAAAGTAGTTAATAAGTTCTAGCACACAGATAAAAATCAACTGATACCTCTAAACACAAATCAGCTTTCAGATAAGTATGAGGACTCATAGGAATAGAATTGGAAGGGACCTCAGAGGTCAAGTTCAACCCCCTTCATTTTGCAGAGAGGAGGAAAATGGAGCCCAGAGGCAACTTCTCTAAGCTGAATGGTGGAGATTGATGTTGTCCTTTGGGGAGCTGAAAGGATAGCAAAACAGCCCTTCTCTTTCTAGTGAGAAAGTAGACAATGCAGCAGCCTGAGGTTAGATAAGAACATGCTTTAGGTGGCCTTTCTGATTGCTGGCTTGTTACACACGTGAGGACATACCATTCTCTCAAACACCTGGAAATAGCTTGACCTCTTCTAGGCCTGAACAAATATTAGGGACCCATGAGTGAAGGTGAGTTTAGTCAGATGCTTCTCAGGGAGGAACAATAAAAAGTGACCATCAACATTTTTGTATCTTTCATTGGACAGTGCCTGCCCCTTTCCTCCTCCCCTCTTTTAAAAACCATTCAGTGGAAACATCAACTATCACCTAACTGAATGTTATTTCCTTTTCAAGAACTAGTGTTGACATAATTATAGGTTCTCTAGATAGATAATGTAGCGGGTCTATCTTTCTTCTTTGTTCTTCTCTCCTCTCTTCTTCTTTTCCTCCTTTCTTCTCCTTTCCTCTCCTCCCTTCTCTCTTCTTTACTCTTCCTTTTATCTCTCCTCTACTCTTTTTTTCTTTCTTCTCATCTCCTCTTCTCTTTTCTCAAAAACTTTGAATGTACCTCCATTTAGGCAAAAAGTATCTTACTCACATAGTGAGAAGACCACAACAAGTTACAGAATGTCTCTGCATGCCCTAAAGTCTCTTACTTCACCAGAAGACTCTCCCATGCGGTAGGCTCCCCAGCCTTCCCCATGTAAAGAATTTCATCCGCAGGACTCAGTGTATGATTACAATGGACTCATCGGCCAATCTCCCTTTACAGCATGCATGAGGCATTGTGATTAGTACATATTAGTTGAACCAAAGCGTATGCAGTTGGAGTATCTTCTGAGATAAGAGATAATACTAGTGAAGTAGGGGCTTCCTAGATTGCCAAGAGCCCTCTACTTGACAGAAAAATCTGAATGTTATTCCTTGGTAGGCAGTAGGGAACCAGTGAAAGTCTTTGAGCAGATCTTTGGCATGATCAGATATGTATGTGTATGAGTAAGATTATGAGCGATAATGGGAGTGCACCAGAGAGAGTAGTGCAGAGAATAATTGAGGCATAGAGTAATGGAGACCTATACTAGGGTAAAGGTAGTAGCAATAGAAGAGGGTATAGATGAGAGAATTATTACTGAGATGGACTGACATAACTGACTGGACATGAAGAATAAGGGAGAGAAAAGAGTTAAAGATGATTCCGAGGTTATGAACATGGGGAACTGATGACAAAGGAGTGGAATCAGAAGGAGGAACGGGTTTAGGGGAAATATATGAATCATAGGGTGATAACAATAGAGATGGAAGAGACCTTATGGACTGTTCAGTTCAATCTCCTTCAGTTTTGTTATAACAGCTCAGTCCCTCATGTTCATAAACTTGGAGATTAGAGCAGAAGTCAAGGGACTTGAGTCTTGATCTTGATTTACTTGCTAACTGCGTGACTTTAGGGAAGATGGATTAGATAATTTCTAGCTTGAAACTTCCTTCCTTGTGTGATGACTCATTGGTCTCCTCACACAGGGATTCTAGAATAGTTCTGGACTCAGAGTCTGGAAAACCCAGGTTTGAATCATGCCTAAGATACTTACTAGATGTGTTATACTGAACAAGTCACTTAACTTCCCTGTTCCTCAGTTTCCTCATCTGATAAATGAGGTGATTGAACTTGATAATATCTAAAGTTTCTCCCAACCTAAAATTATGATCCTAGGAATCTAACTTTATGTTCCCTTAGATACTGTTTTAATGGTATATGGATGAAAAAGTGCTTTGGAGAGTATAAAGCATGACATATTCAATCATAAAGCATTTTTATTTTCCCTCCTTATTTGAGAGAACACAGGCCTTCTCCTAAAGGTTCAGAGAAGCCAGATACAGAGAGATCTGCATGCAGTCTGAATACATATTATCCCATTTTTATATTTGGCAGGGTGGGGCAAAGAGTATCTCCAGATAATACAGAGCAGAAGCGAATTGGCCTCAAGAGATCAGAACTGAAAAGAGACCATCTGGTGCTAGAAATGTGATGAGAGCCCAGATCCCTCAGGCAATGAAAAGATACCGGTACTGGCTGGCAGATCATGGATATGGTTCTTCATTTGAATTATGAGAGAACTGGACTGGCTGGCAGATCATGGATATGGTTCTTCATCTGAATTATGAGAGGACTGGACTAGCTGATCTCTGAAGACCCTTCCAACTCTAACACTAGGTTCTGTGATTCTCATCTTTGGATCTCCAGCACCTAGTACAACTCCTGGCACGTAGTTGGCATTTAGTAACTGCTTGCTGATTCACGAATTGATTCTAGGTCTGACCCTGGGGCAAAATGACCCCTGAAACAAGACTTCCTTCTCAGTCAAAACAAGCCATCATTTCAGAATCAAAGTTCCATTCCCAGTAGGTCTTAGTGGCTCCTTCTGGAATTCATTTCAAGTTCATGGACTCAGAATTAAGAGAAGGCTGGCCAGGATGGCTGTATTGGGCACAGACAGTCTGGACACTTAAGGTGCACCTGTTACTTTTAATCCCACATACTACCAAACCATTCTATCTTGAACCAGGGGAAGGAAAATGTAACTTTTTAATTCCACCCACAGGGCTGGAGAGCTTTGTAATCAGAGGTATAGGAGTGGTTTTTGGCTTTTTTTTTTTTTTTTTGCTGCCACCAGCAACAATGCAGCAATACAGGGACAGAGCAGAAGTTTTCCTTGGCCAACTACTATTGTTTCCTAGGCAGCCAGACTGACTGGCTCCTAAGACTTGTATTTCTAAAGCGCAGACTCCTATATGCCAACCAACCGGATGGTTAGAGGAAACCATTACTTCTAAGCAAAAGTCCTATAATAATGCTGTCTTCATTCAGAGTGCTAATCTGACAGAAAGGCTATCCCAGACAAAAAACACTTTGGAATTGGCTTGGATTTCCTTGGAAATATCCCTGTTTGTCTGATTTCCTGGACCAATATGTAAATGATGTCAAAAATCCCTGCCAGGACTGGATGAAGATGATGCTTGACCTGCCGACTTCCTGACCTATCATACTCCAGGGAGCCTTTTCCTGGTTTGGTTTCTCTGGCAAGTCCAAACATTTTCTCGTAAAGTCCATGAATCTTTTGCCAGTAACTCATGTCTACAAGTTTGTTTTAGGCACTTTAGTTTTTTTTTTTTCATTTTCCCAATCAAAGATTTTAATATCAATAGCCTACTAGTATTATGTGGTTGTGAATCACAGAACACTGTCATCTCCAAAGAAATGAAAATTACTATTGTCTAGAGGGCAATGGGAAGGTCCATAGTGGGTGTGCCTGGAATGCAATAGGACTTATAAAAGAATTGGAATAAAGAACATTATCAAAGAAATGCATGAACTGAAAAAAATAGATGAGCTGATTTTACATAGTGAGTGTGAGAAATATCACACAGACATACCATGCACACCACAAGTATCCTTTCAGAGTCAAGAGAAATCGAGGAATACCCATATCGGGCTGGGTGAACAGTCTATGTTAAATTTATGGGAGGACACAGACAAAAGTTGCATAATAGGACAGGGCATGGTAGTGTCATGATATCCATTTTTTGATCAGATCACAGATCTATGAGTGTTTAGGTTTGAGCTTCTTCAATATTTCCATTATGTGGCTGGTCTCTCTGTTGGTGCAGACTGCAACCCCCTCCTTACTTCAGCAGACTATATGAGTTGCTGTGGCGAAAAAAAGTCTTTGCAACAACACTTTGTAGATTAGTTTCTATAAAGGTAGCTAAACCTGTTCTTAGACCAGAGGCACAGACTATCACCAGCGCTGTATTTGAAGTCTTTCCATCTTGGTAGGACATATCAAAACTTTTGCTTTGGGAAAAGAACCTTTGAGAATACAGAGTCACTTCAGAGCATGAGGAGGCATCAAGAGGGGATTTAGTGGAGGTGTTCCTTTAGTATTTATGACAAATCATTTTCCTGAGTAGATTTTTCACTTACCTGGTGAATGACACAGGCTTTGGAGGAAGCCACTACCACAACATTCTCCATAAAGCCATGCTTGCCTCCTCCCTTTCTGATTCTCTAATGCACTACTGTCTCTAATAGATATTTTGGTTTTTAATCAGATATGATGCCTCCTCTTATGGTTCTTTCTATTCTTTTTGGGACAATCATCACATTATGCTGTAAGACTACTCTTTTTTGGTCTGTGAGAGCTTAACATCCTTTTCTTATACTCTAAACATTAGTGTCCTCCAAGTCCTTTCCCCTTCTCTCTTTTTTCCTATACTTTTCCTTGGGGAATCTCATTTACGAATATAGCTTTGATTACAATCACCACATACATGAAATCTACACTTAATAATCCAGACTCAGTCTCTCTCTTTAGGACCAACACTATACCTCCACTTGCTTGCCAGACACTGGGATGTCCTGCTAACACCTCAAACTTAACAAGTTCAAAACCAAATTCAGGAATTGGTAGGTGCATCATGCAAAAGAGGGATTAGCCCTTTTTGACTTGGCCCCTGAAGGCACATCTAGACGTGTTATGTGGAAGTAAAAGAGAAGGATATCTAAGCTTGTCAGGATAGAGACAGGAATAGAGATCAGGCCTGTGATTTCATGGGTACAAAGAAATCCAAGATGAGGATACTTCTTCCATTGATGTAAGTTGGTGCCTTCTCTTCAACTTAAGAGTCTTAGAGAGTTACCTAAAGCAAGGAAAAGTTAAATGACTTGCCCAGTGTCATGCAGTTGTGTGTATCAGAGAGAATTGAACCCAGGTTCTTGACTATGATCTAATCTATCTACAACAGAATCAGGTTCTGTCTATAATGACACTCTTTATGTTTAATACAAGAAAAAGACAAAACCTGTCTAGCAAATAGAGCTGTCCAAAAGTTGAAGGATTACTTTAAGAGGCAGTGGGGTCCCCTTCCTTAGAGGCTGAATGCTTACTCATTGGGGAAACTGTAAAGGAGAATTCTGTTTAAGTACCAAGTTGGACTAGAGGATCTCTGAAGCCCTTGCCAACTCCAATACTCTCTGATTATAAATTCATTATTTTCTTGTTTTGTGTGTGTGTGTGTGTGTGTGTGTGTGTATAAAGGCACCATCTTCTTATCACCCAGGCTCAAGATTACTGAGGGATTGAGTTTTAATTCTTTCCTTTCCCCATCCCTCAAATCCACTCTGTTGCTAATTCCTATTGATTCTTCTTCCTTAATCTCTCTTACATGCTCATTTCCCAGGGTTGGACTCTCATTATTTATTCATCTCTTATTGGGAGTTATGAGTCAGTTACTATATGTATATTAGGTTATCTCCCCCCACTAGGTTGAAAGCTCCATGAGAACAAGAACCATATTGTATTCATTTTTGTAACCCTCCCATACTCTTAACATAATACCTTGAGTATACTAGACCCTTAACAAATGTTTTTTTAAATACATTTTAATGAATATCTTTTGTTTTTCACATTACCTACATTTTCAAACACATCCTTCCTATAGAACCATTTCTTTAAAAAACATATGAAAAGAAGAAAAGAAAAAAAAGTTGGCAAAGCTAACAAATATATCCCCCCAAAGCCTTGCTATAATATGCAGTGTTTCACACCTATGGACCTTCACCTTTGTAAAGAAAAATGGAGAGAAGGATATTCTTGTCTCTTAGTTGGGACAAAGCTTAATTATGATAATTCTATAGCACTAAATGTCTATTGCTTTTTTGTTATGAGTCAGTCATCTAGCAGTCATTTGATTAGCATTTATTAATCATATCTTATGTGCCAGGCACTGTGCTGGGATGTCCTGTTTAGCACTGTGCTAAACACTGAGGATACAAAGAAATGCAAGGTTGTTCCTGCTCTCAAGGAGCTCTCAGCTGAATGGGGCAGGGCGGGACAGTAGCAAATAATTTCATATGGATAAGATAGAGATAGGATCAACTGGAGGTAGTAAGGAGACAGTAGGCACTATATTGTTATCACTGGTCGTCATTCTTTCCAACGGGACTAAGGGTATCACAAGGATGATGTCCTCACATACACATGAACTGGATGTAAGTGAGGCAGAGTGCCACAAAGTTGTTAGCCTCACTTTCCCCTCGAAAGCCATTTGAGTCCAGTGGCAAGACAAAAGTCAAGATGACTGGCAATGGCCCAGGATGCATTAAAGGGTTTAGGACAGGTTTCTCGTACAAGACTGATGTGATGAATGAATTCTGCCTTGTAATGTTTCTAACTGTTTTTTTCTGCTTGGTCATCCTAAAGAGAAATGAACTCCTCTGAGGCAAAGGCCAAATCTAGTGCCCTTATGAGATCTGTCCCTACTCCCCATATTTCTCTTAAAACAGACAGTGCTATACTGGGAGTGTTGGCGACAAACCCCATCTACTACAATACTCATCAACTGGAATAGTGATGGATTATGATAGTATCCAGTGAAATGCAGGATGTCCCGTAATTCTTTCCCACTTTTCTCATCTAGCAGCAATAATAACTAATGACACCATGGTACTTAGCAAAGTCAGATGGGAAACCAAAGTAAGGATAGTTAGTACTGTGTCCCTTCTTCCCTAGATGCTAAATATGAGCTCTGGGCCACAGAAAGCATTCCTAGAAGCTGACCTGGTCTTATTGCTAAATTGAAATATACAGAAATGTCAAAGATACAAGTCAAAGGCCATTTGCTTCCATGGTTACTTCCCTGTTGAATTTCAGTTGCAAATGGTTCTTACTTCCTAAGATGTTTAACTAGCACTTTGTTCCCCTCTTAGATATTCTGCTCACATTATAGTTAGGTGATAGGTATCCTATCCTTCTTAAACAGTCTGTAAACTTCATGGAGTCAGGGACCATATTTTATTTATCCTTTCATTTCCCTCAGAGTCTTGCACCATGTTCTACATCTAATAGGTGTTGAGCTCCTGATTTCTATGCTTTGGAGGATATTTTTCTCCAAGTATGGGTTGGACTAGATGGTTTTTGAGGCCTCTTCTAATGCTGAGATTCTATGGGTTTATGATTCTAATTCTGCATCTCCCTCTAGCATCTAGCACAGAGCACTGTACGTAACAAAAATAATAACCCAATGTTATATAGAACTTTGTAAGACCTACAAAGCATTTTCCTCCTGGAAACTCTATGAAGTTGGTAGGCTCAACCCTAATTTCTCTCCTGAATTCTAGTTCCAAATCACCAGCTGTCAGCTGCCTGCTAGACATCTTCATTTAGGTGCTCTGTGAGCACCTCAAGGGGAACATATCCCACATACAAATCCATTAAATCTCCCCCTCATCAAAATTTCTCTTTTTTTTGCTGAGGGTACCATTTTCTCTCTAGGAACTGATCTAGGTCAGAGTGGTAATTCTTTTTAAGGAATGGTTTGTCCTAGGTGACTATTGGGGTCCCTTCCAACTTGGGTGTTTACTCCAGAATTATTTGACTCTTGTCTCTGCCTTATCCTACGCTCCCATATAATCAGTTGTTAGATTGTACTAATTTTACTATCGCCGTGTCTCTCCTATTCACCTTCTTGGCTCCACTCACACAGGTACTACCCTAGGTCAGGTGGAAGTCACCTTTAAGCTCCTAATTAGTATGTCAGACAGCAGTCTCTCCCTTTTCTGTTCCCTTCTTCACATAGCTGCCAAAATTCCCTTTCTAATGAATAAGTCTGATCATGACATTCCTCTACTTTAAAACACGATATTGGCTGCCTAATGTCTAGAACTTTTTTGATGATATACTTACTATTGGGAAAAAATATTTTTGAGCATTATCCAATATCTATTTATACCCACACAAACTGTATATTGTTAAGTATGTGTATACATATATTTATAAATTATGTACATATACTATGTGACTCATTCTGCTCAACCTAAAATAAAATGGGTAGTGGGTAGATTTCTTACCAGTCACAGCCCTGGCTAGAGACCATCACCTAAAGAACACTGGTGACAGTCAGAAGAAGTGATCTAGGTGGGGCAGGGAATAGACATAATGAGAATTTCCCCATTAACACTTATGTAGTTGCTGCTGTGGATGCTGGAATAGGGTTATAACTTACCTGATAGGTTGCTCAGAATAAAGAAGAGTTGGGGGATATCTGGGTATAATGGGTGAAAGGTCAATGTCAGTGTGCTGGAAACAAGTCCTGATTATCACTCTGATTGGTTGGTCACATATTTTGGGAAAAGCCCCCTTTGTTATACTATGGCTTTCCAGATTCCCTTCCTATTACCATTCTTTTTGAGACTTATATAATGCAACCTCCAAACTTGTTCATTTAGCCCTTAAGGCATTCTACAATCTAGTTCTAATCCTCCTCTTTGGCCTTATTTCATGTTATTTCCCTTCACCTACTTTGTTTCAATTATATTTCTAGTTATTTCTTCAACTTGATATTCTACCGCCTGCCTCAAAGCTTTTGCATAAATTTCCCTCCCCACCCATGCCTGGAAGATACCCTGTCCTTAATTCTACCTTTCAGAATCCTCATCCTCCTTTAATACTGAGCTCAGGTGGTACCTTCAGGTGTGGCTTTCTCTCATTCCACTAGCTATCAGTGCCACTTCCCTCCCTTCCGCATTCCTAGGGCTCTTGTTCCCTTCTTTGCCCCCTTTGCTCCCCATCATGAATTATACTTATTTGCATTCATTCCCCATCCCAGAAGGTCAGGATTCTGGGTATTTTATTTAATTTTTTGGCTTTGTCTCCGCAATGCCTAGCTTAGTGCTTTGTACTTACTTGGAGTTTAATCAGTATCTGCTGAATTAAATTAAATCTCTCTTTATTAAAAGGCTGAATAAATGTTTGTTGAATTACACTGGTGGACTTTGGGATGTCAGTCTCCTATATAGTGGGACAGCTCTCGAACAGGAGGGGTTCAGCAAACTGAATCTACTTACAGAATCTGAAAGGTTTGATCACCCCTGAAGTTGTTTCTTTTAAGTGTTCTTTGTGGCAGCCTTATGTTCTTTGGGGGGACGCTTTTGTTTACAATTTCTCAAGCCCTATAGGCCAAGTAGGAACTCTCAGAGAATCAATGTTTTCCTTAAGTGAAGGAGTTAGGTCTAGCTGATGATCTGATGAGACCAAGTGGGAACCAAGAGGCCAATAAATCAACCAAAAGAAATACTGGGTCACAGCGTCTCAGAGTGGAGAGGGGCCTCAGAGGTCATCTAGTCTCACTCTTGTGGAATGGGAATCTTCCCTTTAAACATCTATGACAAGTGGTCATTCAGTCTTCCCTCGTAGACCTCTCTTACTATATTCTAAGGCAAGCTTTCATAGTTTTGGAGCTGGAAAGGACCTCAGATGTCACTCCCTCACTTTACAGAAGAGGAAACAGGCCCAGAGAAGTTAAAAAGCTTGCCCAGAGTCATATAGCTAGTGGGTACCTGGGGCAGGAAAAGAACCCGTTTCTCTCTGGCTCAGAATCCTGCAGCCTAGTCTCCCTGTAATACCAATTCCCCATTAGATTTTTGAAGCTCCTGGAGGGCAGTGACCATCTTTTGCCTCTTTTTGAATCTCCTGTGCTTAACAGTGCCTAGCACATAGCAGGCATTTAATAAATGTTAACTGAATTGGAGTTGAATTTCCCTTTTGCATAATTATAACTATTTTGTTGTTGTTTAGTTCTGTCCAACTCTGTGGCCCCCACTTGGGGTTTTCTTAGCAAAGATACTGGAGTGGTTTGTCACTTCCTTCTCCAGTTCATTTCACAGACGAGGAACTGAAGCAGATGGGGTTAAGTGACTTGCCCAGGGTTACACAGCTACAAAGTGTCTGAGGCTGGATTTGAATTCAGGAAGATGAGTCTTCCCCATAACCTATCTACTGCCTTGCTGAAATTCTAAGTATTTTTTTTTTTTACAGTGGGTTCATGCAACCAGGTCTTCTCCTGAATAATAGGGATAGATGACAAAGATGAATAACTCACATTCATCTAGTGCTCTAGAGTCTGCAAATCACATTCCCAGTATCAACTAACTCTGGAAGGAAGCTAGTGTGAATACTGTTACCCCATTATATAGATGACAAAAGTGAGGCAGAATGGTTAAGTGACTTTCTAAGGCCCAACATCTATCAAATGTTGGAGCTGAAACTTAAACTCAGGTCTTCTGGCCCCCAAACCTGTGCTCTTTCTATCCTGCTATACTCTATCTCATATCTTGCCCACTGTCTCCCATTTAGGATAAAAGAAAATTACATTAGTTTTTTTGGGACCCCTTCTAATTTCTTGTCCTCCTGCCCCAAGAAGGCCCATAAGGGACAGTAGATTAATTCCTCTTATAAGTGTGGTAATGGAAATGATAACAAGTGACAGCTAGCATTTATAGCCTGGATCGTCGCAGGCACTTAATAAATGTTGGTTGACTGGTTGATATATTGTGCTTTCAGGTTTATAAAGCGCCGTACATGTGTTATCTCATCTGACAGTTATCTCTCCCCTGCCTCTGCAGTAGCATTGGTCTGTAAGAGTCTGTACTGGTATAGCGCTCTGCCAACAGGAGGCCCTGACTTAGTTCTTTAGTTGTTTACTCTATTTGAAAAATGAATTAAATAAGAAACAAAACATAATAATAACTATACATGCCCCATAGCAGTTATCTCAGAGAAAGAGAGTGCGCTAACTAGGCAGTGTGGTGGGATAGTTCAAAACTGCTACATTCTCCCTAGCATTAAATCACTGTAGAAAGGTTTAAAAATCCTCCTTTTTACTCTGGGAATGCTTTATTGCTTAAGCAAATGCTCAGTAAAACCTTTCCTGGGTAAGTACTCTAGTACTATGCTTCCTTT
>CM053596.1:84983284-85012840 GCA_028646575.1 Pseudocheirus occidentalis | reverse complement strand
CTCAAACCCCCCCCCCCCCAGCAACTTTGCCCTCTTCTCAATTTTGCATGGGCTGGTTTTTCTCAGTGATGGATTTAGGAACTCATGAAAGAAACTGTAATATAACAACATAGACCAGCTTTGAAGCAAGTGTCTCCTCCTCCCCCACCTCACCAAAAAGAAAGTTTTAAAAGTTTAGCCTATTGCCCTCTTCCCTATCTTGAGGAAAGGAATTTTGCCCGTGGGAGCTGTCTCAGGTGCCGACTGCTCAGCCCTGCGTCTCTCTCTGACCTCTCCTGGGCCTCCCCTTCACATTCCTGCATCTAAATCAGAATTGGTCAATGTTTCACTCCATTCTCCGCCTCCCCCCTCCTGTATCTTCAGAGGCTTGTGAACCATTAACTATGATCAGTGCCCTTTCCTCTCTCCCCACCCTCAATGGCTTCGCCCTGAACTCAACCCAGCACATTGCCATTGAGCACCAATGATCTGCCAGATCTGGCAGGCCCTCATAGACTCCCTGCTGGGGTCTGGGAAGCTGCCCTAACACATTTTAATGTGGCTGGTGATTTTTTAAGGCATTTTATTCGAAGTTCCCTCCTGCTCGTATACCAGGAAATTCACCTAAGAGTCTATGTCTCTGGCAAGCAGGGCCTACCATTCACAGTATTTCTAATGTTTCCTATTACTTCCTAATGGTATAGTGAAACCTCAACAAGTCAAGAATATGTCTGTCATCAGTTCGTGTTAACCTATTTGGAGCAGTGGTCACCACACATAGTGTGCTGGCCCTGGAGTCTGGAAGGTCTGTCAAAGTCTACCTTTGACACTTTCTGGCTGGGTGATTTTGGATAAGTCTCTGCCTTTCTGATCCTCAGTTTCCTGATCTGTAAAAGTAAGGCAACAGTACCTGTCTGTCTCTCTCATGGGGCTATTGTGAGACTCAAGTTGAGATAATGAATGTAAAACGCTGCAAAGTTTTATATAAATGCTAGTCAATGTCATTAATTAAGAGAGACCCTAGGTTAAGTTACGGTCTATTGGAAAAGGCCCAGGATTAGGAATCAAGTAAGCCAGTTTCCAGTCCTAGTTCTAACACTAGATGTATTGTAGAAGGTCACCCAGTCTTTATGCATCTCAGTTTCTTCATTTGTAAAATGGGAATCATAATACCTGCATTACCTAACTGCCAGAGTTCTAGTGGAATTTTAAACTATAAGTTGTAATATATAGGCTGTTTGGCCACAAATTGAGAAAGATGGCAAGGAACTTTTAATAAAATGCTGTTTTATTATTAAATAAAATATTTAATAAAATAAAAATAATGTAGTTCATAGAATGACAGAATTATAAAGCTAAAAAGGTCCCAAGAAGTCAGAATTCAATGCAAGAATTCCTTCTATAACATCTCCAACAAGGTGTTATTGAATTTTTGATTGAATACCTCCACTAATGGGGAGGGCAGCTAGGTGGCACACTGGATAGAGTGTCAGGCCTAGAGACAGGAAGAGCTGAGTTCAAATCCAGCCTCCAACACTTGCTAGATTTGTGTCCCTGGGCAAGTCACTTAACCCTGTTTGCCTCAGTTCCTTTGTGTCTGTAAAATGAGCTGGAGAAGAAAATGGCAAACTACTCCAGCATCTTTGCCAAGAAACCACAAATGGAGTCCTAACGAGTCAGACATGAATGAAATGACTGAACTACAATGATAGTGATGGGGAACTGATTGTCTGAGATGGTAGTCACATTTTCAGATAGCCCTGATGGTTAAAAAGTTCTTTTGTTGAACTGAAACCTGCCTCCCTATAATTTGCACTCATTGTTTCTCTGTTCTCCCGACCGAGCAGCAGCAGCAGCAGCAGCCCTTCACAGGGCTGCTGTTCAGTTATTTGAAGATGGCTAACATATCTTTCTGAAGACACGTGCAAAAAGATAGACCCAAGCATCCATAACTGTAACAGGAAAACTATAAAAGAGTGACTGGCAACAATGACCTCATTTTATAGTTGTGAAGACTGGCCTCAGGTAGTGAAAGTAATTTGTAGCTAGCCACTGATAGAGGCCAGGCAAGAACTCAGGTCTTCTAATGCCGAATCTAGTGTTTATTAGAGAATACTGTGCCCCTACTCACTATTTTTGGTTGGACAAGAGGGAAATGAACAAAGACTGTGTTAGAGATCCCTCTTAACTGCTAAAAATTTTCTTGTTCAGATAAGGGATATTATCATGGTAGTGTTCAGGCTGGGTGAGCTGGAGATGACCGGGGAATGGGGGGAGATGTGCTCCCCGAGTGAAAATATTTTCACTCATTTCAAAACATTCCCAAAGATTCCTGACTAATGTGGCTGAATGTTTAGTTAAAAAACAACTTTCCGTCCCAGGTGACTGATTTTTCTTCTGCTTGGAGACCAGCTGGAAACGACCAGATGACAAAGTCTCTTTTTCCTCCTGCTGTTCTTTGTTGTTATAGGTCATTTAAATGTGCCCCTGAATTAAAATTAGGCGGAAGTGTCAAGTCCTTCTTAAATTGGATTTGCATTTTTCTTTGGAATGAAAATGGACAGTCTCAAAGCCTTTACCAGGAAAGAAAAGGGATTTGGCAAGTCACAAACAGGCCAGTTTCCCTTATCAGTATCCATGACCCCTAGAGTTAATGGCACCATTTACCCATTGTTGAAGACTTGCATTAATAATAGCTAAAACAACAGCTAGCATTTATATAGCACTTTAATCTTTGCAAAGCATTTTACATGTTGTCTCATTTTACCCTTACAACCACTCTGTGGAATGGAAGCTATTACTATTGTTCCCATTTTATGGATGAAGAAACTGAGGCATAGTGTTTAGGGGAGTTAACCAGGGTCAAGTCCAAGCTAGTGTCCAAGGCAGGATTTGATCTTAGGCCTTTCGGCAGAAATGAAAACAAAAGAGATCTCAAATGAGGGCCAGGCAAATCCCAGCTCTGCTGCTTATTACTTGTATGACCCTATGAAAGCCACTTAGCCCCTCCAAGTCTCAGTTTCTTCCTCTGTAAACTGGGTTCTTGCACTACTTACCTTACATGGTTATTGAGAGGAATATGCTCTATATACTTTGGAACTTTACTAAAATTTTGTACTGTTACCTCTGTGGGTTAGTCACCTCTGCTTCCTCCTCTGTACAATGAGGGAGTTAGACTGGTTAAGGTCCCTTCCAGCTTTAAACCTTCTGATCCTCTGTCAGAACATTGCTACCAGCAGGATTTCCAGAAAGAATGCAAACTCTTCTAACAGGATGGATAAGAAGGTCAGTAAACCTCAAAGCAAACGCCAAATGAAATGTTCTGATCATGATTATTAGTAAGATTTCCTTGAAGACATCCCTGATTGATGGTCTTTGAGGACTGAATGAGAGTGTGTGTGTGTGTGTGTGTGTGTGTGTGTGTGTGTGTGTGTGTGCATAAGGAGGTAGCTGTGTTTCTGAGTAAGAAAGCCTCAGTAAAAGGGAAGGTCATATGTTTACAGGAAATTTCGTCTGAATGAAAATGATATTGGCTATTGGCTGCCAAAACAACCCAGCTTCCATTAAAGTCATCCTCACGTACCTTGTTTCACTGTGGATGTGACTGAGGGCTCAGTCCCTTCCTAGACCATTATCAAGCGAGAAAGGGCTCGAATGTCAATAATTAAGGATAAAGTGCTTATTAATACTAATTGCTACCATTTAAATAGTGTCTTACAGTTTTCAAAGCACTTGACATGCATCTGACCTTCACAACAATCCTGGGAGGATGCTCTTATCCCTATTTTTGCAGAGGATACTGAAGCGGGGAAGTTAAGTGACTTACCCAGGGTCACAGAACTATTAAGTGGTAGAATTCAGACCTTTCTGATTCTAAGTCTAGCTGCTCTGCCTGTCTACTGAGTCCCTTATCTGCATGGCTTTAGAGTGCTCTCCCTAAACATCCTGTGAGACAGGGAATACAGGTATTATTGTGCCCATTTTATTTGTTATTATTTATTTATTAGCACCTCTATAACTTTAGTGAAACTCTTTCTTCCTACCTTTCTTAAAAGTATTCACTCTGGAGTGGGCTATATTTATAAAACAACAGAGTTGTAAGGGACTATGGCACAGAACAGAAGAAACAGTAATATTAGAACCGGAAGGGGCCTAAGACCATAGACAGTATGATATGCTTCTATTGTTAATGCGATGATAAAGCATTCGGTGCTCTAGGACGGTATACCCTGCATTTCAAATCATATACCTTGCTTTGCATGGCAAACTGTAATGCGCTCATCACATTTTTTGAGTCAAATATTTTAAATGCACAACGGGAGTTTGCTGTTTGAAAGGATTCTGTAATGGAGCTGTTTGCAAAAACAACAACAACCAAAACCACCAACTAATTTATTTGCTTGGTAAACACAGATTTTCATATACTGGCTTTAGTCAATAGAACGTGTATAAAAAGAAACCAGCCTGCAAATCTTTAAGTTGGAAGAACCTAGGTAACTTACCAATCTCCCTATCTCATTCCCCTGCTGACTTTTCCCATTTGGGAACAGATGCTATCAGACATGCATAATAGCCTGAACTTCTAATTCATGCCATCTCTGACCTCACTACTAGTTTGCCTCAAACCTTCCCTAAATGAGGGCAGCAAGGACATTGATGTTTAAAACATTTTTCAGGTTGACTGTTCTAACCAAGAATTAGAAGGCTGAAGATTTTTTAAATTGCTGTAAATATGCATTGTCACCATACTTCCTTATATACGTTCTGTAAGCCTGTCTCTGGGATTGAGGAAGTGACTGGAACCACAAGTAAAGGTTTGCTTAGGGATTTATCTCTATTCTCACCCAACCTGAGAATGGGCCTCTGCCACAGAAGACATCCTGAGTTTTGATAGGCCAGATTTGACCTTATCTTGCCAGGTTCCAGGCTTCTACTCTCCTGGATATCTATTTTTAGCCATGACATTTTCCCACCCTTCTCCCCTTCTCCCTCAGCTTTCAAACCCTCTATTATGGATTGTCTTCCCCCATTAGAAAGTGATCTTTTTGAGGGCAGAAATTGTCTTGCTAGTTTGTGCAGTTATCCCTTCCATACCTTGGGGATTAAAAGCATGGAGCCCCCTTGATCTGGAAAATTTTTGGCCTTCCTTACTATTTGAGAAGAAGTCTGAATTATTATGGTATTAAAAGACTAAATATGTTGATATTATACAATGCTATACATAATATTTAATGAATTTCTGAGTTTCTAACTTTTTTTCTGTGTCGTTTTCTGGACTTTGCATATTGTCTCTTCTGCAAAACTCCCCCCAAATTACTGTTTAATTTCTTATGCCAACCCTTGATATATGGAAACCATGATGGGGAAAGTCACAATGTGGAAGGGATAACTGTATTTTTATCCTCAGCACTTAGCACACTGCCTAGTACATAATAAATATTAAATAAATGCTTTATCCATCCATCCATCCATGCATGCATCTATCTATCCAATCATATATCCTCTCTTGCCTAGAAAGTCAAAATATCTGGGGAAAGAGGTTTGCTGAATGTTTCAACACACTCACCATGGACCAGTAAGTGTTTTCATATACATATTAGATCTGGAGTTTGGGGGCAACTAACGTATTTATAAATAGTCTCAACCAAATGTTAATTTTTATAATCTTTTTTCCTTCAGTCATTTTTTTAAAAATGAGGAACATTTGTGGCTGGAGGAGAGCTTCAACTTGATGAATGTGAACTATGTAAAGACACATTAAAGAACATTATAATACTACTTTCCATGGATAGGTGGTATCTGATTGAATTTTGGAAACCTGATTCTTGTCAAATCTTACCAAAGCAACAAAAATAATTGAGTTGAATTGAATTTCTCCAGTGGAAGATCAGACTTTATGTACCACTGTTACTTTGATCTTGGCAAAAAGGTCTCTACTGATGATTTTACCCCTTTTCTGAATTTCCTTATTTCTCTCAAGGGTCCTAACATTCTTCTAGCTACTCATGTTCAAGATCTCAGTATCTTTCTTTACTCCTCATCCTTCTTTATCCAATGTATCCAGTGAGTTTCCAAGTCTCATTGAGTCTTCCTCAGTATCTCCAGCTTCCATCCCTTGTCTTTACTCCCATAGCTTTGTTCAGATCCTCATCACTTCTCTCCTGGACTATTGCAATAGCCCCATCAATGGTCTCCCTGCCTGTAGTCTCTCTACTCTCTTTAATTTATTCTCAAACAGTTTCTAATGCAATATTCTTCAAGTAGTCTGATTATGACACTTCCTTGCTTAATAAACTCTAGTGCTCCCTATCACCTTAAAGGTCAAATTCAATAGGGATTCTTAACTTATAAGTCTGTAAACTTGTTTGTTTTTTTAAATTAGTAGCTATAATTCAACATAATTGGTTATTTCACAATTGTGTGCATTTTGTTTTATGCATTTCAAAATGTCAGCAGGGGTCCATGAAACATACACTTTAGTTTAGAGCTCTTGAAATAGAAACCCCTCTTTTTAGCATTTAAAACCCTTGGCAACTTGGCTCTAGGCTATCTTTCCAGGATTATTATTGCTTCCCTTCCTATGCTGTGTAGTTCATCATACACAGCATCCCGTCTCTGTGTCTTTGTTCACATCTGGAAATTTGCTCCCTTCTTCTTCTTCCCTTCTTCTCTGCCTCTTAGAATCCTTAGCTTCTTTCAGAGCTGAGTTTAAATACCACCTCATATTTGAAGCTTTTTCTAATCCCCTCTAGTGGGGAGATTGCTTGAATCGCTTTGTGGCTCAGTGGATAGAGCACTGGGCCTGGAATCAGGAAAACCTGAGTTCAAATCTGGTCTCAGACATAAGTGCATGACCTTGGGCAAGTTACTTGACTTCTGTTGGCCTCAGTGTCCTAATCTGTGAAATGAGGATAATCATAGCATGGACTTTGTAGGACTGTTGTGAGGGTCAAATGGGATAGTAATTGTAAAGTGCAGCACATTTGTCTGGCACACACAGTAAATGCTATATAAAAGTTAACTATTATATATGTATAGAGCGGAATATATTGTCTACTGTATTATATATAGTATATGTGTGGTATATATTTTGTCTCCCCCATATGATCCTTGAGGGCAGGAACTGTTTTGTTTTTTGACTTTGTATCTCCAAGTCCAGCATGACCCAGAGAATATAGCAAGTAATTAGTAAATCTTCATAAACTGATTATTTGATTGATCTGGTTACCTGATCTGGTTTTCTGTCCAGGCTAGGCTGAGAAATGACTTTTGAGCAATCAGTGGAATCAGACTGAGGACACTGTTGTGTAGACCAGATGAAAAGGGATGTTGCAGATACTGGATGCTTTTGAGAGGAAGAAATATTGGCAAACATCATCCCTTCAGGGCTTACCTTGGGACCTTCTGCTCTGTGGTTATTTTGAAATGCTAATTCATACAGCCACAAGATGTCGCTATTGTTCCTCAATAATAAATGGTTTGTCCTTACCACATTACTGCTTGGAAGGGATTATAATCCAAACCCTTCATTTTACAGAGATGGAAACTGAGGCCCAGGGAGAGGCTCAAGATTATACAGCTAGTAAGGAAAAGAACTAGAATTTCCACCCAAGGTCTTTACTATCTTGCATTCTTTCCAGTATAGCATGGCCATATAGTCGCTCATAGCAACCAAGGAACTGGGTTTTCAACACAAGGTACCAAAGGGTGAGCCCTGGTGGGAGCCTTTGATTTTACTTTCTTCTTTCATTTTAAAAGAGCCTGTCTACATTTGCTTGCTTTGAACACTTACAGAAGAAGAAGTCTTTAGCTTTATTGTTTCCTTTAAAGCATTCTTCATCTCTACTTCATAGAAGGCACACTCTTGACTTCATTAATGGATTCAGAAGCAGAGTTGTAAAAGCGTCTTCTGAAGACAGAAGAGACTGTTTTTGTTTTATGGAGGAGAAAACAGAGGCCCAGAGAGGTAAGAGGACTTTTCCAAGGCCAAACAGCTTGTGAGGAGCAGAGTCAGTCTTAGGATTCAGTTGTCCTGATTCTTAACCTTGTGCATGTTCCAGTAAACCTGGTTTATTGGAAAAAGCTTAGCTAAGGTTACTTCCAGCACAGATACCCTAAGATTCTTTCCTTCTGATTCACAGACATCCACAGTGATTTGTTGCTCTGCCAGTCGCTCGCTTCTTCCCTCTCCCTCACTCCTTCTCTCTGTCCTTCCCTCTCTCTCCCTCTGATCCTTTCCTCTTTTCTTCTCTCCTTCTTTTTCTTTCTCTCTCTCTCCCCCTCCCTCTCTGCCTTCCTCCCTTACTTTCTCTTTCTTTATCTCTTTCCTCTCCCTCCCCCACTTTGTCTCTTTGCTGTCTCTATGTCTATGTCTATCTCTGTCTTTGTCTCTTTTATTGTCCCCAGTAGCACTTATGGACAAAACTTTTTTTCATTCTTTTCCTATATTGCATTGTGTTCTTAGTTGCTGTAAAAATAACCCTATCATAGTTGGGTCCCCAAAATGACATTTGTAGTGAAGCTGGCAGAGAAAGAGACTAGCGTACCAGACTTCTAGCTCTGGTTCAACCCTTACCTTATTGTTTGTTCAAGGGTAAGTCATCTTAACCTCTCTGGGTCTCAGTTTGCTCATCTGTGAAATGAAGAGTTTTAATTACATGTGGATTGGAAGGGACTTTAGCAATCATTTGATTGATTCTACTTGCTTTTCTTTTCTTTTTTGCTTTTTGGAGGGGGGAAGGCAGGGCAATTGGGGTTAAGTGACTTGGCTAAGGTCACACAGCTAGCAAGCGTTAAGGGTCTCAGGTCATATTTGAACTCAGGTCCTTCTGACTCCAGGGCCAGTGAGTGCTCTATTAACTTGCTGCCCCACCACTTATTTTTTCAATAGAGGAAAACTAGTTCAGTGTGACTTCCATGACTTCCCTCAGGTCAGGCAGAGCAGGTGCTGTGTTCTGTAAGTTCTCTTCTTCTTTCAACATTCTTTGATTCCATCTGTGGTTCATTCTTAATCCTCACTACTGTTGAATTAGATGAGTAGTGTTGTTTGTCCTTCATTTTTGAAGAGGACAAATGACATTACAGAGCAATGTCTTGATGTGTGTGTATGTGTGTGTGTGTGTGTGTGTGTGTGTGTGTGTGTGTGTGTGTGAATTGGATTTAGGTGAGGCAGAGTTGCAGAAAGTCATCAACTTCATTCTCTCTTCCAGAATCATCAAAGTCCAGTGGCAAGATAAAAGTCAAGACAATTGGCAATGGCCTGGGATGCAGTGCGTGACCCTAACAGCTTTGATGCTTTATGCACTCTATCTTCAGCCACTTACATGTCTGTAGGAACAAATTGTTTTCATCCATCCATTTGGTTGGGGGAAGTCTTCATATGATTGGGGTCAAAAGCCCACTAACTCACTGAAGCATTTGAAATCCAGTGGTTACCCTCAAACTGGGTTAGCCCATCTGCTGAGATGGGGCCACAAGTGAGAGCTGAGTGCCAGGTAGACACCAAAGATGGAGAAATAGCTCTGAAAAGGACTTGACAAACCCTCACACCAGAAGTTCTAGTCATCCTGAACACCCCATACACCCCAAGGATGACAAGTGTACAATCCAAACCTATATTCTAATTTGTACATAACTAGCTCATGTTCTTTGTAAGTCAGTTTGTATAACACCAATGCGATACCCATAGCAGCTGCTACGAATATGAACATGCCTATATATTTCCAGGGTAAATTTGCAAAATATAGTTTGTGAGTTAGAAATAACAATGTAGCTTTAAATGACCAATCCAACCTTTGACAATGCTCCCACAACCACTGTAGTCTTGGGCCTGTGTACCTTAAGTGAAGGGAATCAAAGATTGTAGAACCTATTTTCATCACAAAGGTCTGGTCCTATGACTTCCCAAGTAATGACCCCCAAAGACTTGAGCAATATTGTTCCTATAGAACTCCAAAATTGTTGCATTGTCTTCCACTAGTGGGCTTGTCATGGGAAACCACCCTGGTCCTGGGAAACAAATGTTTGTAATCCATTTTACCTCCTCCTTTCCCATTGTCATTTATGTATATAATCTAATATATAATAATTATATATATAGTCCCTTGCAGTTCTAAATCCTATAATTTATTAGTATTATGTATATAATTCAACTTCAGCAAGGTGGAATTCTGACCAGGAGAATTCCTGATTTGCAACTCTGTTCCTCATAATGAAACTAATTGATTAAATAGCTACCTGATTACTGGCACTTTGTCTCTGACCTGCTGTTTTGTCATTCTCAAGTTAGAGACTGGCTCAGTAAAATCCTGTTAACAGATGCAATAAGGGGCCACTGAGGATTTTTAACTAGGGATGGGGGGAGTATATGTGACATGGACAAATTAGTGTTTTAGAAAAATCAATTTGGTAACAGTGGATAATAGATTAGAAAGGGGGGATACTTCAGGCAGAAAGACAAATTAGGAGGCTATTGCAATAGTCCACACAAGATGTCATGAAGGCCTCAAACAGCTTGATTGAGAGGGTATAAAGGGGACAGATGAGAGAGATACGTTGTGGCAGGATTTTGAAAAAAATAATTTTTTTTGACAAAAAAAATTGATTTTCTTTTTCTCTTTCATTCTCACCACAGGAGGAGTAGGGGGCTAGGGGGTGATGGGGAGGAAGAACCAAACTCTTCTTTTTTTTTTTTTTTTGCTTTTTTTTTTTGCTTTTTTTTTTGGAGGGCAGTTGGGGTTAAGTGACTTGCCCAAGGTCACACGGCTAGTTTTTTGTATTAAGTGTCTGAGGCCGGGCTCTATTCACTGCGCCACCTAGCCGCCCCCAGAACCAAACTCTTATAACAAATATGCATGACCAAGTAAAACAAATTTCCACATTGGCCATATCTCCAGAAATATATATCTTGTCTGCACCCTGAGACTAACACTTTTGTCAGGAGATGAGTAGCATGCTTCTTTTTGGATCTTCTGGAGTCATGATCGGTCATTGTGTTGATCAGAGTTCTTATGACTTTCAAAGTTGTTTCAACCAGTGGGAGTTAGGCTTAGGAGGTAGGGTGGTACAATGGAATGAATAAATAAAGCATTTATGAAACACTTTCTCTACAAAGCACTGTGCTAATTGCTGAGAATACAAGTAGAAAAGTAAGACAGTTTCTGTTCTCAAGAAGCAAATATCCTAATGAGGGAGACACTATGGGAGGTAGCCTTAGGGTACAACAGTAAAAAAAAAAAGTTATATCTCTTCTTTCATGTCTTTTTCACTGATAAAATGATATGTTTCTAAATCACTTGCCAGTACCAAGAACTGTGGAGGCAAGAACTTTCTTTTCTGGGTCCCTGGTAGTTATGAATGTGGTACCTGCAGGGGCAGTGGCCAGGCTCCCACTCCATATAATCTGCTTCCCAAGATCATGGCAGAGGATGATGGGATGGAAGCACTGCTAATTCCAAGGCTCTTTGGCTCAGTGTCCTGGAATGCATCCATCAGGGTTTGAGGGGAAAGAAAACTGAACTTGGAGTCACAGGACCCAAAACTGAATTATAGTTTTACCACTGACTAGCTATTTACTGGGACAGTTAGGTGGTGCAGTGGATATAGGGCCAGACTTTAAGTCAGGAAGACTTATCTTCATGAGTTCACATCTGCCCTTAGTTTTCTCATCTATAAAATGAGAGAGTTGGACCAAATGACATGTAAGTTTCCTTCCAGTTCTAGATCTATGAAGTTGAAGAGATGTGAGTTATACAAACGTGGAATGGGCTGCTTCCAAGAAATAATGGGGTCCACCTTCCTGGAGGTCTTTAAGCTGGAGGGGGATTGAGAGGATCACTTTTCAGGTATGATGCAGGGCAGAATTTTTTTCCAGGTGTGGGTTGAACTAGGTTGCTGGTTCCAAACTTAAATAGAAATAAGGGCCACTAAATTGTAAATAAGGATACCTGTGGGAGGCATACGAACATTCCCTATGTTCTGTTGTATTTTTATTGATTTTGTCAAATATTTTCCAATTACATTTTAATCTGGTTCCAGTTACACTAAGAGTGTTATGGCCGCAATGGGCCAGTGGGCTGTATATTTGATACCTCTGGGCTAGGTAACCTTTGGAGTTCCTTCTGACTGGAGATTCTGACTTCCTGAGATGGCATTATTGCTGTTTTGCAGATGGAAAAATTGAGGCACACAGGTCCAAGGTCTCACATGGGGTAGTGACAGAGTCCATTTTGGACTTACACACTTCTGTCTCTCTGGTAAGAGTAGTCAATAGAGAAGACTGGGTTCCAGTGTATTCTGGGCAATGTACATGAAAACAGTATCTCACATCCCCCTTCCTTTCTCCATGTAATCATCTTTATGTTACAAAGCATTAAATTCCTTTCTTGTTACACACACTTTCTGCAAGGACCAGGCACACCCTGGCTGTCAAAAATGCCATAATTAAAGAAAGAAAGGGCCCTTTTAAAACCTCTATGTGCACTCCCCAAGACTTTGTCAGATTGCTTCCAAATGCTTGATTCACTTGCCCTGGCCCCATGGTGCATCTTACTAGGGATTTTCATTCTTTCTTTTTGATTTCTTGTGTTTAGGAATTACAGCTTTATAGCTCTGAAGACTTGAATCGTAGAATCATAGATTTAGAACTGGAACAGATTTTAAAGGTCATATAAGCCCTTTCTCCACAACATATTTCAGTGGAAGAAACAGGTTTAGAGAATTTAAAATGGCTTACCTAAGGTTATGTAACCAATAAATGTTAGAGTTGGGATTGTAACTCAAGTCTCCAGATTTGCAGTCCGGTCCTCTATCGTACACGTGATAAAAAGACTGCTCTCAAAGGGTTTATCACTGAATGATACCTTCCAACCTTATTGGCAGAGTTATCCCTGATAAATACTCTTACTGATTTTCTTTATTTTTCTTTAAAAAATTTATACCTTTTCTTTTTATATCACATTCTTTGTTGAATACCTCCCTCTCTCAACCCTTCCTCAAAGAATCTTTCCTTGATGGCAAGACTAACCAACACATTAATTAAGTTTGACCCTACATAAAGTATCACTCTTCTAGTTTTTAAGGACTTCCA
Source organism: Pseudocheirus occidentalis (assembly GCA_028646575.1). Taxonomy (NCBI): domain Eukaryota; kingdom Metazoa; phylum Chordata; class Mammalia; order Diprotodontia; family Pseudocheiridae; genus Pseudocheirus; species Pseudocheirus occidentalis. The sequence goes on along the minus strand of CM053596.1, from coordinate 84,999,774 downwards.
AGGAAGGTAATTCCAAAGCTTCACTTAGGAACTAGTTCTAATCTTAAGCCATTCTCTATGTTATCATATCTAATTTAGGTCCCTCATGCTTCAGGTAAAGCCTCGTTTTTCTAATTCTCATTTGGGGAGAACTAGAAACCAAGCCCTGGAAAAGAAGCTCTCTGGGTAAACTCTTCACACCCCCTAGAATCATGAAATAGTAAAGCTGGAAGGTATAGAGAGAAGAAAATATCATTGTAAGAGGAAGTGCCTCTAAAAAGCAAAACCTTGATAAATGTTCAATGGATAAATTAATTTTAAAAATGATATCTGGATAAGCTGGAGTGTCAAGATCCTAGAAAAATATTATCAAGAATGCCAAAATACAGAAGGAACTGAGGCTTACATAGTAAAAGCAAATAAAAAGAAACTGGATTTTTCATTGTTTCATTGTTTATAGCTAACAACAAATGTGCAAAGTTCCCCTGTCCCTGAAGATATATTCCTTCAAAATTGTCTTTACCACATTGCTGTCATTGAATAAACTGATTGTTTTCCTGGTTCTGTCTATTTCACTCTGAATCCGTTCATATGAGGCTTGTCTTCCCAGGTTTCTCTGAAACTATCTTATTCATCTTTTATAAGTACAATTTTATTATATCACACTTATATACCATAGTTTCTTTATTCATTCCCCAATTTATGGGCAATCTTTAGGATTCCCATTCTTTGCCATCTCAAAAAGAGCTATAAATTTTTTGTATACCCTTAGAATCTGTTTTGCTTTGGATTAATCCTTCTGTTAATCTACCCTCCTTCTAATATCCCCTTCTTCCTTCTCCTTTCTTTCTTTTCCCTGTTCATGTATATTTTTGCACCAAACTATCTGTGCAAATGAATCCTACCCTTCCTTTGACCTGTTTGGATTAGAGTGAGCTTCAAATGTCATTACTCTCTTCATGCCCTTATTTGTATCAATATCTACTTGTTCACCCTGGTTATATGAAATTATTTCCCCTAACCGTCCTCCCCTGTTCCCCTCAGTATATTCCTCTTTCCCTCTCTTTCCATGCTTATCTTATCACCATCACAGCATAACAAAACAATTTTCAGGCCTTCTGTAGATCCTGGTGATGGCAGGGTTCAGTGAGGAAATGTATCATTTCCCCATATTAGAAGAGAAGCAATTTATCCGTGTTGGATTAATTATCCAAAGTAATTTATCATTATTTGTTCATATTTGCCTTTTTATGTTCCTCTTAACTCCTGTGTTTGAACTTCAAAGTTTCTATATAGCTCTGGTCTTTTCATCAGGAATACTTAGGAGTCCAATATTTCATTGATGTTCCTCTCCACCCCACATCCCCTTCCCGGTAGTGATATACTCGGTTTTGCTGGTTAAGTTATTCTTAGCTGTAAGTCCATGTCGTTTGCCTTCTGGAATATGGTATTCTAATCTCTTCATTCTTTGATAAAGGTAGTTATTAAAACATGTGTGACTGTGATTAAGGCTCAGTACTTTAAGCTCTTTCTAGCTGCTTGTAGTATTTTTTCTTTGATTTGGAAGCTTTGGTTTTTGACTATAATGTTCTTGGAACTTTTCATTTGGTGACTTCTGTTGGAAGGTGACCAGTAGATTCTTTCTATTTCTACCTCTGGTTTAAGAGTTATGGGCAGTATAAAAAAAAGATTTCTTGAAATATCTTACCTAGGGTCTTATTTTGGCCATTGCATTGAGTCTGAGGATTCTTTAATTGTTTTCTCCTCCATCTGTTTTGCAGGTCAGTTATTTTTTATTATGAGTTACCTTACATTTTCTTCAATATTTTTGTTTCTTAACTTTAAATATACATGTATGTATATATGTCTATGCATATATGTATGCATATACATAATACATACATATACATATATAAAATTTTCTCATGGAGTCATTGATTCCTATTTGGTCCATTCCAGGTAACAAGGAATTTGTTGTTTTTGCAAGATTTTGTACCTCTTGTGTCAAACTTTTAATTCTATTTCCATTTCTTACTTCTATAGATATCATTGCTTTTCTCCCCCAATCCCCACCTTGCATTCTAATTTCATTGACAAGAACCTTTAAACAATTCTTTTTAAGTCTTCTTTCGTCTCTTCCAGGAATTTTAGTTGGATTTGTACTAATGCTGTGTTTTTCTTTGAGGCTTTACCTATAGATATTTTGTAATCATTCTCTTCTTTTGGGTGTGTATCTTAAGTATCCCTGCCACCATGATAGCTTTCTTATGATGGAATTTGCTCATTCTTTCATCCTACTTCCTGACTTCAGATCTGATGTTAGGTTTTGGCAGTGTGCACTTCTGGTGGGAAGTAAGGTGTGGACTAGTCTGGTTGCTGCTTTCATGGAATATTAAGTAGTGTGTTATTCCAAGATTTCAAAGACAATTCAAGGTGAGAAACTGTAAGCTTTCAGTGCTTTCCGAATGATTTGATCCAGGGCAAAGTTTGATTACTGTCTCTCTGATCTAGGGTTTTCAGGTTCCTGACCTGGGTTTGGGTCTGAGCAAAAGCAGACTGTTATTGGCCTCAGCCCTTCTTGGTCAGCTAGGAAGCTCTCTTGGTTTTGGAGAACTGCAGGCTCTCCCTTTGTCTGATATTCCTGCTCTGGTTATTTCTTTGTAGGCTTAAGACTGGCCTAGGAACTGAAACAGAGACCCTACTTTGCTCCTGGGATCTGAGCCATACCACTGCTGTACACCGTCCAAGGCCTGAAGTTGCTCTTTGCCCTGGGCTTCCATCCTTTGGCACAAGTCTCTTCCTCAGTCTGCCCTAGATCTATGATCTGAAACTGGATCGTGAGTAATAAAGCTGCAAGTAAGCACCTGGTCCCATCCCAGTGCCCCATTATGGGTCTGGGATCTCCTCTTGCCCAACCTCTCCCTGGACACTGGAGTGCTCTGTATATGGCATGCTCCTGGCCAGAGAAGATGTGTGGTAAGGTAACATGTATGTCCAGGAAACATACATATCCAGGATAACTTACTTTCTTAGCATAGCAGCCTCAGTAGAACACTCTTCTTCATCTCATGCTGCTTGCTTTCCTGCAGAGCTGCTGATGTCATCTGCTGATTTGATGATGTTATCAGGTGGCAGGAAGTTGGTGGCACAGTGGCTAGAGTTCTGGACATGGAGTTAAGAAAATCTGAATTGAAATCCAGTTTCAGACACTTACAAGTTGTGTGATCCTGGGCAAGTCACTTAACCTCTGTTTGCCTCAATTTCCCAATTTGTAAAAGGTTCCTCATAATAGTATCCACCTTCTATGGTTGTTGTGAGGAACAGATAACTTAATATGTATAAAATACTTCATAAATCTTAAACTGTTATGTAAAATATAGTTGTTTCTGTTACCATTATCTCTACTACACATTGATTGTTGGGGTTTTGGGGATCTGTTTTCTCCACTGCACTGCTGTCTGTTGGAATTACTGCCAAGTCACTTTTTCTCAGTGCTTTTGGAGTTGTACCACAGTCTTTTTCCTAAAGGGAAGGAGTCTTAACTGTTTTAGCTCTTAGACCAGGATCTAAGTCTCAAAGAAGATAATGGATATAGAGCATTTTGCAAAACTCACAGTGCCATAAGTTGTTGTTATTCAGTCATTTCAATCCTTTCTGACTCTTTGTGACCCCATTTGGGGTTGTCTTGGCAAATATACTTGGGTGGTTTGCCATTTCCTTCTCCAGCTCATTTCATAGATGAGGAAACTGAGGCAAAGAGAGTTAAGTGACTTACCCAGAGTAACACCGCTAGTAAGTATCTGAGGCCAGACTTGAACTGGGGAAGATGAGTTGTTCTGACTCCAGACACACCACTCTATCTACTGTGCCACCTAGCTGCCCCTAAAGTACCACATAAAGGGCAATTATTAGTCTTCTGTCACCAGGCCTCTGATCTGGTGATGATTTCATTCCCTGAGCCATGTACTTCTCGCCTGCTGAGCTCAGGTAATACTTGTAGAGGAATACAGGTGTCACCCAGTCCCTAATCCCATTGATATGAGATACTCTCCCTAGTGGTGGAGCCTGATGTCCCACACTTGCACGGGGGTAGGGGTGGAGCTGGTGAGAATGTAGAGCAGAATTGTGGTTTCTTCAGCTCTCTTGGTCTCCAGTTTCTTCAGGCTCTTTGGGCTTTGTGATCACTTGGGGCACTTCTGGCTTCCAGCCTAGAGAGAGAAGATGAAAGATTCTGACTCTACTTTGGGATGCTGAAGGAAAAGACTTTGGGAAGAAGCTAACGTGGGAGGAACTGGCATTCTCCACCACATCGCTATCCCCAGCTTGCTATACCAGAGACTTTGGGGAGCTTCCTCTTAGGTGAAATCTAGATATCTTTCTCTTCGTTGAACTGAGTTACTTTGTTCCTAATGGGAGAACGCCTTCACTCTGTATCATCTGGTGTATGTATACTTTCTTTGATTTCTGTTGTTTTGTTTTTTTTTTTGCTGTTGACTAAGATAAATGGGTTTCTTCACTACCTACTGTGTGTGTTCATTGTGGAACTGGTATTTGATAGGGAGGGAGTCAAGCCCTGGGTTTAAAGCTTGGGCTCCTGCTTCTCATTAGTTAGAAGTTACCTTGAATCTGAAAACCACATCCCCTAGATCAATAATATTTAAAAGAGCAGACAGATATAATTAGAGTCCTGGTACTCTCTTTCTGAGAAACAGAGTGGGCAAGCTTCTGGTCTCAACCTTCTATATGCTCTTCTAGTAGGAAATAAAATCTCTTGGAAAAACTTGGAGGGGAAGCTAATGGTTTCTATCCTGCCTCCCTTGAAGCTACACAAGGACATGCCCATGGTATAGGTTGGGGATGGGCCTTTGATAGACTGGTAAATGTTTAACAATTGGGCTTTACAGAATTTTAAGTTAAATATATATTATTTATATTTCTTAAGTTCTGATAATCAGCAAAACAATAAATCAGGGCCTGATTTGTAGATTGTTGATATCTGAGGTATAAATGCTCACATTGAAAATTTAACAGCCACTGCAAGTTAGAACTGACGCCTGCATACCCCTGTTTTAGATCCAGGTGATATTTCAACATTTTTATGATTCAGACCCAGTCAATCACTCAAAGAACATCAACTGACATTTATATGGTACTTTGAGAGTTAATGTGGCCTGATATAGAGACCACGCCTTGGAGTCAGAAAGATTTAGGTTAAAACTCCATCTCTGACATATGCTATATATGACCATGGGAAAATTACTTGTTCTCAACCAACAAGTGGTTGAACTGAGACAGATTCCACACCTATGATTTTATCAGTATAGAAGCCTCTAAGGTGAAAACTTTATCCAACAATCACCAGTGTCAATATATAACTTATATGGTGGGCAAAAGATGAAATGACTGAGGGTCTCTAAAGTTTGATTTTCTGAGCATATCAACTTATTATGCAATGCATGTCAATTGCCCAGCAGACTTGGGCCAGGCCCCCTTCTCATCTTAGGGCCGGACCCTGAATACAAGAAGAGACAGACTTTTATACATGAAAACAATCAAATAAGGTCAATTAGTTAGAAGGAAACAATATCACATTAGGTAATTTGATTTCTAATTGGAGGAAAGATTGGAGACTTTACAAGTTGGGAGGGAAAGAGAGAACAGGTGCAATTCCCTGGATTCAGAAAAAGAGATATCGTATTCCACCCAAGTGTCTGTGAACAATCAAAGGATCGTGGAAACAGTAACTGATTGGTGAGCACGGGGCCAATTTTCAGATAAGACATATGGGTTGCTTGACGTGTACAATTGTAAGAAAACTGCTTAAATCAGTCTTTGAATCTGATCAGGTTTCTGGTCAGCATAAGAAATGTCCTTGGTTAAGAGTCTCTAAGCAGTAGGTAGGGGTGGTCCACCTTCACAGCCAGGTAGGGCTAGGTTCAAACAATGCAGTAAGATTTTCTTTCAATCCCTACAATTGAATTGAGTTTTCTCACAGGGCAGAAATTAGACTAGACCCATAACTGAATAGAAAGGGAACTGTGATAGCTCCAGAATTGAGGCCCAAGTTGGAGTCAATGTTGTTCAATCAGCCCCCACAATTAATTGCTTGCTGTCCTAATCCTCTCAATTATGTCACATATAGGAGGAAGGGAGGGAGGGAGAGAGATGGACAGAAAAAGAGAGAGACAGAGAGGGAGAGAGGCAGAGAGAGAAGATGTATGCATACAATTGTATGTGTATATACCCATATATACACATAAAGTAAACATAACACTATCTATAAATTATTTAATATCTATTTTGATGTATGCACATACATATACATATGTATACATATAATAATATTTACATAAGTAAACGGTAACATAGTATAAAGAATGGAAACTGCAGTTTCATATCCCACTTAAATAACTTATAAGCTTTATAACCTTATTTCAATTGACCTTTATGGCCTCAGTTTCCATTTCTGTAAAATGAGAGAGCTGGACTAGACAACATTAGAGTTCCACTTCAGCTCTACTTTTATGAAACAAAAGATACAGCATATAAAAAGACAGACAAATGCATGCTAACTTGAAAAATAAAACAATATTGACAAGTAGTGAACTTGGTTGAAGCTTCCTGCTGGAGATGACTTGAGTGGAGGCTTAAAGGAAGCTAAAGATTGGAAGAGGCAGAGGTGAGGAAGGATTGAATTTCAGGTATGGGGGCCAGCCTGTGCAAAGGCATGGAGGTAGGAGATGGAACCCCAAGTTCAGGGGGCTAAAAGGATGCTAACGTGGTACAAAAGCAGAGTTTGCAAAATAGAGTAATGTGAAATAAATCTGGCTGTTGGTTAGAACTGAGTAAGATAAATGAGAAAGTACTTTAAAAACTGTAAAGTGAAAGACATTTTGCTAGGTGCTAATGATACAAAGGAAAGAAAGGAAAAAAAGCCCTTACTTTTGAGGAGCTTATATTTTACACAAGTAAGACTGGCCAATGAGGGGCCAGTCCTTGGAGCAGTTGTGTCAAATTGAAATAGAAACAGAGCCTCTAATTTGTACTTAGGTATCCTTGTAGGCCATATATTGACAGTTTAAAATGTAATATTATCTATATTTTAATGCATTTTTATTTATTTTGTGAAATATTTCCCCATTACATTTTAATTTGGTTCTAGAATGTTTGACCCCTCTGCCTTAGAGCATTCACAAAATGCTTTGCTTGGTACCAACCCAAATGGAGGCTTAGTGAGTCTGCTTCTGGGCATATATAATGGAGGATCATTGCTCCCCACTTCAAAGAAGTATTCTTTGACTCTTTCTCTGATGATTACATAAGTGAGGGTAAATTAAGGATGGTAGTCCAGATAACCGAGGCAGCAAAATCTGCCAAAGCCTGTGAGCATTGCTTAAGATACTCCTTTTATGACTCAGATTCGTTCTTGGGACAAGATGTACCCTGCCCCATTTTATAATCCCAGAATTATTTCTCATATTTGCTGGTCTCAAATGGGCACAATCCTCCCTTTTTACTCTCAGCTTCTCCCACAAAACCGTAATTAGATTCTCCTGGAATAACTGATCAATTCTTAATGCCCATCCTTTATTGAGCTATAATATATAATCCCTTTTGGGCAATTTTCTTAATGCTATAAGTAGATTAATGTAAGATTGTGAGTTATTTTTAGTTATGTTTCTTTTTCCTTTTTCTCCCTTTTTTTGGAGGGCAGGGCAATTGGGTTAAGTGACTTGCCCAAGGTCATATGGCTAGTAAGTATTAAGTGTCTGAGGTTGGATTTGAACTCAGGTCCTCCTGACTTCAGGGTCGGTGCTCTATTCACTGTGCCACCTATCCCTCCCTAGTTATGTTTCTTGAGACTACGTAGAAAGCCCACATTTACAATCATCTCCTTAGGTTGACAGGTTATTTTTGCTCAGACCACACAGTCCTGAAATTGCATCTGGAAGCCACTCATTTGGGGAATTCTCTGATCATGGATGGACTGCTATGTATTCCAGATTTTAGAAATCCTAAATTTCTGGGAGCTTAGAGGTTAATGTTGCCTGTTGACTGTGTCTTCTCATTTTTCATTCTTTGCCTAATGACACCTTGATTTGACCTGTTAGTCGAGAATACAACAATGTTTTTCTTGGTTTAAGCTCAGACACTAGAGGAGACATGGCTAAATTGATAAAGGCAGAATTGTGGCCAATTTATTTGGATTCGTTGACAAAGACCAACTTTATTCAAGAATTGAAGCCAGTCAATCACAGAAAGAAAAAACTACAGACTTCTAATCTAGAATTGGTGTTATATAGGACCTTTCTCCAAGTTTTTGAGTCAGTCACTATTATTGGGTCAAAGTTTATAAAAGAGTTTAGTTACTTCTGTATCATAATTTCAAATTGTTTTCCAGAATAGTGGAAACAATTTATTACTCCACCAACAGAGTATTGGTGTGTCAGTCTGTCTTTCCGCAGCCCGTTCACCATTGCCTATGTCTGTCTTTTATCATGTTTATCAATTTGCTTAATATGAGTGGAAACCACAGCATTGTTTTAATTTGTATTTCTCATCTTATAGATGCAAATTTTCTCATATTATAGCTGTATATTTCTCACATGATAAAGGAACTTTTTTCATATAATGGTTGATCACTTAAATTTCTTCTGGAAATGCTTTGTTCACAAGCCTTGATACTTTTTCTATTATGTGTGTCTTCTTGATTACTATCATGCAATGAACATATTATCTGAGGAAGCCCCCTGCTAGAATTAGGAGAGTGGGAAATTTGCATAACTTTGTGAACTGTAAGCACCTATTTTTTTCTTTCATGCTTTCCTACAGCAATGGCTTAATAAACTAAGAACTCCATTTTAAACAGATGGTTACAGTGCAAGGCAGAAGTATAAATATGATCCTGAATCTGTGATTTCATTAATGGCAGTCTATTTCTGGATTTCAGCTGAAGTTCTCTTTGTTTCATAGCATTCAGTATAAGCCACAGTATCAACATGTTCCATGATCTCGGTTTGAATAGCGTTATGTATGATTTCTCCCCTTTGTAAAAGAGAAGGCATCTTAGGAGAATCAGGGGAAAAGCTGCAAACAGAACTTCAGTGAAATGATTTCCCAAAGTTAGGCTATTTTTCAACTTTTGTTTTGTTTTGCTTTGTTTTTCTGTGCCAGATGTCATAAATGAGGATGGGAGAGCTACCAAAGCTGAACTGGGGGAGATGATTTCCTACATGACTCTGGATTCAATCCTACAAAATGTAGGACCATCTCCAAACAATAAATCCCCAAATGTCAGAACATAGGACAGATGAGCCTTCTTGGCCTTCTTTGTGTCATGGACTCCGTTGGCAGTCTGGTGAAGACTATGGATCTCTTCTTGAAATCATGTTTTTAATACCTAGTACTATAAAGGAAACCAATCTTATTAAAATACAGTTATCAAAATTATTTATGTTTTAAACCCAAATTCATAGATGCCAGATTCAGAGCCTCTGGTTGAGGCAAGAGGTTACCGCTGTGGCTTTCTTATCTGGAAAGAGTACGGAGGACACTGACTATCTGAGGAATTGTCAGTGAGGTATAACATCAGCCCTACACCTGAGGCCCTGACTTATATAGTGCTGAAACACAGAATCACAGAATATCCGTTTGAAGCGACTTCAAATGCCATCTAGTCTAACCCATATCTGTACAGTCCCTCTCTACAAAGTACCTGACAAGCCCATAGTCAACTCTCGCATGTTATAATTATAGAAAAGATAACAACATGTACTCTAGAAAAGGAGAGTATGAGGAAGCTAGGTGCTGCAGTTGTGAGAGCACTTGACCTGGGGTCACAAAGATCTGAGTTCAAATCCAGTGTCAGACACTTATTAGCTGTGTGACCCTAGGCAAGTCACATGACATCTCTTTGTTTCTTCAATATTAAAATGAGAATATTAATAGTACTTTCTGACGCCCTCCCACCCAAGGGCTGTTGTAAAGATCAAATGTGAATATTTATAAAGGCTAATGCAGTACCAGGAACATAGGAGGTACTTAATCAATGGTTGTTTCCTTCCCTTCTAAGGCAGTCTGTTCTGCTTTGGGATAGCTGATTATTATGAAATATTTTCTTATATACAGCTGTATCTGACTCCACAGAATTCCCTCCATTGCTTTTAGTTCTGTCGTCTGGATGTGGAGCAGAGCAAATCTACTTTGTTTTACATGATAACTGTTTAGCTATTTCAAAATTACTATACACCTCCCCAGGCTATACTGCTGTAGGTTAAACATTCCTAATGGTTTCAACTGATGTTCTCCTATGGCACAGACTCCCATTATTCTGACTACTTTCCACTAGATACATCCAGCTTGTTAATTCCCTACCCAAGATGGGGAGCATGATGTTAGTATTTGCCTAAAATATTATAGCAGTTCCTCTCTATGACTTTTTTTTCCCTCTCTATGACTTTTTTTCCCTCTCCATGACTTTTTTTAATGTAATAAATTTTATTTGTTTTCTTGTTTACATCGCTCATTTCTCCATGACTTTTAAAAAAATATACGTGCAGTTATGTTAAACATATTCCCACATTAATCATGTTGTGATATAAGAATCAGAACAAAAGGGAAAAATCTCTAGAAAGAAAAAACCAAAAAGCAAAAGTAAAAACAGTATGCTTCAATCTGCATTCAGATTCCAGAGTTGCTGATGCATCAAGAAATTACATGGTTGGTCCAAAGTCTTACAGTCAATAATATGGAAAAGGTAAGGCTTCAACTAAGGTCTTCTTGGCTTCAAGGCTGATTCTCTGTCTGCTATGCCATATTGTCTGGATGTCGTTAGGATTTTCCATCGTGAATTCTTTTTTCTCCCTGACTTTTTAAAGATCATCAACAGTGGCTCAGCTATCACATCCTTAAATCCTTCCAGTACACTGGAGGAGAACACCAGTTAATTTGAGTCTGTGCTCCATTACTATTGTCCTCTATTCCCAAACATTGGTCTTGCACTTTTATAACATCAATCTTATACTTTTGCACTTTTGGCCCTCACTGTCTGAAGACTGGGTATATTATATTTCATCCCTTTTCCAGGGTTCTCTGGTTCCCTCAAGGGGATTGAAGTAGGTGTCTAGCTTCTACTATTGGCTTGAGTTCCCACTGATTGTATTCCCCCAATTTTAGGGGTCCAAGCACCCCAGGTCCAGTTATTCACTTAGCGGTCAGATAGCTTTTACACAGGAAAATTTACTTCAAATGTATAGTAAGAACAAACATACATTTCCCTCTAACACCTGGGAAGGGACAGACTCCTACTTATACCACGTCAGTGTCTGGGGAAGGGAGCGGGATTAGATTAATTTTTAAGCTCAGTTGTATGTGCATATTATTAGTCCCACAAATTTCCAAGTACCCCCCTCCCTCCCCATTGTGTCTTGGCACTCTGGCTTCTTAGGGCTTCCCTACTAATCTGGCAGCAATGTCTGGCCTGGAATCCTTGCTCCCAAGAATTCCAGGTGCAGCTGCTCTACTCCTTGCACTTAGAACTAAAAAGGACAAATGAAACAAACCAACAACCCAAACCCATTTCCCTGGGCTGTAGGGGTTAAAGGGAAGGAAAATGGTCATCCAGCTTAGTATGTAGTGCCCATACTGTGGGTGAATGAGACCTTTTTCATCTATGAATCTCATTGGAAAGAATGAGAGTGAGAGTGAGAATGAGGGTGTTACTGTGTAGGTAGACTATATAGACTTAAAGATGTGGCCAATTCTGGCTATGCAGCAAAGACAGTGGGAAAAGGCTGCTTCTGTCCACTTGATAGAGGAGCACAGAATATCAAATTGTTCTGGGTTTTAAGATTGCTGACAGGGCTGCGTCACTGTTATTAATCTTCAGTCACTTGCTTTTGTTTCCATCTTCTGGATATACAAATCTTTTAAAAATTATTTCATTAAAGTTTAATGTTGACCTTTACTGGAATCAACTAAACTTGTTCAGTAACATTTAAATTTAAATCAGTAACTCTCAACAGAAGAGACCATATGGCATGGGGACAGAGAGACAGACTAGGGGCCAAGAAGACCTAAGTTGAAGCCTTACATTTCCCATATATTGACTGTATGATTTTGGTCAAATCATTTAACTTCTTGTTGCCTCAACAATTCTCTGACTTTAAGCTGCAGAACAATTGTTAGTCTGCACTGGTAGAAGGGATTTCTGTGCTCTCTACCAATGAAATCACAGCTCTAGCACAGGCTCACAAAGTGGGTGATACTGGTGCAATTGGGGGACATTGAATAAAAATAAGGGGGTAGTAGAAGCATAAGGAAAGAAGAGAAGAACATTTTGAAAAACCATTCATACATGTTTCATCTGTTGTGTAACAGAGTTAAAGTCATAGTGATTGCATTATTTTCCAGACAAACATATGAAATGCAAGTTATAACCCATCAGTTGTCAAGTCCACTGAGAGGTATTTACAAGCGAGTGTTGGCAGGCGAGCATGTCTTGCATTGTTGGGAAGTCCAGCATGCATTGGCAGGAATATATACCTATAATGACTTGCTTACAATATGATACTATACAGTTACATGATGCGATATTGCATCATAAAAATCTCAGTGCAGGAAAACTCCCACAAATTTACAATAAATTATTAAATTTAAGATGTATTATTAAAATTTTTTTAAATGATGCAAATTTAAAAACGCTGTTAAAGGATTAAAGAAAGTAGATTTCCAGGGTAGGGGGGCACTGAGAAATTTTTGTTTTAAAGGGGGGTGGTAGGCCAAATAAGTTTGGGAACCTCTGCTCTAGGACCATTAAAAAAAAGAAATCAGCATGTAAAGTAGCCTAACAACATTTTTAGTAATTTCCTCTAAGTCTCCATCAGGCTTTGGTATTTTCCTATTCATTCTCATTCACTTTTCCTCTTATGTAGTCATAACTAGTACTGTGCCCACCTTTAGAAAATCTGAGTCAGTTGATGAGCTCCCTGTGCAGCCACATCATTCTCTTCAGACAATTCATCCCTTCCTTCCTTAACAGAATTAAGTCAAGCCAACAAGCATGATTTATTTTGAGTGCTTACCATGTGCCAGGTACTACTCCGAGGAAGGAGGATGTGAAGAAAGGCCAATATGCCAATCACAATCATAGGTACTGGCAATTGTAAAATTGTGATTGGCATGAATAGATACTATGGTCTCCTCTCCCTCTGTCCTTCCGCATTCTTGGAGTATTAATAATTATGCTCAAATATTAATAAGCATATGTCTTGAACTTATGCTTCCTTTTTAAAGCAGTGCACTAAATTATCCCCATTTGGATTTTGAGGGCAACTGATGGGGTCAAATAGTCTGTTTGACTGAATTATTGGCAGAACAGACTCAGTATTTTCCTGTCGTTTTACCAGAGGTTAAATTTGTTCTCTTTCCTACTTTATTCACTTGAAGAAGTCCTAGGATATTATTATGATATCAGGAAGCAAAAAGCTATATTGAAGATATGGTTTTCATCAGTTCTCTTCAGTTAAATAAGAGATTGCTATTTTCTCTTAGTGAAATATTGTTGTTGTTTTTTTACGATATTCTGCATTCTCTCACATATTTCTGCCATCTCATAGGCATGATGGAATTTGAGTAACAACAGGATTATTTTCTATTCTATTTCTTTCTTCATATTAATATAATAATTTCTTTCAATTTATCTGAAGAGAACGATATTTTCTAATAATGTTCTATTTCATCTACTTCTTTCTTTTTTTTTGGAGGGAGGAGGTGAGGCAATCAGGGTTAAGTGACTTGCCCAAGGTCACACAGCTAATAAGTGTCAAGTGTCTAAGGCTAGATTTGAACTCAGGTTCTCCTGACTCCAGGGCCAGTGCTGTATCCCCCACAACACCTAGCTGCCCCTCATCTAGTTCTTTTAGAAGTTCCCTTGAAGAATCTTACTTGAATAACTCACAAGTACAAACTTTTCCCACAGAATATGTTATAAGGCTTCTTTTCTTTTGCAGAAGCAGCTATGTTATGATGTTTTCTGGATTTTATTTCAATGCAGCATCTGTACTGTGTTGGTAATACATAGGTTTCTTATTTTTTCAATTCACTGAAATCTAAATTTATACTTATGAAATTTCTTTATTTTAGCATACATTTTACTAATAATGTTTTTAAATGCTCAGAAAAGTTAAAAGTACCACAATAGGACTATTGTTATTTGTCCTTCATTCTCTTTTGAACTTTTTTTTTTGGAGGGGGAAGGCAAGGCAATTGGGGTTAAGTGACTTGCCCAAGGTCACACACAGTGTGTCAAGTGTTTGAAGTCAAATTTGAACTCAGATCCTCCTGACTCCAGGGTGGGTGCTCTATTCACTGGGTCAACTAGCCATCCCTGTCCTTCATTCCTTTTTTTTTTTTGGAGGGCAGTTGGGGTTAAGTGACTTGCCCAAGGTCACATGGTTAGTTTTTTGTGTTAAGTGTCTGAGGCCGGATTTGAACTCAGGTACTCTTGACTCCAGGGTGGGTGCTCTATTCACTGCGCCACCTAGCCGCCCCTCTGTCCTTCATTTTTGAGGAGAACCATGACATCAGGAAGGTAATGCCATGACTTGCAAGTGAATTGGATTTCAGTGAGGGAAGGCTGTGCAAGGTCACCATCCTCACTTTTTCCTCTGGAGTCATTAGGGTCTAGTGGCAAGATATGGATCAGAACAACTAGAGACAACTTCCGCCAAGATAGGTGAATGAATGGTAATTAGTAAACCTGGAATCCAGTTGGCTGGACTCTGTCTTTAACAAGCTATGTGGCCTTGGGCAGACCAATCCTTTCTGAGCCTGGAGTTTCTCATCTAGATACGGAAACATATTTCTCTCCTCTTGTCAGAAAGGTGGGGGATAGTAAGGCAGAAAACAGAATGAATTATCAGATGCAAATGCTTGATTGGGTGTTTTAAAAATGCATCTTTGCTGATGTTTTCATAGATAGTACGTATTTTTGCTGTACTACTTAAAAAAATATTTGCAAGGGAGGGTTCTATTTGAGGAGCGAGAGGAGAATTCTATTCCAGTGTTCCCCTCATTAGCCAGTTCAGTAATCCTGCCAACATAGAATTTTGATTATTGAAATATTGATAGAAGCAAAGATCAGAGGAGGCAGGATTGGTTGACCAGGTTGGTGGAGAAAGATGATAAACCAAACGATGACAGAGCCTATTCCCCCCTGCCCCCCGCCCCTGCCTTCTTCTCCTGCAGCACCTTTCCCCTAATGAGAATGCCATAACCTCTGCTTCAGGGTAGCTGCAGACCACGAGGCCTGTGTTGTGGCTGGAGGCACAACTGGTGTGGAATAGTCACTCAGTCAAACATTTTGTGAGGGCCTACTATGTGCTAGATACTGTGATAAGTGCTGAGGATACAAAGAAATGCAAAAAAAACCCAGTCCTTGTCCTCAAGAAGCTTACAGTTTAATGGGGGAAGACAACACGTGTGCAATCCAGGAATGTCTAGGCATGTCCAGTTCACCTAATATGGAGGCATCCTTGAGGGGCCTTTGGAACATATACCAAAGAAAGCAGAAAAGGGGTGGGGAGGGGCTAAGGAGAGAAGGTACCCTGCACAGGGTAGGAGTGGGGCACATCCAGAGGATAGGATATGAAGAGATGACTGACCTGGGCTCCTTCCTTAAATGGAGGTTCTGGGAAGAGTTCTCCACCCTCCAATCAGAGGTATGGGTGAGCTCCTAGGTAGAAGTTATTAATGAGATGGGAGTTTTAGGGCTGAAATGATCTTGCAGGATGAAGATGTCCCTGGGTCGTGATGGTAAAGTGCAGAGGAATGCAGTCTTTTTTGTTTGTTTGTTTTAAATTTAGTTTTTATTTGTTTTCTTGTTTACATTATTCATTTTCATTACATTTTTGAATTACACGTTTTCTCCCTGTCTTGCCCCTGCCCCAACCCCAAAACAGCAATCCCACTGTAAAGCCCCTCCCCTCTCTGCTCTCTTATTTTCTGGTAGGGCAGGGAGGGTCTCCCTATTCCAGCCCCTGTATATCTTAATTCAGGTATTTAATGCAGGTATTGCAGAACTTTAAATTCTAGATTCTTTCCATTCTTCCCCTGTCACCTACCCCCAATGGAAGGACACTCAGTTCAATACAGGCTATGGATGAGTGACTATACAGGACATCTTCATAGTGGACACACCATGACAGTGATCGTCTGTCTCTCCTTCCTATCCCTCCCCCCTTATTCTGTTCTCTACCCCTGTCCCTGTCCCTTTACTGAAGTGTGTGCTTCCAGCATCCCTCCCACAGACCCTGCCCTCCCCTCTGTTATCCCCCTCTCATCCCCATACCCCCCACTCTCCTGTGTGGCATGATGCCCAGTCTAGAGTTTATGCCATTTCTTCCCTAAGCCAAATTCAATAAGAGTAATTGAAAGTAAAATTGCAATATTTATCCCTTGCCTCTTCTCTATGGGATGATTAATCCCATTTTGTTTCTCCCTGTCTCCTCTCA
>CM053596.1:84960086-84982784 GCA_028646575.1 Pseudocheirus occidentalis | reverse complement strand
TCCTGACTCCAGGTCCAATGATCTACCAACTGCTCCATTGTCCCTAATAATCATGATGATGATGATGGTAATAATAATAAATCTATGATATTATCAACTGAATAAGAAATTTTTTTTATTAAGTACCTACCATGTGCCAGGCAGTAGGCCAGGCACTGAAGGGGCTGATATGAAAAAATAAAATCATCCATATTCGCAGGGAGTTTATATTCTATTAGGGGTGACAGCATTTTTATATTCTCATATCATATATCAAACCTTATTATATACAATACAAAAAATATGAGGCTGTGAAATACGGGATGGTTGTGGAGGGAGAGAACTGGTAGATGGAGGGGAAATCCGGAAAAGCTTCATGTAGAAAGTGCTACTGGATTTGTATCTTGAAAGAAGAGACGGCTCTATTACATGGAATTGAAGTGGGAGTGCATTCCAAGCTTGAGGGGACATTAGGGCAAAATCATGGAGATAACACATGTAAAACGCTTTGTAAACCTTAAAGTGCTATGCCAATGCTAGTAGCTAGATCTATGATTCAATGATCTTTATTCCTGAGCTAATTAAGTATTTATTCCTTGATACAGACCAATCATATGTTTATTGGACTATTATGTTAGACACCCAAATAAAGAAAGATTCATCCTACATATTCCTTCTCCCTCTCCATTCCTACAAATATACATTTCATTTTAGGATTCTCTAAATACTAAATTAGGAAATCCTCACTGGGGTACAATGGAATGTGAGTTTGATCAAGAGCTAAGAGTCCTAGGTTCTTCTACCCAGTCCAGTCACCTCTGTTACTCTAGAATTTGGAAGGCTGACTGTTAAAGCCAATGGAATCCTGGTCCTAGGTCAGAAGATCTGGAATCGAGTTTTGGATGCCTCTTAATGGTTGCGTGACATTAGGGAAGACACAACTCCTCTGAGTCTTAATTTTCTCACCTCTAAGATAAGGATACTCAGATGAATTACTGAATGAATGGTGCCTGCAGGGTTGCTACGAGGAAAGCAATTTTTAAACCTTAAAGTATAGAGATAAGAGCTATTATGACTCTTGTCAAAGGGCATGCTATTTGAAATTTTATACCATCAATCAAATAAAACCTTTGTGCATGTTGAGGGTTTATAACAGTTATCCTTTCCATCAGTGACATCCATGATTCAATTTTTAATAAGCATTTATTAAACTCTTACTGTGTTCCAGGTACTGTACTAGATCCCAACAATGGATCTTTAAAATCATATAGATTCTCATTTGTTTGTGATGATTCCAGTATCTTCTTCTTTGGAGACCTGAATGGTGAATGAATAAGCTCCCAGCAGTCCTGTGATTCTGTGACATCATCCAAAATATTGGTAACTGAAAACAAATAATTCTGAAATCTTCCTGTGTCATTCATTGATATCTCTGATGGGAAGAATGGTTGCTATGGACCCCAAACATGAGCCTGCTTCCTCATCTGTAAATGGGGCACTACTCAGTTGGTTGGGTGGATATTAGGAAAGTTACTTATAAACCTGTAAATTCTATAGAAGTGTGTAATATTATTATAATAACCTACTTTAGCATTTTGAAACCCTTGACCCCTGGGCCATGGGGGTCTAGAGGGTGGGAAACAGGTTAGAATTCTTGGTCCAGAATTATTTGATTCCTTTGAGCAAATCTGGAACATTTGCCTGAGTATGCATGAATCAGGATGGTTTGGGAGTGATTCCTTAAGATTATACCACATGCTGTACAATAAGAAATGAAGAGCAGACAGATTTCAGAAAAACCTTGAAAGACTTAAATGAACTGATGCAAAGTGAAATGAGTAGAACCAGGAAAACATTGTACACAGCAACAGCAACATTGTGTGATGATCAACTATGAATGACTTTGTTCTTCTTAGCAATACAATGATCCAATTCAATTACAAAGGACTGATGATGGAAAATGCAGAGAAAAAACTGATGGACCCTAAATGCCAATCAAAGCATACCATTTTCACTTGCCTTATTTTTTTGTGCTTTCCTCCCCCCTTTTTGCTCTGTTTCTTCTTTTACAACTATGACTAATACAAAAATGTGTCTTACATTATTTTACACATATATAATCTATATCAAATTGCTTACCATTTTAGGAAGTGTGGAGTGAAAGGAGAGAAGGAGAAAAATTTGGAATGCAAAATCCTGTAAAATGAATGCTAAAAATTGTCTTTACATATAATTGGGGGAAAAAGAATATTAAAATAATATTATACCATATGAGCAGGGTTATCTATGATCACACGAACTGCAGGCCTATCTCAAGGGTTCTCCTGAAATCTCAACAAATTCAAGTGTTTTCCCCTTTTCAGGGGTAAGGTATTTGGGATGGAGAACTGGGATTAGCCTTTTGCAGAAGGTAGTATCTCAGCATGCAGGCTATCCATCCTTTACTCTTACTATTTGGCCTGCCTACCTCCTTTTCTGCTTAATGGTACTAAATGAGATGACAGAAGATTGACATCATTCTTTTGGCCTATTTATTTAAGGTGTACTATATCAAAAGACTGGAAAGAGAGAGGTTAAGTAGAAATTTAAACTTAAATATTGTGGACTAATTTGGGAATATTATATAGTTTAATGGAAGGAGCACTGGAATTAGAATCAAGAGACTTGAGTTTAAGTCCTGAGTCACAGATTTAGAGAAAGAAAAGACCTTAGAGACCATCTAGTCTGACTCCTTCCTTTTATTGATGAGGGATCTGAGTTCCATGGAAGTGATTTACCCAAGGTCACACTGGTAATAAGCAACAGAGTCATGATTTGAATCCAATTCTAGTATTCTTTTGACTGTTCCATAATGTCTTTTATTAGTTGTGATTTTATAAAATAAATTCTATTCAAATGTAGTTCACATCTGCAGAACTTCTGGTTTTATTACTAAATATTTAATTAAAACAATGATAATATAAACCTAATGTCTAATTTTAAAAAACCTAGCCATTTCAGTAAAAAAGTAACTTTGAATCTAAATCTAGATCTAAATCTACAAAGTAATGATGAATCTACTGAATTTTTCACTTTTCACCAGTGCTAGCACCGTGTAAGCACAACGGTGTGACACGACACCATTTGCTCAAATACCAGGCCCACAATGCTCACCAGGTACTCTCTTTTCTATTTCTATTTTTTTTTTCTTTTTTGCATGGGGGACTATTTTATTAAAATTAAAGTATGAAATTTTATGCAAGCTCTGGGCTTAAAGTGTGAAATATTACTTAAGTATCCAGTAACAAGGCAGTTCAATGTCTTGATCTGACAAATTTAGATAATGATATATAGTGGATAGAAAATTAGACCTGGAGGCAGGAAGGCATGGGTTCAAGTTTTGCCTTGAAGACATACTGTGTGACCTTGGATAAGTCAACTTCTCACTGCCCCAGGCAACTCTCAGACTATAAATAAGAGAGAAATTGCCAGTCAGTTACAGCGGAAGAAATGTCCATATTAGGAGTTCCCCATATGGAGGAAGTCATAGGTGCAGGAAATAATCATAGGCCCACAGGTCTATTGTTTGAGAATGATATTCACACTAGTTCTCAGAAAATCACTTTGCAAACCTTAAAACACTATACGTAGACCTGGGAGCAATTATTATTAGGCAAAATTATTTTTACTTGGTAAAAATCTTTATAAAACTCCCAGCTCTGTAGAGGAGCAGAGGCTAAAGCCTGCTGATGGGTCAGGCCCAAATTTAGGGCTGGCATCTGTAGCCACCCAAATCACAGGCAAAAAATGACCAGGGACTGCATGGTAGGCCTGTGAGCCACGTCAGAAACGTTACAAACCGGAGTTGTCATTATTATTGTCTAATCCTTCTCTCCCAAGGGATGTAGTTTCAATAGTGCTCCAAGGGTGGGGATCTCCACTGAATTTTGCTGATTCAACCTCTTGCATACAAAGAAGGCCTGATTTTGTCTCTAGTTCCCTTCAGCCCTGTCTCTTTTGTTTCTACAGTTCTAATCCAGAATTGTATCCCTCTCCAGGTATAAACAGCATTTAAATTTAAATACACATTCTTAAATACAGAATTCCCTTTCACTTCCCTCCCTCCACTCCCCATTCTAAATTGGCCCAAATCCTGTTCTTGATCAGAATAGAAAAAGTCTTTCAGCTGAGTAGTGAGTCCCCAGACCTGACTGGCCTATCACTGGCTCTAGTCTGCACAACTGGCCTGTTCTTTTTCTCAAAGTGTAAAGTTCAGATATTCTCCACTGCCCTCATTGCCTTTTCCTACAGATCCTCAAAGCTCGATGGACCCAGCTTAAGTGGTTTGGTACAAGGGGCCTGGGAAGGAGACAAGAAGTCTGGGAATGACGGAGGGCAAATTTAGGGTTGAGCTGTTTACATGAAGGAGAACATTAGATTCACGTGCTCTGACACATTTAGTAGGTTTAATTGGGGTTTCCAGCTCACAGCATTGCTGGTAAACCTTGGTGGTGTACCCAGCATGTTCCCCAAGCTGATGGACCCCATCCAAAAGGATATTAGTAATATAATAATAATAGTTCACATTGGTAGGAATGCATTTGCCTTGTGTCCTACAAATATAATCAAAAACATCAAAAGAGGTTTGGGAGGGAGAACACTGTCAGTGCTATCACAGCAAACTAGATTCCGTAGGGAGTGGCTACAGTGGAGTCAGTAGTAAAACTCACGGCTTTGACTTCAGATGTCTCTGTAGAATTGTCCAAAGGTCAGGCCTACATGGGAGGTGAGTTAGAAGCCCTAAAGCAAAGATGTAAATTTGACCTCAGAATTATCACTGAAACTTGTTGAGGTGAAACCCATGTCTGAAACATGACTGTGGATGGTTTTTATCTTATTCAGAAGAAATGGGACAGGTAAAAGAGGGTGGAGGAAAGTTAGCATTACACATAAGAAGCTATTTGATGGAAGAATCAATTTTGTCAACAACCCTAGTTCTTTCAATTGATTCTCATGTGGCATGCTATTTGTCATCTGAGTATAATACTTAGACATAATGCTTCTGTCCCAGGGCTTATGATCTATTTTCCAAACTTGTCTATTTTCTCTTTCTGTCCGGTTATACTCAAGACAGCAGTTTACAGCCTATATGGGGGAAATAATGTACACATAGAAAATCAAATAAAGAAATTTCTGGGGAGAGGGCTGTATCAGCAAGCACCCTAGCATATCCAGGATGGCTGCTAGCACAGGTTCTTAGATCTGCTTTTCTAAAGGAAAGCAACTCAAAATGGGTTAACAGTCTCACTTTAATCAATCAAACATATATCATTTACCTAGTTCAGGGGAAAAAGTCAGCACCCTGAACTTCAGAGAATACAAACGGAATACAAGCAGAAGTTATAAGCAGACAGAGAAACACATCAGCAGACGGGGCTTCCAGCCATCTGACCATTACATCTATACCTAGTCAGTTACCAGAGAGGGAAGTACCAACATCTGGGTTTTTCAAAGCCGGGGGACTCAACAGCTACCCAGAGTCTCATCTGACCAAATCACACAACTCTTTCCAAAGTGAGCCCCAAAGCAAAAACTCACATTGAGGTATATATAGCCTTCTCCAAGATCGGAGAATGTCACAGGCCTCTTGACCCATTGCTCAGTCACAAAGTAATAAGACACAGGCATTCTTGAAAAACAAGCCTCCCACCACAGGCTGCACATGACCACATTCAGCCTATTAGAGGGCAGAGTATACTTTCAAATAAGGGAAGATTCTCAGAGCCACTTAAGTCTATCAAAGGGGCTAGGCGCAGGGAAGATCTTCAGAATTCCATAACAAGGGCACAGGTCTAATATGAAGGGCAGTTGGTTAACAATAAAAGAATGTGTATATGTTTAGGGGAAGGGGATTCAGGAATCACAATAGAAGGGAAAAGAGAGATAGTGATATAGGAAGAACAGGGCAGACATGGATGGATATGAGGGGTCAGGAATGGTAGCTGCAAAGAGAATTTAGGCCTAGGCAAGCTATGCCTCAGTGTAATCCAGACTGGAACAAGTGTCTCCTCTACAACTGATCAAACAAGTAGTTACACAGCCTGTGCTTGAAACCCCAATGAGGGGGAACACACCATTTCTCAAGGCAGCCTGTTCTATATTTTGAATAGCTCTAATTGTTAGGAGTTTTTTTCCTGATATCAAACCCCAATTTGCCTTTTGTTAACATGCCTTTAAGCCCAATGACTCTAGTTTTCACTGATTGGCCAATAGTAGGTCCCAGACCAAGTCTCAGTTGCTTATTGTTTGGATTTTGATGGCTCAGGATAAAGGTAAATAGCAATTGCTTCTATTCTGGAAAGAAGCTCTGAGGTTCTTCCCCTACTAGATGGATTCTTTTGGGAAGGCAAACTAGGCCATCTCTTGCTTTAATTCTCACCTAGCCTTTAATTACTGAATGGGTGGTGCCTCAGACAAACTGAAACCTAGAAAGACCTTAGCTTAAGAAGGCCAAGGTCTCCCACTGTATCCTGGGCTGTCACCAGTGGTCTTAACCTATATTTTACCGCTGGACTCTCATGACTCCAGAGGAAAGAGTGAGGCTGATGATTTTGCACAGCTCTGCCTCACTTAAATCCAATTCACTTGCAAGTCAAAACATGGCCCTCCTAATGTCATTGGTCCTCTTTGAGAACAGAAGATGAACAACAACAATATAAATCCCAGTTATTGTAGTTATAATTATTGATATATTTAAATTATTAAAATTTGAAAATATTATTTGTGTACAAGTATTTCATAAACACATTCACTAAGAAAATTTTATTAGGCCTTTCACAGAGCTACAAGACTTATGGAGAGTTTTATTTTATATTTGTATACAATATATTGTATAAAATATATTTATATTTTATTTTATATTTGTAAATTTATATTTATTTATATATAAATATATATTATATATTATATTTATGTTTATTTATATATAAATATATATTATATATTATATTTATATTTATATATATTTATATTCCTCTATGATGTTCTAGGTTTTAAAATTGTACACTCAGTTTATTATTCTCTTTTTCTATGCTATTAACGTTAATTTTTCAGAGAACAATCCTCTGAGGATTGCTTTAGCTTCATCCCCCAAATTTTACAATGTTACCTCATAAGCAGAATTTTCTTTGACACACATGCTAATTGTTTACGATTTGTCCTCCCAACACCAATCAGTTAATCAACCAGCATTTACTGAACACCTCCCATGTGTCAAGATACTAAGCTAAGTGCTAGGGATACAAAGAAAGGCAAATACAGTCCCTGATCTCAAGGAGCTTAAAGATTAATGTAAATACCATTCTTATTGTTGTTATTAGTACAGTGTTAATGGTGGGGGGATAATCTCAGAGGGAAGGCAATCGCAGTTGGAGTACTGTAGGAGAATGAGGAAAGGCTATTTGCAGGTTTTGCTCTAAGTCTTGAAGGAAGCCAGGGAAACCAATAGATGGCAGTGACGGGGGAGAGTATTCCAAGCATGGGGGATAGTCGGTGAAAAAGAAGAGAGTTGGAAGATGGGGTGTTGTGTTCAAGGAACAGCAAATAGGCCAGTATTAGGGGACATGGAGGGGAACAAAGTGTAATAAGCCTGTAAAGGAAGGAAGAAGTCAGATTGTGAAGGACTTTAAAAGCCAAACAGGATTCGATATTTGATTCTGGAGCTAATGAGAAAACTCATTGGAGTTTTCTGAATAGGGAGATGACATAGTCAGATATTCACCTTAAGTAGGTAGATCACTTTGGTAACTAAGTGAAGGATGGACTGGAGTTTGGGGGCAAAGAAGTATCAACTGTGTGAGTAGAGAGAAGGGTACGTACACAAGAAATGTTGTGAAGACTGAAACATTAAGGCTTGGCAATCGATTGGATGCGTAGGGTTGTTTAATTGAAGAGCAGAGAATGACACTGAGGGTGTAAACCTGGATGATGATGAGATTGGTGGTGCCCTTGAGACTAATAAAGAAACTGGGAGAGGTTGAGAAGAAAGATGAAAGTTTTATTTTGGAAACTTTGGAAACTTTGAATTTGAGGTATCTACGGGACATCCAGTGTAAGATGTGGACATCGGTATTTGGTGGTGTAAGATGAGAGATTAGGGTTTAATAAATACATGTGAGAAGCATCTGCCAATAGAGATATTGAACTCATGGAATTTGATGAGATCACCATGAGAGATGGTATAGAGGGAGAAGAGAAGAAGGTCCAGGATTGAGTCTTGTTAGTGGGTAAAACCTGGAGGAAGATTCAGTAGATTCCTGCAAAGGAGGACTCAGACATAAGGGAGAAGAACCAGGAGAGAGCAGTGCCATGAAAATCTAGAGGAGAAGGTTTCTAAGAGAACAGGGTGATCAGCAATGTCAGAGAGGTCAAGAAGGATAAAAACTGAGAAAATACCATTAGATTTTGACAATTAAGAAATGGCAACTTTGGAGGTAGTATAATAGTGTCACTTGGTCATAGTTTATGGTTTAAGTAAATATTAACATGTCCGCTTCAGGGTTTTTTTAAAGCATTTCTTTTGTGGAGAAAACAAAAAGCTATTCTATACCTGATAGCTACTACTTTGTACATTAAATTGCCTTTCTAGAAAGAACCATGTTAATTCCTTTTGGAAAGATCCTAGACATGAGCCAAATGAAGTTTTGTTTGAGATATTTTCCTGTTTGGACAGACCATAATAAGCCAGAGAGTGTGAGAAAAAACCTGATTCTGCTCCCTTTTCCTTTCTTTGGGTCCTGGCTCCTCCATGGCTAAATCTGATCTGTTAGAGAGTGGGAGTCACGCTTGGCAGAGAGGAACACTCTGTGCCATGGGGAAACAGTAATAAGGAGGTTTTGCAAGTCAAATATTCTATTTATTTCCAGTGGCAGTGATTGTCCTCTGTGGAAACATTTCAAATGCTTTTCTTCTTTTGAAGTTCTACATTTTTCGTTGATGGTTAGGCTCTGCTTTAAAGGCAGCTATTATGGATTGCTACTTGAATGCTTTTTCTTTTTGGAACATCCTGAAACAGCATGGTAGCAGAGTAATAATAAATCTCCAAATTGACATCCCTTCAAAGCTAATGGCCTTTATTCTGGCTACTTGGTGTCTCATACTGAAATTCTGAAATTGGGTCATTATATGTCTTGGAGTTAAAAGTCTCTAGTGGTAGTCTGTGAATTTGATTAATCAATACCTTGCTGCCTGTATTCAAATGCTCCATGCAGTTTTCTTGTATGATTTTCTATAATACAGCCTCAACGGTTTTGAATTGATCACATTCTTATTGCAGACTCAATTATCAGTCCACAATCAAGAAAGCTAATGTGACCATAGAAGAAAACTGTATTGTCCAGAAGGAAGAAGGTATAGGCCTGCTATTTTCATATCTGGAAAATTGTATCCATTTAAATGTACTACATCTTAAAAGGGTCATTGACAAACTAGAGCTCATTCAAAGAGGGGCAATCAGTATGACTAGATACCAGGCACAGGCAGCTGTGGCACAGTGGGTGGAGCACTGAGTCTGGAGTCAAGAAGAACTCTCTTTGTGAGTTCAAATCCAGCTCATACTTTCACTAGTTCTGTGATCCTGAGCAAGTATCTTAACCCTGTCTGCCTCCATTTCTTCATTTGTAAAATGAACTGGAGAAGGAAATGGCAAACCATTTCAGTATCTCTGCCAAGAAAACCCCAATGGGGTCACAAAGAGTCAGACATGACAGAAACAAGTAAACAACAACAGATAGGATGCCACATGAGAGTCAATTGAAAGAACTAGAGTTGTTTACTCTGGAGAAGAAAACACTTGGGGTGGGGACATGATTTTTGGAAAAGTAGAAAGAATGCTTAATGTGGCATCAAGAAGACCCATGTTCAAATCTCACATTCTGACACTTTCTATCTGTGTCCACGGGCAAGTTGCTTAATGCCTCTGAATAACAGCTTCCTCACCCATAAGGTGAGGATGCATGTAGAAAACACTTCACAGAATTTTTATGAGTCTCCAGTGAAATAATGTGTCAGTCAACAAGTCCTAGGCACTTTGCTAAGCCCTTTGAATACAATGGGCAAAAAGTCCTTGTCCTCAAGGAGCTTACAATTTAACAGGTAAACAACATGCAAATAACTAGGTACAAACAAGATACAGATAGGATAAATAGGTCCTAATCCGTAGAAGTAAAGGCTCCGTGTATATATGTTTGCCATGTATGTATGTATGTACGTGTTTGTGAACTTTAAAGCACTATACAAGTGTTTTACAATTATTCTTCAAATGCCAGAAAGTCTGTTACATGGAAGAAATATTAGTCTTGGCCCCAGAGGGCAAATCTAGGACCAATGGGTGGAAGTTACAAGGAGGGAGATTCCATTTCCATGTAAGGAAAACTTTCCTAGCCGTGAGAGCTGTTCCCAAGTGGAATGAGCTGTCTTACGGAGGAGGACACTGGAGGTCATCAAATCGAGACTGGGTGACCCCTTCTGAGTGTTTGGATTCGGAATGAGATGGAGATTGGATTACATTGTTTAGGAGGCAGGACAGTCTATCACACTGACTGGTGTGGGGTAGCAGGAAAAGAACCAAAATATCACGGAGCAAGATTTCTTTGGGTTTGGTTTTCAGAAACCTGCTTCCCAGGACTGCACTATAGACTACGTTAAATTAGCCACCAGGGGGCGTGGTTGGAATGTGAAATGGAAAATGAATGCCACTGCAGGCAAGGGGGAAAAATCAATTCAGCATATTAATATTTCAGCCTGGACAGATCTTAGAGTTTATTGGTCCTAGACCCCTCATTTTGCACACGAGGAAACCGTGGCCTAGAGAACTAAAGTGACTTATCCAAGGTCAACTAAGACATAATAACTGTTAATATTTGAATCTGTGCCCTGGACTCAACCCAGAACTTTTTCAGCTACTCCATGATTAAAGAGAAAGATTCTTATTAACGGTATATTTCCCAGGTCAGAGTGACCTTGGGTTGCATGAGGAGTGTAGCAAGGCAAACCTGAGAAAGGTTGCAAGGGCTTTTCCAGACTCAAACACTAAGAGCACTTCCCCTTTGTCATTTATTTCTTGATCTCCTAGACGAGTGTGTATTTTTAAAATGCCAACAGAAAGGCGTTTCATTGATTAGAAATGCCATGGCAACTGTCAAGTTTTTTTTTTTAACACAAGCTGGCTGTCACAGAGTTTTCAGGACAGAGAGCAAATAGGAAGTTTCATCGTGAATATTTAGGTCCCATCTCCCAGGGACTGGGGAAACTAAAAAGAAAAATATTAACTACTGAAGGTCAATTGTAAGTAGAAACACTTCAGAGAATCACACAGTATCAAAGCTGGAAGGGAGTTAAGAGATTATCCAACCCAATTGTTCTCATATCATAGATGAAAACCTGAGAAATTAGAGATGAGGAAGCTAAAGTAACAGGATACAGATGATGAGGGCATTTTAAAGAAAATCTGGTGGTATTTCATGGAGGCAATGTGGTGAAAGTGCTAGACTTTGGATCAGGAGACCCAAATGCTTGTTACCCTCCTTTTCTCCTATGGCATATAAAACAAACATGATATTCAGGTGTGACATGATACAGGCACTTTATAGGAATAGTTTTCAGGCTGGGACTACAAAGTCTTCCTTGACTGTGTGCTCTTCTTCTCTCTACATTCCCTATACTTCCAAATATTTTTTTTTTAATATTTTGAACTTTGGACAACCTTTAAACCTTGGCCATAAGGTATTTTGGTCAATGTAGTGACTGAGTAGACTCCATGGTTCTCATTGAAGGGACTCAGTTTGTGAGGTGGGTGGTGGGGATGGAGGGTTGGGGTCAAACAGTCAGTCAATAAATATGTATTAAGCACCTACTACATGATAGGCACCGTGCTAGGCACTGTGCTAGGCCCTGGAGATACAAATAGAAAAAAGAAAGATCCTGCCTTTATCAACCAGGCTGAAAAGGCCTCCAACCTGTGGATGGCCAGGGCAAAGCAGAGCAGGCTAGAGACAGCAGAGAGAGGAATCAGCAGACGTTAAATTTCAAAGTGAGGGAAATGGCTTGCAAGCAAGGAGGTGATCTAGACACATGTGCTGGGGACCCACCCTTAGTAGGGGATCCAAGGCAGTATGGGGAGATCTCAATACTTAGATCAATGGCTGTGCAGGGAGCTATAGCCTTGACAATGAGGGGGTAACAGCAGTGATGAGACAAGTTTGATTCATAGCAGAGCTTCATGACCAGAATATGCGTAATTATCCGAGCTTGTCCAAGCTCAGAGAACACCTGATGCTGGTCAGAGCAATAGAATAATTATGTGATTTTGCTAGAGAGTGAGAACGTCCAGAGGGTAAGTGCAAAGGATTGTTTTCATGCCAAGTTCAGGGCTTACTTGCTGGGCCTTAGCTCTGGAAAACAGGGTGTCTTCTAATATCTTGACACCTTCAAAGAGCTTACAATCCAGTGAGGGAAGACCATACATAGAAGGAAATTAAAAGATTGAAGGGCATTTCGGAGAAGTCCAGAGGAGGGAATTCTGAGAGGAAAATGAAGAGATGACCAGGCCCGGCTCTCTACCTCCTGAAATGGAGGCTGGGGGAGGAATTCTTCACTCCACCCTCTCTATTCAGAGAGGTCCAGGAGCAAAGGGTACTGAGTAGGTGTGAGTACCAAGGCCAAAGTAAGGTGGGGTTTGTATCCATGAAGTTCCTTTGTAGGGAGAGGTCAGAATTTCAATTGGAACAAGCCAGGATTGTAGCAAACAGACAAAACAAAACTGCACAGATGAGTCATGGAAGCTGAAATGGCCAGAGGCAGGAGGCTGTATCTGAAACAAAAACAAGGTCAGAACCAGGGATTGGAATTAGTCTGAGAGGGAGCTAGGGAGAAGTGATGTTTAGGGAGGCATTCCCCATTCCACCCTACATTCAGAGGGATGCCAGGGGTAGAGAGTATTGATAAAGCCTGGGTATCAGGGGGAGGTCTGGAGTTTAGTCTAGACTAGCTGAGTACTTGTGGTTCAGAGGGAAGAAAACGGGCTCTGGAACCTAGGGGAGGACCAGGTTTCAGATCTGGCCTTGATTACTTACTAGCCAGGTGCTAATCTTGGGCAAGTCACCTAACATCTTTGGGACTCAGTTTTCTCATCTGTAAAATGTTGGGAACTGGACTAAATGGCCCCTGAAATTCCCATTTTACAGATGAGGAAATGGAGACAGAGGTTAAGTGACTTTCTCAGGGTCACAGAGCTACTAAGTATCTGTGGTTGGGTTTGAACTCAAAATCTTCTGACTCCAATCCCATGGTGCTGTCCACTGTGTCACCCAGGTTGGGCTGGACTAAGAATTATTATAATTTTTAACACTCCATCACTCTGTGGATACATGTTGGTTTTTATGCTTGAGATGGGTTTAAACTACTGGTTTCTGTTGAAGTCCCTCTTACTAGAGCCCTTCTGTCCCTATTCCCTCATTTTCTCCATGGCAATAGCACAGTCAGCAGGACATTAGACACTTCAGTAGCTGTTAAAAACACAAGGTACCAGAGGCAAATGTACATTGTTTAGTGCAGTGGTTCTCAACCTTCCTAATGTCAGGACCCTTTAATACTTGTATGTGGGTGTATCTGCATGTGGGCGGCCCCGCTGGAGACAGATAGAGGAGCTGTGTCTCGGTTCCTAAGACCATAGGAAATATGTGTTTTCTGATGGTCTTAGGAGACCCTTGCGACCCCTGTGAAAGGGTTGTTTGACTCCCCAAAGGGTTGTGACCCACAGGTTGAGAACCACTGGTGTAGTGAGTCTGCATCTTGGGGGTGAATGATCGTGCTCCCGGGGCAAACATTCCTTCTCACATGTGGCATATCAGGGCACATCGGACCCATTAGGAGGCTGCGTTGATGTACTCTTCAGACAGTCATTTAGAGAAGTCTCATCAGCATTAACAGACCTTCTTACTTTCTTCTCAATTGCAGAGCTCTAACCAGCTTTAAAATAGCCACCCAATCTGCTTGGGCCTTGATTCATTCTGATTCCACAAGCCATTTTGGGAACTCTTCAAAAGAGAAGTATTTCATATGCTGATGAAGGAGAGCAAGCTATATTAAGCCATAGTAGTTTCAAAGTTGCAAACAGTCTCATCTATGTAGCCTTGAGACCTGAAATAGAAAACGTCTAGTGAAACAGTAGCACACATTTAGAAGGCAGAAAAAAACCCAACAACTTTTCCCGAAACTCAATTCGTTTATAGAATAGGAGACAGATATTTTAAAAACATGGAATGAAGAGAAACACGTTAGAGATGATTAAAACCAGCATCTGTATCATATGTCATTTTAAAGTATAGTGTGACAGCAGATACAAATGACCATGAGAACCAAATGACATTTCTGTATGCAATAATAAAACTAGATAATAAAATCATTACCTCAGAGAGATGGAAAGCTCCCCGGCTCACTTAGATTGTCCAAGCCAATATCCATCTGAAGAATTAATTCCTTCTACATAACAAGTTATCGTCCCCTCTACTTGAGTGCCATTAGTAACAGCAAACTCTTTGATCAGAAGATCTTGCTATATTTTTTGGATAGGTTTGATGTTTTAGGAATTAAAATTCTTCATTTATTTAGAAAATTAAATGATCTATTGGGTCACATTGGGTTTGCAAGGTTTATGTAGAGTCATGGTGATGGAGTATCCCTCTGTCATTTGAGGACCAGGCTGACTCATTTCAGAGAGGTCCACAATGGCTTACATTAATCATAGACTGATGACTTTTCCAACCACTGTGTAGCTTTTGAAGATCATCAGTTTTGGGTATCTGAAGATAGAATTCATTTGGGTCTAGAAATATGATTTCATTAACTGGGTCTAGACATTCTCTTACTAGCTTTCTACTTCTTTCTATCTCTGTCTCCCCAGTCATTTTCAGTTCAAAGATTATTTCTTCTTGACATAGAAAACACAATTAGAGTTGATTAATTCTTCCTTTTCTGAGTATATTTAGCCTAGACAAGGTAAGACTGAAGGGGAACATGATGGTGGTCTTAAAGTATAGGAAGGACTCTTTCCTGAATGGTCCCTGAGAGCAAAATGAGCAGTAATGGGTAGAAGTTGCAAAGAGGCAAATTTAAGCTTGATGTCAAGAATAACTTCATAATAAGAAGGATTATCTAAAAAGTGGAAAGAATGATCTGCCTTGAGAGATGATATGTTTACCACCACTGAAGGTCTAAATTAAAGACTGAATGAACAGGTGTTGGGTAAGTTTTAGAGACAGTTCCTTTTCAGGAATTTGTTGGTCCAATTGACTTCTGAGGTCTTTCCCAACTCTGAAATTCTTATGATACTTAGTTTTTGCAAGCCATTATAGCATCTTAGGATTTAGAGCTGGGTGGGACCTTAGAGGTTATTGAGTCCAATCCCTCATGAGGATTATGAGCCACAGAAAGGTTAAGTGACTTGCTAAGAATCACACAGTATCTGAGGCAGGATTTCAATGTCTTCCTGACTCCAAGTCAATCAACATAGGTGCTTAACATGTAAAAGGCACTATGTAAGCACTAGAAACACAAATAGAAACAGAAAGTCAGTTCTTGCCCTCAAGAAGCTTATATTCTAAAGTGGGAAAATAACATATAAAAAGAGCTAAAATGGTGAGAGCAGGGGAGAGAGAAGTTATCTGGATTGGTAGCATAGTGGAGAAAGTCTTATTGACGGTCAGAAGTGCAACCTGGAAAGAGATGGAGATATCTTTGAACTGAGCCTTTTATTTAAATTGGAGGGCCTGGGAAGAACCAGCCAATCAGAATGGGAGGCCTGATTTTTAGGTGTGAAGAGAATGTGAGAAATAGTTTTAGGGGTAGAGTGAGCTTCTAGAATGAAGAGGTTTCTATGACATGAAAGGAAAAGTCCTGTGAAGATGTGCCAAGAGCAGCCTGGAGGGGGATGAAAACCACCTGCTTTATGTGCTATTCCACGTTGCAGCCACTCTTCCTATGAGATGGATGATATCCAAGATCCTAAGGCCTCAGCATGAGTGCTCCTTCTCTCAAAGGACTTTTCTGACTTACTGGTTGTTAACATCTCTCTGTAACCAATCTCTCCCCTTCCCTTCCTTTCCCTTCCATTCCCCCCTCTCCTCTCTCCTACTACAACCCTTCAAAGACTGGAAGATAGCTACCTTCTCCACTCCGCATTGAGTCTTCTGTGGGGTAAAAATGTCCATTTCCTTTCATCAAGTTTTCATATGTAATAGACTTGAGGATCTTCGTCATTCTGATTTTCCTCCATGAACATCCTCCAGCCTATCAATGTCCTCCCCGAAAGAGGTGGACCAACTCAAAATGCAACACAATATACCAGACATGGCATGACCATGCAAAATACAACAGAACTAACCATCATTACGTAATCCTTAGAAACTATGCCTCTCTTAGAGTAGTCTAAAATTACATTATATATTTCTTTTTTTTTTTCATTTTGGCTGCCACATCACACTGTTGACTCATCTTAAACTACTTCCCACACACCTTTTCCTACCATCCTGTCTCTCGCCTACCATATATATTTGGGATGAGTAGGCAGTTTTGGAGTGTGAAATCAATCATTTTGAAAGGTGTCTGGAGGACTGCTCATCCTAAGAGCTTGTGAGCCAAGGCCTAAGTTTCTTGGCTCCTTAAAAATGACATTTTCAATCAGGAACTGGAGACAGAGCCTGGGTGATACAGTCCAATTAAGGAGATGGGAAAATAACTGGGGAATTATGAAAAGCCAGCCAGCCAGCCAGCCAGCCCCTCCATGGAGCTGGGAAAGACAAGATGAACAATTCATTATTATTATTATTATTATTATTATTATTATTATTATTATTATTATTATTATTATTTTGCAGAGGGAAGGCAGGGCAATTGGAGTTAAATGACTTGCTCAAGGTCATGTGGCTAGTAAGTGTTAAGTGTCTGAGGCCAAATTTGAACTCAGGTCCTCCTGACACCAGGGCCAGTGCTCTATTCACTGCACCACCTAGCTGCCCCAAGATGAACAATTAAATGATGAGGCAATTAAGGAATTGCAGAGAGAATTCCACATTTATATGAATAGGGTAGCTATTGAATTGGGCAGAGGCAAAGCTACAAGAATGGCCCTGAAATAAGTGCAGAGGAGGAGAGACTTTTAAGGTGAAGTCCATTCGTCCATTCATTCATTCATTCATTCATTCATTCATTCATTCATTCATTCATCTACAAATCCATTCAACCATCCAACCAACTAACCTATATTGACTACATGCAGACCACTATACTTAGTGGTAGAAGTGGGCATAGGGGAATGTTTGTGTAGAAATAGAGTAGTTGCCTCTATTAGAAAGCATCTAGTCTAAATGTTAGGGAACCTATACATATTTTTTCAGCAATCTCTTCTAAATTTGAAACTTGTGATTCTATGCAGCTAATCATTCCTTTAAACCATTATTACCTAGCCCTCTTCATCCAACATCCAATAAACACTCGTTAAATATATATTGTAAGCAGGTATATTTAACTGTTGAGTCAAGTCAACAAACATTTATTAAATACTTACTATGGGTAAGGAAATGTGAAGTGCATATAGAAAGACTTTCATAGCTCTTAAAAAGCTCACATTTTAATACGGGCGATGACATGCAAATACATACACAAAAGATATGTACAATACAAATGGAAGGCAACCTCAAAGAGAAGGGAACTGAAAAGGCTTCCTGTAAAAGGCTGGATTTGAGCTGAATCTTGAAGGAAGTTGGAGAAGTCAGAAATCAGAAGTGAGGAGAGGGAACATTCCAGGCATGAGGGTTGTGTATAAGTCAGAGTCATGTATTGTGTGGAGGGGAGTCTACTGTAAGAAGGCTGAAAAGATAGGAAGGGTCCAGGTTTATAATCATGATATGATATCTGTGGAGAACTTGTGAGGACATACCCAGCATATGACTTAGTGGAGAAATCACTGGATTGGATTTGGATAGACCGGGGCTCTAATATCACTTCAGGCTCTAGCAAAGTGACTATGGACAAGTCACTTCAGGTATCTGAGTTTTAGCTTCCTTGTTTTGTAAAATGAAGATGATAATAATACAGCACCTATATTACAAGGTCATCTGAGGAGCAGATAAGTTAACGTGTAAATATACTTTGCAAACTTGAAGCATAACAAGTGACTATTAGTTATTAGCTGGTATTTTCAGCCAATAAAATTTGTAGAGTGCTGATAACAGGATGGCCTCCTTGTTTTGAAACCTTGGATTCAGAAGCTCTTCAGTGTCCTAAGTTTCAGTTTAATTCTGTTAAAGGCCTTAGCTTAAAAAGGCCAAGGTCCCCCACTGCATCCTGGGCTATCTCCAATGGTCCTGATCCACATCTGGCCACTGAACTCAGATGGCTCCAGAGGAGAAAGTGAGGCTGGTGACTCCCTCACTGTAATCTAATTCCTTTGCATGTCGTGGCATCATGTCCCTGATTTCACAGTCCTCTTCAAGAATGAAGGACAAACAGCTTATATTGTGAGAATCAGGGTGTGGCATTTGGATAAACCCCTGAGTTATAAGTAACTCAGTTATTTGAGACTTTTTCTCTGCTCTTCTATTTGGGGTTCAGGGGTGAGAATGTGATCTCATAGAATCTTAGAGCTGGAAGGATGTCAGAGGTCATCTAGCCCAGGCCCCAATGACCTAGAGTCTATTCAAGTCCTTGTTGGAATGAGCCATGTGACAGCATGTTTCTCTGTATGTACACACAGCACAAAAGACCAAAGAAGAGCAAATGTGGAAGGGGCCCTAAAGATTACCTAGCTCAACCCCATCATTTTATAGAGGGGCCCAAGGTCATACAAGGTAGTCAGGGCTTAGGAGTTGGGACTCAAAACAGTCTTCCTATTTAAATCTAGTGGGCTTTTTACTGTATCACTGTAACCTTTATCTAGTAGAAACAAACAAGCTAAGAGAAAAATCCTTGGTAGGTTAATGTCACCATTCATATTCTTGCATAAGTGTGGCTGATGTTGTCTTCCTCTATATATTTTAATGAGAATTTCTCCTTCTCCCTAATCTAGACATTTTATTCTTATTTTATTAGATTGCAACTTGGTGCCTTTCAAAGTTGTCCTCGCTCTTCATGGCAGAAAGACTCTGGTCCTTTTAATAGGATGACAAGGGGAGGTTGTAAATCATGTCAGAGAGGTCACTTGGTATTTTTACCCTTCCAGATACAGACATGCAAATACCATAGGGACAAGTCATTGAGACCTTTCTGCTCCTTAGAGTCTTGTTTCTCCATAAAAACATCTTACTGGGAAGGCAACAGCACCAACTCCTCTTGGGTGGTTTTAAGAGCCAGTTGATATGGGTTTTCTCCTGAGATCTGTCATCCTACTGCGAAAGCAAAAATAGAAACAGCAACTCCTGTTGGATGGTTTTAAGAGCCAGATGATATGAGTTCTTTCTCTTGAAAAGATCTCTCCCTTCAGTCCTTTCCCTTCTCTGAGTCAGGGTTGTCTCAGGAGAAAAAAGAACATTTATTCATTCCTTTTAAAAAATTTACAAAGCACTATTGTAGGTACTAAGAAGGGTGTGGGTGGGGATGAGAAGTGGTTCTTACCCTCAAGGAGCTTATAATAAAGTAAGGAAAATAAATCAAATACCCAGACAACTATAATACAGGTGCTGAACATGTGGTCCTCCATGGCTACATGAGGATCACAACACTCCCATGTGAGGCTCAAACCAGATTAAAATGCAATTGGGAAGTATTTAGCCAAACAAATAAAAATGCAATAACTAGATAATATTACATTTTAAAACTAAGTCAATCTTTGGCCTCCAGGGAACCTTATGTAAGTCTCCCATTTCGAAGTTGAGTTTGATATCACTGGACTATAATAAAAAGCAGAATATAAAAAAATTTCACAAGAGAAGTACAAACTATGGGGCTTCTGAAGTGGGAAAGATCACATGCAGTTAAGGGGAATCGGGTGTAAAGAGTATACTGGCTTGGGACTGAGAAGATCTGAGTTTGAATCCCACTTCTGATGTTACCCACCTGGGTTACCTTGCACAAATCACCAAACTTCCTTGGGATTTGGTGTTCTCAATAAAATGAGGGTATTATACCACAATCCATCCTGGATCTTTCTATGATCCTATGACATGAAGCAGATCACAGAATCTTATAGGGAATTGAGCCTATTCCTTGTATAAAGTCTCCCTTCTGTAACATCGCAGGGTGGTAATTCATCCGTCCTCCACTAGAAAACCTCCCATGGGAGAACCCTGTGCTTAATCTGAGTGTCCCATTCAATTTTTGGACATATATAGACGTTGTAAGGTGTTTTCTTATATTAAGTGTCAGACTGACCTTCCATAACATCTACTAATTGCTGAGGGGGTTGGAGGTGGGGTGGGGGGAGGGAATAAATATTTATATAGCACTACAGTGTGCCAGGTTCTGTGCTGATTGCTTTACAAATATTATCTCATGATCCTCACAGCAGCTCTGAGAGGTAGGTGTTATTTTTCTCCATTATACAGTTGAGAAAACTGAAGGAGAGATGGAGGTTAAGTG
Organism: Pseudocheirus occidentalis; assembly: GCA_028646575.1. Lineage (NCBI taxonomy): Eukaryota > Metazoa > Chordata > Mammalia > Diprotodontia > Pseudocheiridae > Pseudocheirus > Pseudocheirus occidentalis. The sequence goes on along the minus strand of CM053596.1, from coordinate 84,962,198 downwards.
GCTTCTCTAGGGTCACACAGGTAGTATGTGAGGATAGATTTGAACTCGGGTCTTCCTGACTCCACACCCCAGAATTCTAACCACTGTACCACCAGTTGCCTCTAGATTATCTTATTTTAAAAAATGACTAAATAAGAATCTCCATCTGTATCATACCTGACAAATGGTCTTTGTTCAAAGGCCTCAATTGAGAGGAAAACTACCAACTGATGAGGCAGCCCATTTCACTCTTAGAAGGCTTGGTGAGAAGTTTTTCATTATATCGAGACTAAATTTCTCTCTCTGCATCTTCCATCCATTACTCCTAGTTCTATCCTTTGGGTCTAAGCATAGCAAATATAATCCTACTTATTATATTTTTTGTTAATTGTTGTTAAGTCACTCTCCAGTCTTGTCTGACTCTCTGTGACCACATTTGGGGTTTTCTTGGCAGAGATACTGCAGAGGTTTGCTATTTCCTTCTCCAATTCATTTCACAGATGAGAAAATGGAGGTAAACGGTGTTAAGTGACTTGCCCAGGATCACACAGCTAGTAAGTGTCTGAGGCTAGGTTTGAACACAGGAAGATGAATCTTTTTCTGAGTCTAAGACCAGTGCTCTATCCATTGTGCCATCTAGCTGCCTCTTCTTCAAGACAGTTATCCTGTGCTCCCTAAATCTTAAGGTAAGTCCTTAAGACTAGACCATCTCCAGTCATCCTGATCTATATCTTGCCACTGGGCCCAGATGGCTCTGAAGGAGAAAGTGAGGCTGGTAACTCTGCACAGCCCTTTCTCACTTAAATCCAATACACTTGCAAGTCATGGCATCACTTCCCTGATGTCACGATCCTCTTTGCAAAAGAAGGATGAGGGGCAGAGCCAAGATGACACTGTAGAAGCAGGAAAACTCTGTGAGCTCCCCCCATAACCACTTCAAACACCTATAAAATATGACTCTAAACAAATTTTAGAGCTACAGAACCCACAAAGTGATGGAGAGAAACGAATCTCCCACTGAAGGCACCCTGGCAGGCCTACAGGAAGGGTTCATCACAGCATGCTGTGAGCTGAGCCCAGCCCCGACTGAGCCTGTGGTTTTAGCCCCAGAGCAGCCCCGACTAGTAGCAGATGGAGCAGACTTTGGGAGAGTGGATCACCAGCAGCAGTGGTGGTTTCCAGAATTATCAACCCATAAATGCCAAAGACAAAGTAAAAGGTCAGTGTGGAATTCTGTTGGAACTGAGGGGCACTAAGAGTGTGATCCAGCTCCTGCTCCAGGGGTGAAAAGTGGAGAAGTGGTGTAGGCACAGCAGCTATGCAGCCATTGCCCCGTGGCTGCTTCAGAGCTCCTGGCCTGCAGATTGTAGGGGGACCAAGCGACCACTCAGAGGGTAATCACTCCGGCTTTAACTTGTTTGAATCTGGATCGCTGTCTTGGGTGGAGGTCCTGGGGTGTGTGGCTAGCGGGCCAGAGCTTGTAGGGGCAGCAGAGAGGGCATGCACCTAATAGCTCTGGCAGTGCCAAAACCCCCAGAAATTTGGGACAAAGCTCTCCTCTCTGGAAACAGAATTCTACTGTGGCAAAAAGCTCAAAAGACAAGCAAATGAGTGGCAACATGAGTAAGCAAAGGAAGCAAAGCAAGCACAGCAATCAAATAGATTCCTTTTTTGGAGATGAAAAGGATCAAAGCATGGAACAGGAGGAAGACAACAAAGTCAGAATTCCTGCACCAAAAGCTTTCAAGAAAAATATGAACATGCCATGGATGAGCGTCGCGAAAAATTTTGAATTTTGAAAATCAAATAAGAGAAGTGGAGGAAAAATTGGGAAGAGAAATGAGAATGATGCAAGAAAATCATGAAAAGAGAGTCAATAATGTGATTGAAGAAAATAACACCTTAAAAAATAGACTAACTCAAATGGCAAAAGAAGCCCAAAAAGCCAAGGAGGAGAAGAATGTCTTAAAAAGTCAAATATGCCACATGGAAAAAGAATTTCAAAAGCTCACTGAAGAGAATAATTCCTTCAGAATTAGATTGGAGCAAATTGAAGTGAATGACTTTAGGAGAAATCAAGATACTATTAAACAGATCCAAACAAATGAAAAAATAGAAAGCAATTTGAAAAAT
>CM053596.1:84943677-84959586 GCA_028646575.1 Pseudocheirus occidentalis | reverse complement strand
ATGAGAAAAAAAAGCATTTATTTATCCTTGGAAAGAAGAATAATATTTTTCTCTTCTAATTTTTTATGCTTTAGAATAGTGTTTTATTTAAACATTTTTTTCCTCAGTTACATGTAAATACAATTTTTAAACCAGTCAACCAATGAACATTTATTAAACACCCACTATGTGCCAGGTGCTATGCTAAGGGCTGGGTGAGTACAGAAAGAGACTTCCTACCCTCATGTAACTCACAATCTAACTGAAGATCTGCTTTGGTAGAGGAAATTTTAATGATTTTAAAGATTAATTTAGAAAATTCTGAGTTCCCAAATTTTCTTTCTTTCTTTGCTCCCTCTCCCTGAGATAGTAAGCAATCTGATATAGATTAGACATGTTTAATCATGCAAAATGTATTTCCATATTAGTCGTGTTGTGAAAGAAGACACAGACCAAAAAGGAGAAAAAAATGCCAAAAAAAATACAGGAAGTGAAAAATAATATGCTTTGATTTGCCTTCAGACTCCATCAGTTCTTTTTTGGGAAGCAGATAACATTTTTCCTCATGAGTCCTTGTATTGCTGGGAAAAGCTAAGTCAATCAGTTGATGATCATACAATATTGCTGTTCCTGTGTATGATAGAGAACTGAAACACCTGATGTTAAATTGCAAAATGGTGACAGCAGAATCAATGGAAGTGGTCTGGACTTGGACATGGGCTTCTTCCCCCATCTGACCGTGAACTAGCGTGACACTCCAAGGTCCTTCCTGAAGCCATTCTGCCAGGAACATTGACCCAGTGCTCTTGTTTATAGCTGGGACAGGAGAAGACCAGATAAGGAGCTCAGAATATTCACTTAACTTTGTCCAAGAAAGCAAGCTTGGGGTAGTCAAAAAAGAGAAACCAAAATAAGATACTACTCATTCCTCTTAATGATTATATTACCTGCAATGGCAGCCTCATTGGAGAGAGATGCATTGAGAATTTCGAGGGAAGAGGCAGAGAGAGACAGAATCAGAGAGAGAGAGAGGAGAGAAGAGGAAGAGGAGGAAAGGAGAAGGAAAAGAAAAAGAAGGGGGGGAAAATAGAATCAGAAAGAGACAACAGGAAAAGACAGACAGAGACAGAGAGACAAAGTAAGAGAGACACACATACATACAGAGAACTCAAAATTGTTCTCTAAAATTAGAGGATTGAGATGAGAAGTTAAGGGAAAAAAGGGTCCAAGGAGCAGAGGGGCATGTTACAAGCAATTTTGTTCCCCAAATGATTAATGAGGTATCCTCTGAGTGAATGATGAAAGATCTTCAAACTAACCAGATTGGTTTCTCCAATTCACAAAATTCTCAATAGAGTCATTTTATGGGGGAGAGGATGGCAATCAGCTCTCAGAAACACTTTGGCTGATTCACGGTGCCTGACATAATTATCAGGGTAATTCAACAAGAAGTCAATTGCCTTTGCACCAATTGCTTGGATAATTATCTCAATTTTCCACTTAAACCAGGTGGTAGAGACAGGAATAGGTGTGTCATTTCTCTGAAGCTGATGGATGATTGTAGAAGGGTTAATGTACCACAGAACTTAGGACTGGATAAAGACTTGTGGGAAAAGAGAAGCAGCCAAAGACTTCTGAAATAACAGAATGCTGGTTAAAGAAAAAAAATGCTTCTCTAGAGGACAAAATAAATTGGGGGAAGGTGGGGGGCAGAAGGCATGTGGATAAAGTAAGGAGACTGGTCCATAAAATCATAGACTTAGAGATGAAAGACTCTAAGTCCAATTATCTGATTTTACAGATGAGCAAATAGGCCTTAGGAATAGCTAAGTGTAAGAGTGAATAGAGGACTGGGCATGGAATCAGGAAGACTCATCTTCCTGAGTTTAAATCTGGCCTTAGACATTTACTAGCTGCATGACCCTTGTTTGACTCAGTTTCCTCATCTGTAAAATGAGCTGGAGAAGGAAATGACAAACTACTTCAGTATCTTTGCTGAGAAAACCCCAAATGGGGTCACAGAGTTGGATACGACTTAACAGTCCTAGAGAGGTTAAATGACTTATCCAAGATATCACAGATGAGAAAGGACTAGAATTATGGTTTATTAGTTTTTTAATAAATTTCTCAAGTCCCCACTGTATTATTTCCAATGCCCAACAACACATCACAAATGGGAACGAATCCTTAGCTCAGTTTTGTTAATAGGGTATATGTAGCATGTCCTAGTGGAAAAAAGGCAATAGACTGAGAATTGGAAGACCTGGGTTTGAATGCAGGTTCTCGCATAGGAGCTGGTTGATAAAGGACAACTTACGGACACTTCCTGAGCCTCAGTTTCTTCATCTGTAAAATGAGGACAACAACAGTAGCTTTCCTTACCTTACAAGATTTTTTTGAGGATGGAAGGCAACAATATGTCAAATGCTTTGTAAACTGTACAGCATTATCTAAATATCTGGCATTAGTTATCATCCACCTCATAGAGTTGTTGTAAGGAAGCCACCTTGTAAATTGGAAATCACTTTAAAATCAATTTAGAAATCACTTTATTTTCTTATCATCATTTGTTTCAATTATTGGAGGCATTCTCTATGACGCTGGCAAACATATGTTTCTCTTTTATGCTTATTTGATTCAGATACTTTGAGATACCTTGAAAATATAACTCTAAGTGTTTAAAAATTGTACTATCTCCAGTATGGATTTCTTTTGCATGTATTTGGTTAGGACTAGCCACTCTTCATCTTAAGCATCATTTACATTTTCAAACCTAGTTTAATCCATGACTCAACAAAAAATTTTTGAACCTTGCTCCAGTGGTATATCTTTTTAATTTTCTTATATATTTTATCTCTGTTCCTTATCTCCGTGCCCCTCCCCACCTTTGTAATAGAAACTCTTTGAAGTCAGGGGCTACCTTTCTTTTTGTTTGTCAGTTTGATCTTCATAAAGTGCATATTTGATGATGCCACCTCCATATTTAATAGATTCTAATGGCTCACTCTTAAAGTCCAGGACCAAATGTAAAATCCTGTTTGACTTTTAAAATCCCCGCTCCTAATAACCTGACTGCTTCCCACCGTTCCAGTCTTCTTGCACTTAACTCCCCCTCCACATACTCTTTGATCAAGTGACACCCCTGTCTGTTCCTTATAGGACACTCAACCTTCCAACTGGGAGCATTTTCACTGGCAATCTCCCATGGCTAGAATTCTCTTCCTTCTTTCTGTCTCCTGGTTTCCTTTAAGTCCCAGTCAAAATTCCACCTTCTAAAAGAAGTCTTTCCTAACCCCCTTTAATTCTAGTGCCTTCCTGCTATGATTATCTCCAAGTCATCCAGTAAAAATCTTATTTGTACATAGCTGTTCATATGTTGTACCCCATCCTCACCTGGCTTGCTCTTTGAGAATAGGGACCTTTTTTCCCTTTGCATTTCTTTGTATGCCTGGTACTTAAGACAGTTCTTAGCTCATACTAGGTACCTTAAAATGCTAGTTGATTAACTGATTTGTATTCCTAGTGCTTATCACAGTACCTGATACTTATTAAGTACTTAGTAAATGCTTTCTACTCATCTATCTATCTATCTATTTATCTATCTATCTATCTATCTATCTATCTATCTATCTATCTATCTATCTCTTCTGTAGTTCTACAGCACATTATTACTAATTTATTGGAGTCCAATTGTGGTGGTTCTATTGTCATCAGTAAAGAGAACAGAGTATCATAGAAACGCTGCAAGATCAATTTTATTCGACTTGCCAATTTTATCTTTCCAGATTATCTATAAATGCTCTTGGAATGATCTGGCTTTGCTTATTCCAGTGTCTAATTATATACTTAAAGGGCAGCTAAGCGGCACCTTGGTTAGAGTGCCAGCCTGGGAGTCAGAAAGACTCCTCTTTTGATGTTCAAATTTGGTCTCAGACACTTACTAGCTGTGTGACACTGAGCAAGCCACTTAACCCAATTTGCCTCAGTTTTCTCGTCTGTATAATGAGCTGGAGAAGAAAATAGCAAACCGCCAAGAAAAGCCCAAATGGGGTTATGAAGAGTCCGACACAGATACCATCACAGAAAAATGACTGAACAACACAAAAGTGTGTATTAGATTTCTTAAGGTATTTAAGTATTCATATATACTTATCAATCAATTACTAAACACTTATTAAGTAACTATTATGTGCCAAGAACTGTGCTAAGTGCTAGGGATACAGAAAAAAGCAAAAGACAGTCCCTGCTCTTAAGAAGTTTATAATCTAGTAGAGGGAACACTATGTAAGCAAATCTATCTATCTATCTATCTATCTATCTATCTATCTATCTATCTATCTATCTATCTATCTTTCTATCTATCTATCTATCTATCTATCTATCTATCTATCTATCTATCTATCTATCTATCTATATTTATCAAGTTATGTATAGGATAAAGAGGAAATAATTACTAGAGGGAAGGCACTGGAATTAAGGAGAGACAGGGAAGGCTTCCTGTGGGAGGTAGGGTTTTTGTTTCAGATTTAAAGGAAGCCAGGGAGGTTAGTCAGGATGGAGGAAAGAGAGCATTCCAGGAATGAGAGATGGCCAGAGAGAATGCCTGAAGCCGAGAGATGGAGTGTCTTGTTCTTGGAACAACCAGGCAGCCAGTGTTACTGTATTGAAGAGCACTTTGTGGGGAGTAAGGTATGAGAAGACTGGAAAAGGAGGAAAGGGCTATGTTAGGAAGGACTTTGAATACCAAATAGAGCATTTTGTATTTGCCTCTGGAGGCAATAGGAAGATACTGGAGTTTAGTGAATGGGGGATGACATGATCAGATCCATGTTTTAGAACAATCACTTTAGTAAATGAATACAGGCTATATTGGAGTGGGGAAGAGACCAGAGGAAGGTTAACCCAGCAGCAGGCTATTGCAGTGATTCAGGAATGAGGTAATTCAGGAATGTGCCAGAGAGGTGGCAGCGTCAGGGCAGAGAAGAGGACACATTTGAGAGATGTTGCAAAAGTGAAATTGGCAGGCCTTGACAACAGCTTGGGTATGGGCATGGGGGATGAGAGATAGCTAATAATCCTGGATGACTCCTGCGTTATGAGCCTGAGGGACTGAGAAGACAGAGTTTCCTTCTACAATAATAGGGAAGGTAGGAGAGGGTTTTGGGAGAAAGACAATAAGTTCTGTTTAGGATATATTGAGTTTAAGATGTCTACTGGACATCCAGTTCCAGATGTCTGAAAGGCTGTTGGAGATGTATTGGGGCAGGAAAGGTAGATCTGAGAATCATCAGCATAGAAATGGTAATTAAATCTATGAGAACTGATGAGATCACCAAGTGAACTAGTATGGAAGAAGAGAAGAGGGCCCTGGACAGAAACCTGAGGGACACCTATAGTTAGAGGGTATGATATGAAGGAAGATCCAGCAAAGGAGACAGAGGAGGAGTGGTCAGATAGGTAGGAGGAAAACCAGGAGAGAGTAGGGTCCCAAAAACCTAGAGAGAAGGGAGTATCAAGGAAAAGAAAGTGATCAAGAGTGTCAAAGGCTTCAGAGAGGTGAAAGAGAATGAGGACTGAAGAAAGATCACTGAATTTGGCAGCTAAGAGATCATTAGTAACTTCGAAGAGAGCAGTTTTGGTGGAATGAATAAGGTGGGAAGCCAAACTGTGGGTTAAGAAAAGAGTGAGAGGAGAGAAGGTGGAGACCCTCATTGTAGAGTCCCGCGATTCTCAACCTGTGGGTTATGTTCAATTTGTAACAATGTAAAAACATCCTGCATATCAGATATTTACATTATAATTCATAACAGTAGCAAAACTCAGTTATGAAGTAGCAATGAAAAAAATTTTATGGTTGGGGGTCACTACAACATAAGGAACTGTATTAAAGGGTCGCAGCATTAGAAAGGTTGAGAACCATTGTATGTAGACAGTCTTTTCAGGAGTCTAGCTACAAAAGACAAAGGAGTTATAGGATCCTACGTCATAATGATGGAAGGATCAAGTGGAGGTTTTTTTTCAGGATAAAGGAGACTTGGACATATTTGTAAACAGTAGGAAATGAACCAATAGACAAGGAGACCTTTAAATTTAGTGAAAGAGTGGTGATGACAGAGGAGACAATCTGTTGGAGATGGGATGGAATGAGATCACTTGAACAAGTAGGAGGGTTAACGTTGGTAAGGCCATTTCATCATATGAGTCAGGGGTGGAGGAGATAGTGGCAGAAGCACCTGAGTGATAGATACTGAAGAAGAGGGGAGAAAAAGGAGTTCAGATGAATGGCTTCAATTTTTTTCCCTAGAAAATATGAAGCAAAGTTCTCAGCAGAGAGCTGGGCAGGGGGAATCATGGGAGGTTTGAACAGGGGTGAAGAAGTCTGGAAGATCTACTTTGGTGAGTGAGATTGTGAATTGATAAAGGAAGTATAGTAGAATCTCCTAGCAGCAGTGAGGGCACTGTTGAGGTTATATAACATAAATTTGTAGTGGATCTAATCTGAATGGTTGTATGATTTTCTCCAACTTTTTTTAACAGCATGTGTGTAGGAGCAAATGCAATGCATAATGGGAGGTTATCCAAGATTGAGGCTTGGCTGGGTGGAATTGGTGATATAATAAGTAGTCCAGGTATTTAAGCGAGGAGGAGAGTATAGATTTGAACTAGTTCACCAAGGGGTCAAGATGGGGAGAAGAGGCGAGAGTGGCTAGTTCAGGGGAAATGGCCTGGGAGAGAACTGAGGGGATTAGAGGTCATGGTGTTGATGAAGAGTAGAATTATGTAAGGAAAGGTGGGAAGGGAGAGGTGAAAGGCCAATAGATTATGGTTGAATGAGGAAATTTTTACATTTTTGAGCATGGAGGTGGTACATTTGTGGGTATTGGTAAGATCAAGAGTAGGACCATCTTTGGTGTGACTGAGGTGGGGTGGTGAGTAGGTTGAGGAACTGAATAATTAGAGTACTTGAGAAATCAGAACATATGTTGAAATCCTCTAGTATGAGGGAAGAAGTTGGGGAGGAGAGAAAAACTAAGGCAGATATTGCACTCGTCGATGAAGGAGATTGACATTTCAGGGTGGGGCATCTGTAGACAAAAACAATCAGGATTTTGGTTGAATGGCAGATATGAATAGCATGAACCTCAAAGATAAGAGAGGTTACTGAGTGAAGCAGGAAGGGGGAGAATGTGTAAGTGGCAGTGGTGAGCAAGGGATATTCCAATTCCCCTATCTCAACAAGTGAGCTGAGGAATGAGTGAAGGTGCAGCTAGTACTGGAAGGGGTGGCCAGGGAGGTTGGTTTCAGTAAGAGTAGATGTACTTGAATACTTATGTGTTTATGTTTATGTACTTATATATTTGAGTACATTTAAATTATGGACTTAAATACTTATATAATCATATATGTTTATAGACACTTGCCCCTTGAGGTCACTGGTCCTCAAAAAATGAAGGACAAGCAATTTAAGTGCTTAATTACCTTAGTGCCTAAGTACCTAAGTGCCTCACTTCTAATTGCCTAAGTAAATAAGTACTTTATGTACCTAATTACCTAAATATACAACATGCCTATGTATCTAAATACCTAAGAGCCTAAATATGTATGAATTTAAGCATATAAACACCTAAGTGCCTAAATTCTTACATAAATAAATTATATATCATACTTGTATAATCAAAGGCTTATTATACCAGCATAAGCAAATTGTTATGTCCATGTGTTGGCACTTATTACATAGGATATATTGTTCACTACACCCATATGTTAAGATATTTGATCTGCTTATGTAATGAATATATAAGTATATAAGTATTTAAGTAGCTAACTATAATGTATCTATAAGTACCTAAGTGCATATGTACATTAGTATATAATTTAATAAGTATTTAAATGTATAATATGTAAGTTCATAAGTACCTAAATATCTAAGTATTCATGTACCTATATACCTTAATATCTAATTACCAAGTAGTTAATCAGATAAATTCCTAAGTACATAAATTACATAATTAAATTATACTTCATAGCCATAAAATAGAGCTTATTATATCAGTGCAATAAATGGTCTAAGTGGCCAGTGTGATAAGTTAATTATTATGCCTACCTGAGAAGCCATTTATTACACAGGTGATATATATTTTTAAAATTATGCTGGTGTTCTAAGCCATTTATTACATCCATGATGGTTTGTTGCTCAAAAACACCCAAAATGATAGCACAACATCTGGGGCCAATGTACAGTATGTCCAGTTGTCACCGATCATAGACCAGGCACAAATAGTTTTTATGACCATCTGGAAGGTAGATGGCTCTAAATCTGTGTATCTTATGTTTCTTTTGAACTACAAAAATTCTGCTTTACTCATATTGCATAGTGCTGTCTTTGATGAGGGCATGCCATGCTGGATGGTGTCTCCCATGTCTCACAATCAATACCAAAATTCTTCAGAGACCTTAAGAGTATCTTTGTATTGCTTCTTTTGACCACCATGTAAGTTTGTCCTGTACAAGTTCTCCATAAAATTGATTGTTGTCCTTCATTCTCAAAGAGGACCAAAACAACATCATTATGCTTGAGTCAAGTTACAGCGTGTCTGACTGTGACTGATCAGACCAATATGAGCTCAGAATGTTCTACCTCAGGTTGGGCTTAAATAGCCCATGTGAACATTTGAGGTGAGTTCTCTAAATCTGCTCATCTCACATTTCTTTTGAGCTACTTCAATTCTGCTTTACTCAAGGAGCCTAGCACCTTCTCTGATAAGGGTATGCCATACTGGATGGTCCTGTGCCACTGTCTTCCATGTCAAACAATCAATTCCAAAGTTCTTGAGACCTTGAGAGTGTCCTTGTACCGCTTCTTCTGACCACCATGTAAGCTCTTGCCCTGTATGAGTTCTCAATAAAATAGTGTTTTTTGGCAAGCGTATGTTTTGCATTTGAACAACATAGCCCTTTGGAGTTGTGCTCTCTGAAGTAGAGTTTGAATGCCTGGCAGTTTAATTTGATTGTGTTAATTCCATAAAATAATCTTTTGCATAAACATGCATTTGGCATTACGACTACCTGGCCAGCCCATTGGAGTTGTGTTTTCTGCAGTAGATTTTGAATGCTTGGCAGTTCAACTGGAGAAAAGACCCCAGTGTCTGGTATCTTATCCTGCCAGGTGATCTTCAGAATCTTCCTAAGACAAATGGAAGTGGTTCAATTTTCTGGCATGGTGTTGATATACTGTCCAGGTTTCGCAGGCATGTTGTTCTGTTCTTTGTCCTTCATTTTTGGAAAAGGACCAGTAACATCAAGGAGTGATGTCTTGACTTGCACGTATTGTATTTAAGTGAGGCAGAGTTGTATAAAGTCATTAGCCTAATTTTCTTTTCCAGAGTCATCTGACAAGACAAAAGTCAGGGCCTGGATATGGCCAAGGATGAAGTGGATGATCTTGGCATCTTCAGTGTCTGACCAAGTTCTAATTGCTCCATAGCACCTGCTTTATGGATGTTGGAACAAATTGTTCTTAGCTGCTCATTCTGCCAGGGAGATCTTCACATGCTTGGGGTAGATACCCCCCCAACTCATGAAGTCAGCAAAAAACTCTATAGGCCTTCAGTTTGGTAGGCAGTCTGATACCTCTTCTCCCTGACACTTTCTTTCAGAGCCTCTGTATTAGCAAGCACCCTAGCACACCCAGGATTACCTGCCAGCACAGGTTCATTGATCTGCTTTATAAAGGAAAAACAGCTTTAAAGGTGTTAACAATCCTACTTTTAATTACATTCACTAGTTCAGGGGATAGGTCAGCACCCTGAACTTGGAGAAAATACAAACAGAAAATACAAGCAGAGAAATTAGCACAAAGACCAAGAGACAGGGCTCTAACTACCTGAGTACAGCAATATTGCTATATACTTTACATACATCAGTGGATTGAGGAAGCACAGACAACATATGAGTAGTCAGAGGGCTCTGAATATATAGCTACTGAGAGTCTTGACCAGGAAACCAAAAGATCCTTCTCATGAGCAAAATACTAACCTCCTAGAATACATAACAAAGGCTCAGCCCCTGATTGGCTCAGAGTCAATAGGCATGAAACCTACGTGACTCACTTAGCACAGCTGTGAATTATCAGAGTTCAAAGGAGAGCAATCCTGGAGATGTTCACAATTTAGCCTAAGCCTGGGAAACTGAACTACAAAAATAAAACAACACAAATCCCGTCTTACTTGTGCTTGCAGCCTCCCAAATACTGAGCTAGTTCTGGTACCACACGCTTCAACCTCATCATCTATATGGACATCCTCGGAAAGGATACTGCCGAGATAAGTGAATTTATCCAATTACAATTGCAATTACAATTTCTTCATTTGCTATAATTCATGGTTTCATGTATGGATATTGGCTGGTATAGAGCCTCTGTTTTCTTGGTGTTAATTGTTAAACCAAACTTAGCACATTATCACATGGGTTCTGCATAACGGACAAAGCTCTCACACTTTCTCAGGCACCAATGTAATAAAGAAAGGCTGTGGCTTGCTCTCATGCTTTTTAGTATGATGTCTTCAGTGATATTGTCATATGCCTTCAATGAAAACAAAAACAGTGTCAAGGTCACCTACAGCACCGACAGTAAATTATTTGACTTGAAAAGTCTACAAGCCAAGACTAAAGTGGAGGGAGAGTTGGTGCACACTTTTTGTTCACAGATGATTGTGCACTCATTGCAGCCTCTGAGCCTGATACGCAACAAAGTATAGATAAACCCATGTAACAAGCTTGTAAATACATAAAATATTTAAATACGTAAGTTTTAAAGTACATATTCACATAAATATGCAAGAATATAATTATTTAAATGCCTTATTACCTAAGGGTCTAAGTTTATAATTCCCTATGTACCTAAGCATGTGATTACTTAAATACATTTGTGACTATGTTCCCAAATACTTGCATTAGTAAATTCTATATTATACCTGATAAGAAACTGAGGCCCAGAGAAAAGTTATTTGTCTAAGGTCACAAAGCGGCAAAGCCAGAATTTGAATCAGGGTCTCTGACTCCAAATTTAGCATTCTTTCAACTAAGCTAGTATTATTCTGAAAGCTATTTTAAATACCACATAATCTGGGTCTCTTATTTCAGAGTTTTAAATCTCAGGGGCTACTACTGTGACTACAACTATGACTACTATTAGCTAACACTTATGTAGTGTCTATTATGTGCCAGGCATTGTGCTAATCCCTTTAAAATTATTATCTCATTTTATCCTTACAAAACTGTGGGGGGTAGGTACTATTATTATCCCCACTTTACAGTTGAAGAAACCGAACTTAAGTGACTTGCCTAGCCAAGGTCACATAGCTAGGAAGTATCTGAGGCCGGATTTGAACTCAGATATTCTTGATTTTAGGACCAGTGTTGTATCCACTATGCCACCTAGCTACCTAACAGGAAGGGTCTGGTGTTCAAAAACAGTCAGACAAGCCAATACATCACTAATTTTCTCCCCCATAAACTAACCCAGGGGTGGGGAACCTGCAACCTCAAGGCCACAAGTGGCCCTCAAGTCCTCAAATGCAGCCCTTTAACTGAATCCAAACTTCACAGTACAAATTTCCTTAATAAAATGATTTATTCTGTAAAACTTGGACTCAATCAAAAGGCTGCATGCAAGGACCTAGAAGGCCACATGTGGCCTTCAGGCTGCAGGTTCCCCATCCTTGAGTGCTAACCTTTTTTGTGTCATGTACCCATTTTTCAATCTGTTGAAGCCTATGAAGCCCTTTTCAAAATAAATTTTTAAGTGCATAAAATAAAATACATAAGATTACAAAGGAAACCAATATTTTGAGATACAATTATCGAAATATTTTTTAAAAAGTGTTTGTGGACCCCAGGTTAAGAGCCTCTGGCATAAATAATGGCTGTTTTTTTTCTATAGTACTTTAAAGTTAGCAAAGCATTTCAATTAGATCCTCACAACAACCTCACGAGGTAGGCACTGCAGCCATTACTTTTTTTTAAAATTTATTTTGTTGACTTGTTTGTTTTCTTAGCCATTACTTTTTCCATTTCACAGATGAGAAAACTGAGGCTTTTGAAAGATTGAGTGACTTGCCTTGAATTGGAAGTGTCAGAAGTGAGATTCAAGTCCAATTCTTCCTGGTTGGGAGTCCAGCACTCAAGTTGCTTTATCTCAGGTTTTCCTGCTCCAAGGGAACCATGAGAATATTTATGCTTTGAATCTTCATTTACATATATATATGCATACACAAATATCTTATATACATATGTATATAATGTTTCACACACACACATACACACTCACCCCTTATATATGTGTATGTATCTATTCGAACTGAGCGTTAGTTCCCAAGCACACTAAAACTATTTATTCACTTAAAAAAAAGAGGAGGAAGAGAAAAGTATTGGTCTATGTCATCACTTCAATTAATTGAAATCCCTTTTCAAGTTTTGGCAAATTGAGGTTTTCCCTGCTGTGCTCACTGGAAGTTTTCTGTTTTGTAGATGGAGGGGACATTTTGTGTATGGTCTGAGCAAAGATGGACAGTTGGGACTTGGTCATATTGAGGATGTTCTGACTTTTATTCCTTGCACCCCAATGGCTGGCTGCCCTGTCCTATAAATGACCTGTGGCTGGGATTTTACAATTTTACTCCCAGGTTCCTCTTATTCATGGCTATCTTACACAAGATTTTTGAGGAAGAACCAAGTGACCGTTGTAGCTTTCATCACACAACTCTTCTTTGAAATGTCTCTTTCTAGAAGCAAGAAAGATGTGCTATTCCTGGATGAAGTTTAAAGGTAGAAGAGACCTTTCCTTGGGTTAGGATTGGGTTAGACTGGGGGATGGGGTGGGTAGGTGGCTAGACAGCCTTTGGAGGTCTCTTTATGTCTAAGGACTCTGTAGCCGTCAATGGTTCCAATAGAGAGTTTTATAGTCTCAAGGACTGGGTTATGAGAAGTTAAACAGCAAGGGAACATTTCGTTGGGCCATTAATGTTGACTTGGTGTTGAAAGCTGGCAAAGTCTTTGAGGCAGTCATTGGGGCCCTGGGTAATAGCTGTTCTGACAGCTGCCTGAGGCCTTCTGCTAACTTTTTAACTAAAGAAGCTTAGAACTCATTGGCAAGCCCTACTTACCTTGCATGGTAGTCAGACTTAAGACTTTCCTTAGTCTCTTATCAGGCTTTCTTACTGCTTCCTTCTTAAGCTTCTTGATGTCCAAGGTTCTTCTTTGTATCACCAGTAGTAAGAGCAATATTGTAGGTAGTAGAAGTTCAATAAAATTTAGCTGAATGAAAATGCCTAGCAGCCAAGGAACTTCCTTGTCTTTGAGATCTTCTCTCCTGATCAGGGGGTAGCTAGGTGGAACAGGAGTCAGGAAAACTCATCTTTCTGAGTTTAAATCTGACCTTGGCCACTCAGAACCTGAGTGACTCTGGGTGAGTCACAACCTCTGTCCACCTCAGGTTCCTTGGCTGTAGCACCAATCTCCCAGGCTTGTTGTGAGAATCATTTGAAATAATAATTATAAAGTACTTAGCACATAAATCTACATAAATAAATAATGTATATAAAGACAAACAAATACAACCCCCCCATATACACACATATAGATACACATGCATATGGCACATAGCACATAAAAATGCCAGTTCCCTATTCCCCTTCTCTTAACATCATGGCGTGCTGTTGAGGGATTAAGGTTGATCACTCACTTTCATAGAGTGGTTTTTATTTAAGCTAAGTATTTGGCTTCTCCAACCCTCTGCCCCCCAATAAATAAATAAATGTTTCTGAAATGCCTGTGGTTTTTTATTTGCAAATGGAATTTTCTGGGAGCATATAATATAATATAAATGCTGGTGGTTTTAAATCCTGTGTGTTTATTTCTGTACCTTGTGAGCAGACAGGTCATGTGCATTTTGACTGGAATGAAGCATGCCCAATTATTTTGTTTTAATTTATATTTTGGGGAGGGACCCTGATTGTGCCAGAACAGATATGTAAGAGGAGGCAGCAGGATACACCTAAAAGAGAGTCCTGATTTTGTTGGTTACTAGCTGTATGACCTGGAGCATTCTTAAGGATTTAGAATAGGAAGCATAATTTTAAAATAATCTCATTCAATTTCTTTATCTTAGAGCTAAGGAAGCTGAGATCCAGTGGGTTAAGTGCCTTGCTCAAGGTTACACAGACAGAAAACAGCACAGTCAAGATATTGGTGAAAGGCACTGAAACTTTCTGAGCCTCACCTTCATTTATAAAATGTAGTTAATCCTTGTCTCATCTACCTCAAGAAATCTTTTCTGTAGATGAGAAAACTAAACCTGATAAAAGTTGTTACTTTTCCAAAATCATTCAAGTAAGGACCTGGTTTTGAGGCAGAATCATAGGATCTTACAGTTGGAAGGGACCTCAGATATCATCTAGTTCAGATTTTTTTATCCTGGGGTTCACAAACCCCCAACGGATCTGTGGAGAGATTTCAGGACATCTGTAATGTCAAAAAATACATTTTAATTTGAATAATCACTAAATAAAATTTATTATTTTCTTCAATTATGAAACTAAAAATAGTTATTTTGAGAGGACTTCATAGATTTCACCAGGCTGTCAAAGGGGTGCATGACATAAAAAGGTTGACACCTGATCTATCCTAATTCATTTTTGAACAGCAATATAGTAGACTACATTATTTTTAATTAATTAATTAATTTTTAGTTTTCAACATTCACTTCTATAAGACTTAGATTTCTGAATTTTTCCCCTTCCCTCGCCTCCTCCCTCCCAAAGATGGCATGCAATCTGACATAGGTTAAAAGACTACATTCTTCACATTGCTTTCTATTTTTTCATTTCTTTGTAACTGTTTAATAGTATCTTGGTTTCTCATAAAGTCATTAGCTTCCATTTGCTCCACTCTAATTCTGAAGGAATTATTCTCTTCAGAATGCTTTTGAGATTCTTTTTCCATCTGGCAAATTCGACTTTTTAAGGCATTCTTCTCCTCATTGGCTTTCTGGGCCTCTTTTGCCATTTTTGAGTTAATCTATTCTTTAAAGTGTTGTTTTCTTCAGTCAGGTTGCTGACTCTCTTTTCATGATTTTCTCGCATCATTCTCATTCTCTTCCCAATTTTCCCTCCACTTCTCTTGTTTTTCAAAGTCCTTTTTCAATTATTCTATAGCTTGTAGGCAATCTTCGAGTGTCTTGGAAGCATTTGGTGTGGGAGTTCTGACTGTGCTGTCTTCCTCCCATTCCATGCTTTGATACTTTTTGTCCACAAAAAAGGATTCTAGAGTTCTATTGCTGCTCTTATTTTGCTTCCTTTTTCTCATGCTGGCCAGTCAATTAATTGGTTAGTTTTTTTAGCTCTGTGAAACTCTGCTTCCAAGGGGGAAAGCTCTGTTCCAAATCGCTGGGTTTTTCCCAGCTGCTGGAGGTATTGGGGGGTGTTGCAGCCCCCCCATCTTTGGCTTGCTGAAAGTGCACCCCAGGACCACCACCCAAGACCACAATCCGGATCCAGGCCGCTCAATGCAAGAGCACTTGTCCCTAATCAATCGATTCAGCCCCACTGTGGGATCCACAGGCTAGGGGCTCTGAAGCAGCTCAGTTGGGGCTGCTGCTGGTTCCAGCAGTTCCCTTTCCCCACTGCTTCCTTGCCCCAGGGGCAGATTGGCCAAACTGCTTTTCCTCCCCCAAATTAAGTTTCAAAGTTTCACTTTCACTTTCACTGACCATCTCTAATCCTGGTTTGTTTTATGTGAAGTAGATTCAAGCTGCGGCTTGGCAGGCTCGGCTCCTCCTGGCCGCCCTGGGGTCTGGCCCAGCCACGGCTGTGGTTTGGGGTTGGGCCGGTCTCTGCTCTGGGCCTGCAGGCCTGCTGGACAAGCCCCTCCTGC
>CM053596.1:84925012-84943177 GCA_028646575.1 Pseudocheirus occidentalis | reverse complement strand
ATTCTTGTTACTCCTGTTTTACACATGTGCTAGCAATACTGGAATACTCGCAGATATTCTCTGGTATTCTTCTCTAGGAAGGAAGAATTCATGGCTCTCAGATCCTGCTTATAGAGTGAGGGACAGCGAACCCATGGCCTGGAATTTCCCTTTTGTGTGAGTTTTTTTTTTTACCCTAAACTCCTTCATGTTACTGATGATAATGGGATAGGATTACCTATCTGGAACCAACAGCTTATTCTTCTAAACCTCTTTCCGTCCTTTCCCTGAAACTGTTCCCTTTTCCATGCTGTGAAGGGTTGTGGCTACCAGCCCCACACTGAAGGGTTGCATTGGAATTGGGGAGTAGTAGCCCAGATTCTGATCCTTGAAGGCAGGAGGAGTTTAGTTCTTGTCTTTGGATCCATTGCCTAGGACTTTGGATGAGCTTAATAAATATATGTTGATTGACTGTGTAGGGACCAGGGCAATGACATGAAAGAATGGGTCTTTGGATAGGCTTTAATGGACAGGTAGGATTTCAATGGGTAAAGTTGTAGGGCATCCTAAGCCATCATAGAGAGAAATCAGAAAGCCTCTGTGTCCTGTGAGATTTGTCTGTATTTTGTTCTCATTTTCAAGTACTGTGTGATAAAATCAGGACATAAAAAATGGGAAAAGAGTAACCTATTAGCCACAGATAATCCATCTTCCCAGACAGTAAACTTCCTACAATATCTTTTTTGCTTTGATGCAAAGAACTTAAACTTTGTGAATAAAAAATCCTCTAAATAGTTCAGTGTCTCTGGCTACCATATAAAGAGTGTAAATTACTCAAATTCCTTGCTCCTAGTTCTTTATCTGACCATGGTTTTTCCTGAACCCTTGTGTGAATGGAAGTGAGTTAATTTCAGGTGCTAGATTTCACAAAAACTGAACACTCAGCCATGAATCCCAGACATAGAGCTTTGGGGTTGAATGACTGCCATCATTAGGCAACAAAGTCCTAATTTGGTCAGTTATCTTTGTTTCCCTGGAGGCTAATATCCGGAAAGTCTCCAGGGTCCTGGGGATGCTTCCTGATGTTTCTCTTAGGATCCTCAGATGCTTTCTCTGGATTTCCATTGCTACCAATATAGACCTAGACCTCATCAACTCAATCAAACTGGTTCTGAGTTATTTCTTGAGTGTTCAGAATGTACAAAACACTATGCTGGAAACTGCATGTGTGTATAATATGACAAGATAGAGTCCCTGCCCTCATGTAATTTATAATCTAGACAGGGAACTAAATCATGAAAAGTTAAAGAAATATGTGCAAAGTTAAACCATAATAAGGGTGATCAACAAAACAATGACTTGCATAGTCAGAAGATTTGTATTAGGATCCTGGTTCTGGCTCTTACTGGTTGTATGCACATGGGCAAGGTGCTTAAATTCTTTAATCCTGCTTCTTCATCTATAAAAACAGGGAACATGATATTTACAATATCTCTCCCTCTCAGAATTGTTGTGAGGACAATACTTTGTGAACCTTAAAAAAAAAAAACCTTATGTTAAATGTGACTGAATAGACTTGAATTGAATTGATTGAAGAACTACTGATCAAATCAATCTACAAGCATTTATATTGCAGTCCAAAAGCTATTGAAGTGTATAAGCGTCCAATGAATGATACAGATAAAACTTTTCACAAAGGAAGGGAAAAAAATCACAGCAAGATGGAGAGGTCAGGTGGAGGAGATGGTGCCTGAGCTGAACATTAAAGGAAAAAAAAAGATTCTGAATGGTGGACATGAGGAAGGGATACATTGAAGGTATGGAGAATGGCCTGCACAAATGGACAGAGTGGCAAATGACATTTTGAGTTGGCAGACTGTTGGCAGTCCAGTTTGGCTGGAACATAGGATATGTGAAGGGGAATTATGTGAAACATATCTAGAAAGGCAGATTGGAGTCAGATTAAATGTTAAACTGAGGAGTCTGTGTTTTACTTCAGAGGAAATAGGGAGCCACTGAAGATTCTTGAGCAAAACACAGAAACAGTCAAACTTATGCTTTAGGAAGATTATTTTAATAGCTTTGTGAAGATCTGACTTGAGAAGGGAAAGAATTGAGGCAGGATAACCAGTTAGGAGGCTATTATAATGGTCCAGTGAAAGATATCCCCTTCCAGGATAAACACATCACCTCTAATTTTACCACATTGCTGCTAATTAGAGTCTTGATTGACATCACCTCCTGTTTCCTCTTGCCTCTGATTCAGGATTATACCCTCCCTAATATAAAGGGCAGAAACTAGACTTCTAGCACCACCTACTTCACATCTGCTGCTCTGTCTGGTTTCAGTTCCATGGAATGAGATACCCTCATGCAAGTCTGTTTCTCCTTTGCTCCCCCCTTTCCCCGCCTCCCCCATGCCTTCCTGACTTCTTTTCTGCATTGTCTCACCCCATTATATTGTAAGTTCCATGAAGGCAAAGACTGCTTTTTTATTCATCATATCCCATTAGCCCCGCACATAGTAGGTGCTTGATAAATGTTTGCTAAATTGGATTAGGTGGCCCTAAATAAACCAATGGCAGTATGAGTGAAGAGAAAGGAATGGATGTGAGGGATACGTGGAGTGTAAAATGGACAGGATTTGGCAGGTGATTAGACAGGGGAAGTGAGAGATAGAAGAGTCAGCTATGACTCTGAGGTTTCAAACCTGGGTTATTGAGTGGTAAAGACAAAGTCCCTGCCCTCATGGAGCTTACAGTTTAATGGACAGATGAGGCACATATAGAAATACCTCTAATGTACATGGTGACTAGGTAAATATATCAGAACATAGTAAAACAGTTCTATGCCCTATGTGAGGTCTGAGGTTATTTCTATATTGGGGTATCAGGGAAGGTTTCTTCCTCTGCCTCTGTTTTATAATTCTTCCTACTTTGAAAGTGAAAAAGAATCACGGTAGAGGTATGCTATGTGCAGGCCTCCCTATGTCTCTACTCACTACCGATATCTGCATGCTTATGAAACAAGTTAATTCTAATTCTCTGACACACAGAAAGATTCCCTCAAGCCAGATGAATTTATTTGGAGGGCAATAAGACTTTCTCTTTTCCCACAAGAGGCTTTTTAAAAAGTCCCAGAATGAGCTGGTCATAATAGTCTTTACCTCATTGACACATTTGTAATTGACTGCCTATAATCTCCTTATGTATCATGAGGTAATGGTGGGAGTTTGGGGGGAGAGGCATAGAGAATTTGACCTGCAAACATGACTGCCCTCACGGAAGGCCTAATTCCGTCTTATGATGTATTTTTCCGGGCTTAGGAGCCACACTGTCCTTATTCATTATAACCCCAAAGTGAGAATGCTTTCCCCACATATGGGAATGCAATTATGTAGGGCATGAAGGAAACTCGAGTTCCTTTGTGCAAAAAGGCAATTCCAAGGGAAGTGGTGGAAATAGTCCTGCCTGGGAGGTTTTGAAACCAGATGGGCCCAGGTCAGAGCAACAGAAAGTACATTGTTGGGGCAAGTCCCACACTAGTCAGGGAAAAGCCTGGATGACGTAAGAGGTCTTTTCCCAACTCAAAGGCCTATGACTCTAGAGTTCCATGTCTGGGGCTGCACTCATGCTTGAATAGGGCTCAGAGAAAGACCCTTCAATCCTGTTTTTTCTTTTTTTTCTCTCTCTCCGGTATAATATCACAAGCATTATAAAGACCACTGCCTGGTGTCCTGAGTAAGGTGCCAGTGTAAGGAGAGTTTGGAGGTAGCAAAAGCTGAGGTAGATATATCATGGTACCATGGGGAAAACCCCCCACTAGAATTAGAGACTGAAGTACTGTGACTTTGAGTCATTTTCTCAGAACATCAGCTTCCTTATCTATAAAAATGATGAGATTATGTCCAACATCCTTTCTGGCTATAGATTCATCCCTATTAAATCTTTTTAGATTCAATTAAATAAGGATAGGTTTATAGAACTATTAGATTCAAATTCAATAGGGTTAAATTTATAGTCCTGTGGTCTCTCTCAGAATAACTTCTCTGTTTGATAGATGACTCGTAAAATTTCTTCTCTTTTAATTGAAGTGGCTGATGGGTTTGTTCTATTGGGTGAGCCTTGGTAGGTTGCTCCTTTCCTCTGTGTTATAATAATAAAATGGTTCACAGTTATAAGGTCCTTTCAGGTTTAAGAAGTACTTTCCTCAGATTGTGATTAAAGTCTTTTTTAGGCCACACTATGATTCTATTCTCTCTAATTTTCAAAGGAAAAGAGGTTCCAGTACTCCATCTACCAATAACCATGTGGTTTTAGGCAGGTCACTGAATTTCTCAGGGAATTATTCTTCATCCAGAAAATAGGGTTGGACTGGGTGGTCTCTAGAATGCCCTTCTGGGCTTCCATCTTGAGAAGCAACAGGCAAAGGAAATGTGAATTAGGTTTTGTTTCTTGAAAGTTATATTCCTCTTGTGCTCTCTGTAGTAGTCCTCTTCACGCACACTCCTATACTCAATAAAACCCACAAGCATAAATAGTATTTTTGACTTTGAAAAAAAGTATACTTGTGATTTTATTAGTATAAGGGATTTCTAATGAGGAAATCCCCTATCCCAGCACATATTCCCCTCTGCTTTGCAACTAACAGTCTTATAAAGTTACGTGAATCACCAAGAGGTTAAGTGACTTGCTTAGGGTCACACAGTCAGTAAAAGTCAAAGGTGGGGCTTGAATCCAGGTATTTAGTTTGAGGCCAGTTCTCTATCCACTACATCATGCTGACATTACACAAAACTAAAGAATTATACATCTAGGTAGGATTCTGTCAGTTATACCTCCCCAACATCTCTCTTGTTTGTCCCTTCCACCTCTCGAGTGGTATATAGACCATCCTGGTATATAGAGCCTCACTACCTACTGCCTCAACTACTGTAACAGACTCCTAACAGTTCTTTCTATTTCTCTCTCTTCCCTCCCTTCTGCCCTTCACTTCATACAGCAGTCAGATGAATCTTTCTCATTCATGGATCAGATCACATCATTCCTCTGCTCAAAAATCTTGGGTGGCTCCCCATTGGGTCCTCCATAAAGTTGCATATCCTTTGCCTGGCATTCAAGCCCCCACTCCCCTCAATCTGGCACCATCCAACCTTTCCAGTCTTAATCTCATATTATATCGCTATGCTTCAGCCAGACTGTACTTCTCTCTGCCCCACCCATGCATTGCATTTCTGTGCCTCTGTTACTGCTCATACTGTTTCCCATATCCTGAATGCCCATCCTCCCTCAGTTCTTTGCCCTTTGGATCCCTACCCATCCTTTAACAGCCAACCCAAAAGCCATGTCCTTTATAATGATTTCCTGATTCCCCTAGTCCAGAATGACATTCATCTGTTTAGTTTTGACAACAGTACTTTGTTACGAATTTCATTTATCATGTACCATTTTACTAGTGCTACTACTGCCGCCACCACCGCCACCTCTACTACTACTAGATAGCTAGCATTTATGTAGTGCATTAAATTTTGCAAAGTGTGCATATGTATAATATATATAATATAATATATAATCAAATGAGATTTTATATATATATATATGTATATATATATATATACACACACACACACAACAACAACCCTGGGAGGGAGGTACTATTATTATCCCCATTTTGCAGATAAGGAAACTGAGGCTAAGAGAGATTAAGTGACTTGCTCAGGATCACCCATCTAGTAAATGTGTGAGGTATGATTCGAACTCAGATTTTCCTGACTCCAAGTCCAATACTCTATCCACTGTGCCATGTTGCTGCCCCAAATACTTAATAGTTAATTGTATTTGCCTTACCCCCTACTGAACTATAAGCTCTACGAGGGCAAAAGATTATGGCTTCTCTAAGATTTCAGTGTCTACTATAGGGCTTTGTACACAGCAGGTCCTTATTATTGTTACTGTCCCCACTGTAGCTGGGAGGAGGCTGTGTGCTTTCCAGTGTGTGGAGAGAAGAGTTATCTCTATTTACATTTATTCTCTTCTTTATCAGGGCTTCTGACAATTCCACAATGATACAGAATATTGCCTAGCTTCTGTTATCAGGTTCCAAAGGTGGTGATCAGGAGAAGAGTTTTGCTGGAATACTTTAGAAGCAGTGGAACCAAATTCCTTCAGTGAAGGATGGGAGGGAAGGAGTGAGGGTGAAAGTAATATTGGGCATGCTCATCAAATTTTCAGATGATAATGAACCTGAGTAGGTTAGGTAATGTATTGAATGATGCTGAATTAGGATCCAAAAAGATCTCGACAGGTTGGAATATTGGGCTAAATTTAAGAGTATGAAATTTAAGAACATTAAGACTATGAATGTGAAGTCTTATACTTGGCTCCCAAAAATCAACTTCACAAGTATAAGATATGGGAGGTATGGTTAGATAGCAGATGTTATGAAAAGATTTGGGGATTTTAGTGGGCAACAAGCTTGATTTGAGTTAGAAGAGTAATGTGGAAGGCAAAAAGCTACATTAAGAGAGGCATATCATCCAGGAATAAGGAAATGATGGTCTTGCTGTATTCTGCTCTTACTAGACCTCATCTGGAGAACTATTTAAGAAAGACATTGATAAGCTGGAGAGTGTTCAGAAGAGGACAACCAAACTGGTGAAGGGCCTTGAAATTGTCACATGAAGTTCAACTGAAGGAACAGGGGATTTTTAGCCTATAGAAAAGAAGACTGGGGTTAAGGAGGGGTATCATAAAGGGGCTTAGGCTTGCTGGGTTGGTCCCAGAGTGTAGAAGCAACATGTAAAAATTGTAGAGGCAAATTTAGATGTCAGGAAAAACTTCCTAACAATTAGAGGTACCCCAAAGTGGAATGGGCTCTTTTGAGAGATGGTAGGTAGGTTTGCCTTTCTTGGAGGTATTTTAGCAAAAGATGGATGTTCACCTTCTGAGTATGTCATAGAAGAGATTCCTTTGGTGTAAGCACTGGATTAGATGAAAACAAAGGTCCCTGCCAACTCCTAAATTTGGGGATTTGGTTGTCATAAGAGCATCTGGGAACTGGGAACTGAAAGGAAACTCAAAGGTAATGTAGGACAACTTCCTCATTGGACAAATAAGAAAAAAATTATAGCCTGGAGAGCATCTTGTCCAAGGCTATGCAAGTCATAGAACTTGAATTTAAACATATGTTTTTGAGTCCAAATCCAATATTTCTTCCACTGGACAGCAACATTCATTCATTCATTCATTCATCCATCCATTCATCCATCCATCCATCCATCCATCCATCCATCCATCCATCCATTCACTGGCAGAACTTGTCTTTGGTAGCAAAAGTAAGATCAAGGGGTAGAAAGTATAGAAGTAGATTTCAACTCCATATAAGGAATAATTGTCTACCAATTAGAGTCTTCCAAAAATAGAATGGGTTAACTTGAATGGTAGGAAGTTACCTGTGACTGGAAATCTTGAAGAAAGCTCTATGATATACTGTAGAGAGGATTCACGTTTCATGTAGGGAACAGACTAGACGGTTTCTCAGAGTTTCTAGCTATATCATTTTATCATCTATCCATTAATTGACTGCTTCGTAGAATCCCCACACTCAAAGGGACCTTCAAGGACATGTAGTATAAACTCTTTGCCTTGGTACAATATGGGTAGGAAGTACAGGGGAGATAGAAGTCCCAAGGTACAAAGGTTTTCCCCACACTGCTGAAATGACATACTATAAACGGTAAGGGGGAAA
The DNA here is from genome assembly GCA_028646575.1 of Pseudocheirus occidentalis. Classification (NCBI taxonomy): domain Eukaryota; kingdom Metazoa; phylum Chordata; class Mammalia; order Diprotodontia; family Pseudocheiridae; genus Pseudocheirus; species Pseudocheirus occidentalis. The sequence continues at coordinate 84,935,452 of CM053596.1, read as the reverse complement.
CTGACTGAACCTGCTTCACCACGGTTTTCTCAACTATAAAATAACATTAGACAACCTCTCCTTTAGTTCTAATACTATAGGGGTCTCTGAGTCTGTGACTTTGGGCCCAGAAGATGATAGAAAGGAAATGAAGTGGAAAACTGAAGGCCAAGTGAAGGAAGAAAGTAATTACTGAATTGACCACAGCTCCAATAGTCCATTACAAGTCATGAAATTACACTGAATGCTATAATCAGCATCTATCTAGTTCACCCTCTCCCTTTATATTGCAGATATGGAAACTGAGAGTCAGAGAGGGCAAATTACTTGTACAAGGCTATGCAACTAGTTAGTAACAGAAGTAACATCTCCTGAATCTTAGCAGAGTGTTCTTTTCCACTACACTATGAAGTCTAAGATTATGATGATTATGAACAAATGTAGCTCATAACAGCTGAGTTTATATTATGCTCTAAGTTTTACAAAATGCCTTACAATGTCTGATTTTTTCATAACTTTGTGAAAAATATACTGTCATTAGACATTTATTTTTACAGATGAGGAAACTAAGGCTCAGAGAGGTTAGGTGACTTACGCCTGGTTATGAACATAGCAATGCCAGAGATGGGATTTGAACTTAGTTCCCTCTTGGCTCCAAGTCCTGTGCTTTTTTTTTTCAAAACCATACCACATTGCCCTTTCTATGTCTTAAAGCAATCCCTAAATGGCTAGTTATCTAGGAATGGGAAACTATTTTAATGGGATGTTTGGAAAGACCCACTGATCCTGAAACCGGAACTCAAACAATCCCCAAGGTTCTTCCTTAAAATGCATTCCCTCTAACCCTGGAGCTTCTGACTCACCCCCCAGGCATTTTATTTTGTTATCATTAAACTCTTGGGAGCCCTTGGTGTGACTAGTAGGTTCTCCATCCATAGTAACCAGGAGAAACATCTGCTTTATATTATTCATAAGTCAGAGCAATGAATTTTCAATAAATCATCTTTACTAAATCAGACACATTCCACTCTGCTGACGTGTGTTCCTCACTAGGGTTTGTTCTGTGACTGACTGGGCTTCTGTGTGACTCTGAACTGGTTTTCAATGACAAATGAAAAGTTTCTTATATCCTAGTTTATTTAACCTCTTTACATGAAGAGCAAGGACTACTCTGTAGGGAATTATAGAATTGCTACTGACTCACTCAACAGATAAATGGCAGCTCTTCCAAACCCCAGAAAGTGCTGTGGGGTATTAAGAGGTCTCCAAATACCAAAATTCACAGAATTTCAATGTACCACAGGCTCATCTAATCCAACCCATACTTGACCAGAAGCTCCCTCTTCAATCTCTCTCACATAGGATGCTTCTACTTGAACATCTCCATTATCAAATGCAATAGATTGTGAGCTACTTGAGGGAAGGATCATGTTTTTGCCTTTCTTTGTATTCTCAGTGCTTAGAACAGTGTCTGTCAGGTAAGTACCCAATAAATGCTTGTTGATTTACTTGTAAAACACTTTGAAAACCTTAAAGTGTTAGATGCAGAACCTATATTATTATGCTAATACCTGACAAGTCGTCATTCAGTCTCCTTGAGATATTGCAGTTAAACTTAAATAGAAATGGTGGCCACTAAACTGTAAATAAGAATCTCTTATGTTGACTTAATTTTAAAATGTCATATTACCCGTTTTATTGTATTTTTAAAATTTGTTTTGTTAGATATTTTCCAATTACATTTTAGTCTGGTTCAGGCTACATTTGGGAATGTTGTGGGATGCATGTAACCTGTGGGCCATATTTCTGACAGCTCTGCTCAAGAGCACCTCTGCTATTGGGGAAATTCACTACTACTTTGGTATAGCTTTAATCATTAGGTGACTTTTCCCTTACATTGAGCTGACATTTACTTCTTTACACCTCCCACCTAGTACTAGGTCCTGCCCTTTGAGGCCAAGTAGAACAAGCCCAGTATCCTTCTTCCACATGACAACCATCAGGTCTAACATTCATCATCTTCTCTTCTCTAGGCTAAACAACTCTAGAGCTTGCAAGTAATTGCTGTATGGCTTCCTCACCATCTTTGCTGTTCTCTGGCCTCCAACTTGTCAACTTCCATCCTAAAATATAATACTCCATAGATGGTCTCACAAAACCAGAATACATCAGATCAATTATCTTCTTTGTTGTGTACATTTTGACTTTTTTTTTTTAGCACAGCTGAAGATTTTTTGGCTGTCATTCCATATTGTCAATTCATTTGATATGTGCATAATATTTCCCAGACTGTATTAATTCTCCAGATATTTTTTCACGCTGCTGTCCAGCCACATCTCCTCCATTCTGTAATCATGAACTGATCTTCTCAACACAAGTGTAGGGCTTTATATTTATCTCATTATATTCCAAGTTGCTTGAGGACAAGGACTGTTTTTTTGCTTCTTTGTATGCCCAGGGCTTAAAACAGTGCTTGGCACATAGTAGGTGCTTAGTAAATATTTATTGGTTAATAATTAATCTCACAAATTTTATCTTTATTATATGTGACGCATTGCTCTAGTCTGTTGAGATCCTTTTGGATTCCAGCTTTTTCATCCTATCACTTTTAGATCTGTGTCACTTGACAATATCTTCATCAAGTCATTTAGAGAAGTATAGAACAGCAGAGGGCCAAGCAAAGGTACTTGAGGCACTGCAGTAGAAAACTCTAAGTTGGTGTCAATTCATCAGTGACTATTGTTTGGGTTTGGTCATTCATCCTGTTCAGAATCTATCTATTACTTTGTAGCCCACATCTCTCTTTCTTGTCATAAAGTTGCTATAACAGACTTTAAGTCAAGCACTTTGCTCTAATCTCTAGAATTTTTCTTCTCTGCCAGTCTAATGGAAACAAATTTATTCTGGGATAACTTCTATGACTAGAATGAATTGGAGATATTTAGCCTTGAGAGAGGACTTTGTAGGGAAGGGGAGGAAAGAAATGATAGCTACCTTTCAATATCTAAAGGGATGGTATGTGCAAAATGGATTAAACATGTTCTGTCTGGTTACAGAAAAGAGAACTAGACACCATGGGTAGGAGTTGTAAAGTTGTAAATTTAATCTTGATGTGAAGATAAAACTCCTAAACAATTATAGCTATCCAAAAGAGGAATAGGCTGCCTCAGGAAGTAATAGGTTCCCTCCCCATGGAGGTCTTCAAGCAAAGGAAGAATCAAATGGTTATATTTTGGAGAAAAGTCCTTTTCCATATAGATGACTTTTCAAGACTGAATTACTATTACTTACTCTTAACGGAGTTGTGCCTGACTCTTGGCCATTGCTGCTTTCCTTTCCAAAAGCTCACAAGCCATCCCCTTAAGAAGAAAGTTTGGAATTTTGTCTAGATTGAAACTTCCATACTCTTCCTTTTTTGGTGGGGGGTATCTGGGAGGAAACTGAGATATTTACCCTTCTCTAGTCCTGTGTCACCCCTCCAGTTCTATGTGAGTTTTCAAAGATCATTGACAATGGCTCAACAAAAACATTTATCAACGTCTTTTGTATTTGGAGATGGAGCTATTTATATGCCTAGTGACTTGAATAAATTGGGGGCAGCTAGATTATCTCTTGCCATTGTCTTGTACACCTTGGTTTTGACTTATCAAATATTTTTATCCTAGCCCTCCCAGTTCACAGAGCCTTCTCTTTGGACAAAAAAAAGGAAATGACACAAAAAAGCGAGTCGTTTTGCCTTCTCTCCATTATTATAACATTTAATAATAGTTCATCTTTATATGGTGCTTTAAACTGTACAAATAAAAATGATTTTTATTAAGCTTTATTTATTCATAATACAATTTCCTATCTCTTCCCACCTTGCTATTTTGAAATGGCAATGATCAGATTTCTGTCAATGCTCTGAATGCTGATACCCAGGGCCTCCCCGTCAGGACCCCACTCCCCTCACCATTTACATCACCCTCCTGGATATGTCCCAGTTTGTCAATTATTGACAAGTGTTGTCCATTTCAGATCTTCTAGGTACTGAACAGGAAGGGTGTGTGTTGTGTGTTGTGTATGTGTGTTACATCATCCTACCTCTCTTAGGCTGCCATGACTTGGCTCAGCCATGGATCTTCCACACTGCCTTTTGAAAGCTTCACCTCAAGGAATTTCATGACATCTTGTGGGAACTGAAGGGAGATCTCTCTCTCAGCTTTTTACCAGTTCCAGATCTGGATGCTAAGTGGCTCTCCCACTTCTATCTTACTCTATCTGACCTAGGGACCTGAGATCTAGGACTGGCTCCAAGCATATAGTAATAGAATCAAATTTGGAGCTGAAAGGAATATGTAGGTCATCAAGTTCAAGGTCTTCATTTTCCAGATGAGGAAACCGGAGTTCTGAGTGGTTGTCATAATGTCCATAGTAAATGCCAGAAGCGTTACTTTCATACTGTTCTTTCTAACTCACTCTACTACCCCATGCTGCCTCATTAAGCACATAACTATAGTAGTTGATTAACTGATATAAAGTGTTCTCCTTAAAGATGAAGGGGATCCGATAAAGGATAGGTGAACTCAGTGTGGCTTGGAGAGGATTTTAAGGAAAAGCACAAGGATTCCTGGCCAGGGATGACAGTTTTGGGGTATTGAGGTATAAAATGGGAAAAGGCAGCATGCTGTAATAGAAAGAACATAGGATTCAGTCAGAAGACTTGCATTTGAGTCCTGATTTGGCCACTTACTACCCGAGCAGATCACTTTACTTTTGAGTCTCAGTTTTTTTCTATTATAAAACATAAATATGGTCCATTATACTTGTATCACGAGGCAGCATCGAATCTTGGCTTACCTCAAAGTTAGGAAGACCCGGTTTCAGATCTTTCTTCATCCATACTGGCTCCATAACCCTGGGTAAGTCACTTAACTTTTGTGTCCCAGATAACTCTCAAAGACTACAACTTCACAGAGTTGGGGATCTGTACAGGTGGAGGGGGTTTCCTCAGTGGGAGTTCCCCACACCCATAAATCCCACATCCAGGAAAAAAATGTATTCCTTACTATATTGAGTCATTGTGAATGAAATGGTAAGCATGTAAAATGCTTTATAGCAAATGAAAGCTATGATTATAGGAGTCCAGAAAAGAATATGGAATATTTATAAGGCAGGGTACCACAGATAAAACTTTATCTCCCTCAACATTTTGACTAGGACTTAACTTGGTAGGGGCAGAGGCAAAAAGGACTTTATCTCCAGTTCTTGTGACTATTGACCTGTTCTACTATTGGAGGCCCTTGTCAGGGTTCCTAACTGGAGTGACAAGGACTTTGAGGGATGCTGGGAAAACAGGGGAATTTTTAGCTGAGGCTATGACATGGGGCAGGGTCAAGGAGGTCCTACAACTTCCTGAATGCTTCAGATGGAACTGCCCAGGGAATCCAGGGGGTTGAGGCCACATCTTGGAGAAATGGGCATGTTAAGGAGGTGGCAATGAAGAGTGACAGGTGTGGCTGGCGCCTGTCAAAGAGAGAGATTCAGGAAAGAGAGGCTGGAGGAAGAGGCTAATTCCCATCCCTTATGGGGCTCCTTTCAATGCAAAGAGCCAGGCGAGAAAAACATTTGAGGTACAACACCTCATAAATATTACAAATCAAGAGCCCGGATGGCTGCACATTAATATCACCTGGTCCTTGGGCAGAGGTGGAAAATGCACGCTAATGTACCAAGACTCTTTCCAAAGCCATTTAGTCTGAGGGGTACGTTTCCTTCTTTCTCCTCCCCTGGACACCAAATTCACCTCACTCTATCTTAGAGGAAACTGAATAGGGGAGAATGATTTCTAAATTTCCAAGAACCTGAAAGATGTCATATGAAAGAGGGATTAGACTTTTTCTCTTTGGTCTCAAAGCAATGAGTAGAAGATGCATAGAGGCAATATTGACTTGAGGAAAATTTTAACAACGAGAATTATCTAGAAGTCAATCGGGCCATCTTTAGTTCTTAAGCAAAGGCCCCAATTATACTTACCACATACACTGTGAAAGAGAGTCTTATTTGAGTAAGGGTTCAAATAGATGTCTGCTGGGATCCTTTCCAACTCTGAGAATGTATGATTTACACAGGAAGTTAAGCTAGAGTCCATCAACTTTTAAAAAATACATTAATAACTGGATTTCAATATAATTGGTTTCCTTTGTAATCCTTTGCATCTTATTTCACACATTCATAAATATTCTGAGAAATGGTCCATAGGCTCCACCAACCAGGATCCAATGTAAAAAATGTGAAGAATTGCTTCTTTAGACAGAGAAGACATTCTTGAGCCACTATCTCCCCATGACTTTCATCTCCTCCAGACTCTTTCAGTGAACAAGCACATGTGGCTGGGTGCCCCCAACTATTCAGGATCAAGATTTAGTTTCTAGACCACCCAGGGACCCAGCACTTAGCAGCTCTTGCTTGTATATTGGTACCCAACCACTGCTGACATTAGGTCTTGATTATATCTTAAAAGGAGAATGCCCATCGTGTCCCATTTCAAAAATGAGGTAAAAAGTCATCTGCTTACTTGTTAGTCACAGCTTGCATGAACTCATCAATCAACTCATCATACTCTTTCCCACGTACACGCTTGTGCTTCAGCCCAATATACAGGGGGTCTTTCAGCAGGGCCTGGAACAGACAGAATTCTGTTTTCAGTGAATACCTTAGGCACAGGTTTTCACAACCCCAGCAATGATCTCTGGCCTATCTACTCCCAGTTCCATCCAATATGGTCCTTCTTACTTGTGGATACTTAGGATCCTCATGGGTGGGTAGTTAGTATGGAATGGGAAGATAGAGGGAGAATAGGGTACCTTCAAGCAAGAAGAGGGCCTTAAATCTAAAAGTGATTAAAGGGAACTTTATTCACTGAGCTGTTCCCAGTTTTGCCATATTTCTAACCCAATACTCTAGACTTTGGGGTTATTATAGTTTTGTTCATTGAAAACACCAACAAGAAATATGAACCTAGCACCACCTTGGTCAACTATTCATAGGCTCATGGGATCATAAATTCAGAACTGGAAGGGTTTTCAGAGGCCATCTAGTTCAATCCCTTCATTTTACAGATAAGGAAACTAAGGAGGGGGTTTAAGTGACACAGGATCCAAGGTGGGACTTGAACCCAGATTCTCTGACTCCAGAGACTGCTTTTCCAACATGCTGCTTCCTATGGCATGACAAATTGAGTTGTTTGGTCAGAACTCTACACGAGTTGAAAGAGATTTAGGAGACCATATGATCCAACCTTCCTATTTTACAGTTGAGAAAGCTGAGGCTCAGATTAATTAAATGATTTGACCAAGTTGACACAGGTAGAAGGAAACCTCCCACCAAAATCCATCCAGCCCATACCACCAGGAAGGATCGGAGCAAGCTTGTATGGGTCTGAAACCCTTGCTCCTATAGGCTGACATTTATACTAAAATCTATTTAGACACAGTTGTGGGACACAAAAAAACAAAGGGCAGGGGAGAAGAAGACCATTAGTTTTGCCTCTTCAATAAATGTCACTGCCTGATTGAACTTTCAAGTAGTACCTGGGATACCTGTGACTGGCCATTTTATTGAACTGGCTGTTGGGAGACCTACAGAGGTCAGAGGATGGCTGTTGCCTTTTGTTCTCAAAGAGGATCAAAATGATATCACTATGTTAGTCAAGTTTCATTGTGTCTGACTGTGACTGATCAGACCAAAATGAGCTCAGAATGCTTTATCACAGGTTAGGCATAAATAGTCCATGTGAACATTTGGGGTGGATAATCCAAATCTGCGCATCATATGTTTCCTTTGAGCTGTTTCAATGGCTGGTCCATAATACAGTGGGATAATCACTTCCCTTGATCAGGACATTATGTATTTATGACTATAACTTAAGACTGTATTCATTTTTTTAAGAAGTCATGTCATTCTTGACTCATTAAGCTTTCTGCCAATTAAATATCATTGACTTTTGATATTACTTTCTGGGTCATTGTGCCTCAAGCCCTTGAGCAAGGGGAATTGTGGAATAGGACTGCTGAATTAGGGAGGTGAGAAACTCAGAGAAATATCAAGGCAGCCTACTAGAGAAGAAAGGGTTCTCAACAGGGGTTGAAAAATGCGGGTTTGAGTCCTGGCTCTGACATTCACGTTTTGGATGGCTTATGGGCAAACCATTTCACATTTCCTAGCCTCAGTTTCTTCTGTAAAAGGGATGGAGACAATGATAGCACATTGTGTTAGGTGTAAAATTCATCAAAATCCTTCTAGAAAGAAGCTGTTGTTATTATTTCACAATTTTTCTCAGGGCCAACCCTGGGCCTGATTGTTCATCTCAAGAGTATTGTGGCCTTCCTGTGGGATTTATTTTTTTGCCCACCTCTACTTTCTTCTTCGGTAAGTTCCTAATAGATAGAACATAAAGGAAATTCAGCTAGCTCAATAATCTCCTTTACTTGACCCATGGCCTCTCAAGTCCTTATTTCCCTCTTCTTCCTTAGTGAACTAGTTTAGACAACCTGGAAAAAAAGCTGAAATTTGCTTTTTACTTTTCTTTTCAATAGCAATTCCTGAATCCAAGGCAGCTAGATTTAGCTCCTCATTTCCCTTCCACTGGTCCCCACTGCAGTTCTCCATCTCTTTAGCGAACTGTCTGTGAACTTTAATTTCTTTCTATGTCTAATGTCTTTAACTTTAATTTAAAGTCTGTGAACTTTAATTTCTTTCTATAACCATGTTTTTAATACAATTAGTTTCCCATACATTCTGTTTCAAGCTTTTAAAACCATTATTCTGAGAAGAGGTCCATAGACTTTACCATGAACCCCATAAAAAAGATTAGGAAACCTTGAATTAGAATGAAAGATATCTTTTAAATAAAGGTGCCACCCCAACACTCCCCTCCTGCAAAAAAATTACATTTACTGAGCACCTACTGTGTACAAAATGCTGGGTCTTACTAAATGCAGTGTTCTTTCTTTTTCCTAGGATCTTGGCCCAGTCTTATGAAGTAATTTTTTATACCTAAGGAGATATAAAAAATGGTCCTTTCCTTTTGGTGCAATTCATTATATATGCTAGTGCTGCATGTGTGACTTTGTAAAAGCTGTTAAATTGGACTATGACTAGGTACTTATTTACTTCCCTGGGGGCCAAATGACTCTTCCAGTTTGTGAACAGAGAAAGGAATCAGCAGCTGGTTGGGATAGGTGTGAAATGTTTAATTGGACCTAGCCGGTATCATCCTGCAACTTCTCTCCTCATCCTGCCCCTTATCAGCAAACAAGCTGGGAAGGAAACCCCCATCCTGCCCCCATCCCACTCTATCCTGCCCCCATCCCACTCCATCCCCACTCTCCAGGGGAATAGCTTGAATTCTGGGTTCACTCACTATGAGAAATGACAAGGGGATCCAACTTTGCAGCTGAAGAGATGAATGGGTGTCTGTGCTGGCAGGGAGGTTCACATGTTAGATCCTTTCTAAAGATAATATACTTACCAGTCCACGCATTTAACAAGCATTTAACTGTTTACTGTGTGCATATCCTTTTTTGAGATGTTTAGAAAGATATCCAAGTTTATGATAGACATAGTTCCTTCCCCCATTGTGTTCACAGTACAAGACAGAAAGCACAGATAATCTTAATTTTATATGCTAAATATATATATAAATATATATTAATAAATATATATAATGATATATAATATACATTATATATAAATATATATTAATAAATATATAAAATTATATATAATATATTATATATAAATATATTAATAAATATATATTTATATATAATATATATAAATATATAAATATATAAATATCTAATCTTAATATTATATGCTAAATGCATTAGAGCCATGAAACAAAAAGTGCTATGAGACATCTGTAAAGGAATGAAAAAAAATAATGAGCTTGAATTTGGACATGTTGTGTTTGAGGTACTAGAAGGACATTCTGCCAAAGTAGTAGGCAAAGTGGCTCTGGAACCCAAAGGAACCCCCAGCTCAAGGAATCAGAGGGCCTTATTTTAATTTCAAATTTAATTTAAATTTTACCTCTGATATGTCCTAACTGTGATGGGCAAATCACCTACCCTAAATGACAATGAGTTTTGATTTCCTCATCTATAAAATGAAGGGATTAGAGTAGATGACCTTTGAGGTTTCCTTTCAGTTTTACATTTATGATGCGATGATACAGAAAGCATCAGAGGAGAACAGAAGGTGGTCAAGGACAAACCCATAGGAAGGCCATGTCACAAAGCTGGACCTACATGAAAATTAGTTGACAGTAAAGGTGAGGTGAGATAGCCCTAGAAACCATGCTGGCCATTGATGGATGGAATAGGGATATCTTGGGATACAAATTCCAGGTTCTGTGACTTAAGTTCTATAGTTTTCTAAATGGTTTTATTTTATGTTCTTCCTCTTAGCTGCTAGTTA
>CM053596.1:84842908-84916988 GCA_028646575.1 Pseudocheirus occidentalis | reverse complement strand
TCCCGATTAAATTTTGAATTAATTTCCCTGACCTTTAAAGGCCCTCAGAATACGATGCTGTCCTTTGTTCCTAGACTTACCTCATATTACTTCTCTCTACACACCGATACTCCCTCTGTTCCAAAATGGAGTATTCTCTGTACTCCAAATGGACTCTGAAACCTCCAGCCTTTGAGATTTTGTTCACACTCAGTTCTGTACCTAGAATGCTGGCTGTCTCTTTCCTTGTTGATTTCCTACCCACCCTTTAAAGCCCAATTAAAATGCCATTACCTCCACAAAACTTTGCTTAAAGCCCCTCTGTTAGGAGTAGCCTTCCCCTTTCCTAGACACGACTTTGCCCATAACTCCCTAAAGCACATGTGATGTTGTATTTTACAGTGTTTGGATTCTTATCCAAGCTTATAGAACAGCCAGTAGAGAATTCTCCAAATGTTTTCACGTAGTATAGGTTAAGTATCTGTCTTGGTGACAATCTAGGGGAGCAGTTATGGGTGATGATGAAGTCTAAAGTGTGACCCCCCCCCCATCCCGCATTGTGGGTTGTTGAGAAAGAGTGGAGATGGGAGTCACAGGAATGGAGGAGGTTGTTAAACTAAGGCCATGGTGTCAGAGGGATCATCAATATGAATACAGACGTCAGGGAGAATGATGGCAGGGCTTAGCAGTCAGTCAACAAAAATTTATTAAGTCCTTACTATATGCCAGGAACTGTGTTGGAGATGCAAACAAAGGCAAAAGACAATCTCCATACTCACAGAGCTCACCATTTAGTGGGAGAGAAAATAAATAAAAGCTGAAAAGAGAGGGAGGGTATCCTGTACGGGAGCATGATGAAGTCCAGGGGAATGCCCATTGTGGGAAACAAACAGAGGGGTGCCCTGCATACTCTTCTTAAATGGAGGATTTGGAAAGAGCTCTGTCTATTTATCATCTTCCCTCTCCAATCAAAGGGAGGAAGGCACCATAGGAGTGAGGTGTATGCTGAGCAGGTGTGAGATTCAGGGTTGATGTGATCTTGCAGGATTACAAGATTACAGGAGAGCACTGATGAAGTTCAGCAGCATGCAGACAGATGGGAAATGATGGTTTAGCATGGAGAGAGATGTATGATCCAGATAGTGAAAGGAAGGAAAGCATACTGAACATTATACATTGCAGTCACAAGGGGTGACATAATCACAGGATCTCAGAACTTTGGAGTTGGAAAGACTCTCATTGACCCTCTAGGCCAGAGGTGGGGAACCTGTGGCTTCAAGACTGCAGGTTCCCCACCCCTGCTCTAATCCAACCCACTCACTTAAGGAATCTCCACTGCAATTGACTTGACAAATTTTCTTCCATCTTCTTCTGGAAAAACTCCAGAGTGGGGCGGGGAAGGGGAGAAGTCATCATTTTTCAGAACAGCCCAATATACTGGACTGATTATTAGGAAGCTTTTCCTGATATGAAGCCTAATTTGCCTCATTGAGTCTTCTATCCATTGCTCCTGGTTCTTCTCCCTGAAATCAACGGCAAATCTAACCTGTTTTCAACAGATTTGACTCTTTGGAGATAGCTTTCATGGCCTCTGTGAGTCTTCTCTTCTCCAGACTTTAGACTAAACCTCGCAGTTCCTTCACTTGGGCCTCCCTATGACATTCATGGCCCCCTTCACCATCCAGGCTACCCTCCTCTGGATGCTCTCCAGTTCATCAATGCCCTTCTTAGACTGTGATATCCAGAACAGATCCTACTAGGATGGAGTACAATGGAATGATGACCTCCTTATTCCTGGTCACCCACCTCTCAATGCAGCTCAAGATTACATCAAATGTTTTTGGTTGCCACATCACACTGCTGACTCCTGTTGAGCTTGCCATCCACTAAAAATCCTGATATTTTCCAGAGCAACAGCTGTCTCAATTAAGCCTTCCCCATCTTGGACTTAGGAAACTGACTTTTGGACCCAAGAGTGAGACTTTACATTTATCCCTATTGAATTTTATCTGACTAGATTCAGCCCAGTACTGTATAGACTGACAAGATCTTTTTGAATCTTAACTCTGTCATTTAGTGTGCTAGCTATCCATGATTTATGTCATTCATAAATTTGACTGATAAAAATGTTAAATAGCATAGAGCCAAGCACTGATACTTGGGGCACTCCACTGTAGAGCATTCAAGTCGATATGAAACCATTAATGCCTATTCTTTAAGACCAACTATTTCTCACAAATGTCATGTCCATTTCATTATATTATCTTCTAGTTCATTATACTGTAGGCTCCTTGGGGGCAGGGAATCTTTTTCTTTTTATTAATTGTATCCCCAGTGCTTAGCACAGTGCTGGACACACAGTAAGTGCTTAATAAATAAATGTTTATTGGATTAGAATGGATTGGATTGAATTCATCCACATCTTTTCCAGATTTCTCATAAAAATAGCATGGATAATTTATCAAATATTTTACTAAAATCTAGGTAAGCAATATCCATAGCATTCCTTTATTAGGCCAAATCCTGGCAAAAAAGGATATAAAGTTAGTCCGGTGTGCAGGATAAGGCCATGCTGCTTATGTCTTTGCAAACCTCTCCCCCCATTGCCATTCTAAATGGTCTCTCTTTCATTAATGATCAATTCTAGAATTTTCCTAGGAATCACAGCCAAACTCCTTGAAAATAGTTTGCAGACTATTATCCCCCCCTCTTATTTTTTTTTAACCGGGACATATGCTCTTCTCCAACATTATGACACCTCTCCCATTTTCTATGATCTTTCAAATAGTACAAATAGGTTCAGCAATCATTCTTTCCAGCTCTTTCAGTGCCCAAGGATGTGATTCATTTTGGCCAGGTGACTCGAATTCGTCAAAGATAACCAGGTGGTATGAAACTCAAAGGAGAGGAGATTATTAAGTGACAGGGGCAGGATGAGCATCTGGAAGTAACACTGGAGTAAAGGAGCAGACCAGGAGACCTCATCTTGGCCTGGTGAATATGAGGGCATAAGGAGGGGGAGGGCTGTCTATCTTTCCATTGAGAGTTTTAAATGTACTACATTACTCATAAAGAGCAGCTCACAAATCATCCCAACATTATATTTTTATTGCTTGATGATCTTGGTATTCATCACTCTTTCATTCCTCAATCCAGCCAGGTGTTTCCACTTGCCACATGCTGAAGATCTCCAAGGACTGGCCTTTTGGGGAAGGTCATCCATGCTTCTAAGCCTGAGGCAGACAGCTGCCTTAATGATTAGCACTGCCTGATTTTGACCTTGTCTCTTTTTGTTCCAGTCTTGTCTCTCACATATTTCCTCTTGGTTCTAGCCTCTTTGTCTGTTTTCTGGATTTGGACGCCTGCTTGAGACCTTGTTATTGTCTCTGTTTCCCTGTTCAAACTCTGCTAAATCAGGTTCTGACCCAAGGCTTTTCCTGATCATATTGCCTTGGCTTGGCAGGACCCAACAGTTAGTGACCTTCAGCTTGGCACTCATTCTTTGTATTTGTCTGACTCATTCTTTTAGCCTGATCTTCCTGACTTGCTAATGGCACAGAGGATAGAGTGCTTGACCTGGAGTGTGGAAGACCTGAGTCCATTTGACTGCAGATAGCTCCTAGCTACGTGACCCTGGGCAAGTCTCTTATTTTTTTCTTTTTTTTTCTTTTTGGAGGGCAGTTGGGGTTAAGTGACTTGCCCAAGGTCACATGGCTAGTTTTTGTGTTAAGTGTCTGAGGCCAGATTTGAATTCAGGTCCTCCTGACTCCAGGGCCGGTGCTCTATTCACTGAGCCACCTAGCTGCCCCCCTGGGCAAGTCTCTTAACCCTGTTTGCCTCAGTTTACTCATTTGGAAAATGAGCCAGAGAAGGAAATGGCAAATCACTCAGTATCCTTGCCAAGAAAATTGCAAATGGGGTCAAGAAGAATTGGACCTAACTGACCAACAACAACAATCACCTGACTTGCTGTCACTTCCCTGGTTGTATTTGTCTGCCTTCCATCTTTATCTTCTTGTTTTCAGTGGTCTAGTATGGTAGCTGAATAGCAGTTTCTATTTATTCCTTCATATAGTGCTTGATAAATAAAATATTTTGTATTCTTTGTGTGTTCATTTGGTTGGTATTCAGTCTTTGTTTTCCCGGGCAGCTAGGTGGCACAGGGGTAGCACATATTTGACACCTCAGAACTAAATGATCCTCAAAGCCTTTTGCGACTGACATCTTCGGTGAAGAGGTTTCCCTCTTCATTACTTAAGTAATTGGGACCCAAGAGAAGAGAATGCCAGCAATGGGTCAGTGAACCTAGCTGGCCTGCTGCCCAACATTGCCTCTGAGGGTGTCAACACTAAGATAGGGAGTGATTTAGGAGCTTGGGAAAGCTTGGGAGTGAGCCAGCTATTCTCAGTGGAACTATCCTTCTCACTCCTGAAGCAGGGGACTGGAAGATGGCCACTGTGGGAATGAAAAAGCCTAGGAGTTCTCACTTTTTGTCTTGATTTATAACTATTGACTTTAAATACCCTGCTCCACCCCCTGTTTCCTAGGCCAGAGTGAGTGGCTGATGGGCTACTTCCCCACTTCCCAACAACATCACCCCCATCCCCAACAATTCACTCCAGACCTAGTTGTTGAGCCACACCCCAACTGAAACTGGGTATTCATTGGAAAAAATGATGCTTTTCACCCTTGGTTGTGTGGTGGGAGAGAAGAGTAAGGAGAGGGATGCATCTCTGATCCGTCCCTTTCTTTCCAACTGGTAGCAGTATGGGGCTGTGACTTTTTAGTATCTCTATGACGATCTAGATTTTCCCTTTGTACTCACAGAATGTTTACCAATGAGGCAAGATGAGACTAGCTGGCAAAGATCTTGCTTACCTTGATTCAATTCAACAAACATTTATTGAGCAAGTTTCACTACATGTTATATTACTATTTCTATTTTACAAATGAGGAAACTGAGATTGAGAGAGGTGATGTGATTTGCTGCTAGTCACACAGATATAGCAAATATCTGAACCTCACCTAGAACTCAGGCCTCCTGATGCCAACCAAGTCTGGTGCTATTTCCATTTAGATCTTACTGCTGCCTCCAGTGAACTAGCTTATGAATGGTTCTCAGTGGAATCTATTGGCACACAGAAAGCTAGTGATGGAGAAAAAAAACATGAAGCCCTGAAGGGATGAGCTGCTGCTGGATGAGCTGATGGCTGGTGCCATCTTCATATATGGAAAACCCAAGGAGAGAATGAGAGGCAAAGCTTCACCAGCAGTTTTCTTTCTACAAATAGGAGCCTGGATATTGAGATATAAACTCCTGAGAGCTCCTGTGAGAATAAGAGAACACACTTAAGAAATAAAAAGTGAATCCCAAGCCTCCACCTTTACATATACTGCATGGAAGCACCAGAAGCAGAATCAGTAAAAATTTTCTAGACTAACCTTTATCATAGGCTCCAGCTTCCTTGTTGGACAGCTCCACCTAGCCATTCTCCCAGTAGTTTAAACTCAACCTGTCCAAAAGGAAACTCATCCCTTTCCCCTACTAAAAACCTTTCTTATTTGTCCTTTTCTTTCCATCTCCACTGAGACTATAGATTATAGACTCCTAATTGGTCTCCCTATCTCCAGTCTCTCCCCTGGCTAATTCATTTTTCACAGCACCATCAGATTAACCTGCCTAACGTTCTGGTCTTTTCAACCTCATGCTTACAAACCTTCAATGGTTCCCCATCATTTTATGAATAAAGTTAAAACCTTGATTTTTCATTCAAGGTCTTACTCAAACTGACTCTAACCTATTTTTGCATCTTCAACCCATCCTCATACTGTTCATTATACTTTACAATCTAGCCAAACTCATCATCTACTGAATATGTCCAAAGCCTTTTTGCTTTTAGGCTTTTCAAGTGCTGATTCTTATTTCTGAAGGACTTCTCCTTACCTCTACCATTCCTTTCTGTGGAAATCCTACCTATTATTTAAGACCCAGATCATATGACACCTCCACCCAGAAACTTTTCCTCATTTCCCCTCAACCAAAAGTTATCCCTCTTTGTATGACTTCTACCTTTGAATACTTCTGATTAAAACTATTTGTATTTATAGGATCAAAGAATTTTAGCACTGGAAAGGGCCTTGGAGAACATCTAGTCACTAGATGTTCTTTTCTTAAGGGGGGATTTTTCTGTGAAGTCTGGATTCAGTCAAAGGGCTGCACTTGAGGAACTACAGGGCCACATGTGGTCAGTCTTAAGACTGTAGGTTCCTCACCCCTGACTAGGGCAACCTGCACACTTAACAGATGAATGGAAGGGAAGTAGTTTGGTCTGAGGTGATGCTTTATCTTTCTTATTAGACTCAGTTCCTTGAGGTCAAAGACTCATCTTATACTTTTTTGTATCTCCTCCAACTATTAACTCTCAGATTGAAATGGGATTGGAACAATGCAAAAAGCACATTTAACAAAATGTTTGTTGAATGAACACATTGAGTAGAACCCCAGAACTTGAAGAGACTTCATAAAATTGGCACAGTTCCAAACAAGCTTACTGACCCTGCTGAACAATTGCCTCAGGAGATGGGGGACATCCCATCAATTCCAAAACTCACATTATTATCCAGGCCCCTATCAATTAGTCTTTAAACCTCACTGCATCTCTCAAGCAGTGCTCATTACATATATAGCTATGCAATTTTTAAATAGGTCTGCTATTTAAATCTGTATTTTTTTATTGCCTTTCCAATTACCCTATAAACTCCTTGAGAGGCGGGAATGTCTTCGTGTGTGTGTGTGTGTGTGTGTGTGTGTGTGTGTGTGTGTGTCCCAGAGTGTTTGGTCCAGTGCCTAGCAGAAAAAGGGCTGGGTGGGTATGTTTTGAACGACTAATTGGCCTGTCTTAGGATATGGAACAAAGCAATTTGCAAGGTCTTGACAATCCATTAACCCTGACTTGATCCAGGTTAACTTGTCATTTGATTAGGCTGATTTCCTTTGGTGTTTTTGAAATTTCCCTTTGGATCACTAGAGACACACCCCAGAAGATTGTCTTGTTGGATGGAAACCAGAAGCTGGAGAACTGAGCCAGGGACTGTATAGAACTGAATTCTTAGTTGATACATGAAACCAATAGATGGGGAAGAGAAATTATACCCAGGGAAGGTCTGTACATAGTCTGCTCTCCATTCAGGATACCAATGATTAATGGTTACAGCTCAAAAGCTTACTTGGTGTCTGGCAGAGGACAGAGCCAAGGGCCAGACACATCTTCAGCTCTGTAGGTTAAACTAAGACCCTTAAGAGAACAAAATGATGGTCACAAATGAAATTTATGAGGAAAGAGACTATGAAATATTACTTGGCAAACTACTAGGAATTCTAGACAAAGAGAATTGTGAGCCTGTCCATTATCTAAAAGAGGAGCACAAATAATGATAATAATAATAATAAAAATAATGATAACACCTGACATTATATATATTACTTTAAAGTTTGTGAAGTGTTTTATGAACTTAGTCTCACTTGAATCTCATAACAATCCTGTGAGGTAGGTACTGCATATATCATCCCCATTTTTTAGATGAGGAGACTGAGCCTTAAGTATTTTGCTCTTAATCTTCAGTCAGATATTCTATCCACTATACCAATGGTTCTCATAGTGAAGTCTGAGAAGCCCTGCACGTCCCTGGGATACTTCCAGTGATTCTGTGAGGTCAAAACTATTTTCCTAATAATATCAAGACATTATTAACCTATTTAAAAACTCCTCTCTTTTCTAACTATGTATCTATGTGAGGCTGAATTTTCTTCATATACATCAATTGAAACAACATATCACAACAGATTGAATGTAGAAACAAATATGGAATCTAACTGTTAATATGGAATCTAACTATTAAACCTAACATTAGTGAGATTTGCAAAAATATGTAAAACTGTCATTCTCAGAATTTTTTTGGAAAGTAGTTATTTTCATAAAAACATGTTTTTAGGTAAACATATAGTGGGATTGTTATTGTTTTAAATTAATTGATATTTTAAATTTTAATTTCTGCTTTGTTAACTATCAATAAGTAAAACCCACATAAACAAAAGCCATTCAAGGTTTTCAGTAATGTTTGAGTGTAAAGGATAATTGAATGTAAAGGAGTCCTGAGACCACAACATTTGAGAAATGCTACACTACACAGAATCCTGCTTCACAATCATCTTGTTTGTAAAGTCATGTGTACACCAGTGCTGGTTCTTTGCTACTTTAAGGTGGAAGCCATTAAATCTTGTGTTCCTGTCTGTGGCAACACAATATCTGAAATGTTTCTTGCTGACTAAGTATTTTTTCTTTGACCTGGGACCTCTGGAATCTGATTATAACATTTCTGGGAGTTTTTATTTTGGAGGCAATGGGTGTAGTCTTTCAATTTCTACTTGACCCTCTGGATCTTTGATTCTGGGGGCAGTTTTCCTTGATGATTTCTTGAAACCTGATTTCTACATTCTTTCTTTGATCAAGGCTTTCAGGTAGCCCAATAATTCTTCAATTCTTTCTCCTTGATCTGTTTTACACATCAGTTGTTTTCCTATGAGATATTTCACATTTTGTTCTTTTTCTATTCCTTTGACTTTGTTTTATTGTTTATTGATGTCTCATGTAGTCATTCACTTTCACTTGCCTGATTCTAATTTTTAAGGAATTATTTTTTTCAGTGAGATTTTTGTACCTCTTTTTCCACTGGCCAATTCTGTTATTTAAGGTGCTATTTTCTTCAATAATTTTGTGTGTGTGTGTGTGTGTGTGTGTGTGTGTGTGTTTTACCAATGATTAATTCTCTAATTATAATTTTCTTGCATCACTCTCACCTTTTTTCCCATTTTCTCCCCTACCACTCTTAGTCCTTTTTTTTTTTTTAACTCTTCCAGGAATTTTTGTTGGGTTTGGGTCTAATTAGCATTTTTCTCTGAGGCTTTGCAACTTTTCACATTGTTCTCTTCTTCTGAGTTTATGTCTTGGTTTGCCCTGTCCTCATAGTAGCCTTTTATAATCAAATTCTTTTTCCTCCCTCATTTTTACAACCTATTTCTTTGCCTGAGGGTGAGGAGCTGCCACAAATTTCAGGCTTTTTTGCACCGCTGTTTTCAGAGCTAGTTGGGGGGGGGTCTGCAAGTTTTTGGTGGTATGATCCTGGGAGAGCTGTGGTCACTGCTCTCTATTCTTTACCCAGGAAGGGACCTTGATCCCCTGCAGTCACGAGTTCTAGTGCTCCTCTCTGCCTTGGAACTGGGCCTAGGGCCCTTTCTCCCTTGTGATGGATCCCCAGCACTCCTCTCTTCCCTGGAACAGTGACTCAGAATTGTGTCTCAGCAATAGAATTGCTAGTCAGGGCCAGATATACCCAGAGAGCAAAGGGTCTTCTTTAATCTCTCTCTTTCTTTTTGGAGGGGGAAGGCAAGGCAATTGGAGTTAAGTGACGTGTCCAAAGTCACACAGCTAATAAGTGTGTCAAGTGTCTGAGGCCAAATTTGAACTCTGGTCCCTCTGACTCCAGGGCTGGTGCTCTCTTCACTGCACCACCTAGCTGCCCCTTTAATCTCTTTCTGACCAGTTGTCTTACCACTTTACTTTCTCTCTGAGCTGAGAGCTCCTGAAGCTACTGCTGCTGCTGCTGTGTTTATAGGCTCTGGACAGGCCTGGTGTCACAAACTTCTCCTGCTGACCTCTTATATTTTCTTAGGCTGGAAAATTGTATCCCCTTGACCTTTTATTAGCTCTGCTTCTCCAAAATTTGATTTGAAGTGTTATTTTAAAGTTGTTTGGAGGGGAATGCTGAGAGAGTTCAGCTGGGTTGCTTCTAATCCACTATCTTGGCTCCCTGCCCTCACATTCTAATGGGGGAAGATACCACATTAAAAGGAAACTGAAAATCCAGAGTACTAGTGAGACAGAAGTATGAATGAAGGATGGCTGGCAAGGGGTCCTTCCTTTATCACCTGTTAATTGAAGGAGTTTGACTAGACTTTCCCTAAGATCCAGTTCTAAGTCCTATGAAGCTATTGATAATTAGGTAGACCATGTAAGTATCATCATCCCCATTTTTACAGACCAGGTATCTCAAAGATGTTGAGTGACCTTCCCAATGTCACACAGCTATTAAGTATAAGAGTTGGGGTTAGAACCTAAGATCTCTGACTCCTAAGTCTAATGTCCACCCAGCATAACTATAGAAGTGTCCATGTGGATTTCTCATGTTCTATTGACTCTCCCCAGCATTGACAGTTTGCCAAATTTTAGTACATTTAGAGAAGAAAAACCAGGATGGTGAGATGACCATAAAATGATCCACTTCAGGAGGTGGAGATTTTTAGCCTGGTGAGAATAAGGGAACCATGATAATTATATTTAAACATCTGAAGAGTTATGTGGAAGAGGGATTAGACCTGTCTTGTTTGGTCATAGGGCAGAACAAGCAGCCCTGGACAGAAGTTGTATAGAAGGGGAAAGAAAAAGGGGATAAGCATTTGGATAGTGCCTACTATATGCTAAGCACTTTCAACAAATATCATCTCATCGAATCCTCACAACAACCCCTGGAAGTATGTGCTGCTATCATCTCCATTTTACAATTGAGGAAACTGAGGTAAACAGAAGTTAAGTGACTTGCCCATGTCACACAGTTACTAAGTGTCTGGGGACGGATTTGAATCCAGCTCTTCCTGACTCCAGATTCCAGCACTCTATCCCCTGGGCAGCATAGTTGCCTAGGCAAACTTTGGGGCAAAATATAAAGAAAACATCCCAACAAGTAAAGTTCTTGGGAATTATCATTTGTCTGGGGTGCTGGGAGATCTAGTCACATTCAAGTATGGTTAAAACTCTGTCCCTTCAAGCTCTGAGAGCCTGTGATTCTATGAGGGAAGCATTATCAAGTCCTCTTCCTCCTTCTTTCAAATACATGCACCCGATACCCTGTAATATGGTGGGCTCGTTGTCAAGAGGATCTGGGTTTGAATACTGACATTGCCAATTGTGTTAACATGTGACTGGGAGGAAATTCATCTCATCTCTTCAAACCTCACTTTTCAAATCTGTAAAGTGGGGAGAAGAAGAATACTTACACCACTTTTATCACTAGATTGTGATTGTGTGTGTGTGTGTGTGTGTGCGTGTGCACATTTGTGTTTAACTGTAAAATGCTACTTTTACTCCTTGGACTTCCCAGGGCTGGGGGACCTCTGGCGAGAAATCATATCTTTGTTATTTCCACTCTTTAAAGAAAAGACCTCCTATGCTCTCAAAGGAAAAAAAGGAAACTGCTACATGGGCGAGTCAGACAATCCCAATCCCTCTGCTGTTCTGAAGCATGCCTGGTTCTAGGGTTTCTGATGTTGTCTTGTCTCGAGCTCAGGCAAGAGCCAGTTTAACATCTAGAGAGGTCTGTTGGCTCTGTCTTTGAGGCATAAGTGATTTACCCACCATCCAAACAACAGCAAGGAAAAGAGGACCATACCTTAATATTGTCTTCTGGCCAGGAGTTCAGCATTGTGGCAATGTGGCCTTTGTCATGAATGGTGATAAAGAGCCCACTAAGAAAAGACACATACACACAGAGAGACAGAAACCATGTGGTCAAACCATGAAATGCAATGAGGACCAGCAGCTTAAGCTTGATTTAAGATTAACGTGAAGTATGTACATGGCAGAACCCAGACTTAGATAAATTTCTTCAGGTCTGCAAACCATCCCTTCATATTTAAGAGTCAGATAAAATTTTTAATTTTCAAGAGAAAAAAATTACAAAGAAGAAAAAGGTTGTATCCTGTTGGCATGGGGCACTGTTTTCAAACCTCTGGTTGAAACTCCCCCCAAACATCCACAGAAGCATCGCTAAGGATCTGCTGGAAAGGCTCAAGCAGGGAGATATGTAGATAATAGGATGATAGAAGCAGGGCTAGATGGGACCTCAGAGGCCATCTGGGCTAACCCTAGGTTTTTACAGATGAGGAAACTGAGGCCCAGGGACGTTAAGGTCACACTATAGAAGTGGTGGAACCCAAAAAACAACAACAACAGAGGACTGAACTAATTACTTCTTACAGGCTAATTGGGTTGAAATCTAGACTTTATTGAATAGAGTTATATTTCTGGGAAATATAACTCCAACTCATATGTTATAATAGGATAATCCTATTTATATAAGAGAAGTCTAAGGATTAGGATAAATGGGAAACTATAACTGGGCAGCGACTACTTTTCCGTCAGTGCTGAGGGTCCAGGGGTGAGTAGTGGGGAAATAAGGAAAGTAGAAAAAAAATTGAAAGGACACTATGAAGTAGGAGTTGTACTATGTAATAGGCAAGTCAGGCCTTATTCCCACTTTTGGCTACAGCAACTGCAGGGGAGAAGCTGTGGGTCCTTCTATCTGTTAACCTGGCGCTGTCATTAGCACCAGTCACACTGGCACTGTGTGTACTGGATTAGAATGCTTGATTTTGCATTAGAAAGTCTAAAGTTCAAATCCTGCCTCCAATATGAGGAGGGAGTAACTTCCAGACATAAGGGGAAGACGAGGCAAAGGGACAGTCAGGTGATTAAATGTTTTATAGTACCAAGCCTACTTTATGGTTCCCTCTAGAGTACTTTGGGTATCTTCTCTGCTCTGCTTTGCATTACGTTTCTTTTGTGTGTTCTATCTTGCACTGCTTCCCTACCTCTCCCCTAAGTAGACTATAAGTTCCCTGAAGCAAGAACCATGTTGTTTTTTACTTTTGCACTCTCAGCTCCAGTAATACTTTTGAACTGTGTTCTTTGCAGGGTGTGGAATGACTTAATCAAAAGATGAAAAATGCTGTTAGAATATTTAGTAACCCAAGTTTAGATAGTCTTGTGTGACAATTGTCCTTTCAGAAGAATGAAACAATAAATTAAAAAACATTTTCAAGCACTTACTTCACACAAAGCACTGTGCTAACCTCTGGGGATACAAAAAGAAATGTGTGACAGTTTCTGCTCTCAAGGAGCTTACATCCTAACGGGGGAGACAATACAGCTAGGAGATTTCAGTGGCAAGTCATATGGAGAGACCCAAAGGTCCCCTGGGTACACTGGCAAAGTGCATGGTAATGCAGCTTTTAAACATCATTTCCCCTGGTGGAACCATATTGATTTCTGATATTAAATTGTTTGCAGTGCCAAGGATTTTGGTGGCAAAAATTCTCTATTTCGAGTCTGTAGCTGGGGCTGCTAAAGAGGCTATGCTACAATTGCTGCAAAGGGACTTGACAGGTTGAATCTCTAAGATTTGCTCCCATGGTAACAGACACAAAATTACCTCAGTGGGCCAGTGACGAAGCCAAAGCTCTTCCAAAACAAAGCTTCAGGGACCTAGTCTTGAAGTCCTAAAGATCCATTGTAATTTCTAGTTGTGTCTGTTTCAATCCTCTTTCCCTGAAAGGGGCCAAAGTCTCTTCCATAATGATATCTTATGAAGCAATTATTTTGATGGTCCCCTCCCAACTTTTAGATACCGGGAATCGCTATACAACCTTGAGACTAGAGAAGGCAGGAGAGAACAAGGGTGCCTTGGAGGTGAGCTAGCTGAATGCACACCCTGGAGCCTGGCTCAGGAGTTATCAGTTAATGGCTACTCATTGGAAAACATGACAATGTAGAGATATTAGGTCTCACTTTTGCTTTCCAGGCACAGAACGTTTTGAGGATGAAGCTGCGCAATCAGATATCTCTCCAAGGCAAAGAATTCCTCTGAGTAATGAGATCAACAGTGCAATTCAAGACCGTGTATTGTTCTGCTGAGCTATTCACCACTCCTAGCATTAAAAGATGCTCATTTAGCACAGAGTAACTCATTGGAATCATGGTGTATGAAAACACTAATTGGAAAATTTTTTAAATTATATAATTTATCCACCAATTGTTTCTCCTACTTTTTCCCCTGTTTCCTTAAGAAAACTCATTTTTTAATATGGAGAGTCAAAATAGAACAAAAACGTATTAAGCTGCCAACCTATGAAATCTATAGAATATTGGACTAGAGAAGACCTTAGAGGTCATTCAGCCAATTCCCCTTCCCTAAGCATGACTCTCTTTTACAGAATCCTTCGTTAGCTGCTTATATACACACAGAACTCGCTTCCTTACCAATCAGTCCTTTCTATTGTCAGATAGTTGTCATCATTAAGGGGTTCTTCCTTGTATCAAACCAAAATTTATTTCTGAGTTCTACCCTTTGTGGCCAATACAAATCACCTTTCCACACTTTAGCTCTTCAAATATCTGAAATCATTTAAAAATGTCCCTCTCTTTCCCCACGAGTCCTTCTCTTTTGTAGGTGAAACATCTTCATTTCCTTCAAATGTTGCTCATATGATTTGATTTTGAGTCTGTTCCATATCTTGGTCACCTTTCCCTTAAAACTAAGCTTGCCAAGGAGTGGCTAGGTGGTGCAGTGAATAGAGCACCTGCCCTGGAGTCAGGAGGACCTGAGTTCAAATCTGGCCTCAGGCACTTAACACAAAAACTAGCCATGTGACCTTGGGCAAGTCACTTAACCCCCAACTGCCCTCCAAAAAAAAAAAGCTTGCCAACAGACATCCTAACATTTTTTAAAATATTATGTAAAATGATCAAATAGAAGAAAACAAACATTAACCTAGTCCTTTAAAAATTATACTTTTCCCCCACAATAACCCTTTGTGATAGGAAATATCAGTTATTTCCATTTTACAAATGAGAAAACTGAGGTTTAGAGAAGTTCAGATCAATTCTATGAAAGTAACATTTATTAAGCATTTACTAAGGACTCTGTACAATGCATTTCCTATATACTCTATACTATGCTGAGGGCAGCTAGGTGGTGCAGAGCATAGAGTGTCAGTCCTGGAGTCAGGAAGACTCATCTTCTTGAGTTCAAATCTGGCCTCAGATACTTACCAGCCCTGTGACCCTGGGCAAGTCACTTAACCCTGTTGTCCTCAATTTCCTCATCTGTAAAATGAGCTGGAGAAGGAAATGGCCAAACCACTCAATATCTCTGCCAAGAACATTCTAAATGAGGTCACAAAGAATTGGATGTGACCGAAAAATGACTAAAACAAAAACAAATACACTGCAGATAAAAAGACAAAAGCAAAAAAAAAATAGTCCTTGCCCTTGAACTCAGGAATCTTCTGACTTGGAGTCTAGAATTCTTTCTATTATACTGTGCTGATGAATAAAATATGATCTGATATAATAATAACAATGTGATACTTAGAGAAGAGATTGGGAAAAAAAGACTATAATGAAGATGAAGGTGCGTGAGGTCAAAATTGACTAATTAACACAATACTTTAATACAATAACATTAATACAGTAGTGATTAATGGATGGATGTCAAGTTGGAGTTGGGCATCTGGTCAAATTACACATGGCTCTGCTTGTGGCCTAGTTCTGTTGAATATGTTTTTTTCATAAGTGACTTGGATGAAAGCATAAATAGTATGTTGATTAACCAAATCTGTGGATAAAACCTACAGGAGTACATTGGATGACAGAATTGGGATCCAAAAATATTTGGGGAAGCTACAGTAATGGATAAAGGTTAACAAAAGCACATTTAATAAAAATAAATATAAAATACTACATGATTTAAAAAAAATCAACGGTATGAGTACAAGATGGCGGACTTGTGGCTAGACTGAAGTTTATGTGAAAGTGGCTTACGGGTTTTAAGTAGACCACCCGTTCAGTATGAGTCAGTGGTGTGATGTAAGCTGCAAAAAAAGGTTCATTTGAGCTTCTTAAATACTTCCAAATAGCTGTGATTTTAATCATTTACTTGCATTGCAACCGTTTCCACCCCTTAACAGACAAACCTCAGAAGTTCCTGTCATCAAAAAAACGTATCCCTTGGTGGCCAACTTTATGATGAGGGCCCTCTCAATTACTCCTTCTATTACAGACACTTTGTCTTTCCAACTTGGCAATACCTTCCAGAGTTAATATAGATAATACTATATATATAATAATAATAATACCTGCCGTGTTAATATAGATTTTGACAACCCAGAGTCTCTACATTATAAGTAGACTTTAGCAAGGAAATCCAATCTTAGGCTGTATGAATAGAAGTACTCAAGGTGGGGTGTGGGGGAGTCCCACTGCACTGTGCCCAAGTCAGACCACATCTGCGGTAGTAAGTCCAATTCAGGTGTTACATTGTAGAAGAGAGGAGAAATGTGTGCTGGAGTGTGTCTGTAGGATAAAGTCCAGTACAAGGTGGGAACTTGACATCATGCCACTCCCTCACATATATTATTTGGGGGAAAAAAGTTGTGGATGTAACCTGGAGAATAAAATATTTAGGGGTAGAGAAAGGGAGACATGGTAATTTTCAAACATTTGAAAGGCTGCCAAATATAAAAGGGGTAGTACTTACTCTCCTTGTTCCCAGACCACAGACTAGAATCAATGGGTGAGCTACAGAGGGGTAGATTTTGATCCAAAATAAGAAAAAACTTTCAGTAATTAGAACTGTCTCTCCCCTCCTTCCCCATGCCCTAATGGAATGCGTTGCCTCATAATGAGTTTGCCATAACTAAAGTTTTCTCTTTTTTTTTTTTTTCTTTAAAGTCTAGCTCAATAATGTGTTAGGAATTCTGTAGAGGGAATTCATGCTTTGAGTAGGAGGTTAACTGGGTGACCTCCAAGGCCCTTCCAACTCGGAGATTATCTATCCTTGTTTTTATATACAAGGGCGTGTACAAGTCAAGTTACAATGTGACTTTCTGTTCTGAGCATGCTATTTAAATAGGCCCTATAGTGCTGGTCTTTTGGCAATACAAATAAACATCCATTTCCTTTTTTTCCCCCCTTAGGCTCTATAAGTTTGGGTTTTTATATGCTGGTTTTTCTTAAAACAGTCTTCCTATAACTTCCCTGCCGCTTGAAGTTAGGTCCAAGTCCAAGCCCACTGTGGTCACAGATGGATATATCTTTCCCCAGACAGCGTCCATCCCCTTTTACAAAGCATCAGTGGATGTGCCATATGAGAAGGCTATTGAGGTGATTACCATATCTGTGGTCAGGGCACTCCTTAGCCAGTTGCCCTTTGTGCATGCTGGAAGGACTGGCTGGCCTGAAAATGGGTGGGCCACGAAAAGCACAATAGAAACCGCATCCTGAGCCCTGATTTCAACATGTAGGCCCCACTAGGAGGAAGGGAGTTGTCCAAGATGAAAATAAATGGAAAACAATAAAGAAGGTACAGATTTTCCTCTCCACATACCCACCTCCTTCTAGTTATCATTCCCAATAAGAATTTTCTCAAGGCTTTAAAACTGTTCATATATATTTCATTTATTCTTTGTGTAACCCATGTGTTATTTGGGCCAAAATTCTTAACATTATGGGCCTGGGTTTAATTTCATAAAATTTCCCACAAATACCTATGGTTTGTGCTCCTGCTTATGGAAATTGTAGGAATCATCACTATGCAACTCGTTTTGCTGACTCCAAAAAGACCTTTAGCTCCTCGATAAGCACTGAAGATAAAAAGACATCAAATATAGGCTGGCTGCCTTTTTTTTCAAACTAAACCAAAAACAAATGCAGAATGGACTTATACCTGAGACTAATGACAGTCAAAAAATCCTTCTCCACCTTCCCACAAGGTACTATACAGTTTTTACTTTCAATACTATTCTTTGTGACTTTAGTCATTAAGATGTCAATTAAACCCCCATTTTATGTTGGGACCCACCTTTCTCATTGGGTCAAGACCCTGGGGTTGCTAGAAGATTGAATTCTTCACATAGAAACCTTCATAGTCAACCTGATTCACATTATAATTAAAGAACAACACTTCTCCAAGGCGTGGCTCTTCTTGGATCACATGGTTCTCTGCTATGGCAATCTCAGCCCAGCTCCCTGCTTAACTGTGGGTTCATTTCTTTTTCCTCTTCCTTTCATCACAGCTGTCGCTCCTGAGCAAGAGGGACACATAGACACAGTGGCCTACAAGTTCCACTCTCCTCAACTGCCCCCTGGTCTGCAGAGGGTACTATGACTGTCCATTAGAGCCAGTCTTTCTGTCGCTGTTTTGATGTCCTCTGACTCTGAGATCCTTGATGCATCTGGTTCCACATAGGGTCCTGTGGATACACAGGCCTCCCTCCAGCTTCCCATGCAGCTCAGTATTTCCACCTCTTTACTTCAAGGTCATGTGTATTATATCTAGAAACAGGTCTCTTCTTTGACATGTACCCCATGAATCTCTTAGGAGAGAAGAGGGGCTGCTCCAAAGAGTCAAGAGGAGGTTCTCCCCTCTACATAATGGCTAGCATTTACATAGCAGTTTCAGGTTTGCAAAGTGCTTTGTAAATATCTCATTTTATACTCAACAACTCTGAATGGTTAAGCACCAATATTATTAATCTGTAAAATTAGCTGGAGAAGGAAATGGCAAACCACTCTAGTATCTTTGCCAAGAAAATGACCTTGGGATAGATAGATGGCAGTGACTAGAGCACCGGTCCTAGAATCAGGAGGACCCAAGTTCAAATCCGGCCTGAGATACTTGACCCTTACTAGCTGTGTGACCTTAGGCAAGTCACTTAACCCCAACTGCTCTGTTTTTCCCCCCTCCAAAAAAAAAAATAAAATGACCTCAAATGGGGGTAATCCCCTCCCCTAATGTGCCTGCTACAGTCCATTGTGGCAAACTATAGCATGGAGCTCAGAGTCAGAAAACATAGCACAGGTCCAGGAGTCTCAGTTAGAATCCAAGATTCTCACAGTAGGAATGGAGCTCTCCTGTTCTACCCTGACAATCCTAGCACATGGTTACTCAGCATTCCAAGCTGTGTGACTACAGACAGGTCACTTCCAGTTGTGGGGGGGAGCCTCAGTTCAACTCTCTTTTGCAAAATATGGCTAAGACCTGCATACCTGCTTCACAGGGTTTTTGTGGGGATAAAATCAGGTATGAATGTGAAGGGCTCTGTAACCTATAACCTGCAGAACCCGGTCTTTTGTGTATGTAGGTAATAGCAGGCCTGCATAGTCAGCCTCTGTTCCTCCTTGCCCACCAGTCTTTGTTTTCAGTTATATTCTTCCAGTCTGTGGGAAAAAGCAATGAGTCTACTGAAAACAACAGTACCTTAAACGAGAGAAACAATAACATCCTATCTTATGCTACGTAGGCATCTGGGTGGCAGAGAGCATAGAGCACTGGACCTGGAGGCATAAAGACCTGAGTTCAGATCCTGCCTCAGACACATAATAGCTGTGTAGATCCTGGGTAAATCATTAATCTCTATGTATCTTATTTCTTCATCTGCAAAATGAGGGTAATATTGGTGCTTAACCACTCAGGGTTGCTGTGAGTATAAAATGAGATAATATTTACAAAGCACTTTGCAAACCTGAAACCGCTATGTAAATGCTAGCCATTATTAATATTGTAATTATTGCATATTACTACAGTTAAAGAAAGAAGAAAGGATGTGTTTTAGTCATAGTTACAGTCCTTTTAGATATGTGCTCTAAAAGGTTATGCAATAGTATCACATTTCTGGATGAGTTCAAGGTTATGGTCCTTTGAAAGGAATTTTCTTGGTAAACTGATTCTGCTGGAAAGAAAGAATGGATGTGAAAGTTGATTTTAACATGCTATGCTCTGCAGAACTTCCATGTAGGGGGTCTGAGGTCTTTTCCAGATTCTACAGGCAAAACCAGGTGGGCTGAATTTCTGCCTGGGAGGAAAAATACATAGTGGAGGTTAGAGATTTCACCAAGGCTTCATGCAGAGGCAGCACCAGATAAGCAGAATGAAGCAGATGGGAGCTCATTGCATGACCATTTAACTTTGATGAGCATCAGTTTTCTTATCTGTAAAATGGAAATAATAATAATACTTTTATTATTATTACTTTCTAATCCGTTAATGGATTTCAAGATGCCTATACTATCTGCTTCACAGAGTTAATTTTTTCATTTGTTTTTCTGTCGTGACTCTTCCTGATCCCACTTGAGGTAATTTTCTTTTTTTCTTTTTCTGGAGGGGGGAAAAACAAAGCAATTTGGATTAAGTGACTTGCCTAAGGTCACACAGCTAGTAACGGTCAAGTATCTCAGGCCAGATTTGAACTCGCATCTTCCTGACTCTAGGACCGGTACTCTAGTCACTTTGCCATCTATCTACCCCAAGGTCATTTTCTTGGCAAAGATACTGGAGTGGTTTGCCATTTCCTTCTCCAGCTAATTTTACAGATTAAGAAACTGGGGCAAACAGGATAAAGTGACTTGCCCAGGGTCTCATAGCTAGTAAGTGTCTGAAACTGGATTTGAACTCAGGTCTTCCTGACATCAGGTCTGGTGTTCTATCCACTGTTCCATGTGTTTTACAAACATTATCTCATCTGATCCTCAAAAACAACCCTGTGAAGTAAGGGCTATTATTATTATTATCATTTTTATTATTATATATTATATATAGTCATATATTACTACTACTACTACTATTATTATCCATATTGTAGCTATGAAGAAGTTGAAGCTAGAAGAAGTTAAGGGATTTGCCTAGAGTCAAAGAGTTAAGGTGTCTGAGGCAGGATTTGAATTCAGGTCTTTTGACTTTACTTCTGGCGCTGTACCTGCTGCACTACTCAGCAGTCTCATGCTTGAAACAGACTCCCCTGGAACAGGTCAAAACCTATTCTGAATGAATGCCTTCATTGTTCCATGTGGCCTTGCCCAGGTCCTTCCATAGACCTTCCACATTGGAGCTGCCCAGTGTGGAGTAAACTTCCCTCCGATTCTCTTAATACTGCGGGTTTCCAGGGCAGACACAGCCTGGGACGTACATCTGCTGTCTCTCAGTCTTACTAGATGACCAGCCCCCTAATCCTTTTCTAGGGTACAAATCCTTTTATCTACTTACTGGAGTTTTAAGTAAGCAGTGATTCTCACCATCTCGGATAGGATAGGGCTATTTGCTCCCCTGGACGTAAGAAAAAAAAAATCTAAAAATGTTGCCTGAACTTCATGAAAGTAACTGTAGATAAAGTCTCTTCGCTAATAAGACGCTGTAAATGACATTAGTATCTCCTGCTTCCATCAAGGCCTGCGAAAAATCCCTTTCAGGTTTTTTTTTTTAATTCAGTTATCCGAGAAAAAGAAAAACAAAGATAAGGTTCACTTAGCCTCAGAGATCTGGCAGTCAGAGAAATAGACTCTTACTCTTAGGCCTTATCTCAGGCCTTTAGTCAAGCTGCGTTTAGAAAGTTCTCTTCAATTAAAGAAAGAAAGAAAAAACCCCATTCAAATAGGCAACATTTATTTAGGTCACTTGGCACCTATTCACCCCCCAAAGGAAAAAAAAACAAGGGGGGAGTTAATTAAAAAAGGTCAGTGACATTTGGAGAACCACTCAGGCCTGAATCATTATGAGGGACATATACTTTCAACCCTGTATGGAACAAAGCCTCTCTGTTGACGATAAAGCTGCCATTCCATGCATTTTTGGCTGTAAAGAAAGCACCGTCCACTTACTGACTGCCCCAGGCTGACAATGGAGTAGCTATTTTTAAACCACAGAGGCACTCAGGGAGTAAACAACCCAGTAGGAGAAATTAAGTCTGATGAACTTATTTAGGGTCTTCTAGGCTTACGACTCGCCTACCTATGTGCTCTGTTATGCCCTGTGGAAGGACGAATGGCATTATATCCTCCTATACAAAATACAATCCTTGCCCGTTAGGAGCTTAAAATCACACTCTTAATTGCTGCCAGTGAAACAGTGAAATGTCCTTCTTGGGAGTTAGGGACAGAGTGTTAGTAGATAACTGTATGGTAAGAGTTAGTGTTAGTAGATATCTGTATGTTAAGTGTTAGTAGATAACTGTATGGTAAGAGTTCAGTCATAAGAATTTTCTTATGACTGAAGTATACAAAAGCCTGAGTCCTGGCCGTTGGTTTCCCTGTTAGGCTATTTAAGTTAGCCCGAGCTTCAGGACTCTTTCTGTGCTTCCTAATTAAGAAGAACTGAGCTGGGTCATCATCAGCTGCCTTGACCTATGTCTTGCTGCTGGACCCAGATTACTCTGGAGGAGAAAATGAGATTGGTGACTTTGCACAGCCCTGCCTCACTTAAATCCAGCTCACTTGCATGTCAAGACATCACCCTCCTGATGTCATTGATCCTCTTTGAAAATGAAAGACAAAAACCAAGATGCTCTGACAAATACAGTGAGTCACTTTTAATTTTATTTCCTTTTCTTTCAACCTTTGCCTTATCAACTATTATATCATGGAATCATAGACCCCAAGAGAGGACAGGAGAAGGGAGTTTCAGACATCATCTGGTTCATTACCCTTACTTTACAGGTAAGAAAGAGAGGCCCAGAGGGATTAAGTACTTTGCTGAAGGTCCCACAGGTAGTAACTGTCAGATCTAGGATTTAAAACCATTGCTACACCCTTTGTACCACCTTGCTTCACCTCTACACCATCTCGTTTAGCCTTTTTTCCAAGGGCCAAATTTCCTTCTATGCTATCCTTGATAAGTGGTCATCAAATAGTTGCTGGAATACTTCTAGTGATAGCCAGCTTATGGCTTCACAATATAACCCATTCCACTGATGACTACCCTTTTGGGAAATTCTTTTCTAGCAAGCTGAAATCTGTCTTCTCATAACTTCTCCGCATTTATCTTATCCCTGACCTTTGGAATTATGAAGAACAAATTTACACACTTTTTTACACAACAACACTTCCCATGTGTGAAGATAAGTCTCCCTTTCATTTTCTCTTTTTTAGGCTATGTATTTCTGGCTCCTTATGTAAGAGTGTTCCTTGACCCTTTATCATTTAGCTTGTGGTCCTCTACGTTCTCCCTCTCTCTCTTAAAATGTGGCTGAATTATATACAATTTTCCAAATGTGCTCTGATTGGCACAGAGCAGAAGGGCTATTTCATGTTGTCTAGACACTAGATTTCTATAATGCAGCCTAAAATCGAATTAGACTTTTAGGAGCCTCATTATTTGACTGGCTCATATAAAACACTGAGTTTCTTCAGCTGTTCCTTCTATGACACAGTTTCATTTCTCACACTCTAGTTCATCCTCCATTTGGCTGCCATAGTGATCTTCCTAAAGCACAGGTCTGCCCACGTCACTCCCCCCATTCAATTTTATAAACTTTAGTGGCTCCCTATCATTTCCAATTTAAAATATAAAATCCTGTTTGTTCTTCAAAACCCTTCATAACCTGTCTTTCTCCCTATCTTTCTAGCCTTATGCCTTACTCAACTTCCCTCCATATAAGAGGTGACTCAAAGATGTAGACCTTCTTACTGCTCCTGGAACAAGACATTCCATCTCCTGAGTGGGCGTTTTCAGTGGCTGTCCTCTATGCCTGGCTTTCTCTCCTTCTTCATTTACACCTCCTGGCTTTGATGGCTTTTTTCAAGGTCCAGTTAAAGTGCCACCTTCTAGATGAAGCCTTTCCCAATCCCTCTTAATGCTAGTGCCTTCCCTATATCAAGCTCCAATTTATCCTGTATACATCTTGATTTTACATAATTATTTTCATGCTGTCTCCTCCAGAGAGAGTTCCTCAGGAGCAGGGACTTAAAAAAAACCCAACCATTTCTTTGAATCTTCAGTGCTTAGCACTTTAATAAATATTTACTGACTTACTGAATGACATGTGGAGATACACTGTGGTATAATGGATAGAGCTGACATCAAAGCTAAGTCCTACCTCCGACATAGTGGCTATGTGACTTTTGGCAAGTCACTTAAACTTGTAATGCTCTAATATAATGAGATTAAGGTACTGAGAAAGTACCAATTTGCATTGTTGGTGGGAATTTCCTCACCTAGAAGTTTCTTATACCAATGAAATCACATTGTAGAGATTCAGAGTTGGAGGAAACTTTAGAGATCACCCTAGTCCCTCATTTTACACATGTAGAAACTGAGACGCAGAAGAGTCCAATCACTTGCTTACTGTCATATAAGAAGTAAGTGACAGAGCAGAGGTTCAAACTTAGATCCTCTGGCTTGAAACACAAGATGCTTTCTACTCAACTAGATTGAGCTTTGCTATTTTTGTTATTCATCCAGACTGATCAAATTCAAAGTTTATGAATAATAATTCCCAAGTATACCAATTTGATGGTACAATACTAAAAAAATGCTATGAAACACCAAAGAAATATTGGTGCTTCCAGAAAATTCTTCCATAGCTAAGGAGGATGTTGGTCTTTTCAAGAAAGGAACAACTATGAAGTTGGCCAAGTCTATCTTCAGGTCCTTTCTGTTCTATTCTCCTCTCCATTGGCTACATAGGGTGATCATTTACAGAATGCCAACAGGTCCCAACTTTCCAAACTTACTCTTTTGGGCAGAAGGGTAGGGATAGGACCTATTGGCATAAGGGACTCCATGAATGATGAAGTAAATGCCTTTTATCATCGCAGAATCATACTTTCTGAGACTTGGACAATTGCTAAAGTGGTGCAGTGGATAGAGTCTTCCTGAGTCCAAATCTGGCCTCAAACACTTATTAGCTGTCTGACCCTGGCCAAGTCACTTAACTTTCCTTGCCTTATTTTCCTCACCTGCAAAATGAGCTAGAGAAGGAAATGGCAAATCACTCCAGTATCTTTGCCAAGGAAACCCCAAATGTGGTCACAAAAAGTTGGACATGACAAAACACCTAAACAACAGAGATGAGAATAGAACCTAGGATTTAATTGGTAAAGGAAACTCCCCTGAATGAAGGAATAAATCGCTTTTACCAACGCAGAGCCATACTTTCTGAGACTCAGAGAACTGCCTGTAGTACTGAGATGTTAAGTTACTTTCCCAGGGTCATGCTGCTAGTATATGCTGGAGGTGAGATTTGAACCTAGGTCTTCCTGGTTCCAAGACCAACTCTCTACAAGCTGAGTCATGCCCCCTCTTCAGCAAAATGATACCAAAATAACAATCAGTGATATGTGGTGCTTCAAGATTTACAAAATGTTTTCTGTCTGCATTTGAAATCAGAGGATTTTAGTAAATGTGACCACCACTCACTAGCTGTGTGAACACAAGCAAGGCACTTAACCTCTGCCATCCTGAGTTTCTTTAACCATAAAATGGTAAGAATACTTGTGATTCCTTACTTACAGGGTAGATTTGAAGATAAAAGGCTATAAGGATGTGTGTATGGTTATATATATCTATGTCTATATCTATATCCATATTTGTATCTATATCATCTATATCTAAATCTATATCAAAATCTATATCTATATCTATATCTAAATCTAAATCTATATCTATATCTCAGACGTAGAGCTCGAACATGCCTTGGAGGCTACCCGATCCATCCCCTTTATTTTATAGATAAGGATATTGAAGCCCTTGGGAGGTAGTAAATGTTAGGGGCCAGATCTGAATCTAGGGAACTCTTACTTAGCCCAGGGATGGGGAAGCTGTAGCCTTGACGCCACAGGTTCCCCACCCCATATCCAAATCCAATATTTTCTTCATTACGTATTATAGTACACTATGTAGTATTGCCACTAAAAGTATCATAAACCATAAAGTGCCATATAAATGTGATTTACTTTTATTATCAACAGATGTGTACTGAGTATCAACTATGTACATGCCTTCTTTCTTCAGCATGCTCTGTATAGTTGGTGAAGGCAGCAATCAAATAATTACTCTTGAGTAATGACTGGTAATGATGGTCCTCCCAATTTGTCTATTGATTTAGTGATAACGGTATCTATATATTATAAATGAGTACCCCCTTCCTCTATCACTTAGAACAGGGCTCTCTGCATGGTAGTTGACCAGTGAATATTTAGAAGATGAGTTTACAGAAATGATGATTAAAACCTCCATTTTAATAGCAATTCCATAACCTCTAAATGAAAAAAAAAATAGGCTAAGACATTAGAAACCCTGGATTCTCCTCCCAGTCTTGCTATTTGGGAGTTTTGTGACACTGGACACTTTATTACTATTTACCTCAGTTTCCACAGCTGAAAAATGGGGATGCTGATACCTGCCCTCCTCTTCCCTGCTGGGATTTTGTACAGTTTCCAGAGAAGTCTGCAGAATACTACTAAGCTCTTTGGAAGATGGGATGCTATTGACATACAATAATACTTACATGAGATTCTAAATTCTTTATTAACTAAATGTCATATTTTTTAAGTCAACTATTTCAAATGCTGTGCCTACTACTTTTGTGACCCTGTTGATGATGAGATGCTACTTGGCAGAGAAGCCAAATACTTGAGATAAATTCCAAAGGGAAGGAGAAATTTCTTCATCTGTTCTCTGTGAATAGAAAGGTTCCTGATAAGGTAGACAAGTAGATAGATGTGGAAAATGTGGAATTCATTAAGAGGCCTGATTACACAGCAGAGCTGAGAAAGAATGCCCTCTATCTCCAAATACATCACATGGCAAAGCTGAAGAAGAATGCCCTCTATCTCCAAATGCATCACTTTCTGACTAAATTATTTGTAACCGTGAGGAAAAAGGCCACGTCCATGGAAATTTCAGCCGAAATTGATATTGGAGCCCAAGTAGAAAATCAGCTCAAAATCACAAAATTGTAATTGTGGTGCTCACAGATGATTCTTATCAAGACTGAGAAAGGTCAATGTGGTTTCAGCTGTTTGTTGAAAATGAAAAAAATGTGCCAAGAAATGCAGAGAGTTAGTGGAAAGCAATTATTTTTTTTAAAGCAATGCATTTACTTTCCAAAAACAATAATCAAGAAACCTTGTGGTCTTCTCTTTTCCCGAGTAGCCACACTTAACACTAGTCGTATTCTATTAACACTGCAAGTCTGGAAGTAGCTTTACAGATGGCCCAATTTCTAAAATAAATGAAAATTTTCCTGTAGTCTCTAAGGGTTCTGGTTGCTCTAGGCCTTCAAGGCAAATGACAATGTTCATTTGTTCTCTTGTTCTGTCTCTGTCTCTCTGACTGTTGTAACAAGAATTTCTTAGTTTTTCAAATGTAAATGATTGTCAAATTGAAGAGATCCTTTTTTGGTATTAGCTTCTATTCGGACTCAAAAGCATTCCCAATGAGTCACCTGTTTACAAGTATATGCAAGATACCGAGAGAACTTCGCTTTTTTTTTTTTAAGGACTATCTGTTCATTTTCCCACAGCAAACCTGGGGAGGAGTTTCCACATTTTTTCCACTGAGTTATAAATTATTGCAATCTTCTCACTAAGCCACAGAGAATCTTTGGAACCCCACTACAGGGAAAAATCCAGGGCCCACAAGAACAGGGAAGGCATGCTTCTGGGTTGCATTCTCTCATATTTACGAGGCAATTCCACTGTTGGACATAATGGTTTTTTTTTATCTCCAAGCAATTTGTAAGCGGAAGAGCCCGACTACATTAATATATCACATAAACATTTCTGAATTTCTTGTTGTGTATTAGTCATGAAAGCTAGAATTTAATAAGAGAGACTGAAATGCTGTTTTCAAAGAGAACAAAAGTTCACTGTAAAAACATATGCTTAAACACAGGGGACTCTGACAATTGAAAGCAAATGCAAGAGGCAGCTATGGACCAGGAATCAGATGTTTTTAAAAGGTTCACACAGTAACTAAGAGATAGAAGGGGTCTGACTAGGCTTACAGTTTTTCATGCGGCCTCCAACAACGTAAATGCCATTGCCAGGAAAAAACCTAGTGTTGCTTTCAACTGTCAACGTCAAAGGAAACAGAGACGTTATTAAATTGTTTTCTCTCTTTAGACCTCAGTGTCTTTACCTAGAAGCACAGATGGGGTTGGCTGGATGATCCTCAAAGTCTGTTTCAGTTCTGAAGTTTTGTGATTCCATGATTCAAACCCTAACTCCGCTACTTACCACCTATGTGACCTCAGGCAAATCACTTCAACTTTCTGTGTCTTGGTTTCCTCATTTATAAAATTAGTGGGTTGGAAAGCTGTAATGTATGATCATATATATGTATGACCTGTGGTCCTATGAGCCCATGTGATTTAAATTAAATTAATAATTTAATTAATTATTAAATTATTAATTAAAGTGTCTCCTCTCTAAAATATTCCTGAGAATTACCATATAGGTCACACACACTCCCTCCCCTGGTCAGACCAAACCTCCATGAGGGCAGGGCCTCTCTCTAATCTAAACTCTATTCCTTCCATGTCACCTAAGTATAGTGCTCTGCAGGTAGAAAGAGCCTAATAAGTGTTCACTGAATGAATTTATAAAGACCTCTAGTAGTTAAGTCTATTGCTCACAAGTTAGCCTATCCGTCCTTCCCTTGGCCCTTGTACTCATTCAGTGACCTTCATATCTCTTTTCTCCCTTTCACTGAAAAGTTTCTTGAAAATGTGGTCTGTACCCGAAAGCTCCACTTCTTTATTATTCTATTGTCTACCTTTGCAATTATCTTCTCCCCTCATTTATCTTAATCACTAATAACTTCCTAATTAGCACATCCAATTAACTTTTTCATCCCTCACCTTCTTTGATATCTTTGAAGTATGTGACACTGTTCTACATTCCCTCCTTTTGGATGCAGTCTTCTCCATTGGCATTGGAGTGTTCCTGTCTCCTGGTTCTCTTCTCTCTTCTTCCCTAATCACTCCTCTTTATCTCATTTGATGATCAAAAGAGATAGTATTTGTACGTACCTGGTACATTGTAGCTTATTCCCTTCCCTCTCTCTTCCTTCTCTTTTTTTTGCCCTTCCTCTTCAACCTTTTTCCAACTTTTAAGGTGCGTGTTCCATAAAGTTCCACCCTTCCTCTCTTCTCTCTTTCTTGCTACACTCTTTTTCTTTGGCAACAACATTTATTCCCATGCCTTCACAGCTTCCTGGTTCGGTAGAATGGAAAGAGCACTAACTTTGGAGTCAGAAAGACTTGGGTTCAAATTTGGCCTCTGGCATTTTCCAGTTATGTGACCACGTGGAAGTCATATAACATCTGTCAGTCCTAGTTTCCTCATATGTATCCTGGAGGAGAATAATACCTGGAATTCCAATTTACCAGGTTGTTATGAGGCTTAAATGAGAGAATGTACGAGAAAGTGTTTTGCAAATCTCAAAACTGCTTTACAAGCTCTTATGTTATTCTCATCTCAGATTTTATGGAGTTCAGAGAGAAATGAACCTGGGACAAATGACTGTTTTCTTTTTCTTTTATGTTCAATGTTCAGTGGACTGTTGTCTAATTGGATTTTTTATAAAACTTCCTTTTTATAATTGAATAAAAGTGTTGGTATGTGATCTCAACTTCTGTGGGCTCACTGAAAACATCCTTGGGACATCATCAGCAACAGACAGCATGACAAAGAGGATATATACTTCATCTTGTTTGCTTGTAGTTTTAATTGATTCAACAAGGTCTCTATCTTTCCATTCCGCTGAATTTGGAGGTTATTATTATTATTATTACCATTACTATGATGACTACGTTTCTAGCCCTGATCTAGGCTCCAGATAGACATCTCTAGCTGAGTATACGACTTTACTTACTTAAATGCTCTATAGTACCTCAAACTCAATGTGTCTGAAATAGAACTTGTGATGCATTTTGCATAGTGTCCCAAAAGTCTTGAGATAGTCTTAAGCTATTAAAAAATTTTTTTTAATGCACTGAGACTTTTGGGACATCCAAATATTTATCTGCATATGTGTTGTATATATGCTGTATTTGACTGTAAGACTGATTGAGGCAAGGAGTATGTCTCATCTGTATATACAGGACTCTGCATATGGTAGACAGCTATTAAATGCTTGTGTAATTGAATTAAATTGTTGAGTGACTCTAGGCCTGGATAATTAAACTCTGGAGTGTCATGCACAGGGAAAAAATAGGATATGATTAGACATGAAAACTGATAATACTTAAGAATTATATTGGCCACTGGTAAGAGATGATGTGCTCTTACTGAGTTTCAGCTTGTTAAAGTGTCTGTTTTCCTATAACTTATCCTGAAGGTCACTATTAATAAGAAACAAGATAGTGCATAGAGAAGAGTAAGTTGCAATTGTTCCTAAGATAGAGAAATTCAATGAGTGGCACCCACAAATTTGTTGCTGGCTATTCCATGTGCTGGTTAAGACTGGGTCAAACATGTACTCAGATTAATTTTCTTTTGTCACATTTGTCATAATTAATTAAGTATTGGTTTAGAGGTCAAATAATTTGTTTTTCTTTTCTCTACTTATGGAGAAAAGAGCAACATCATCTAAGCCAAATTTAAAAAGATAAATCAAATAATACTAAAGTACTCTATTAAATCTGACTCTTAATAGAAGCAAATGTATGCAATATAATACAGATGGAAATAATTCTTCTTTTTTTTGGAAGGGGGAAGGCAGGGCAATTGGGGGTAAGTGACTTGCCCAAGGTCATGCAGCTAGTAAGTATTAAGTGTCTGAGGCCACATTTGAACTCAGGTCCTACTAACTCCAGGGCCAGTGCTCTATTTACTGTGCCACCTAGCTACCTCAAGACTGAAATAATTCTATACTATCTTGCTCACTAAAGTCAAGTTTCATCTATTACTGCTTATCACAATTATAGTCCTCCTTACCAATTTCTCCTCATTTATGGAGGAAAGCATTTTTACTTTCTCTCAGTCTTTTCACAGGTCAAGAATCTTCTGCTTCTTAAGCTCAGCACAGAATGAGAATGGTTTCTGCACTCCATACACTTACATTCTCCTGGGAATAAAAAGACATGTGTTCTGCCCACCTCCAAGGGCAGCTGTGAATGCAAGAAGAATGATGGAATGGAAAGAACATTGGAAAGGAAATCAAGAGTCCTGAATTCTCATCCTGATCTGCCACTAACTAGCTGTGGGGCCTTGGAAAAAATCACTTCATCTCTGGGGTTCTCAGTTTTCTCATCTGTACCGAGATGGCCCCAGACTAGGTGATTTCCAAAGTTCTTTCCAGCTTTCACATTCTCAGATCAAGTGAGCTCACATCAGAGTCTGATGGCTTCTAGTTTAAGCACAGGCATGACTGAGAGAACAGGAAAGATATTTCAAGATTAGTCTTCACTTATCTTGTAAGACAGAAATATCAGTGTCTAAAATTTTTGGTTTCTGCTGTGCTTCAGACCTCCAGGGCCATGTGAGGAAGCCCAATGCATGAAACTTTCTTAAGGGATGCATACAACTGAGGGGACCTCCACATAGGAGGAGATGTCGGTAAACAGACTCTCCAAAGATATAGTGCTTTGCCATGCAAAAGTCCCATCAGGGTCTCTTGCTCACCCTCCTGATAACACAGACAGCCCCACAGCATGAGAACAAACTTAGAAACAAACATCTATTTTGTAAAACAAGGGAAACCTGTGGAATTATTGTGCTGGAAGGGACCTTACACTTCATTGGTTTCATCTTCCATCTTCCAAGGGACCACATCTAAGTGTTACTGCAAAGATAAGATTCTTATAAGCTTTTGTTGGGGAAAACCATAAATTGGTCCCAGTGTGAAGTTGTGCTTCTTTGGAAGTGACTGAGAGATGTGGAGAATGGATTGGCTGTGACTGGATTCTTCAGAGAAATTGTGTTTTGAAAGCCTGTTTGTTTTCACAAAATCAAGGGTGTTAACTATCCTGACAAAGTCCTTGAGACAGAATAACCCGACTTCTGTAAACATACAAAGTACAGTAGGCAGGATTCTGCCTTCCCCTTTCACCCCTATTACAACATAGCCCATTGTTATACAGGTTAAGATCTATTGTGGTCTGTATAATATACTTTTATGTGTCACCTCCAGAATCAAATATAAAATCCTCTGTTTGGTGTTCAAAGTCCTTTATAACCATCCCCTTCTCTTTCCAGTCTTCTTATACATTATTCTTAATCTCCCCATGTACTCTGTGATCCAGTGACACTGGTCACCTTGCTACTGCTTGCACAAGCCACTCCATCTTCAAACTCCAGGCATTTCACTGACTGTCTCACATGTCTAGATTCTCTCCCTCCTTATCTCTACCTCCTTCCAGTTTCCCTCAAGTCTCAGCTAAGATCTCATCTCCTACAGTCTTTCCTAATACCCCTCCTCTTCAGTTTATTCTAAATATATCTACTAAGTGACAGGAAAATTTAATTATTTGTAATGATTTTGAATTCCTTGAGAGGTAGCATGGCAAAGTGGATAGAGGGCCAGCTTTGGAGTCAGAAAGCTCTTGGATCAAGATATCCACATACCAGCTGGCTTCCCATAGGTAAATCACTTACTATCTCAGTGCTCCTGGCAGTCTTCTAAGATTATACATCATGATGAGTTGTCACCCTGCATTGGTTAATAGGATTTCCACAGAGGAGGATTTCCTAAATCCATGCAGTCACAGATTTAGGCCTCAAGCATCCACTCCAAATATAAATGTTAGAATTTCAATAAGCATTTATTAAACATTTGCTATGAACCAGGCACTATGCTAAGCACTAGGAATACAAACATAAACAAAAAAAAGAGACAGTCCTTGCTCTCAAAAACTTACATTCTAATGGGAGATGACATAAAAAGTGTAATGGATACAGAGGAGGAAAGATAAATGGGAGCACAGTAGAGAAAGTCTAGAAGTGAAGGCTGTAGAAATGAAGATGTGGCTGGCTTGGGTGACCTCCTTAAAATGCAGGGTATGTCCAGTGTGTGAGGTCCAGGGGGTAAAGTGAGCTCCCAGAGTGAAGAAGCTTCTCTGCCTTATGGGGATGAGATGGGTCAGCAGCATTGCCTGGAGAGGAATGATTCGAGGCAAAAAGGGACTTCAGAGGCCATCTCATCCAGCTCCCTCCTTTTGAAGATGAGGACCCCATGACACAGAGAGGGGAAAATGTTTGTTTAAGATAACAGATGACTCACTACCAGGTGTAACAACTCCTCTCTGTGCTATTTCCCAAATCCTGCTGCTGCTGCTGCTGCTGCTGCTGACACACAAGCTTCAGAGTTGAATGGGCCTGTGCCATACTTAATTCAAGTTCCACATCAGGGCTATCCAAGGGAAAAGCTGGGTTAAACCGTCTGCCTGAACGTACGCACTTCCTTCACAGGGTAAGGAAATTCTTTCCACACCTATCCCTTTGATCAGTGTGGCAAGGATCACCAGGGACTAAAAACAGGGAGGACAGAGTCAGATCTAAATGACAAAAATACAATTTTGTTTAAATGGTGGGGGAAATTCTCTTTTAGCCAAAGGAAGTCATATGTAGTACATCCTGTCCTATTGAATGTAGGGCATTGGCTTTGAGCCTGAATAACAATGATGGTCATGTTGCACATCTGTATAGAACACTAGTTTTCCTCCTTTGCTGCTCCATGTACAGAACTGATGACCTTGACAGCTGTGACGTACCCACAAATAGATATTTTAGTCAAATTCACAAATTAAGTCTTAATAAAATGGCACCAGAGTTTCATTTCACTGCTTTGATGAATCGATGTTCTCACCAAGGTGGGGACTCATTCCAGTGATACAGATTGCAACTCATTCA
Organism: Pseudocheirus occidentalis; assembly: GCA_028646575.1. Lineage (NCBI taxonomy): Eukaryota > Metazoa > Chordata > Mammalia > Diprotodontia > Pseudocheiridae > Pseudocheirus > Pseudocheirus occidentalis. Next base: position 84,883,494 of record CM053596.1, on the reverse strand, counting down.
TACCTGTCCATCCTCTTGACCATATATTATCATAAATCATCCCTTCAACATGCTGGGACCTTCCTCTATATCTCTTCACATTGCACAGATATCAATGTGGGCTGCCCATCAATAATCTCTCATTTTCATCTTATGACCAATTCTCCTTTTCTACAACTCTCTGATGTGATCCTATATGTGAATTCTCTGACACAATTCCTCGTTGGTAATATATTGTAACCTATCCATGCCTACCATGCACCTCTCTATTGGCCCCAGTCTGGCACACAACATTAATTCTTTGGAGAATGTGGCACTCTATGATATGGAGCCAGAGAACGTGACTGGAAGAATAGTGGAGAGCCTTTAATTCAAGAATTTAGAAATAATTAAAAGCACCACACAAATTTCCCAAAGGCAACCTAGCTCACTCCCTTCCTCTGGAGCTGATCCTGGGCCAAGCTCACTATCTCTCCACAGTGTATGTTCAAGATAATTTGGACGAGCTCTGAGAGTTGCCCAAACATCGTTTGGACAACTGCCATTTTCCATCATTTGAATCTTCTGTGTGATTATGGATCTTATTTTTTTGTTGTTCAATTATTCCAGTCATGTCTGATTCTTTGTGACCCCATTCAGTGCTTTCTTGGCCAAGATGCCAGAGTGGTCTACCATTTCCTTCTCCGGCTCATTTTACAGATGGGGAAATTGAGGCAAACAGGTTTAAATGACTTGCCCAGAGTCACACAGCTATTATGTGTCTGAAGCCGGATTTCAACTCAGACCTTCCTGACCCCAGGCCTGACCCTCTATTCACTGTGCCACCTAACTGTACCAGGATCTATTCAGTATGCTATAAAATGTTCAGATATTTTACCTAATCAGCACAATGTCATCTAAAATGAGAACATCTAAAGGATTTCCCCTTATGTGTGTTAGTATCATAGCACAGTGGATAGAGCCCTAGATTTGGAGTCTATCTAACCCACAACAAACCTCACAGATAAGTCATTTAAACTCTCAGATTCCATTTCCTCAAATTGGGATAAATTTTTTAAAAATTGGAATACAAATATTTATACTTCTTACTTCATAGGACTATTGGAAGAAAAGTATTTTGCAAGCCTTAAATCTCCATAGAAAATGTGAATTAATATTCTTAGTGAAGTCCTCCAGCATGGGAATTTGAGCTGGACATCCTTCATGATGGAGGCAAACACCTTTGGTGAGCATATGATCTCTTTGTTTTCTGTTTAGTGGGTGACTGTTAACAGGAAAACAGATTTCATCACATGCTGAGGCCATTCTCATTTCTTTTAAGCTTAGCAGAGCCTCCCAGACTTTGGGTCTGGTAAAATAACTTTACAGCAGTGGTTCTCAACCTTCCTAAAGCCGCGATCCTTTAATACAGTTTCTCATGTTGTGGTGACCCCCCCAACCATAAAATTATTTTTGTTACTACTTCATAATTGTAATTTTGCTACTGTTATGAATCATAATGTAAATTTCTGATATGGAGGATGTATTTTCATTGTTACAAATTGAACATAACCCACAGGTTGAGAACCACTGCTTTAAAGAAACCTAGGCCATCTCCATGCCATGATGAGACAGCAGAGTAGAGCCCTGAAGATGCCTGGCAGCATTTATTAGAGGCACAATATATAGAATGGTGAAGGAAACAGCCCCTGACAGTCAGTACACATTGGGAATATTGTGTTTAGTTCTGAGTGACAAATGTTAGGACATACACAGACAAAATCACAGTGAGAGGCAGGTAATCAGCACGGCAAGGGGATCAGAGACCATGCCATATGGAGAAGAATAGAAGGAAGTGTTTCAGTTTAGCCTGGAGATGACTTATTAGGACTGGATAGCTGTTTTTAAGTTTCTGATGGACTACTATAGGGAAGAAATTTGTTCAGCTTGACCCCAAAAAGAAGTAAGGCGAGTGGGTGAGATTTAGAGAAGCAGATTTTAGTTTGATGTAAGGGAAAATTTACTAATGCTTAGAAATTGCCCCAAGTGTAGTAGACTTCCTTGGAAAGGAGTAGTTTCCCCCTCCATGGAGATTTCCAAGCAAAGATTGGATGATTTCCTCCGTTAATGACTTCCTATTTATCCTGTATATAGTTTGCTTTGTATGTATTTGTTTGCCTATTGTCTCCCTCATTCATTAGACTGTAAACTCCTTGAGGGAAAGGACTGCCTTTTGCCTCTTTTTATATCCCCAGTGTTTGGCACAGTGCCTGGAACATAATATAGGTGCTTAATAAATGTTTACTGATGAATTGATGACCACTTCTTAGGTATTGCTATACAGGTGATTCTTTTTTAGGTCAGGTTTGGACTAAATGGTTTCTGCTATCAGTTCTCTATGATTTTGCCTCTTTCTGGATTCTGAAGCCAAAGCGGCTAACACACAGTTGAGAACACATCCACTTTCTCTGTGTGTAAACTTATAACCTAATGTCAAAGAAAAATATTACCATCAAACAGGGAATTAGATTCAGGGAAATTAGAATCCAAAGTAAATTATCTTTCTCTCCTCCACCCTTCTGCTCTGAAGGGTCATACCCTTCAAGGGGATCCAGATACTAGTTAAGTGACTAAAATAAAAACTCCTGACAAATGATATTTAAACAACTTTATCCCTTGGAAACATTCCTCATACCACCTCCATTAGGTCAGTTTTAGCATCCCCATCATCCATCTGTCAAGATAAGCAGATTCAGTGACATGTTCTAAGTTGGGCAGCTTGTTCAAAGAATAGGACCCCAATACTAAAACAAATTTACCAGGAAAAGTTTTGCCTATAGAGCTGCATGTATTGTCTTCCCGCTGTCAGAAAAAGTCACAGCTCATCTTTGTATAGTGCTTTAGGGGGCTTACTAAGCACTTTCCTCCCAACTAACCTCTGAAATAGGTAGTGAATGTAGTTCTCACCCCCACTTCACAGATGAAGAAACTGAGGTTCCAGAAAGTTTTAAGTGATTTGTCTTGTCACAGTGATAGAGGAAGGATAGGTTGTATACTGTGCGACTCAGATAACTGAATAATCATGAAACTGTGGATTTGGAAGGGATATTTGTTCTACTATCCCACTTTGCTGACAAAGAAAGTTAGGTCTGGAGAGGTAAAGCAATTTATCTAATTATAACACAACAGAATCAGAATCAGAACTCAGGTTCCCTGATTCTCCAGCCCAGTACTTTTTCTCACTTCTATACAATACTATGGGTACAAAGAAGGTCGTAATTTTCCAATATGCAAACTAGACCCTAACCAGGTCCAGCTGGAGATTCTGTGTTACCTCTGTAACAACTGGAGGCTTTCCAACAACATGGTCCAATCGGGTTTGGCTAAGGAATGTCAAGCATATCTGGATCTGGAAAAGCCTTGGTTCCAGGAGTCAGCATTTCACACACCCTCAAGATAGGGAGGATTCTGGTTATTTTTAATATCTGCTCTGTCTCGCCTACAAATCTTCCTCAAGGGTGTTTTTGTCCTGATGCATTGACAGCTGGATTGGAATAAGATTATGATGTACTCACAATCTGTAGATGTGCCAGATCACATGAGGCAGGGTGGAGAAGGAATCCAAATGAGTATATTTAACAGCAGAGATCAAGTTTGATTTTGTGTGTGTGCATGCATGTGTGTATGTGTGTTTGTGTGTGTATATCAGAGATTGCTGGCAGGGACTGATGCTCTTCCAGGTGTTAGGACTCATCACTCAAAAGAAGAACTATTCCTATATTTTATAATCAAAAGGCTGACCCAGCTGTATATAAGCTTTGTGAGATCTTGAAAATAGAATTGTGTCATTCATATTCTTACAGATTCTGTGACTTAGAAACCCACAACAATATGGCTCTGGGAGGTACTCAAAGGAACAGATTAGGTCAGAGTGCGAAGTGATGGCCCCTGATACACAAAGAAGATATTTTCTTCCATGTGAAGAAAACTAGAAATCAACAAAAGTAAGCATGGTTAAGAGCATTCAAGTGAAGAATAATGGAGGGAGAAACAGAAGCAATTTTGTCACAGCAAGCCTGACTGATTAAGTACCTGCCATGTGACAGGCACAGCGCTCATCACTGTGGATACAGAGATAAAATGTGAGACATCATTAGTATCACGGAGTTTACATTCAGTTGGGGGAGAGTGTGCACAGAGAGAGAATAAATATATAACAAATACAAAAATAAAAGATTAAATAGGGAGGCCATTAGCTTTTGTGAAGAGAAAGGAAAGTCTTAGACTAAGCCTTTAGTGGGGAACCTGCAGCCTAGGTCTTTGGGTGCAGCCTTTTAACTGAGGCCAAGATTTACAGAATGAATCCTTTTATTAAGGGGATTTGTTTTGTGAAGTTCAGATTCAGTCAAAGGGCTGCACTTGAGGACCCAGAGGGCTACATGTCACCTCAAGGTCAAAGGTTCCCCACCCCTGGCTTAAAGAGTGCTTGAATTATGTCTTGAAGGCAGTGAAGGACTCTATGAGATAAAGCTGAGTAGGGTCTGTATTCCAAGTGTGGGGAATGGTTGATGCAAAGGCAAATAGATGGTGCATGGGATGCTATCTATGGAGAACAGACAGAAGGTCAGTTTCATTGGATGCTAGAGGGCAGGAAGGAGAGTAATGTAAAATAAGACTGGAAAGATAGCTTGCTTCTAGGTTGTGAAGGACTTCAAAAGTCAAACAGAAGGGTTTATATTTATCATGGAGGCAATTAGGGTTAATATTTATCCTAGAAGTAATTAAGGAGCCACTATAGGAGAATGACATGATCAGATCTGTACCTAAGATTGGTACAGATTGGTAGCCATGAGGAGAATGGGAGAGACTTGAGGTAGGAGGACCAATTAGGAGGCCAGATAAGAAATGAAGAATGAGAGCCTAAAATGAGGTGGAGGTATGTGAGTGGAAAGAAGGGATCAGATACGAGAGCTATTGTGGAGACAGAAATGGTAAGATCTGGCATTTAACTGGAGGTGTGGAGTAATGAAGAGTGAGGAGATATAGATAATGCTGCGGTCAGGAACCTGGGAGACTGAAAAAAATGGTGACCTCTTTGATAGAAATAGGGAAATTTGGTAGAGGAACAGGTTTATGGGGAAGTATAATAGTTTTGCATTAAACATATTGAGTCTGAGATATTTTGGGGACATTTGATTTGAAATGTCCAGTTGACAGCTGGTGATGCAGAGAATGAATGACATTCTGAAGACACAAAGAGGAATGAGGCTTATCAGGTAGAAAACCACAAATGATCCAAACAGATGACTATGGATTCACATGGATTTTTAAAAGATAGAAACATAGTATTATAACAAGGACAGGAAATAGAAGATGAATATAAAAACATAGCATGATCCTATAAGAAAATTGTCAGTAGGGCTAAGGTTCAGAATGGTCAAGGCCAGTGAAGAAAGTTAGAAGAGCAGTCAAAAAAATTTAAAGTGGGGGTATTTTAAAAAAGCTATATTGGGGGAAAGAGGAGAATCAAAGAAGGAAGAGAAACACTCTTTTTGGGGGAATGGGGTAATGATAACTGAGAAAAGACAGAAGGAAGAGCTGCTCGATTCTTTGTTTTGCCAAGGAAAATGACCTTTGCACTGGAAACAACAGAACAAAAATGGTTAACAGCAAACTGATATTCAAGAAATGTGAGGAGAGAATAAGAAATCACTGATTTTGCCTTGATGAATTCAAGTCATCATAGCCAAGCTGACCTACAACTTTAGGTACCGAAAGAACTGGTAGATATGATTGTTGAGTCAATGCCACTTAATATTTGTAACTGTAGAGAATGGGCAAGATACCACAGGTTGGGAGAAAGGAAATACTGTTCTGCCTGGAATCAATAAACTAAAGGACAGTGAGTTTGACTTCAATTCCTTGGAAAATTCAAAAGCATATTATTAAAGGGATAGTTGGTATACCTCTAGAAAAAGGAAGAGGTGGTCACCAAGAGCCAGCATGGCTCCTTCAAGAACATGTCATGCCAGGCTAACCTTATTTCGTTCTTTGACAGGGTTACTGAAGTGGTAGATCTGGGTGGCATTGCAGACAGAGTTTAACTTCATTTTAGGGAAGCATTTGATAAACTGTATTATACTATCCTTGTGGTAAACTCGGGCTAGCACATAGTACAAATCAATGGAAACAGAGCTGGCTGGAGACCTGGACTCAAGAAGTTATCCCATTGGTTCTATGTCAACTAAGTGTCAAGAAGAATGCCACAGGAATGCCTTTTCCTGTTAAACATTTTTGTTAGTGATGTGCATAAAGCTAAAGGTGGAAGGCTCATTAAATTTGCAGATGAAACAAAGTTATGAGGGATAGCAAATACACTGGATGACAGGATAATAATTCACAAAGATCTCCACAGGTTAGAGCTTAGAACATTGGGCTAAAGATGAACATTTATAGTAATAAATGTAAAGATATAGGCTTGGATTCAAGTTATAGTGAATTAGATCTTCCTCTCACAAGGAATGGGATGAGAGAGAAAGGGGTGAATGTATCTAACTATGGTACATACAAGTATGAGTGCATCTCTATGTATGTGTAAGAGAAAAAGACAGAGGAAGGGAAAGAGGCAGGGAGGAAGAGAGGGACAGAAGGGGGAAAGAAAAGGAGAGGGGGAGGGGGAGAAGGAAAGAAGGGGAAGGGAAAGGGGGAGAAATGGAGGGGAAGAGAAAGAGAGAGAGGGGAGAGACAGAGACAGAGAGAGAGGGAAAGGGAAAGAAAGAGAGAGAGAAAGAGAGAAAGAGAAAGAGAGAAAGAGAGAGAAAGAGAGAGAGAGAGAGATATTGAGATTTTTTCATCCAATAGTTAATTACTAAGTGTCTTATGGGATAGCTAGCTGGCACACTGGATAGAGCATTGGGCCTAGAGACAGGAAGACTTGAGTTCAAATATGACCTCAGACCCTAATTAGTTGTGTGACCATAGGCATGTAATCCTGTTTGGCTCTGTTTCCTCATCTGTAAAATGAACTGGAGAAGGAAATGTTAAACCACTCCAGTACCTTTTCTAAGAAAACCCTTGTATATGCAAGATGATGAGTCAGATATAAGGGGAACTTCAAGGACTTCTGGTCCCTATACTTATAGAATTCATAATTTAGCTAAAGGAATGCAACATGTACCCATATATGTAATGACTACACAGCCGCTAATATTAAGCAGCTGGGTAGTATGGTGGGTAGAGCACCAGGCTGGGGTCCAGGAAGCCCTTACTTCACAAACACTCAATAGCTACGCCACCCTGGGCAAGTCTTTTACCTTCTGTGAGCTTCAGTTTTTTCATTCCTAAAATGTTGATAATCATAGCTCTTCCTCTTAAGATTACTGAGAGGCTCAAAAGAGAAACAGGTCAGCAAAAATGTTGTACAAAAGTTCTGTAAAAATGGTACAGCAAAAATGTGGGTTCAATGAGTTAAATCCAGCCTCAGATACTTATTAGCTGTATGACCCTCAACAAGCAATTTAATTTCTGCTTGCCTCAGTTTCTCCATCTGTAAAATGGAGACAATAATGGCACCTACCTCACAGGGTTTCTGTGAGGTTCAAATGAGATGATAATTAAAAGTGCTTAGCACAGTGTCTAGCACATAGTAGGGACTATGGAAATGTTAGCTACTATGCTTGTTGTAGTTAGTATTGTTTTTACACATTTTGTGATATAGGAGGATGTTTTTGGTTGGCTTTGTTGGTCTGTGTTTATGACACCTCCTAATCTAGAGGCCACACATAGTGGGCATCAGACTGGAAGAGTGTGTTATGATAAAACTCTGGTCAGATCTAGCCTAGAGTCGCCTGCATGAAACGTGCTGAATGACCCCATTCTCAATTTACTAGTCCTAAGGTAGAGTGCTTAGTAGTAGTCAGCTGGCCCATCTTTGTTGGGAACAGAATTTCTATTCATAAATTCATAAAAGATCGGCTTTATGCTACATTTGTTATGGCCCATCTGCAGAAACTCCCTTTTGTAGATAGAGTTGATGCACACGAGCTAATTGGTCCTGCTTTATTTCCAAGAAAACTTTCTGGCGCTTTCCCCGCTGTTGGCTTTCTTCAGCCACAGAGAATGAATACACAAACCTCAGAGGAAGTGGGAACTAATACATTTGTTTCTTTGTGCCTTTTAAAAATGCATTGATGTTGTGTACTCTGAAGACTAAAAGTCTCACAAACGTGTTCCAATGTGTTTCATGGTTTTCTTAGCCTTGTCACAAGCACAGATGATCTCAGATTTATGTAATCATGAACAGAACTCTTTCCAACATTGTTGATGTCTCAGTTGGCTTTAAATGTTCTTAATTTTTATTCCCATGCTCGGGTGGAACTAACAGGTCTATTGGATGACTTAAGTAGATCCATTTGTATATTTAGTCAATTTAGAACCAGAAGTCCTGGGTTCTAGTCTCTGCTTTGCCACCAGCTAGCTGTGTGATAGTGGGCAGATCTCTTTGAGCCTTCATCTCCCCATTTGTAAAATGGGGATAATAATAATCGTGCCATTTATCTCAGTTTGTTGTGATGAAAGTAGCTTGTAAAATGTGAAGCACTAACACAAATCATCTTCCCAGTTATTACATAGAACATTTTCCACATATATGCTAATATATGCTATATATGTATATGCGTGTAGCTGCACCTACATATGCTACTGCTGCTGTTCAATCATTTCAGCTGTGTCTGACTTTTCATGACCCCATTTGGAGTTTTCTTGGCAAAGATACCGGAATTGTTTATCATTTCCTTCTCTAGCTCATTTTACTGATTAGGAATTCAGGCAAATTGGGTTAAGTGACTTGCCCAGGGTCACACAGCTTGTAAGTGTCTGAGGTCAGATTTGAACTGAGGAAGATGAATCTTCCTAACTCCAGGACTGGCACACTATGTACCATGGTGCCACCCAGTTGCACACACACACACACACATACACACACACACACACGGTACATTATATATGGAGGCTAAAGGAGATATGGTAAATTAGATCAAGGGAGAGAGGTATTGGAAATTTTTGAGGTAGGAAAGCACAGGACCCGAGGAAAGGAAAAAATATTGAACCATACCCTCAGCTATACTGACTCATCTACTGCTGTCTTTGCCTTGGACTGCCCATCCTTGTGCTTTCTTCCTTGCTACACCCTTCCTTTCCCCTCAACTGGAGCTTTCCTTTGCCCTTCTCTACTCTAACAGCCTTAGTCTTTCTTTATCTGTTCCTACAAGTAATCCTTAAAAGTCAACAATCTACAAGCCCATCCCTGCTTAGCTTGGAAGACATCAGAACCACAGGAGAAGGAGTTATGACCTACACACATCCTACATGGTGAAAAGAGCAGTGTTCATAGAAATCTATGTTGCCTTGAAATCCCAAGGAATTATCTAAATGCATGGCAATCTAATTATATTCAACACACACACACACACACATACACACACACTTCTTGAGCTCCTACAATGTTCAAGGCACCAGGCTAATTAGAATGTGCAATGCAAAAATCTCTTAAAGAATGATCCCTGTTCTCAAAGAGCTTATACTCAAGAAGGAGAAATAAGACAGATTTTTAGGAAGAGTCTTGATGTCCTAAAATTAAGAGGATTATTCATTGTATCAGGGACTCCTAACTCACCTTAGACTAGATGACTTCCAAGAATCATGAAAGCTCTGAGGTTCCGTGGTCTGTGATCTGTGATCAAAAGGCTGCAATTAGGAAGATTAATCTGGCTGTAGTGTATAGAAGAGAAAAGACAGGGTTTGCCCACATCATTCCCCAGAATGTCCTTTCCTCTTTCCTTTCCGGTTCATTTCACATATGCACTCTGTTGTCAGATCTTGCGGCTACCTTCACAATATCCCTCATGTGTGTTCCCTTTCTATTCCCTCACATAGCCACCACCCTGATGCAAGCCCTATTAATCTCTGCCTGGACTATTTGTCTTTAATTTCTTAAAGCTAAGGTCCAACCAAGTTGCCTTCCTCCCTTCCCTTACTCAACAGACACCAGTGGCTCCCGATTACTTCCAGGGAGAACTACAGAATGCTTCACTTTGGCTTGTAAAACCCTTCACAACAAGGGCCATCCTTACCTTACACTTTACTGCCCTCCATGTACGCTATGGTCCATTGACACTTGCCTCCTTGTTATTCCTCATACTTGATTTTACATGTCTAGGTTTCATGTATTTTCACTAACTGTCCCCCATTCTTGGAATGCTCTCTCTTCTTACCTCTGCTTCCTGTCTTCTTTCAAGATTTAGTTCAAATCTCACCATCTGTAAGTTGTTGTTGTGGTTGTTGTTCAGTCATTGTTCAACCATGTCTGACTCTTGTAATCCCATTTGAGTTTTTCTTGGCAAAGATACTGCAATGCTTTGCTGTTTCATTCTCCAACTTATTTTTATATATTGAGGAACTGAGACAGAGTTAAGTGACATGCCCAGGGTCACACAGCTAGTAAGTTTCTGAGGTCAAATTTGAACTCAGGTCTTCCTGACTCCAAGCCGAGAACTCTATCCACTGCCCAGCCATACAACTAGTGCTGTCCCTCTGCTATTACCTTCCATTCATTATATGTAGTCATTTAAGCCAGTGTGTCTCAGTTCCTCATCTATAAAATGAACCGAAGAAGGAAAAGGCCAAACCACTCCAGTATTTTGGCTGAGAAAACCCAGATGGGGTCATGAAGAGTCAGATGTGACTGAAATGACTGAATAGTAGCAGTATATGTACGTGTAGGCACACACCCATATGCATATAAAACATGTATTAGCATATATGTGGAAAATATCCCATATTATAACTAGGAAGGGAATTCATTTTAGTGCTTCTTTTAAGCTACTTTCATCTATCTATTTACATTTCATTTTCATTAGAATATAAACTCCTTGAGGGCAGGTACCAGAATTCCTTTTATTTTCTTTTTGGAGGGGGGAATTTAAGACAATTGGGGTTAAGTGACTTGCCCAAGGTCTCCTGGATAGAAAGTGTTAAGTGTCTGAGGGTCCTCCTTGACTCCAGGGCCGGTGCTCTATTCAATGAGCCACCTAGCCACCCCAGGTACTGGATTTCTTGCCTTTCTTTGTCATACCTGTGCTTTGCGCAGCACCTGGCCGATAGTAAGAAATAGGTGCCTCTTGACTGATGAACACTTTAAACTTTAACTTAACTGCTTCTATCAGAGACTCCCTCAATCTTCTCCACTTCAAAACAACCTCCTATCTCATAAAGTGCTTTTTTGGGGGCCACTGATGCACTTAGGTGCCCTTCTGCATGGTAGTTATCTGGGTTGGTGTCTTACCTACAAGATCAGGGGCTACTAACTTTTATGTGTCACAGACGCCTTTGTCAGGCATCTGCTGAAGGCCATCGACCCCTTCTCAGAATAGTTTTTAAAGACACAAAATACAACATACAGGATTACAAAGGAAATTGATTGTCTTCAAATATAATTTTCAAAATATTAAAACAAGTTCACAAACCCCAGTTAAGAATCCCGCTACTAGATTCTAAGAGTCAGGATGGCAAAGAGCTGCCTCATCTGCAAATTTTTGTCTCTATCATCATAACCCAGTGCTCTACAAACACTGTTTATTAAATGTTTTTTGTTGCTCTTGCTGTTGGAAGACCTGCAGTTTTGAGATCTTAACTCACTCCTTTATCTAAAGAAGAATAACTATAACTTATGACCTTAAAAAAAGAGAGAAAGGGCAAAAGGGCTGATGAACACATTAATGGAGGAGAACAAGCTAAATCCTCCAAAGAGTTCCTCTTGCTGGCCATCCAGGTCTTAACAGCTATTTTGGCATCTCCTCCTGAGTTACAACGAGGCAAGACAGAGCTGCTGGCCTGCCAGGAGTTTTAATTTTAGTATCCAGCTGGCCTGAATTAGTATTTAAGAAATCTAATTGTTCCAGGGAAAGGCTCAGAAGAATGTTTATCATTTCAAGGACTGAGGAGTCTGAGAGTCTTCCTTGCCTATCTCCTCATCATTAATGGTTTCTCTCTCATGTGGACCCACAGGACTGTTCTATCCCAACTCGCCACAGAATCAAAGAAGGTTTGAGTTGAAAGCAAGCTCAGTGAAGACCTAGTCTGATGCCCTTATTGCAGAAATGAGGGAATGGATGTCCACTGGGGGAAAGGGACTCACCCAAGATCATAAAGCTGATTGGTGGCAGAGCCTTATGTTTGTGGAAGCTGAGGTCTTCTGGATGCAAATTTTAAATTCTAATTTCTAATAGGACAGGGAGAAGGCTGAGCCAAAATAGATGAAAAACGTTCTACTCAAAACTCTATGTCCCAGAAGAAAAAAAAATGAATTACATAATCATTCAAAGAACAGTTTGTATAAGTAGTAGAAGGGAAATCTTGAGCCCCAAATTCTTCAGTTTTCAGGTATATTTCCAGACAATGTTTCATGTTAGGTGGATGCTGCAGAAGGTAGCTATAAATACGGCCTTTTAAACTGATAAGGTTGCTTAACTAGTAGATCAGAGAACTGCCGTACCCATGTCTTATCTGGATCTTAGCAAGCCGCTTGACAAAATGATAACCTTGTTGACAAAGTGGACATACAGGCTGGATGGCAGTGGATAGCTGTAGAACAACACGGAAAGAGTGTTGGACAGAGGACAGGAGACAGGACCTGAACACAGACAAGCTGGATCAGAGTCCCATCTCTGCTGCAGCCTCACAGTGCAATGTCACCATTTATCATCATGGTATCTTTGGGAGTTAGTCATCCACGAAGCAAGGTATGACTTGACTGGGCTTAAAGTATGTACAATGCTAGGATACAGTGAATGATTGAGAGTTCTGCCTTAAAGATGAATGGAACCACAATGCATCCAATTTACATTGACTTAGAGTTAAAGGGACCTCGGAGGTCCACACATTAAATTAAATCACCAGTTCTTTGTACATCCGCCCCACAGAGAGCTAAATGCTGTCTTTCCAAAGATCTGTCACATCTTATTCTCACCACAAGCGTCCCAGGCCATATTATCCCCACCTTACAGAAGAGAAAACCGAGGGGCAAAGGAGTCAAATGATTGTTCTAGGTCACATAGCTAGTTAGTGACCAAACAGGGATGAGAATAGAAGTCTTCAAACTTCTGGTCCAGTTGCCGCTCCATTCCATACATACGTACATATGTATGTATAAAACAACATTAATAACTAATGTTTATATAGTGCCTTAAGGTTTGCAAAACATTATTATTATATTATTTGATCCTCATAAAAACCTTGGTGGGCAGCTGTTATTATTATCTCCATATCACAAAGGAGGAAACTAAGGCTGGGAGAGATTAAGTGACTTGCCTGAGATTATCCAGCTAGCAAATATCTGAGACAGAATTTTACTCAGGTCTTTCTGTCTCCAAATCCAGTGTTCCATCCACTGAGTTACCTAGATGCCAATATGTAACAATGACTAATATTTTTAGAGCTCTTTAAGGTTTACAAAGCATTTTATATACGTTTTCTCATTTTGGCCTTAATACATCTATATGAGACATGTAATACTATTATTTTCATTACTTCAGATGTGAGAATTAGAAGAAGGCTAAGTGACTCATGCAGGGTCATGCAGTTAGTGAATTTTTGAGCCAATATTCAAAGGCAGAGGTTTGTCTTTCTGATTAGAAGTTCATTGTTCTATGCTTTAGAGAAGGTATGAAGGGTGGTCAAAGGATCACAGACTCTCTCAAAGGTGGGAAGGGATCCTCCAAATCATTTAGTCCAGCCTCCACGTTTTGCAGATGAAGAAAATGAGGCTCAGATTGTATCAGTGAGTTGTTCAAAGTTACAAAGATATTATTAAGTGGAAGACCCAGCATTGTAATGGACTGGCACGGGTCTCAGTGCTCTTTTATCCTTAGCTACTTAAATTAACAGTAGACAGCTTGCGGAGGCGTACAAGGAACCAAACTGAACCTTGGAGGAAATGACTAAGACAAATAACCTTGATAAATTTGTGAAATAAACATAATCAACCCATTAGGGACAATAGAAAATACTCTCAGAGAGGAAAAACAAATTCCAGAAATAAAAAGTGAGGAAAGATGATTCTGTCTGAGAGGTAATGGGTAATAGAGGACAGAGAACTTGCTTGCTTTGTCGTCATAAAGAACTTGTTTCAAATCTGATCTCGAATCCATCATGGTGGCAGGATTCTGAGAAAAGGACTTGACTTCTGAGAACTCTAGGAAATTCTCTAAGACTTTAAGTTGATGGGCAGGTGCTGATCTGCATCTGGTGAAGAGAATTTCTTCCCTGGGAGTTCCCTAAACTACTGAAATCAAAGGTTTTGTCTCTCACACACACACATGCACATGCATGCACGCACACACGCGCACACACACACACACACACACAGGTTTTGAAGAAATTTGCCTGGGCCTCTAGAACCAGCAGTGGATAGAATACAGGACCTTCAAGTCTGCCCTCTGATACTTACTAGCTATGTGACCCGGGCAAGTCACTTAACCTCCATCTGCCTCAGTTTCCTCAATTATAAAATGGGGCTAATAATAGCAACCATGTCCTAGGGATTTTAAAAGAATCAAATGAGATATTTGTAAAGGGCCTAGAATAGTGCCTGGCACAACAATAGATACCTAATAAATGCTTATTTCCTTTCTTACTTCTTGGATCATTACTTACAGAAAATCAGAAATATCAAACAAAGATGCTGAAATGAAGAAAGCCCACAAGGTGGTGGTTCTTTTACATGAGTACATTGTCTAACATGGAGGCACCTTGCGTCCTGTGTTTTCTTACCATGTGGGTGAGTACAGCTTCCTGAGATTAGCTGTGTGGACAGAACAGGCTGTACCTTTAAAACTGACCAGACTGGGACAATTTCTTTCCTTCCTGCACATTTTCCTGCTGCTTCCAGAGAAGATCACCCTGAACTGAGCTAGAAGTGTTTGAGGAGCTAGCGTGTGAAAGAATGATTTAGTCTTGTTCATTTTGGCAGAACAGTGGCTAGAACCAGGAGCCATGGAAGAGAAGTCTCAAAAAAAAATGTTAAATTTAGACTTGATGTTAGGAATTTCCTGACCATACAATCTGCCCAGAAGGGGGACAGTACAGGGCAGCCGTTAGAGGTAATGGGTCACCCTCCCCACCACTGGAGGTCTTCAAGGACAGATTAGATAGCCACTTGCTAGGGCTATTATAGTAAGGATTCATTTGGGGCATAGGTTGAACCAGATGACTGGTGAGGAAACTTCTGACTCTGAAATTTGTTGACTGAAGGTCAAAAATGATAACTTACAGTTATGTAGCCCTTTAAAGTTGTAGGAAACTTCACCATACAATATTTTTGAGATAAGTAGTGTGATTACTTTCTCCATTTAACAAATGAAGAACCTGAACTCAGAAAGATTAAATGAGGTGCCTAGAGTAAGCGACAAAGCTGGGACTTGAAATCCATTCTCTCTATCTCCAAGTCCAGAGTTCTTTTCATCTAAACTCCAATAACCTATAATTTAATGTAAGTGTGTACTGCAGAATTTAAATTATGCTTTTCCAGAAACTCTTCACTAAAGTCCTATTCCAATGTCTCATTACATTGTAAGGATGTCACTGGGTTCTCAAAGGCTCTGCTATCAGAGCCCACACATCAATAAGTCCAAAGAAGGAAAGGCTTTGAGTTAGGTTCCTGGACATACGTTTTTCTTTTGGCTGAGGACCAGCCTAGCTACATTCAGAGAGGCTCACCACCAGAAGACTGGCCACTTATGAATGGTACTTTTGGACCACAGAGATAGATTGCCATCTGCACTGGTTGACCGAGTACTCACTGTTCAGTCTTCTGAATTATATCTGAGTACTATCACTGTTGTGACAATAGTCTTACCAGGGCAGGAAATAAAAAGAAGTTAAGTGAACATGACTGTGAGAGGCTGGATCTGATTTCATAGCTATATCAACCTTCCTTCCCTACACTGGAATGCGTGCAACACACACACACTCACACACTCACACACACACACACACACACTGCCCTACCTCACAGGATGGTTATGAAGAAAGTAACTGTAAACCTTAAAGAGTCATTTCTTAAGGACTAAGCAGGTGACAATCCAGCTAGTCTAATCCTTGTTCAGAGCGCATCTGGAATACTGAGCTTAGTTTGGGGTGCCAAAGTTTAGAAAAGATAATGACAAGCTAGACAGTGACCAGAAGAGGGTAACCAAAAGGGTGAAGGGGCTTGAGTTCCTCTTACATGAGCCTCAATTGAAGGATCTTCAATATTCAGCTCAGATCTCATCTTCTGTAAGAAACCTTTCCCAGCCCCCTCAATGGAACTTTTCTGTTATCTCCAATTTAACTTGCATATAGCTTGCCTGGGCACAGTGGTTTGCACGTTGTCTCCCCAATAAACTGTGAGCTCCTTTAGAGCAGGGACCATCTTTTGCCTTCCTTGTCTTAGCCCAGTACCTGGAACACAAGTGTTTAATAAATGCCTATTGACTGACTGACTCACTGATCAACTCTGTACATATATATCTTTTATGTATATGTTGTTTGCATGTTGTCTCCATGTGAGTTCCTTGATGGCAGGGACCATTTTTTTTTTGGTCTTTGTATCCCCAGGGCTTAGCACTGGGCCTGACACATAGTAGGAACTTAACAAATGCTTTGGATTGATTGACGGTTAGCCCAGGGGTGGGGAACCTGTGGCCTCAAGGCCCCATGTAGCTCTCTAGTTTGGATTCAGTCAAAGGGCTACACTTGAAGGCCTAAAGGGCCACATGTGGTCTTGAGGCTACAGGTTCCCCGCTCCTGGGTGAGTCTGAAAGAAAGAAATTGGGCAGGACATTCTAGCTGTTTACAAGGGCTTTTGTTTTAAAGGGCTGTCACCTGGAAAAAAGATTAGATTTGTTCTTTTTAGCCCAAAGAGAAGGACTGGGTGCAATGGTCCAAAGTTACAGACAAGAAAATTGAGTCTTAATGTTAGGAGAAACAGCAACTAACAATGAGAATGGTCTAAAAGTGGAATGTTCTATTGCTGGTGACAAGTCTCTAAACAAAGGCTAGATAAGCTATATAAGTTATGGTATAAAGGGGATTGCTGGTCAGCTATAGGCTGGGTTTGGTGGTTTCTAAGGTCCTAAATCTAAGATTCTGTGACCATGTGACTCTGGTCAATGAAAGGCCTTCTCAAAAGCAGAGCTGTTAAGCATCACAATATCAATACCCCCAAAAGGGAGGTTAAGTAAACTTTTTAAAAATTACCCAAAAAACCCAACCCTATTTCTCAAAAAGGTTTTAAAATGGAGGAATTAAGAAAGGTTTCTGCCCAAAGGCAGGGGAGTGAATTGCACACATCAACACGATTCTTTCCTGCCCTAAGAATGCAGGATAATACTTCAGTCTGATGGTTCAATGGCAGCCTTCCCTATTTAAAGGCCATTTCCATCTTTCCAGAAGTCTTATGAACAGCCCACTGAAGGCCAAAATTCTTGGTCAACATGGCTGGTGTATTTGTAAAAACCTTTGTGGAATCATAAATCAAATTTACTCATAAATTTCTCTGAAATTCTGTTATTTTAATGAATATTTAGCTCATGTAAAATTTTGATCTAATTAACACTCAGCTTGATAAAATAGAAGAGAATATTTCTGATTTCCTGGTTTTCTTTCCTTCACAAATATACCCAAAGAGAGAATATGTTTTCACTTCTAACCTCAATTTATCCTATTCCCTTCCCCTCTTTCCTTGCCTGTAACGACAGGGACATATTGAAGTGGAAAGGAAGCAAAGAACAATGCACATGGAAGAAGAAGTATGGAGTCTTGGTCCTAATATTATCTGTGTAAATATAAGCAAGTGCTTGATTTTTCATCCATCAAATGGGAGAATAATATTTGAATCCTTACAATCTTCACAGAGTTGTGAAGGGTTTTGTATGTATGAGCTACTATTATTTTTAATATTCCTATTAAAGTATGGGCTATTTCTTTTTCTGTGAAAAGTCTCTGATACTGATCTGGATATATTTCTAAGGCTGAGTTACCTGAATTCCATTCCTGAGAGGTAAATGGATTTTGGTGGTAATTACAAGTTAACCTGAGGGGTGAAGGTAAACATGAAAGCTATCTGGGCTACAACCCTAATTCACAGGTGAAATAGTTGGTGGGAAGACAACTAATACCCAAGGGTCAAAGGTAGTCTATAGGTCTACACACCAAAAAACAACAGCTCACAATCCCAACAAGTAGGCTTACCTAGAATTCTCAGTCAGACAGAGAATAGGCAGAGAATGAATTGCTTAAGGGATGTCCTGAAAATTCCCCCCCTCTACACTATATATTACATGTATGTGTGTGTGGTGTGTGTGTGTGTGTGTGCTACTGCTATTATTATATTTTTCTTATGGTATGGGCCAACTGCCCTGTGGCTACTTGCTAAATGTCTTATAAAGGGATTCCTTTTCATAGGACCACAGATTTAAAGCTAGAAAGGATGTTTGAAATGACCTAGGCCTTATTAAACAGATAATGAAAAGAAGGGCCAGACTTCAGATGAGATACTATACCAGTGTAGATGAGAGACTAGTCCAAGGTCATACCAGTGGTAAGCAGCAGAGATGAATTCAAATGATTTCAAATCCAGTGATCTTCCAACTCTACTACAGGTTGGACAAGAAGATCTGTGGCATCAGTCCATCCCTGAGATTCTATAACTCTAGAAAGTGCTGTCAAGTACATGAACTAAAAAAAAAAAAGTCTGGTTAGTGGGAAGCTGCTATATGCTCCTGGGGACTGCCAGCATTCCAGCGGCTACAGGAATGAGTGTGGGCAGATGGAGTTCAACTAATGGATTGGCTGAAGTTCAAGCCAAGAGAAAGTAACATAAAAGAGATGAGGGAAAAAAATCACTCTGCAGCTGAATAATAATATGCTGAGTTCATGCCTACAGTTAAAAGATATTACTTAGGATATGTTTTGTTTTGCAATTTTCTTTTTATGTAAATGTGAGCATATCATGACTTTTTCTTTACCTTCTGCTTTATTATTAATAATCACAGCTTACATTTATATAACTCTTTGCAGCTCTAGAATTCGAACATGTATGCCAGGAGTTCTTAACCTTGTCCTGAAGCCCTCTGGCAGTCTGGTCAAACCTATGGACCCTTTCTCAGAATAACATTTTTATTTGAATAAAATAAAATACATAGGATTACAAAGGAAACCAATTATATTGAAATCCAGTTATCAAAATTTATTTTTTAAAAAGTCAAGTAAAAGGTTAAGATAGACACCATCTCTTGTCACAATCACTACAACCTTGCAAGGGAAGCAGTACTAGAATTATTATTCTCATTTTTGCAAATGAGTAAACTGAGACTCGAGAGCTTAAATGATTTGCCCAAGGTCACACACAGGTATTAATAGAAAAGCTGTGGCTTGAACCTAAACATTCTGACTCCCAGTTCAAAAATTTTTCTATCACAACACAAGGATAAAGAAGAAATGTTTCTTGCTTGAAACTTGGGAATAAAGAGGATCCTGTATGTTACTTAAAAAAAAAGTAATATGAGCTTGTGACTTCCCAATTTCACTGTCAGTATAAGTTTTTGATTTTGAAAAAAAACCTATGAACAAGCTATTAAGATTTTTTCTTTTGCTTTTTGGAGGGGGGAAAGCAGGGCAATTGGGGTTAAGTGACTTGCCCAATATCACACAGCTAGTTTTTGTGTTAAGTGTCTGAGCTCATATTTGAACTCAGGTTCTCCTGACTCCAGGGCCGGTGATCTCTTCACTTCACCACCTAGTCACCCCACAAGATTTCTTCTTTCCTGCTAAAACAATAGGTCTGAAGCCAAGAATGCAACCATGCTGAATTTAGCATATGAGCATCTTAGCAATGGTATAGCACAAGCCACTATGCAAACAGCCCGGCCTGCACCCAGAGTAATATTAAGCTGTCTTTTTTATGAGGTACAGGAAGGTGCCTATTCCAAGAATTGGAGGCATAAAGGAAAGGCTCTGTTATTCCACAAAGGAAAAACAGTGGGATTGGGAATGAAATAGAAGAGGCAGCAATAACATGGTGCCAGTCCCTGCCCCACCTCCCTCCCCCACATTTTGTCCTTGCCCTTCTTAGAGCTCTTGTAATACTTTGTTCTTCTCTCATACTATAATCTATTTACATTGTAACCATTTTGTATTTATGTTACTTTCCTTATTAGATGATAAACTCCTTGAGGGTAGGAATTATACTTTAATCAGTTTTATATCACCCTCAGTGCCTTACACATTGCCTTGCAAAGATGAGAGGCTAAATTAATGTTTGGAGAATGTATATTGAATGAATTAGCCCATGAGACTCATTTTGAACTGTAGACAACTTTATATAATAAGAGAAAAATGTGGAGTTTGGTATCCAAATCCTTTTAAACTCCACATTTTTTTCTGTTTGAAAGATTTCTCACATCTGTGATCACTAGTGATAAAAATCACATACTTGTGTATACAATGTAATATTTCTCCACAGTACTATATACAGAATTATAACTTGTATTCACATATGCAATGTAGCAGCAGTTCTGACAGCTCTTCAGCAGCTCCAGATACATTCTGCATCTGCCTTTCATTTTAAGCCCCAAGGAAAGATGGCACTTATGGTGAGGAAAAGTCCTTGCATACTGTAAAGGACTGAGTAGGAGGATCAAGAGATCCTGTAAACTCTAACAGGAATTTTGAATGGGTGGTATTGCACTTTTGCACCTGTTCCTCTATTAATGGGAATTCTCACTCCTTTGGTCTTCTGGGGGTAGAAGTAGCCAATGTGTGTTAGGGTGGTTTAAATGAGAATATCTCCACACCAATCATGTCAACAACACATACTTGATTGTGTTGCCAAGACTCCAGAAGTCAGTGAGAAAGAGGAAATAATGAATGGTTGCTTGCTGAGCTGGGAGCTCCTAGGAGGTACTGGTAGTGGTGTATCTTGTGGTGACCAAAGGGAGAAGATGCTGAGGCTGCTTGACTGTAGAACTTGGGAGTGACCTGTCTGCTGGAGAATCATGCAACAAGTTTTTCCTGTTGATTGACTGGGAAGTGGATGCCATCCCAACAGGGTCACCATCCACTTCCTGAGAAAAAGGTGAATCAGATATTCGTGGGATGTTGACCTCTGTTATATACAAAAATACACACCCTACTTTGTGACTGTCATGATCAAGCTTCTTGGTATAAAGGCCACTTAGGTCCACTTGTCTCAGTCATAAGAAGGAAAATCAGAACACAAGAAGATAAGTACAATAAAGCTTAGACTCCCCAAACCAGCAGCTATCACTTCCTAAAGCCAAAGTGAATTTTAACCCTGAACCTCTAATATTTCAATTTTCTTTAATAAATGTAATCTAATCTACACATGAGTTATCTTTTCTCATCTCTCAAAGTTGGGAAAGAGATTGGAATCCTGTGGGAAGAGGGGCAATAAGCCATATAAATGATTAATCTGCATGGAGTAATTTGTATCCTTACACTACACAGAA
The DNA here is from genome assembly GCA_028646575.1 of Pseudocheirus occidentalis. NCBI lineage: Eukaryota > Metazoa > Chordata > Mammalia > Diprotodontia > Pseudocheiridae > Pseudocheirus > Pseudocheirus occidentalis. The sequence continues at coordinate 84,861,973 of CM053596.1, read as the reverse complement.
ACTCAAGCAGAGGCATTAAAAGGGAAAAATCAGGTCTTATTCATGGATGTGCATAGAGGCTGAAAAGTGGCTTGAGACCTAAAGGTTCAAAGTTCTTCCAGGGCCTAAGCAATTGAGATCATCTGGAGCTTATGGCACTGATACCTGGGGTCTTACACAACCACTGTGCTTAGGTAGCACAAGGCTATCTCATCCTCTTTTCCTTAGTGCTTTCATAAAACAACTGTTCCTGAGAGAGGACACATTGTTTCAGTTGATTTTCAGTCATATCTAACTCTTCATAACTCCATTTGGGCTTTTCTTGGCAAAGATACTAGAATGGTTTTGCTGTTTCCTCCTCCAGCCCATTCTACAGTTGAAGAAACTGAGGCAGAGTTAAGTGACTTGCCTAGGGTCACACTGCTATTAAGTGTCTGAGATCACATTTGAACTTGGAAAAAAGAGTCTTCCTGATTCTAAGCCCAGTGTTCTACCTACTGTGCCATCTAGCTGTCCTGGAGGACACATGCCCTTCTACTTATGTGTGAGTATGTATATACACACACATACACACACTCACACAGTTCTATACACTAGATCATGAGTTGACAAATTATGGCCCACTGGTCAGATTTGGATCAGATTCGTTTGGTTCATTTTATACATAATTTATGCCAACATACATAGGTATGTATGTGTGTGTCCATATATATGTATTATGTACATATGACACCCATAGACTCACCATCCTATTTTTAGTTTGTGTATACAAGTAATTTTAGCAGATAAAGATCAATATTCTTTTTAGAATATCAAAGAAGTACCCACCATTAAAAGTGTTCAGGTGACCCTCACTTCTTGAAAGCTATGTTAGTTCTGGCTAGACCACCAAGCTGAAAGGGCTGCTGTTTTGGGTCTAGTAACGAACTGTGTAACTTCCATTCAAAGTCTAGCATAACTAAATTCTGAGAGGCTCATGGCCAGAGGGCTGGCCATTGGCAAGAATCTTGGGGGCCTTAGCAACTCATGAGAATATTTATGAAGGCACAGAAAGATTGTGAGCAGTATTGGGAGAGGGAATACCTACATGATTTTAAAGCATAGAAAGTCACAGAACTGATGGTGATGATGACAGCTGCCTTTTACGTGGCACTATAAGGTCTGTGAAATTCTTTACATAAGTTATCTTATTGGATCAACAACCCTAGAAGGTAGAAGCTATTCTTATCTCCATTTTACAGATGAGGAAACTTGAGGCTGAGAGGTTAAAGGCTTGCTGAGAGTCACACAGATACTGAGCATCAGATGCCAAATTTGAATTTCAAGTCTAGGGCTCTACCCATGTGCCACCTGCCTGACAGTAATATAGAATATTATTTATATAACATATAAATCTATTTTTAGATATAAGTATATGCATATGTGTCTGTATACATATATTCATGAGAGTAAAATATCATAATCTTGTAGATGTTAAGTTGGAATGGACCTCAGAAACCGACTAGTTCAATTCCCTCATTTCACAATGGGGAAATTGAGCCCCAGAAAAGTTAGTGACTTAGAGTCACTAGTGGAGTCACAACTAGGAAGGGGCAAAATTGAGATTCAAACTCAGATTCTCTGACTCTAAAGCTAGGATACTTTCTATTAGGGGAAAAAATGGAATGAAGAAAAGAGAGAGTAGAAAAATGGAAGGGAGGGAGATAGAGAGAGGAAGAAAGAAGGGGCAAAGGAAAGAAAGGAGAGGCAAAGGAGGGAAGAAAACGAGAGACTATCCTGTGTCTGAGTTACAGGGTGGGTTGGTATTGTCTCCTGCTGTCACCCTCATATGTTAGTGATGTTGAAGGGGGTGCAGTCCCAGGCCACAGTCATTGCCTAGGAATGTATTCCCTTTTTGCATCCATTCCACTCACCGTGGCCTACGGAAGGTCAGGCCATACTGCTGACATGCCAGCCCCACTGTAGGTGTATAGACAATGGGCATGAACTTCTCCACATCCGACGTAAGTACTCGGTAGAAAAGCTTCTCATTCCTGTCTTGGAGTGTCATGAGAATGATGTACCTTAAAAGGGGGAGAGAGAAACCAAGGCGGTTGTTAGAGCTCACATGGTCTCCACTGTGGATGGCCACAGGAAGGCCCATAAAGAATGCCAAAAAACCATCAAACTTTAGGTCATAAGTGGTGGTGGGTGGTGGGGGATGGGGAGAGGGAATTTCTGGGCAGAAACTGGATCTTCCCTTTTGAGCTGGGATAGCATCAGGCATAAGCAGAGGAAGTAGCCACGCACATGATGATTTCAGGGGACTCTCTCCCAAATAATTCCTCTATTACTACTACACATGCCTACCTTTCCCCTATTAGGCACTTTAATCACTGAGCTCTCCCATTAACAAAAGGTTTTCAAACCCTTTCCTTCCACAACTACAGAGGAGCACTGAAATTCACCTTGGGGTGTTAGCACACTGACAAATTTATATTCAGGTGAAAATGACATATCAGATCCCTTACTGAGAGCAAGTTTCCCAGTAAGACAAAGAGAGGAGAGGGTAATAGATCATTGGGCCCCTCATATGGGGAGCAATCCTAAAGAAAAGGAGAAAGAAACTTCACCCGTGTCACAATATTACATGTTTGTGCCGGATCTAAGTTCTCTGTATTATACCCCGCTGGGGTCTAGGGTTAGGAGGAACGGGAACAGAGAAGTAGATGTTGGTTTCATATAAGTAAAATGCTTCCTAACAAATTATAGTTGTCCAAAACTGGAATGAACCACCTCAGTAAATAGGGAGTTCCCTATCCCAGGAAGTCTTTGAGCAGAAGCTAGTGTAAGGGACACTATAGAGAGGATTCTTGTTCAGTCACTGGATAGACTCAATGGTCTCTGGGACTCCTTCAAAATCTGAGCTTCTGTGACTGACTCATGGAATGCCTGGTCTTTCTAAAAAATCCTAAGACCCTTGAGAGCTAGTTATCTGTCTGTCTTCACCTCAACCCCTAACTCAGGAGGTGCTAAATAACTATTTGTTAAATTGAAAAACCCAGGTTGTAGGATTGGGGGGAGGAGTTAACAGCATGGGCATTCTCTACATACTTGTCCAGATCACTGGGCTGTTTCTCATAGTATCTCATCACTCGGAGGAGCTGGACATCTTGGCTCAAGAAGCAAGGGGGTATTAGGCCATGGATGCCAAGCTGCAGCCTTTCTTCCAGTGTAAATGCCATTCCCTAGGAAGATCAAAGAAAAAACACACACATCAACACATTAACAAGGAGCCAAAAAGCAAAAATAATGTCTCCAGATCTCTCTCTCTCTCAGTCTTATGCTTTCATTTGTGTATGAAATTGCTTGCTAGTGGGGAACTTTTCCCAATGCAGATAACCCTTTCTTTGAAACCTGGGCTTTTAAGATTTTCCTGGAACAATAAAGTTAAATGACTTGCCCTGGGTCATATAGCCATTTTATGTAAGAGGCAGGATTTGAATTTGGGTCTTCCTGAGTCCAAATCCAGCTCTCTATTATACCATGTTGTCAATAACTGGTCAATAACTTCCCTCTATACAGCTGGGAACAATCCCAATGTCAAGTATAAGAAAGTAGCACTAAGTAGAGAGGGCTTCTCTCTAGAAGAGAATTAATTTTGCTAGAAAGAGCAATTAATTTTGAGTCTGAGTACCTGGGTTTGAATCTCAGATCTACTTCTAGCCTGGGCCTCGGGCAAGTCACTTCATTTTTCTGTGCCTCATTTGAAAAACAAGGGGGCCAGACTAGACGGTTTCCTGAATCCTATGATTCCATGTGGTCTGGCCTTTTTGCAGTCTATGAGGTTTTAGGCAGAGGGAACTCAACAGTAAACTCAAGTTTTAAAAAGACACATACAAGACAGACAGAAAGGCAAGTGAGGATGTAAATGAAAAAAGAACACAGTCATCTAAGAACTATGCCAAGAACACTAAAACTTACAGGGAGATTAGAGGGGCAATAAATGCTAAGGGCAATAAAAAGATTTGTTTAGATTTGCTTTTGCTTATATAGGTGTGTAAGGGTCAGGGCTGCTTTAGTAAATCAATTACCCCAACCTGCTTAGCCCAGATACCTTTATCAGGTGAGAACACACCAATCAATCAGAGGTGTGAAGAAAGCCTGGATACCTCTTTTAGGTCAATCAATCAAAGGCAGGTGAACTAAGTGGCAGAACATGTTTACTTTGGCTGAGCTGGTTATGCCTTGTGCAGCTTCTATTAAACTAGAGAACTCATTTGTACTTGGGGATCTGAGCATCTATCTGATAGTTTAGTGGTAGAAACCTCATGAGAAGAAATTAGTGGGAAGGAGGTAAAGGTAGGGATGGGGGAGGAGAAAAGCTCCAACCTTCTCCAGTCCCCCAGCCCCCTGAAGACAAAAACACTTGAGGGGGGGGTGTCAAAGGATCCTAGATTTAGAATGGGAAGGGACCTGAGAGGTTGTGAAGCCCAACCTTCTCATTTTACAGTGGAGATTTTAAGTGACTTGCCTATGGTCACAGAGCTTTTTAGTATCAATTGGCATTTGAACCTAAGCCTTGATAGTTTATTTCAAAGGTTTGAAACATTATCACTAGGATTAGACTGTGTTTGCTTGGCCTTGGAGGGCAGAACTACAAATGATGAATGGAAGAAGCAGAGAAACAATTCTAGGCTTGAGGAAAAGAAAAAAAAAAAACCCCAACAATTAGAACAAGAGTAGAAGAGGCTGCCTCAGGAAGGAGCCAGGTTCCTGTATCTGGAGGTATTCAAGGAAGATCTAGATTTAACAGTGGTTCTCAACCTTCCTAATGCTGCGACTCTTTAGTACAGTTCCTCATGTTGTGGTGACCCCCAACCATAAAATTATTTTCACTGCTACTTCATAAGTATAATTTTGCTACTGTTATGAATCTATCTGATATGCAGGATATATTTTCATTGTTACAAACTGAACATAACCCACAGGTTGAGAACCACTGATCTAGAAGGTTGTTAGGGACATATTGGTTTAGGTAAGGGTTAAAAGAGGTGGTCTTTGAGATTTTTTCTAGTTCTTAGATTTGAGGATTGTATATGAGAAATAAGAAGAGCAATGCAGGAGAAGTCTTGGGCCAACACCCCCCAGGAGGTGCAAGATTTGGTGAGACATGAATACTCAATGCAGGAAATTGAACTATGATTTGGTCCCCATGGTTCTCCCAATAAGCCACTCTCAGTGTTGATCCCGACTATTATCCAATTTATTAGTTAGCCTTCTCATCTGCAAATCTAAGAAGCATGTCAGTCAATCTGTCAATAAATATTTATTATGAGCCTTCTATATGTGGGTACTATGCCAAGTGCTGGGATACAAAGAAATGTAGAAGACAGTCTTTGCTTTCAAAGAGTTCATAGTCTAATGGAGAGACAACATGTAAACAACTACATGACTAATATGTGATAAATTGGAGGTAACCAAAAGAGGGAAGAAACTAGAATTAAGTGGAAGCAGGAAAGCCTTCCTATAGCCTTCCCACAGAAGAAAGGTTTTTTAGCTGGGCTTTACATGAAGCCAGGAAAATGAAGAGATGGAGATGAGAAGAAAGAGCATTCTAGGCATGGGGGACAGACAAAGTCAAAAGCTGGAGTGTCTTCTTAGAGGAATAGCAAAGAGACAAAGGGTCACTCAATTGGCAAGAGCATATAGTACATGGGACAGCGAAGGGGTGGGGGAGGGGGGGGAGGTGTTTGCATGCCATCTATACTTTTACAAGTTATCAATAAAAATAAAACACTACTAAGCTCAGAGCCCTTGGAATCCTCCTTCCAAGCTGACATCAAACCATCAGTGAATACTCTTTGGATCTTGTTATTCAACCAGTTCTGATTCCAGAGCCAGATGATTATCAATCAATCAGTAATTATTTGTTAAGTGCTTACTCTGTGCCAGGTACTGGGGACACAAGTACAAAGAATGAAACAATCCCTACTCAAAATGAGCTTGCCTTCTAATAAAGGAGATGACAAGCACATATAAAACCATATATAAAATAAATACAAATATATAGAAAGTAGTTAAATACAGGGTAGTTTAGCAGAAAGAAAACTAGCAGTTAAGGGACTCAGGAAAAGCTTCATGCTGAAGTAGATACCTGAACTGAATGTTAAAGGGAAGAAAGGGACTCCCTGGGGTGGAGGGAAGGAGAGAAAGCATTTCAGGTATGGGAGGTGGTCAGTGCAAAAGTCCAGAAACTGACATGGGAGTGTTCTGAATGAATAAAAGAGAACAGTGTGGCTGGATTACATAATGAGGGGTGGGAAATGATGTTCAATGAGGTTAGAGAAATAGATTGAGGCCAAGTTGCATAGGGCTTTAAACAATGAATGGAAGAGTTTAAAGCATTTTATTTTATAGGCAACTCCAGACAATCTTCCTTCTGCATAGTGCCACACATCTGTATCCAGCTTCTGTTACCAATCCTTGCTTCTGTCCTCTGAAATCAAACTTGCTTTGGGAATTCCCTTGGGAATTCATATCAGTCTCTTAAGAAAATTGCTCTTTTTTCCTCCTCATTAGAACAGTTTCTCTTTCTCTTTCAAATTTTATTCTTAAGAGCTCCTTAATCTTTCTGGGCTGACTTTCTCTATGGAATTTCTACATATTCTTCTTTTGAAGTCACTGAAATCTTCTCTCTCAAACTATATAGTATATGTCAGAAATACATATACATATATATATATGTGTGTGTACCTACCTATATATACAAACATACACATATATACATACACACAGATAGATATAAGATATAGCCATCCAGTTTTCTTCTCTCAATATATCACAAACTCTAAGAGACTGATCATTTCTTGCTGCTCCACTCTTCTGTCATATCTTTTATTTCCACTTAAGCAATATGGCTTCCTTGTTGGTCTGTCTGTCCCATTCTGAAGGGTGAAGTTATCATTAGGGTAAGTGAAGAAGTTAAAGCAGAGAGAATTTCTGCAGTTGTCTACTGGTCTCCTATGATTACTGCAGCATTTTTCTGTGCCAGGCCTGTGATTTATTCCTCCTGTTCCTCAATTATTTTCTTTTTCTGCCAAAGTGGACTGCAGTATAATCTAAAGTAAAAAAAATCAGTTTCTGCCTTTGTTATTAATCTTTGCTAAAATATTTTCTATTATGTAGTCCCCATCCTGTTCCAAGATTTCTCCACATAATAGATTCTTTTAATATAAAATGTTACCTTTCCCCTTTTACCTACATAGTTTATTTTGAATATGGTAGTCCAGCCATAGGTTTCATCACAACAAATTTCATTGATATTTACAAAGTCAAATCTGCCTCCTTGCATTACAGCTCCCTAGTTCTTTTTGCTTTTCTGCAATCAATCAATGAATAGGCATTTATTAAGTACTAATGCTAAATGCTGGAGAAGAAAGGACAAAGAATAAAACAATCCCTACTCTCAAGGAAATGATAATCTTCACAAGTAAATCTAACATTCTAACATTGTAAGTAGAGGTTTAATTAATGTTTGTAGAATTTAATTAATTATGTGTGAATTCTTCAATGTTGAGGAGAATGACTGGAAAAGGGTTAGGAAACACCTAGAGTCTTAGGATTCAGGACTACATAAAACCTTAGAGAATATCTGGTCTAACTCCCTCATTTTACATATAAGAAAATTGAAGTGTGGATGGTCATGCAATATACATGGTCATAAATAGCAGAGTTGGGATTTGAATCCAGGTTCAAAAATCCAGGTACAAAGCCAGCGTCCTTTCCTCCATACCATGTTGCTTGTCTATCTAGAGCAGGGATCTTAACCTTTTTTGTGTGTCCTGGACCTCATTGGTAATCTGGTGAAGCCTAACAATCTAAGCCACATTTTTAAATAATTGAAATAAATGCTAAATTTTATTTAGAAGTTTGTGGACATAAAGATGTAATTTCCCTCCAAATTCATAGATCCTCTAAAATCTATTCCAAGAACCTTAGGTTAGGAACATCAGATCTGCAGCCTATTCCACAAAAACCATGATTAATTCAAGGTCTTTCTATACATATAGAAAATAAACATGACCTAAAATCTGGAAAATTTCAAAGCATTTCAGCCAGGAAAATAGCTGGAAGGATAGGCAAGATAGATTACTAAGAACTCTTACAATAAGAAGATGATTTAGAAACCTGGTTTGTTTGGGTTTTTTTCCATTGTCTGTGTTCAGAGTGTTCATAAATCCCTAGGTGCTGGCCCTCAGCTCCTCCACTTGGGAACAATATTTGTCCCCTAATCCTTTTGTATGGGGACATCACCCCCACAGAGCGAGTGCTTTAAAAAAATATCATTAAGCAACTCAACTGTTCTTTGCCTTTCTCAAGAACTTGACTGCCTAGGATGGGACCCTGGGGATCCCTATTAAGCCCAGGGATCTAATTATGACATCATCCTTGTTAGCTGCCATTGTGGCTTTTAATAATTACTCACTGCCTTCTGGAGGGCTAATTGTTATTCTTGGATGACTGCCACCAAAGCCTTTTGTACTCGGAAGAAAAAACTGAAACTGTTTAGTGACTGCTGATTTCAGGATTAGAAAAAAAAATCCTGGGGCTTCTTTTTGCACTGAAGCTGATTTGGGGTGCAACTTCAGTTCCCCAATCTCATGGGCAGCTGTGGTGCCTCCTTACTCAAGTTAGAGTCATGTGTTGATGTGACAATTTTTCCATACATTTATGGAGCACTTTATGCACCTTTATGTAGCACCTGCCTTTCGGGTGGGTTCAGGGGGAGGGTAGATGAGGAAACCCAGCAAGCATTCACAGAGTGCCTAACCATGAATTATTACACAAATGCTCAATTTATCACCAGAGGGCTTTGTAAATTAATTTCCAGCTTCCCCTTCTGTGACTTAATCAATCATATCAAGTCTAGGGTATGTTAAAGACCTTATATGGAAATCTTCCCTTCTGCAAATGGAGCTAAATCTCTAAGAATATCAAAATGGGGCATGTTCAAGGTCAAGATTAATTTTGAGGGGCTTAAGGGTGGAGAAAAGCAACCCACCCACAACTGAGAGTTTTAGAGTGTTATCCTGAAAAATTAAGTGACTTGCCAAGGGTCACACAGCCAGCATGTGTTAAAGATGGCACTTGAATGGTTCTACAACTTCCTGAGGCTGACTCTTTACCCACAACAACACATTGTCCCTGTAAGACTCATTTAGGGCCCTTCAAAACTAAAGGGATGTTTCCTCTTTGTTTTTAGAGGCATCTGGGGATGTAAAGGATAAAGTTTGGCAAATCTTAAAGTGTTACATAAATTTTAGCTATTGTAACTATTATAATATTCTATAGAATAATACATAATAAATGGATATAATACGTATTTTATGTGTGTATATGTATATACAAAGAGAGAGAGAGAGAGAGAGAGAGAGAGAGAGAGAGAAAAGTAACGTAGAGGCATTTATTAGTTATGTGACTCTATGAATAAGTCACTTAACCTCTCCCTGCCTCAAGTTTCTTCATCTGTAACAAAGGGGATATTAACAGCACCTGCTTTCCAGGTATAAGGATCAAATGAAACTATATTGTAATGTCCTTACCAGAGAATAGGAACTATTTAGAGGCTTATTCCCTTCCCTTCCCACTCTTTGTATCTCCAGTGCCTTGCTCATTTTGTTCAGTCATTCAACCACGTCTGACCCTTTGTGATCCTGTGGACCATAGTATGCCAATACTGTCTATGAAGTTTTCTTGGCAAAGATACTGGAAAGGTTTGCCATTTCCTTCTCCAGTGGATTAAGACAAACAGAGGTTAAGTGACTTTTTCAGGGTCACAGAGCTAGTAAGTGTTTGAGGTCAAATTTGAACCCAGGTCTTCCTAGCCTAGCACTTTATCCATTGAATCATCTAGCTACCTCCCTTTGCCCATAATAGGAACTAAATAAACATGTATTTGCTTGATATACATACTACATAAGAAGAAATATAATGCCAGTGTTAAGATGCTTATGACTTCAGCTAAGCAGAACAATACAATGAACTTACCAATCAATTCCTCATACCTGGAAGCCTGAATGAACCCTTGTTAAGTATATTGTAGAGAAGAATCACTATTTCTGCAAGGAGTGGAATAGATGCTATATGAAGTCCCTTCCAATATAAGATTCCATGTTTCTAGAAGGCGCTTATGTTGTGAGAACTTGAATTTTGTGACTTTAAAAGACAAATAAAGCTAAAGTAACTCGATACTAACTGTGACCCTGGGCAGGGCATTTAACCCCAATTGCCTCACCAAAAGTAAATTCATAAATAAATAAAGTATTTCTCATTTAGACAAAGGCTTGTCTATTCTCTTCTCTCCAGTCAGGAGCAATGACTAAGTCAGTCAGTCAGTCAGTCATTCAGACAGAAACATTTATTAAGCACTTTTTACCATGTATCAGGCACACTGCTAAGAACTGGGGATACAAAGAAAGGAACCAGTTGTCAAGGAGCTCACCATCTAATAGGGGAGATAACATCCAAACAACTAGGTACATACAAAATATTGTTTAAAAGGTATATGGAGAATGATGTCAGAGGGAAGGGACCGGGAGTATGGAGGTGAGCCTGGTAAAGACCTGCAAAAGGCAAGAGTTAAACTGGGTCATGAAGAAAGCTAGAGCTAATGGCTCTCTCCAGGTGACTATGATCAGGCAGATTTCAACGAGTCATCTATAAATAATAGCATTTATTATTAGGAAAGAAAGCGATGAGGAGTTGTAATGTAAATTATCCCCAGAAACAACAGAAACTGATTCCTAGTTTATACATTCACAGTACACCAACAGGAAATTTATCATAGCCCCTTTCTTAACCTAAGCTAGCAAAAGGCTTGGTTCTCTTGTATATCCCTCAGTTTACTACAAACCTTCTGTCAATTTATGAATACTTTTTAGTCTCGATTATAACTATTAATAACCATTAATTATAACCATTAATAACAACCAATAACGCACTTGAATTTCCATATTTATTATTTCAATAATATATTTTGAATTTCACATCAGGGTGTCAGGCTTGCTTTTATGGAACTTTAATCAAGGCAAAGGGTCTCATTTAATTAATAATCAGAACATTAGGAGTTCATCAGAATGCACTGATTAATTTGCTGTTTCCTTTCTTCCTTATAGACATTACTCTTTACTTGGTCTCTAGCCAAGATGAATATGTCTTTTAATCCATGCATGGAATCAGCCACCAAGAACAAAACATTGTAAAGGTCATTTAAAGTGGACAGAAATGTCTGCAGAATGTAAAAGAGTGTTGCAGTGTCAGTGAGAAGTTTTCTGAACTTGTGATCAGTAGGTCATAAAAACCATTAGAGAATGTCTGAAGGGGACATTTAGGTCTTGAACTGGGCTTGGATGATGCAGGGGTTTTGCATTTGGTTTTCAGTTGTAGACTTATCTCTTAATGATTCAAGCCTAACAGCTCAAGTCTAATACTTCTCCCAGGCTTTTGGGTTCCTGTGTGATCTGACCTAATGCTACCTAATTTAATACAGTCTTCCTACTATTTTTGCTCTTTCTGTGACTCCTCAGTGCTTAGCCCAGTGCCTGGCATGTAGTAAACGCTTAATACATTCTCACTGATTGATTGGTTGACTGCACAATATGTACCTGCTGTTTCAGTCACTCTCAATCAATAATGATCAGTTATTAATTACTTATTATCTCTAGTTCAGGGAGGGGGGGATAAGAAAACAGGGAGAAAATGTACATAATAACTTCATTATATGTTGAAAAGGAATAACAAGTTATCCATAACAGATTTGCAGTTTCACAAGCAATTGCCTTTTAAAAAATTATACTATGTTATGGATATGCTTGTTTTATTCCATAAATAAAAAATTTTTTAAACCAGCAATTAAAATTATTTTGGTCTCAGGTCCAACTTACTCTTAAAAACCAATAAAGACCCTCCCCAAAGAACTTTTGTTTACGTGTTTATCCTATCAGTATTTACCATATTTAGAAATTTAAATGTCTTAGTATTATTATGAAAATGTTTTTGACCTCATGGACCCTCTATGAAAGGGTCTTATCTCATTACCCATAGCAACTGTTTTAAAATTGTCCTTTCTTGATTTCCCCTTCTCTCCTTAGACTCCTTTTCCAAAAATCATCTAAATACAATCTCTTAATACAACTGGTCCACTCTATTTCCTCATCTGCAAAATGAGGGGTTTGGACAACGTGGCCTCTAAGGTCCCTTCCAGTTCTAAAAATCCATTATCATATGGTCTTTACATTCTCTTACAAATATGACTAGGTTTTCTTTCTCATTTTCATATTGAAAGCACTTTCTCAAAGATCACCAATAATACCTTGATTTCCAAAGTTGGAAGGAACATTATGCATCATCTAGTACAACTCCCCACTCCCATTTTATTTTATTTTTTAAAATTTTTTTTGGATCCACTCCCATTTTAAATGCAGAGATTGAAGCCCAGAGAAGTTAAGAGAATTTGACCAAGAAGCAAGATTCCAACCCAGGTAAGCTGACTTCTAATCAGACATTCTTCCCTCTGACACACTGCTCTGGGAAGCCTTTTTTTCAATCTTCATAACTTGACTTCTCTGCAAACAAATGACAGTGCTGACCATTAAATCCTTCACAATATACTCTCCTCTACTGACTCAAGGATACCACATTTTCTTGGTTCTTTTCTCATCTCTCTAACTGAGCCCTTCTCTGACTAAAGAACCCATTTATCTACCCAAATGAATATCTCATTAGTATTTCAAACTCTTCAAGTCCCAAACCAGGTTTATTTTCTTTTCCTCAAAATCTGGTCCTTCTGTTTGTTTCAGTCAGTGCTACCATTAGGTCTTCCATATTTGAAATCTTGCTGTTATCTTTGGTTCTCCCCTGTTTCTCACCTCCCATATCCAATCAAATACCATGTCCTGTCAATTCCATCTGTGCAAGATCTCTCCCATCTCTCTTTTCCCATAGCCACCATCTTGGTATGGTCAGTTGCCATCTACCTGTACTAGTACAGCAACCTCCTAGCAGATCTTGTTAAGATCACCCTTCCCAAATGAGAACACTAATGCATTGTTGGTGGAGCTGTGAACTGATCCAACCATTCTGGAGAACAATTTGGAATTATGCCCAAAGGGTTATAAAACTGTACACCCTTTGATCCAGGAATACCATTACTAAGTCTGTATCCTAAAGAGATTAAAAAAAAGGAAAAGAACCTATGTGTACAAAAGTATTTATAGCAGCTCTTTTTTTTTCTTTTGGAGGGGGGAAGGCTGGGCAATTGGGTGTACGTGACTTGCCCAATGTCACAAGGCTAGTAAGTGTTAAGTATCTGAGGCAGGATTTGAAATTGGGTCCTCCTGACTCCAGGGCCTGTGCTCTATTCACTTTGCCACCTAGCTGCCCTGTATAGGAGCTCTTTTGTGGTGGTAAAGAACTGGAAATTGAGTGGATGCCCATAAACTGAGATATAGCTAAACAAATTGTGGTATGTGAGTGTAATAGAATACTACTGTGAAATAAGAAATGACGAGCAGGCAGATTTCAGATAAACCTGGAAAGACTAATACTAACGGATGCTAAGTGAAGTGAACAGAATCACGAAGACACTGTACACTGTAACATGAACATTGTGCAGTGATCACCTATGATAGATTTAGCTCTTCTCAGCAATATAATGATCCAAGACAATTTCCAAAGACTCATGATGGAAAACGCTGCCCACATCCAGAGAAAGAACTACCAAGTCTGAATGAAGATGGAAGCAGACTCTTTTCACTTTGTTTTTTCTTTCTTGTGGTTCTTCCCTTTTGTCCTGATTCTTTTTTTTTTTCACAATATGACTCATGTGGAAATATGTTTAACATGACTGTACATGTATAACTTAAAAGAAAAGGACTGCTCTCTCCCTTCATAATCCATCCTTAACACCAGACCAGTCTAGATCTGGTCATAAAGGTGGACTAGGCCACAGATCTAGATCACTCCTCTAGCCACAACTTAAGACTACCTTCTTATTACTCACACTAAGTTTGAACTCCTTAGCCTTCCTCTCCATTCTCTCCGGTACCAGCCTGTGTTTTTATCCTTCTCTCACAGTTAGACTGTGCAGTAGGTAGGGCACTGGGCCTACAGTCAGGACTCCTTTTCCTGAGCTGAAATCTGGCCTCAGATGCTTACTAGCTGTTTGCCTCAGTATTCTCCTCTATAGAATGAGCTGGAGAGAAAAATGGCAAACCACTCCAGTATCTTTGCCAAGAAAACCCTAAAACAGGTTACAAAGAGTCAGATACGACTGAAAAATGACTAAACAAATATAGTATCTCTCTCTACACTATCTATGCTCAACCTACATTGGACTTTTCATTGTTTACCATTAGCATCCTGTATTTTCCCACTTTTTTTTTTTACTTTATTTAAGTTGTTATTGCACCTAGAATACCCTCTCCACCTGCTGGATTCCTACTCATCCTTTAGAATTCAGTTCACATGCAACCTTCCACAATCCTACACAATCAGAAATTATCTTCCCTCCAAAACATTCACTGAACACTTTATTTGCACCTCTCTTATACATTCCTGTGGTTTAATTAGTGTTGGAAGCTCTCGATGAGGAGTTTCGTTTACCAACCAATACAGATTAACATCTAGTCTACAACTTACCTTCTTAAACTAACATCTTTTAAGAATTGTTATTTATGGAAATACATCATTTTTCTAAACTATAAGGCTTCCTGAGAACAACTCAATGTTGTCCAAATTTTCATCTACATCAATACTTAATGCAATTATCTGAAAACAACAGATGTCTAAACAAGGTATGGTGAGTTCACTTAGATGCATGCATTCATGCACTACACTTACAAGGAAAAACCTTGCCCTGACTCAGATAATTTCTGGATTGAAAAACCTAATTCAGCAGATGCATGAGCAAAAACTTTCTGTCAAACACATTACATCATGCCCTTGGCCTCGTGGGCACTATTCTACAATCAGCTTCCTTGAATAATAAAATACAACATCTATAGCTATCCCACTTTCTATCATTAATAGGATAAGAATTATGAGACTTCTTTGCTGTAGGATATAGTTGATTAGCTATTGGCAACAGGAAGAAATTTTCTTTTCTTTTGTAGATGACTTTGTGACTTGATTTGTTCTTGGGATATTAAGTTTTCATGTGTAAACAACCATGATTGGAAACATATACAGGATTACTCAGGTCACTGGTCTCCTGTTGTACTGCAGTTTTTATGAGCCCACTCCTATAGATGGGCCCACTGAGAACCTTGGAATGCAGCCCTGATACCCCTAATCAGACCCAGGGCTGAAAAGAACCTTCTGCTCAGACACATTTCCTTGATAGTATATAAATACAGAGATTAAGAAGCATGTCATAAAGGCAAGAGTCATGGGTATTCAGGGGTTTGTTACACACAGACGGCCACTACTCACTAGTTTTCTTTCAATGGTCTCTCAAATTGGTACTGCTTAATGTCCCAGGTCCAGGGCTGAGTACTGCTAGTGTCCTGGTGGCATGGGATTGTTTTATGTGCATATCACAATAGAAGCCTATAATCTTACTCCAGTTTAGAAAATGCTATACAATCTTTACTCCTTAGTATCATAGGCTGGGATTCTTACATACTGCACAGCATAGCAGGAATCCTGACTTTGCTGTCTACATACTATATAAAGTCCTTTCAGTTCTCTGAACCTTAGTTTTCCCCTCTATAAAAAGGAGATAAGTAAGATGTGCAGCATTTACTTCTCAGGGCTATTGTGAGGATTTCATGACATAATGTATATAAAACACTTTGTAACTCTAAAGTGCTATAAAAATCTAAACTATTATTATATTTCAGTTATTTCCTGATATTCATTCTTCTCTTGGCCTCCAATGGTATTTTCTCCTGGTTCTCCTGCTTCTTATCTTTCTATTCTTTCTTAGTCTTCTTCCCTGGTTCTTCTTCCTCCTCCTGCCTCTAAAGTGTGATGTTTCCCAAGAAGCAGCTGCAACTCTTTTTCTGCTCCCTTCCTTAGCAATCTCATCTACTCCCATGGCTTAAGTTACCATGGTATGAAATCAGCTTTCACCATAGTAACTTCAGCCCTGATAGCTCTTCTGAGCTCCAGTTTCTCATTCTCAACTGCCTGCTAAATATCTCCTCTCCTTGCTAGTGACTTAAACTCAACCTATCCAAAATGGAACTCATTCATCTCCTTTCAACCA
Organism: Pseudocheirus occidentalis; assembly: GCA_028646575.1. Lineage (NCBI taxonomy): Eukaryota > Metazoa > Chordata > Mammalia > Diprotodontia > Pseudocheiridae > Pseudocheirus > Pseudocheirus occidentalis. The sequence continues at coordinate 84,845,745 of CM053596.1, read as the reverse complement.
TGAAATTCACTCTTCCTCCCATTTTCCCTACTCCTATTACTGACACCACCATCTTTCCAAGTTACTCAAGCCTGGAACCTCTGTTGTCTACATTTTATCCCTTAACTTCATTCCCACATGGAAGTTGCTCAGTTCTAATGATTTATCATCTGCACTCATTTTCACATCTGTACTCTCCATCTCCACATCTGCCATGCTAGTTCAGGACCTCATTCCCTATCCCCCTCCCTTACTTCATCTGTTGGCTTCTTGATGAACTACTATTCCTCATGGATCTGGCCACATCCCTTCTCTATGCAAAACCATTGAACAGAAAAAGCAGCAGCAAATCCAGGGACACAGTTTGAGTTGCCTGATTGTCCAATGTGCTTGCAGAAAGGTATATATATCTATGTATCTAATCTGGGGGGTGGGTGGGCTGCAGTGTAAAATAGCATTATATCAGAGAATGGAGGCATGACTTCCAGGGGGAATGGGCTAATTAAGAACTGGAATTCCACTCTGGAGAGTGAGCTCCTCTACATAGAATGCAAGCTTCTTCAAGGAAGTCTTTCATTTTCCTCTGTCTTTAACACCTAGCAAGTGCCTGGTACATAGTAGGTACTTTAAACATGGTACTTGTTGAATTGAACTCAACCCAAATGTTTGTATTAATCCAAGCAGAAGTTTTCTTTCTTTCTGTTTTTGCTTTTTTGAGGGGAGAAGACAGAGCAATTGGGGTTAAGTGACTTGCCCAAGGTCACATGGCTAGTGTTAAGTGTCTGAGGGTGGACTTGAACTCAGGTCCTCCTGACTCCAGAGCCAGTGCTCTATTCACTGCCCCACTTAGCCCCCCCAACCAAACAGATGTTCAGCTGCCAACCATCTAGGCAGAGCCTCATAGAGGAATGTTTTCACAAAGAAAAACAGTCATGGATGTACATAAAGAGTTTGTGGGAAGAGACCATGCCTCATTCTTTTTATCAGTGTAATTTCCTGGTTAAGCTGTCCATTAAGCATCAGGCCATCTAAGTCATGATTTTAAAATATTTTTTTATGAAAACACTGGCTAATCTCATGCTGATTACCAGCTTAATCAGTCTATGATAAGGGGTGCAGGAATTATGAAGGATGCTGGGTATTCCCTCTTTCTTCCTTTTCCCTCCAAGAAGGCCCCAGGCAGCAGGTTGAAGATTGAATTGTAGGCACTAGTGAGTAATGACTGGTTGGTTTTTCCTTTAGCACCTCCCAAGTAACTGGGTGGGGGCTGAGCTCTCTCTGAGGCTCATCAGCTTCTAATGAAGCAGGATGCTCAAATGCTCTCCAGTTATTAGGGCCCTGTTTCTGAAGGTGGGTAGAACAACCTGATCTTTCTGGAAGCACTCATTTATTAGTTCTGTAGAAATAGAACAATTACATTCCCTAACACCGCCCCCCCCCCAAGAAGGCTGAAACACTAAGAAATCATAGCATGTAGGGGAAAAAATTGTCATAGGATCAAGATTAAAAATTGGAAGAGATCTCCAATATCATGTTGTAATGGAGGAAACAGATCCTTTCCATCACTAAATCTATGATACTATGACAATAGATCCTATATGACGACTCTTTGCTGTTTTTGATAAATTCTTGGAAAGCTGGTGCTCTAGAGAATCAGGAAGATTCATCTTCCTGAGTTCAAATCTGACTTCAGACACTTGCTAGCTGTGGGGCCCTGGGCAATTGACTTAACCCTGTTTACCTCAGTTTCCTCATCTGTAAAATGAGCTGGAGAAGGAAATGGCAAACCACCAAGAAAGCCCCAAATGAAGTCACGAAGAGTCAGATATACCTGAACAACAAAAGGACGATGAACCTAAGTCTTGAATATGAACTGGCAGTACTGGCAAATCCAGTGACCTTATGTAGATAAATTAATTTGGACATTGTCATTCAAGGAACTTTCCAGCCACAACTAGAGAACTGAATGAGGAGTCAAGCTGAGATCTGAATTCCTGGGCTGGCTCTGCCCCCAAGCCACTTGTGTGGGCAGAGGCACTCCTTCCCCTCTCTAGGCCCCAATTTCTTCATCTATAAAATGAAGGAATTGTACTGGATGATCTCCAAAGTCCCTTCCAGTTCTAAAATGGCAAATTTTATTGTGTTTTTTTCTCCCATGGGCACCAGTACTTTTTGATGACTAGTTTTGATGGTCCTTCCCCCCCTTTTGGGGGATCATTGTTCTACTTCTATAGAACTAAAAAGGGCAGTGAAAGCTCTTCACAACTTGCCTCAGCCCCTTCCTGCCTTTTCTGTCTTCTTATACCTTACCTAGACCATTGACATTGGCCTTCTGGATGTTCCTGCCTTAAGACACTCCATCTTCAGACTCTAGACATTTCCATTGCTTAAAATATTCTCCCTCTTCATCTTTGCATCCTGGCTTCCTTCAAGTCTCAGAAAATCCCATCTTCTGCAAGAAGCCTTTCCTGATACTAGTACTTTGCCCTCTGAAATAAAGAAATAGAACCCAAGTCTCCTAATTCCCTGACCAGGGAACTCTCCTCTATGCCAGTGGTCCTCAAAGTGTGTGTTGGTAAACACAGTAGTTTTACCAGGTGTGCCCCAGATGTAACTGAACTCATATTTGCAATTGTGTGATTAAGTCTCTGGACTCTCCTGTAGAATCTTGTAGGTTTCTGTCATAAGTAAAACAAGTTTGAGACCTATTGACCTATCCACAGCAGGGGGATTATCTTGTCCACCTCCCTAGGCTACAGTTAAGATTCACACATTATCCAGATGTGATTCTTGAGGTGTCTCCAGTTTTCATGAGATTAATTTGGGAACACTTTGGACCCTAAGGTGATGACTGAGAC
>CM053596.1:84823381-84842408 GCA_028646575.1 Pseudocheirus occidentalis | reverse complement strand
AAGATCCTTTATAAACAGTAATTTTTTAAAGGATGATAAAATGGACTAAAAGAAAATTGAATGCAAAGTCAAATAAAACTCAGTGAAGGGGGAAGGGGAAGAGAAAAATTATCACCATGTGGAACAAAGGAGAAAGACCATTTCTTCTCACATGGCCTTTGTGGGCATTCCACAAAGTATCAGAAACAAAAGGCTGAAGGAGAAACATGTAACAATGGTCCATTGTCAGACTTTGTGTTCGAGGGCAAGCAGAGCTCTGCCCTAGGAGACCAGGACTGAGATTGTCAACTGTAATTACTCTGACTAGTGCTACAGCCCTAGAAGGACTCACTGAGGGAATAAGGAGAAGGAGTCAATAAAAATCGACCAAAAGCCAAAACAATGGCTTCCCTGAGAGCTGCTGAGATGCAAAGAATGGACCACTTTAGAGCAAGAGCCCTGCACAGCCTTACTGGCTTTAGACACATTTAAGAAAGACTGCCAAAAGATTGGATAGTTCCATATTAGACACTTTCTTAAGGTCTCTTGTGTTTACTTATCCTTATTAAGTATCATAAGATGTCAGAGCAGGAAGGAGCTTTATAGAACATCTGATCTAATACTGTCATTGTACAGAATTAAAAACAGAAGTTTGGGGGATGGTCAAGAGTTTAATAACTCATACATAATTATAATAGTAAATTATAAAAACTTAAAGTACTGAATTTTTTTTTGGTTTATAAAGCATTTTTCTTCTCGAGAATCCTATGAGGTAAGTAGTTAAAATATCTCAGCCAGAGAACATTCTGAGATGGGGGTTCAAGCTGGTAGTATTAGGGGATCAACCCCAAACCTCCAGACTATACCTAGAACCCTGAGGGGGAACATAGAGCATTGGGGAGGACCTTCTCATCAATGTGCATGGAAGTTGGGCTAAGAATACCCCTGTGCAACATGTAAAAAGCATAATCAGTAGTCCTACTAATTATGTCATATTCAGATGGTTTTAATTATCAACCTCTGATGTGGTATGATGGTAGACAGTGCCAATTTGTCTTACGGTTAATGTATACTTGTGAGAAGCTTTTGTGTTTCAGCGTTTCTTTGCTATGTAGAAAATAATTACTTGTATCATATCTGAAAAAAAATTTTCCCCATATCATTGAAGAAACTGAGGCTCAGTCTTATGGCTACACATCTACTAAAGATTCAGAGTCAACCAATTTACAAGCATTTATTAAGTGCCTACTCAGAACTCAGGGTATCTAGGTTGTGCAGTAGATACAGTGCTGGGCCTGGAATTAGGAAGACTCATTTTCATGAGTTCAAATTCAGCTTCAGTTACTTACTAGCTGTGTGACCCTGGGTGAGTCACTTAACCCCATTTGCCTCAGTTTCTCATCTGCAAAATGAGCTGGAGAAGAAAATGGCAAATCATTCCAGTATGTTTGCCAGGGAAAACCCAAACTGAATCATGAAGAGCTGAATGCTACTGAGAGTGACTGAATACCACCATCACCAAGAATTTATGTAGTATAGTGAGGAAAAGTACTAGACTTGGAGTCAAAGGATCTGGGTTCAAATCCTGAAAATGTTACTTCTTTCTGTCACCTCGGACAAGTCACTTAGACTTTCAGCTATAAAATGATGGAACTGAGAAAGATGGGTTTGGTTTTTTTTATGTCTCTTCCAGTTCTAAATCCTAAAATCCCATCTTCATAAACAGAGAAGCGTGTTTATTCAGTTTATTTCAGGCTCACTAACTGATTTCCTTCAGTTCCTATTTGCTATTTTTTCCTTCTGCTAAGAGGACATGTTCTGACCAGCATGGCCATGGGCAAAGTTCATAGAGACAAGGAGGCTTAAGGAAAATATGTGAATGAATCATACAAGCATATGTTAGAGCTAGAAAAGAAATCTCAGAGATCATCTAATTTATTCCCTTTATTTTATAAAGGGGGAAAACTGAAGAGTAGAGAGATCAAAAGACTTGTCCAAGGTCACACAGTTAAAAGTGGAAGAGAAATCTCTTCCAGCTCTCTAGATGGCCTGGTCAAGTGTTCCTTCAAAGACAAATAAATGACAATCTGATTGCTATCTCCTGATCCTCTGTCCTTCTGGTGAAATGATTTGGACAACAATTCCTTTACTCAGCATCTATTAAAGATTTATTTAGTATGCACATTTTGTGCTCAGAACTGAAAAGGACATGGACTGTGGTATGCCAGTAAATGCCAAACAATCTGAAAAAAAGATGTGTACATGACACACCTTTAATCTCCATTGTTAGCATTTCTCCATCATTATATTAAGTCCAAACAATCAACAAACAGAAAACCAAGTCCTAATTTGTAGAATTTCCCCAACTCTTGAGGCATAAACAATCACACTGCAAATTTAATTACAGGCTCTTGGTAGAGTTGGCTCCAGCACACTCTTGGATACAGAGATGGATAAGATAAGGTCCCTGTCTTCAAGAGAACTTACACACAAGTATGGTAAAAAGACATATGTGTATATACTGTGTATGTATATATATGTGTGTGTATATATATATACATTTATATATCACTATTATACAACATAGAAAATTATGAAGACATAACAGAGATCTGAACAAAGTATTATAAGAATTTAGAATAGGGAAAGGTACCCCTCCCCACTGGTTTCCTCAGTGAGGGAAAAAGGAAGGCAGTTTGAGTCTTTGGGAAGAGCATTAAACAAAGTATCAAAAGACATGCTCAGGTCTGATGCTCCTGTGTGACTTTAAGCAAGTTTCTTCCCTTCTTCCTCTGTTTGGATATCTAAAGTCACTTCTAGTTCTAATAATCTAATTTCATCCCTTCACCACAATATCAACCAGGTCTGGTCTTATCTAGAGGGCAATTGTCACAGCAGGGTATGTGCTATAAATTCTGATAGAAATTATCCTTTGCTGTAAGATACTCCCTGCTTTCTAGATTCTGGTGACATTGGTGCTGTTTGCAAGGATGAGCACCCTTTCCCTCTGCTACTTGCTTTGTGCGCTGTCATTTATCCAGCTCAGGCTTTCCTATCTCCAGGTCCTTTTCTCCTTTGCCCTCTCCTCCCCCACTGCCTTCTGAGACTCTTTCATTAACAAACTTCTCTTCATCCTCAATCTCTTCCTCTCATACTCTTTTCATCTTGCATTCACTGAAACATGGCTTTCCCTGGGAGATATCTCATACTTCACCACCTTTCTCCAGTGCTAGTTGCTCCATCTTTCATAACAGGCTAGAGCAGGAGCTGGCACAGTCCTCACTCCTCATGCCGATTTCCAAACTCTCCCCTGCTGCCATTAACAAGTGCTATCCCCTCCTTTGAAATTTACCTCACATGCCTATCCAAATTCTTCTTGTTATCAGGTTCCTAGTCACTTGCCCTCTATTTCAAGGAATTCAGTTCCTAGCTCCCAATATCAATTTCAGACACAACTCCTTGCTTCATGTTTACATGTGGATGTCCTTTGAAACAACCTAGCCTCCCCCTATACCAATAACCTCACCAGTGACTCACTTGTGGCATTGGTCATAGCTCAGATCTTCACTCCTAACTGGAACTATACTAACTCCATTATCTTGAATTCTCAAATTCTCCATTTTGATCATAATTTTCTGTCCTTTCATCACTTCTTCTTCCTTTTTAGACCTATTTATTGCAAACATCATTCCCTCTCTTCCCTCCTTTCATTGTATTTTACCTAGTCAATCATACCTACTATTTTCAGATTTTAGCCTATAGGCAACCAGCTCAACTACTTACACTATATATGTATATGTGTGTGTGTGTGTGTGTGTGTGCGCGCGCGCGTGTTTTCCCCCTCCTGTCCTTTCTTCCCTTGTCATCTCATTAGCTAACCCTTAACCCCTGGGTGATTCCCACCATCCATCTTCTATACTCCTAGTTCTGAGCTGCTGGAGGAAGTCATTTGTTTAATTGTTTCAGTCCTGTTCGACTCTCTGTGACTCCATTCTCAGGGTTTTCTTGGTAAAGATACTGGAGTGGTTTGCCTTTTACTTCTCCAGCTCATTTTATAGATGAAGGAACTGAGGCAACCAAGGTTAATTAACTTGCCCAAGGGTCACACAGTAAGTTTCTGAAGCTGGATTTGAACTCATGTAGATGAATATTATTAATTCCAAGCTCACTGCTCTATCCACTATGCCACACAAATCTCTGCGTCCGTCCTTTATTTCTCACGTGCACTCCAGTTCTGACTCCACTGTTGCTTGCAGTGTGCCTCTACTTAGAAATCTCACCAGCATTTCAAATTCACTTTTCCATAGGCACTGAATTATGTTCTGTTTTGTGATTACTCTTTTATTATAGCATCATAACTCTAGTGTTGAAAGGGACTTCAAAGGTCAGATCATCTAACCTTTCTCATTTTACAGATGAAGAAAATGAGGCCTCATAAAATCTGTGACTTGTTCATGGTTGTACAGTGAGTGGCCAAACTAGGATTTGATGTTCTGAACAAAGATTTATGCTCTCTGATTTCAAATAAACCCCTTTTATCACAGTGTAACTTAAATCCTGGATTATTCTTCAACATTCCACCTGATAATGCTCTGGTCTCTCCAACCAAGTTGCAATCCCCTTCAGGCAGGGATCATGACTCATATGCCTTTCTCAGCTTCTTAAGGTCCTACAAGTCGTTGGAGTTTTGTAGATATTGCCTCATTTGAAGAGCAAAAAGATATCCCTGCTATCCAAAATCATGCCCCCTATTGGCCAATTCCACTTGAAATCCTGTCATGAGAAAGTTCGTCATTAGCCTTGAGGCTTTAGTTAAGTTTAAATGTGAGTATTCCTAGGAAAAAAGATACATATGAGCTTGCCCCTGAGTCCTTCTAAAATAGTGTATATATTTAACGTGATGGGAACACCATTTTCTGTTACTATTTTCTTACCTTCCCCTCAAAGATGAGAAAGAAAGTTAAACAGCGAACAATGAAATAAGAATGGGGTAGAATATTTTCAAACCTGCTATGCAATGCAAAGGATTCCAGACCGGGTGTGTGTGATCATAAGAGTACAGAATAAATCAATGAGTTCAGCTCATTGCTACCAATTGTGAGAATTTGAAACTTGTGGTGTGATGGGGCTAAAGATTGATTTTTCTGGGGCCAGAAGGGAGTTGGACATTATAGGTCAAAAGTTTGGTCCAAGAAATGTTAATTAATGATCAGGGTAGAAAGCTTACACACCAGGAAGCCTAGTGGTTTTCAGAGAGGAAGAAGTAGAGGAGAGACCTTTACTCTTCTGACTCAGAGGCAGTGTGGTACAGAGGAAAGAACATGAGACCTGGAGTTATTGTACCTGGCTTCAAATTCCATCTTCCATGTTACAATGAGCTTCTCTCATAGCTCCCTCTTTCCCAACCAGTTTACCCATGCCAGATGCAACACATTCCAGAACAGTCCTAGTCATTACCACAAAACACCATGAGCCTCTCAATCTCCCATATATGGTATTATATAGGGCAGTGGGGCAAACACTCTGGTGACCAAGTTGCTAGTGAGACACAAAACTCAAAGCACTCCTGATGGGAATTGAGTTAGAATCATTCTGTTTATACATTCATTAGTCATTGACTTGGACGGTCTAAGGATGACATATATAGTAAGGTTGGGCTGCATTGAACACTGTCCTAACCCCCCTTATAGAGAAGGGCTAGAGGCTAAGTATAGTTGCAAGCCAGGGAAGTTGCTGGTGTTTGCAGGCAGCAGCCGCCTCCCAGATCTCTAAGCTTATCTGTGCTTTCTCCCCAGCAAAAGAGATTTTTTCCCCCTTTCTTTTCAATCCCCATTCAATTTGCCCTAATCTCTCTAGAAATGATTTGGATTTTATTGAATGCATCAGACAAACAACCTTTTTTGCTGGAAATCAGAACTATGAAAAACGCAGCCACATTATCTATTTCCACATGGGGTTTCTAAGTCACTTTTTTCATTCCTTTTCTGGAGGAGAGGAGAACTTTCTGTAGATTAAAATAGGAAAGACGCTTCAATTTTTCATGTTTTCATCTCATCTTTCCTGTATTTTACCCTTTAAATCTTGCAAAAAATTGAATTATACCTAGTATAGCTCAGTTTCTAACTAAGCCTGGGGTATTCTTTGTGCTACTGCATTTATGGAGGAAGACATAACTTCTAATTGATGGAAGAGACGTGAGGTGGTGCTGATTGTGTAACCCCAGTAAGGGATGGAGTTGGCAGAAATATGAGTGGTTCCAGAGATTCCAGAGGCTCTTTGGAAAAATAAAGGGAAAGTCTCCCTCCCTCAAATCTATGAGGAGATAAATTGAAAATCAAGGACATATTGAAGAGCAAGCTTTCCCTACATATTTGCAGCTTCCAAAGTCTTTTTCTTCTCGAGTCTCTTATGAAGAATCTCTGGAGCCCTATATCTCTCTGACAAGATCCAAGGCCCCAGCTTTGCCTTTTATGCAGGTATACAACCGACATTGCCTCAGCATTCTAACAACTAGGAGGCATGGCTCTCTCCACATACTTATCTTATGCACTGATATTCTACCTTTTGCTACAGTTTTTGGTGGCCATGTCTTATATTTTCAAGTAGACTGGAAACCCCTTGAGAACAGGAACTACATTTTACTCTTTGTTCTATCTTTATCATTGTCTCACAAACAGGAGGTGCTCAATACATGTTTGCTCAATGTTGAATGAATTTGTAGATTTTCAATAATAACAGCTGACTTAATGAAGCATTTAACTCTGATTCTTTTGTTGTCTGCTTGATGTTTTTGTTTTTATACCTCTTCCTGCAGAAGGCCTTTCCCAGTCCCACAGCTGTTAATGTCTTCCCCTCTACAGTTACCATCCATCTACTCTCTATGTATCTTAGATATACTGATTTATGTATATGTGGTCTCCCCATTAGAATGTAAGCTCCTTGAGGAGCTTGACTAGATTTGACTATATCTCCAGCACTTAGCACAGTGCCTGGCACAGAAATTGTGCTTAATAAGTACTTAATGATTTATTATTTTCCCTTCTAACCCTCTCCCTTCTACCACCTAGACAGCAAGGCTTCCCTTATGACAAAGTTTTTTAAGCCCCACAGTTCAGCAAAAAAAATTTAATATATTGATTGTCTCTGACAATACTGACAACATTCCATATCTATAGTTTTCCACCTCTCTAATGAAAGGAGGAAGTTACATGTTATTATCTTCTCCCTAGGGTCAAGCTTATTGTGATAATCATGTAAAAATTATTACATGATCATACAGTGTCCAGCTATGTTGCATAATTTTCCATGTCTGGTATATAATAAACTCTTAATAAATGCTTGTTGACTTTTTACCTTGTTGGAGTCATGTGAATATTGTCCTCCTCGTTCTGCTTATTCACCTTGTACCAGTTCATGTACATCTTTCCATGTTTTTCTGTGTTCTTTATACTCACCATTTCTTATGACACAGTAATATTATGTTACATTTAGGTACTACAATTTGCTTGGCCATTCCTCAATTGTTGGGCAGCCACTTTTTTTTTCTAGTTCTTTGTTATCACAAAAAAGTAAAAGTTGATATAATTTCAGTGACAAAGTTTGTCCCTTAAAAAGATGAGAAGAAATACCTTTGTCTCTTCTTGGTAGAGGTTCAGAGGAGGACCATGGTTATAGAGCATTGCACATACTGTCAGCATTGGTTGATGTCTTGGAGAGTTTTGTGAAACTACCTCTCTCTCTCCCACTCTCCCTCCCTTCCTCTTTCCTTCCTTCTTCCTTTCCTTTCCTTTCCTTTCCTTTCCTTTCCTTTCCTTTCCTTTCCTTTCCTTTCCTTTCCTTTCCTTTCCTTTCCTTTCCTTTCCTTTCCTTTCCTTTCCTTTCCTTTCCTTTTTCCTTTCCTTTGTTGTAAGCCTACAACAAATGGCATATTTAGAAGAAATGAGTGAATATTGCAAAGAGGAAAATGTAGGCTTGATGTAAGAAAAAATTTCTTAGCACTTTGAGCTACCTCAAAGTGAAATGAGGTTCCCCCTCTGGAGAGGGAAGGGGTGAGGGATACATTCAAAACTGAAAGTGATATAAAAACAAAAGGATATCAAATAAAAATTTAAATGTCTTAGTTCTCATTCATGTAACCTTTTAAGGTTCCCAGAGGATGTTTAAATACATTATATCACTACAGCCTCATGAGTCTGTGAGCTAGTAACTACATGGATTATTATTTCAATTTTTAAAATGAGGAAAAGGGAGACTCAGGGAAGTTAAGACATTTACCTGTGTCACACAGCTAGTATCAGATGAGATTTATCTATTTCTATGTTCATTGGTTTTTCCATTACACCACATTGTCCTCTTAAGACGTGAGAGGCGGTAAAATAATCCTGTTTAGTTTTTAAAGTTCTTTGTAACCTGCCCCCTTCCTGCCTCTCCAGTCTTCTTATACCTTACTCTCTTCCATGTACTCAGTGATTCAGTGACACTGGCCTTCTTGCTGTTGCTCAAATATAGCACACTTCCAATTCTGCAGACATTTCATAAACATTTGTTATTAATGGTTACTGTTATTCTAATCTGTGACTATGGACAAAGGAAGAGACTTGGTTCTACCAATCAGGTGTGTTAGCTTTCATTTATTCAATAAGCATTTAATGAATTCCTTGCATATACTAGGGACTATGCTAGATGCTAGAGATTCAAAGACCAAAAGTCTCACATGGAGAAAGACTATCTAAGAGGAGGAGGTGAGGAACAAGAACATTTCTAAGCCTAGGAAAAAGTCTTGCAAAGACATGGAGATGGGGGGGGTAGAATATCATGTGTACGGGACAATTAGTTTGGAATGGTGAGCATGTGAAGCAAAGGAAAACAAGTCTGGAAGGACAGATTGTGAAGAATTTGAAGGGCCAAACAAGAGAACTTGCATTTTATCCTAGAGTCAACAGGAAGTCAATGAAGTTTCTTCTGCAGGGGAGGGATATAGTCGGTTCTGGGCTTTAGGCAGTGGTGTACTGGTAAATGTTTAGCAACCAGCTTTCTGAGAGAGGGGTGACACACTTTTTAATTTAGTTTGCATTATTAATACTTTCTTCACCCCTTAAGTCTAGACTAGACAATCAACAAAGCAATAAATCAAGCCCTGCATTTTAGTATTTGTCCCTTTCTGAGGTGGAAATGCTCACGCTGAAATTTTAACAATCAGCTTTTTGAACTGGATCCAGTCTAAGCCTGGCTTCAGGAGTATTAGTCTGGGCTTTTTCCTCTTTAGGAGATGGTACTGATTGACATTAACAAATAATTCAGCATTTTATACAGCCCCACAGGTGTTCCCACAGGATAGCTTCTAACAAAACTTGGTTGTCACAGAGTCCAGATAATAGCAGTTTATTTTTATGACAAAAAAAGTTGGAACAACACCAGCATCGGCCTGTGGAGTGTGTCCAGGAAAAATTAGAGGTGTTTTTGCAATGAAGTCTAAAGTTCTTATGAGACTAAGACAAAAAAAAAATAACACATGTCAGCAGGACTAATGGTAACTTCATGTATACTAAATATATTCATGACAAGATCAAACAGGCTTTCTTGACTGAGGAACAGAAAATTGTTGTGAAGGTGTTGAATCACTAAGTCAAAAAAAGTAACTAAAGGAGGTGATTTTTTGAATGATAAAGAAAAATTTCAAAGTGTCTATTTCAGAGTAGTATGGAGAATGGACTGAAAAGGGTATTTACTACAGCATTTACCAGAGGCAGGAAGACCAATGAAAAAGCTGTCATAGGAGCAGAGGAAAAGGGAGGTGAAGGCCTGAAATAGGGTAATGCCCATATGAAGGGAGTCCTTGCCCTCCAGGAGTTTAGATTATACTATGGGGAAATAGCATGAACTCAGATAAAGACTGCAAATATAAAGCAGATATTTAATAAGGGCTTCAGCATTTTCCCATCATGTCAAATTTGTCTCAGGTGCATGCAAAATGAGTCAAAACTGATTCTAAGGATGAAAATACTTTTTCTCCACAGTTTCCTCAAAACAGATTTTAACACCACACAGACAGGCACCTATAGACAAAGAGAAATGTACATAGAAGCACAGGCAGAGGGACACAAATTCAGACACACAAAGATACACACAAGATATAATCATCTGAATATGTTTGTTCTATGTGGTGTATGAATTGAAAATTAATTTTATAAGGTTAAATGAGACATTTAAAATCAGGCTAAGTTTGATGAAGCGACTTATTATTGTTTGGTCAGCTAGGTGGCACAGTGGATAGAGGGCCAAGTCTGGAGCCTTCCTGTGTTCAAATCTGGTCTCAGATTCTGTCTAGCTGCGTGACCCTGGCGAGTCACTTAATCCTGTTTTCCTCAGTATCCTCATCTGTAAAATGAGCTGGAGAAGGAAATAGCAAACCACTCCAGTATCTTTGCCAAGAAAACACCAAATGGGGTCACAGAGTCAGACAACTAAAGAACAAGATATTATTCTTTAAGAGCTAAGTGAAAATGAAAATTACCGTACAAGTAGTTACCTGCCTATGCCAAGATCTTTACCAATTGTGAACCTCAAGCTATCCAAAGACAGTGCTAGCAGAACAAATAATTCCATTGTCCTTTACTAAGAAAAAAGTAGCTTATATGCAATTACTGGATAAACATTTTACAGCAGAAGAACAGAAAAACATATTTTTAAAAACACTCTTAGGATCACAGAATCACTGGAATGGACCTTAGAGGTTATTTAGTTCAACTTCTACCAGTGGAATGAATTTCCCCTACTGTGTCTCCAACAAATGAGTGCTCCTAGTATTGAGGAAGTTCATCTCCTGAGGCAGTCAGTTTTTGGACAGTTACTGAACTCATTGAATAAAGTTGCTTAATGGTTATTTATCAGGAGGGCCATGAATCATTCTCTTGGCCAAAGTTCCTATGGCATTTTTGATATTCCACAGCCTACTCTTCCCAAAAGACTATTAATTACTTAAAAATCCAACATTATTCTTGGCACCACGACCACCAATCTTACTCATCTAAGGGATCCTTAAAACGCGAAGAAAGGAAGATTATGTAGAGATCAGTTATGACCTGTGGAGTCAGATTCTTTCCTCTAATAATAAGGATTGTGGTGAAGGCATATCTGGCTGTCTGAGGAGGAAGGTGACCTTTAAGTATGGACAACAGAATGGGCAAACAAACTTTAGGATTTTCTGTGAAGAGTGTCCGTATGCATGTGTGTGTGTTTGTGCATGCTTCTGTGTTAAACATAGAGAACCTGGTCTGAAGTAAGTCCAGGTTAATCCAGCATTGTGCAAACTTTCCAACTGACTTGCAACTGAATAAGCCATTTCATTGCAAATTTTATAATGAGCACTCCCCTATAAAGTCTAGGACAAAATAAAAACTCCTCAGTTTGGAATTTAAAGATATTTACAATCTAACTAGAGCCCACTTTTCCATGCTCATTCTACTCCCCTTCATACATGCTACCATTTTGCTGAGCCATTTTTCAGTCTTTATGGAGTCTTTATGACCCAATTTGGGGTTATCTTGGCAAAAATATGGGAGCAATTTGCCATTTCCTTTTCCAGCTCACATTACAGATGAAGAAACTGAGGCAAATAGGGTTAAGTTACTTGTCCAGAGTCACACAGCTAGCAAGTGTCTGAGATCAGATTTGAACCGAGGAAGACGAGCCTTCCTGACTCTAGACACAGCACTCTTGGTTGTTGCCCTCTTAGAATTCCTAGTTTCCTTCAAGGGCCAACTCATGGAAACCCTTCTTGATCCCCATAGTTGTCAGGCCTCTCTCCATCCTCAAATTGTCATGTATATATTATCTGTCCACATGATATTTGTTCCAAAGCAGAATGTAAATTCCTTAAGAACAGGGCTGTTCTTGTTTTGTGTCCTCAGTGCCTTGCCCATAGTAAATGCTTACTGGATTTGATTAGATTGGCTCACCCAAATGTACCGCAGTCTTAAGACCAGAATTCTTCCAGGTGATGAGATCACTGTTGCCTCATCTTCCTGACTGGGCATTTGGGAGATTAGAGATGCACTGTGCTGTGATGGAAGCAATACTAAGCTATGGAGTCCTGGTTCTAGCATTTATTGCCAGTGTGGTCTTATACAAATCATTTAACTTATTTTACCCATAAAATGGCAAAAGCAGTGCTCATACTGTCTGCTCCACAATGTGCGATGAGAGTCAAATGAGATAATGTATGTAAATAATAATGGCTCACATTTACATAGTGTTTTACAATTAGAAAAAGATCTTTCCTTCCAATAAGTCCCTGTGTGAATATGAGCTATGGTCATCATTACTCATAAAAGCACTGGATTCTTTTCCCATTAGGAATCTGAGAAACAAGTGTTTTAATCCTCTGAATCAGTTTGGACCGGCTTTACATGCACCTAAGGCAGAGCTAAAGTGACTACAGAAATAAAAGTGGTTCTGAAATGAACTCACTTCTAACCTACTCTATTAGGTTAAAACTTGCTTGATTGAAGCAACTGGAAATGTTTAGCCTGGAGAAAAGAAGAGGTAGGTGGGGGTGGGGAGCAGGGTGATGGGGTGGCATAAAGCTGTCTTAAAGTATTTGAAAGGCTGTCGTGTGGAAGAAGGATTAGACTTGTTCTGTTTGGCCCCAGCAGGTAGAAAGAGAAGCAACCTGCAGAGAGACAGAGGCTGAATTTCAGCTCAGTGTAAGGTGAAACTTTCTAATAATGAGGGATGTGCCAAGGGAAGGGCTTTTCTATCACGGGAGTGGAGACTGCATGGCCAGTTTTCCAGTGATCACTTAAGGGATTCATTTTTAGGGACAAGTTGGCCCATATGGTTTCTAAGGTCCTTTACAACTCTGAGATTCTCTAATGATCTAGGTATAGACATAGGGAAGGTTTTTCCCCCATGCTGTTTTGAGCATGCTAGTCTAGGGAATTACTTAGTTCTAAACTGTGTGGTGAACTGCAATACGACTGTTTCAGCAGCAAATCCCACTTTGCCTTCACTACACTAGTATACGGCTTTTAGTTTGGTCTCCATTTCAATGAAAATGAGAAAAATGTATTTGGAAACTTGATCCACAGGCATTTTTCTCCCCTCATTGCTGGGTTTACATTTTCAACATTAAATTACTGCATTCTCTTCTTCAATGGAATGGAATTTAGTTGCTTCTCTCAGTGATATGGAAATTTGCTGTTTTTTTTTTCATTTTAATTTTCATTTCATAAACACACTTAGCTCTGTAGCCTATGCATTTAGGGGCTTAATGCATTTAATGAAAGGCCACTGGTTTCCTGAGGGACCATCTGAAATAATTTTGAATGCTTTTTTCTGTTCTGGATTTACCTTGTTTGAGTGGAAGGAAATGCGGTTTCCATTCAGCATAAATCCCACTAGGGATTTATATTCCTCCAGCATCCAATGATCTCAAAACATGTAAATATCATCTCTGTTGTTCTCCTAAGTTCCATTTTCCAGAGCATATCTTGTAATAAACAAAATAAATAACCAAAACCTTCTTTATAATTCCTTACACAAAGAAAACACAGTATAGAATATCTGCAAAATGACTGGTGGAATCATTAAATAGTTTGAGATGTAGTTCCCTGGTTTTACCTCTAGAAATTTGGCTTAAATATTTACTGAGTGCCTACTTAGGTACTATACACAGAGGGAGTGGTGCCTTTCTTGATGAGAAATAATACCAACTCACATTTCAATATCACTTAAGATTTGCTTTCTTCACAACAATCCTATGAGAAAGGTGGTACAAATATTATTAAACCTATTTTCCAAATAAGGAAATTGAGAAGTTTGGGAATCACAGTGATTTGCTCACAGTCACACAATTTGTAAGCAGATGAACCCATGTCTCCTGACTCCCAAGTCCAGTGCTCATTCTACTACATACCACTGCCAGTCAGAAATCAGCCATCAAGAAGCTTAAATTTAATATCAGGGAGATAAGACAAACAAGCAAATAATTATAATACCAGCTAGGATGTGATAGGCACCATCAAAGACAGGTATAAAGTATTATGAGGGAGAAAAGAACCCATTGGCAGGCGGTGAATCAGAATTACAGTATATGGTTCCTCTCTTCTCCATTGCTCAAATAGCCACTATTATTATTCAGGCATTTATCACCTCTAACTTGTAAGACTGTCCACACTGTTTCATCTTCACCAAGAAATGAAAGTGGAAGGGCAGTCACTAAAGTTAATCTATCAGTACAAATACCCTGGAAGTGGAATCACCTCCAAGTAGCAAGATACCTGAAGGAGAGACAGGAGGCAACAGGTGCCAGACAAGTTAAATCACTACCACCACCTTGAACACACTTTCCTCTCAGACCCTGATAGAGACAGTTTAGGACTCTGAGACCAAGAACCTTGGGAATATTCCTGCCCCCACAGCTATCTTTGAGGGGATAGGTCCTCATCACCATTAGCAACAATTGCTATCAACTACTAGTCAGATAACTCTGGAAGTGTCTTCACTCCCCCAAACCCCATAGATCACCAGTGCTGTTATCATACCCCAGCCTTCACAGTCACCATCTGAGGAGGCAACTCATATGGAGAACGGGTAAGTCATTCCTATCAAATGACAACCAAGTGCTACACACAGAGTTGGCAAGCCAGCCTAGCTGACACAACATGGTACCATGAGGGAGAGACAGGAGGCAGCATTTGCCAGGCATGTCAAACCACCACCACCACCTTGACCATTTTGCCTCAGACCATGATGAAGAGAGCTCAAGGACCCAAGAGACTTCAGGATAACAATATTTTCAGCCTTGTGCCCTTGGCTGTCATCACTGGAAACCTCCATGGAGATGCAGGCTGGCAACTCTTCCTGCAGGTGCTACATGTATAGCTACAGAAGACCCAGAAAATAAAGTTCTCAGCACCCAAATACTTGGCACTGTTAAATGGTTGAACATCAGAAATTGACATTTTATCAGGGGAAATAACATTAAGGAGATATTAAAGACATTAGCATATGCTTTGTTCCCTAATGACCATAGAACTTTTCCATATGTCCTGCAGTTGGAAGCTTCCAGATGTGTTATCTCCCCAATTAGAATGATAGTTTCTGAGACCAGAAACTGCCTTCCTTTCCTCTCTGTATCCCCAGTGCTTTGCACATAGTAAACACTTAATATTTAATCCTTCTTTCCTTCATGTATGGCAGACAGACCAATGAGGTGGACCTAGGATTGAACAGGATGAGGGCAATATCACATTGGGGGAGTTTTGTTTCATCTCCCATGACCCCAAGCTTTGCTTTGCCTTTAAAACCCTTTTTTTTTTTACTGCCAAAATACGTACCTGGGAGTTTTCTGTACCAGTAAAACGGTAAATTTAGTTCCAATCATGTCCCCGCTATTATATGAATTGTATAAAAACCTTCCTCCATATAGGTAGGTCTTAGAGACAAAGCAGATTAGTTCCTCAGGAACAACTAGTTTAATATAGGTAGCTTGCTTTATATAAACACTTGACTTTTATTTCTTTTTATGAAATGTACTGATGTATTTTTTTTTTCCTTTTGGAGAGGAGAGGGTAGGGCAATTGGGGTCAAGTGACTTGCCCAAAGTCACATGGCTAGCAAGTTTGTCAAAGTGTCTGAGGCCTGATTTGAACTCAGGTCTTCCTGACTTCAGGGCTGGATTTGAACTCAGGTCCTCCTGCTCTATTCACTGTGCCACCTAGCCACCCCACTGATGTATTTTTTAATATCATCAGAGTTTCCCCCAGTATTTTGTCCTCTCCTCCTCCCAGAGAACCATCCTATACAACAAATAGCATTTTTGAAGGTTAAAAAAAAGGAGAAAAAAAATCCATTCAACTGAAAAAAGTTCAAAAACATGTGCAATGGACAATAACTATGGACCTCCAACCACTGGTTTGGGAGAGTCCTCTCATTCCTACTTTTTCAGACAATGCTAAACATTTTACTTAAAAAAAAAAGCAACTGCACATATCTACCCCATTTTGAATGCCACGGGAGGCCCCAACTGCCATTCTCAGTATCAGCTACTGAAGCCAAAAGTCACTCCCCCATCTCTGTTAAGCTGGAACCCCAAACCCTGTGGCTGAAGTCTTCATCTATTGAAGCCTCAGAAGCTGTTCTTGGAGAGGCTCACAGTTATTAATTATATATTTCTTTATGGGTCAGCTAGAAACCATTATGCATAAAACTGTTTCTATTGGAAAATACATCCTGACTTCTAACCAAGCGATATGCTAGCACATTTTCAGAATGCAACTGATTCATAAGTTGAATTATGATTTCCACTGAGATTTCCTTGTGTTTTTTCTTCAATGAAGACATTTCAACATGTCAGTTTTAAAAGAAAGAGTCAAAGTCTAGTTCATTAAGGCAACATAGTCTTAAATTAGATGCTCAATTTCTTTAAGCATCTTATTTTTTAAAAAAATTCAGTATCTATAATTTTTTTAAAAAATAATAAATTTAATTGTTAGTATTCTAATTGTGAGCTCTCTGATCTACTGCTGGAGGTCATGAATAGAATTAAGAGAAGAATATGCTACAATGGAAAGTGTACTGGGTTGGAGGCAGAGTAGCTAGGTTTTAATTCTAGTTTGAGAATACACTTAATTACTTGTGTAATCTCAAGTAAGTCACTTAATCACCTCCCTATGCCTCAGTTTTCTCATCTTTGAAGTAAGGGTGCGGTACCCGATGATCTTTATAGTCCCTTCCTGCTCTAAACCTATGGTCCTGAGAATATCCAACAACAATGATAAGTTTATTAAGTACACATTTTGTATTTGGTGTCATGAAGGATACAAAGATGAAAAAGACTTGGTTCCTGTTCTTGAATAGCTTTGTGGAATAACAGCAGAGACAATACATAGATGTAAATAGTTATAAAATAAATTGGAATGTTATAGATGAGTAGAAGCATATTCAGCAAGACATCTGAGGAATAAGTGACTACCTCTAGCAGATGTATATGTGGGGAAATGGAATCAAGAAAGGTTTCTTGAAGAAGAGATACCCGAGTAGTCCTTGAAGGATGGGAAAGAATTTGAGCTAGCCAAAGTGGAGGTGGGAAAGTACATTCTAGGGACGTGAGATGCCATGAACAAGTATAAGAATAGGATAGGATAGGAAGAGATCTAGAAAGAGCAGATTGTTCAGTCTGGCAGGAATATGTTTAAAAAAGAAAACTGAAGAGGTAGGCCAACTACATATTATACAGGGCCCAGAACATCAGAGTAAGGAGTCTGGACATATTTAGTAAGTAATGGTTACATACTGGAGAATTTGGAGGATGGTGAAAACCATGTATTAATAGGATTATTTTTATAATAAGTATGGAGGACAAATTGAAGAGCGACTAGATGAGAAGCAAGGAGAACAATCAGGAGGCTATTGTAATAGCCCACAGGCGAGGCAATGAGGGCTTGAACTACAGAGCTGTCAGCAAGAATAGAAAAGCAAGAAAATAGCCATGCATAATGCAAAAGAAAAGAACATCATATATCATGTGACTGCCCCATTTGTAGTAATGAGGACCCCTTTGTCCATGCAGGAAACAACCAATGAAGGAGTCTTGGCACAATGGTTTATAGTTTATTACAAATGAAAGAAAAGTAGTTCCCTTCTCAAAAGAGGAGACAGAACCCGGGTTGTTTCTATAGCATATGGAACAAGAGATCTTTCTTTGGTCTGCTGCATTGTTAAGAAAGAAGGCAAGCAGTAGCTTCAAGTTCAAGTTACCAGTCATTGAGGGGATAGTTAAAGCCTAAGGTGGTCTTGCTTTTTATAGTGAAACTAATCCCTAGAAGCACTTTACAGCAGAAAACTAATACAAACCACAGATAATAACTTTATAGTAAAAGCTCGGATAGAAAGAAACCACACTGGTGCCTCCCTGCCTGTTGCAATAAGGCCAAACTCCTCTGCTTGGCTTTCAAAGCCCTTCATTGGCAGGATTCATTCTACTTATCCTACTTAATTTCCCATAATACTCTTCCAAATACTGTTTTCTCAAGTCAAGCCAAGTTTACTCATTGTCCAACAAACACACCACCCTCCTTTTTTCACAAATGCTAGGCATACCCATGCTGCCTCCCAGTACTCTCCCACTTTTCACACTCTCCAGTTGCCATATGGACTGGAATATTGTTTTCTCCTAATATAAACCACAAACCAAAATTATATTTACTTTAAAATAAAATAAAAATTTACATATATGTTGAAAAATAATACTGATTACAAGCTACACTCAGAATCATGGAATCACAGAGTGAAAAGGGATCTCAGAGATCAGTGTTGGTACAGTAGAAGAAATACTTATTTTGAAGGCAAAAGACCTATGTTTGAATCCTACTTCTGTTACTAATTATCTATGTGACCCTGGGAAAGTCACTTTTCTCTGGGTCTCAGTTTTCTCATTTGTTAAATAAGAAGCATGGGATGGATGGCTTCTGAGGTACATTTCAGTGATAAATCTATGACTATGTGATTTATCTAGTTTAATTCACACCAAAGCAGGAATTCTCTCAATAATATTCCCAAGTAGTCATCTAGCATCAGATTGAAGATTTTAAGACCTAATTACAGAGGCAATCTCGTTTTTCTTTCTAACAAGCTGAAATCTGCATATTTCCAACTTCTATCATTGCTCCTAGTTCTGCCTTAAATGTTATGCTCACTCTCCACCCCTTCCCCAACAGGCTTTTTGTAAAAGTCAGATGCACAGCCTATATTTGGATCAATATACTTTGATGGATCCATGACCTGATTAGTGTTGATATTCTCTCCAAAAGTATAAGTCACAAGGCCAACCATGCTTTCTTTTTTTAAAAATTTTTTATTGACTTGTTTACTTTTAGTTTACAATATTCAGTTCCAGAATCACTTGAGTTTCAGATTTTTCTCCCCTTCCTCCCCACCCCGCATGCCCACCATGGTGCCATACAATTATGTATATGATCTGCAAACTGTTTCACGTTGTACAACAGTCTGGTTGTATAGGTGTTATAGCCAATGGAGTGAACAATGA
>CM053596.1:84801215-84822881 GCA_028646575.1 Pseudocheirus occidentalis | reverse complement strand
AGAGAGAGAGACAGAGACAGAGAGAGACAGAGACAGAGAGAGAGAGAGAGAGACAGAAGTCAGTGAGGCTGTGTCATCAGGAGGGAGCTAGGTCTTAGCTGGAGTCAGAAGATGTCATTAGTGGGAAAAGAAAAGATTTAAGAAGAAAATGAGTTTGTTATCTATAGAGCAAGTATTCCAGAAAACACAGTGAAAGGGGTGGGTAGCTTTAGAGTAGGACTTTGTCCCTTAACTTCTCTGGCTGTTAGTTTCCTCCCCTGTAAAATCATATTGGACAAGATTACTTTTGAAATTGCATTTTTTACAAAACAATATCCTATCAGCACCTTTCTGAGGAGGCAGTGTGGATTTGGAGGCAGAGGCCCTGAGTTCTAATCCTAATTATGAGATTTGGGGCAGATCATGTGGCCTCTCTAGATCTTAGTTCCTTTATCTTTAAAATGAGGGATTGCATTAGGTCAGGGGTAGGGAAACCACAACCTCAAGACCACATGTGGCCCTTTAGGTCCTCAAGTGTGGCCCTTTGACTGAATCCAAACTTCACAGAACACATTCCCTTAAAAAGATTTCTTCTGTAAAATTTGGACTCAGTCAAAGAGCCCCACCTGAGGACCTAGAAAGCCACATGTGGCTTCAAGGCCTCAGGTTCCCTACCCCTGCGCTAGATGATGTCAGTGTTTCCTTCCAAGTATACATAGACCATAAACAGCAAAGCTGAGATTCAGGTTTTATGCTTCTTTCCTTCGTACCACACTCTTAAAGCCCAGTTTTGACCATTTTACTCCTCCAATCTGAAGTTTGGAAACAATACTGTCAGTTTCATCTGTCAGGATAAAGTTTGTTAATATTATCTCTTATTCCCCAATTGATAAATGGTCAAAGGATAGGAATAGGCAGCTTTTTGCAAAACCATATGTACTATGGTAAAATGGTCATTAATGATCAGAGAAATGCAAATTAAAACAACTTTGAGATCAGATTGGCTAAAATGATAGATACTCTTCAATTGGGGAGTGGCTAAACAAGTTGTGGTATATGATTGTGATGGAATACTACTGTGATAAAAGAATTTATGAGTTATTTGATTTTAGAAAAACATGGAGAGATTAGGACCTATGAAAGAAGATGTTATCCACCTCCAGAGGAAGAACCGACAAATAGAAATATGTATACTATGGTCTTACATATGTGTGTGTGTATACTCATATATAATATATGTATATATATTCATATATAATTGTAGCCTTTTCCAGGGTGGTCAGGGAGGGAGAAAAAATAAAAAGTGCCCAGAAGAGAAGAAAACTTAGAAGGAAACACTGAAAAGCTGGGTAGCTTTGAAAACAGTATGTAGCATTTATTACATAGGGCTTTTTTTTTTTTTTTTTTTTTTTGCTTTTTGGAGGGGGAGGGCAAGGCAAATGGGGTTAAGTGACTTGCCCAAGGTCACATGACTAGGGAAGTGTTAAGTGTCTGAAGTTGGATTTGAACTCAGATCCTCCTGACTCCATGGTCAACACTCTATTCACTGCACCACCTGCTCCCCTCCCCCCCCCAGGTTTAAAAAGAAAAAGTAAACAGTTTCAAATGGAAATTGATTGTTTTATATTGAATTCTCTCTTTATGTTCTGCTGTGTAATAGAAATGTACTTTTTTTTCTTGTTTTGTATTTAAGTTTAAAAGGAATAAAAAAGTAAAAGAATATCACCTCCTTATTTCTAGATGCTGTGCTTCTCTTAATGCAGACTGGGAGACTGTGTTAGTTTTTTTTTCAAGTATAACCTGCTTTATTCTGCATTTGTCAAATAGTCAAGAAACATTTCATTAAGCATTTACTACGTCTGTGCCTTATGAGTTTTCCCATGTGTCCATGAATTCTTTATATTCATTTCTTCTGGGTACAATAATATTTCATTACATTTACATGCAGCAGGTTATCCAGACCAGGGGTGGGGAAGAGATTGTGTTAGTTTTATTACCTTTGTTTTGCATTACTGATATTGAGCCTGTAGTACACAAAAATCCCCAGATCATTTTAAAGCTATTTTCTAGCCATGCATACCCCATTTTGGGTTCTTTTCTCATCCTCTTTTCAGTGTTCTCTCCCTCTTTACCACCACTAGCATCAAGCACTGACTAACTGCCAGTGATGGGCAGGTAAGCCCATAATTCTAGGAATAATAACACCTCCTAAGCTACTAGTTTCACTTCTACCCATCGTCCAAGGGCTCAGTCCTTGTGGAGAAGGGGCTTACCATCCTTATCAACGGTTGACCAGTTGCCACCCTCAGGGCAGACAAGCCAGTCTTACTCAAGGAGCAAGGCACCCTGAGGAAGAAATGGGAGACCTGTGCAAGGCAAATTAAACCACTAGGTGAAGGGGAAAAGGTAAGGTAATAAGCATTTATATAGTGCTTATTTTGTTTCAAACACTGTGCTTTACAAATATTATCTTCTTTGATCCTCCCAACAACACTGCCTGATAGGTGCTATTATCATCCCTATTTTACAGTTGAGGAACCTGAGACAAACAGGATAAGTGACTTACTCAGGGTCACATGGTTGCTTTCTGAAGTCTGATTTAAACTTACATCTTCCTAACTCTGGGCCAGGCTCTCTATCCACAGAGCCATTTAGCTGCCTTACCACCATCATCTTGACCATCTGTAAAGCCAAGCATGAGCAGCTCTCTAGAGGACTGCTACTGCTGTGATCAGCAGGTTCTGATCACATAGTATCGTGAACTCTATTTATTTAGCGGTAAACTAAAGCAAAACATTCACAGAAACCAAAGTACAATATTCACAATGGTATAACACAACTTATCACTAAAGTGGCCACATAGTTTTAAACAAAAAATAAACAAAACATTCAGTAAGTCCTTAACCCAATCATCCTTAAAGAGCAATCTTCCTTAAAGGACACAAAGTACAGAGTACAAAGTTCTCCCACCCCTAGATCACAGTAAGTCATGATCTTGTCAGTCAGCACTAAGTACCCAAGGAGAATTCTTTTCATCTTGGCTTGAGGCTGGCTCCCAAATTCCATGGTTCTTCTTCCATGTGTCCAGCTGCCTGGATTCACAGGCAGGCAGCTCTCAGCTCCTCTTCCAGCTCCTTGTCCAGCTCCTCATCCAGCTTCTCGTCCAGTTCCCATTCCATATTGAGGCTCACAGTGTTCAGTTCACCTCAAGTCTTTCACTCTTTCTGTTTCTGGGAAGACAGAGCTTAATAGAGCCAAAACAACATTCATTCAAATTGCTGGCACCATCATCAGTTCACTATCTGCCTGTGAAATCAACACAGACTCATAAACGAGGTCTGAGAACCAATACAAATCGTCAGTGTAGTCCCAGGACCTCTGAAACTCTCCTCCAGGACTTCTGTAAGTAGACAATAAGAAAATCCTCTTTCAGGGCTTCCAGTAAGGTCCCAGGGCTTCTGTACAAAGTATCACAAACACAACAGAACAAACAAGCAGAGTACCTGGCCTCCACAGTTGTTCACCTTTTCAGTTCTGCTCTATCACAGCTATGCCCCTCCTTATATATGGTGGTTCTCCTTGTTCCACCCCTTTCTCTTGCATCAGGAAGTTCCACCTTCAAATCACAAGAGGTTCAAACAAGGTGCTAAATACTTAAGTAGCTGCAAGAAGCTGCTAAGTACTTTTTTTGCTTGCCATTACATTCTACCCCTCCAGGATCCTTGGCCTTACAATCTCAATCTAAATGGCCATGGATCCTGGAACAAATTATACTTTGTAATCCTACCCACTACACCATAAATGTAAAACCAAGTATGAGCTGCTCTCCACAGGACTACTGCTGTGAATAACTCTAAGGTTCTGATCACATAGTATAGTGAACTCTCTATTCAGCAGTAAACTAAAGCAAAACATTCACAGAACCAAAGTACAGCATTCACAATGATATAACAACTTATCACTAAAGTAGCCACAGTTTTCACTTAAAGTGGTTACATAGTTTTGAACAAAAGATATCAGTCAATAAGCCCTTAATCCAGTCATCCTTAAGGCTCACAAAGTACAAAGGTCTAAGTTTTCCCACCCCTAGATCACATTGTCTTAATTTCTTAGTCAAAAAGTCTACTTTCTTCTTGATTGGAGATTAGTTTCTAGTCATCCTTAACTCAGTCATCCTTAAGGGGTACAGGGTACAGAGTACAAAGTTCTCCCACCCTTAGATCACAGTAAATCACGATCTTGTCAGTCAACACTAAGTACCCAATGAGAGGGCTTATCATCCCATCCTTGTTGCCAAATATAACACCAGTGCAATATTCACAGTCCCCATTGTGGCTATGAATATGTTGGTGTAGTTGTGAATCACAAAATGTAAAGACTCTCCACATGGAGGACATGAAGGATTTATTCAAATACCAGAAAGCTGAATCCCCAAACCAGAAAGCCAAATTCATCATAGTAACCACAAAGTTGGTATACATAACCAATGCAGCAAACACCAATATTCCCAAGTCTTCCTTCCATCAGACCTTCAAAACAAAACAGGCTCCCTTAACCAAGAATGCCCCTCTCTTACCCGTGCTAGCTGCTCAATCTCCACACTGCTTCCTCCCAGCAGTTCTGGTTCTTTCTCAGGCTCCTTCCTGTTCTACCCTTTCAGCAAGCTCTTCCTCCTGTGGGCTCCATGTGATTACATTTAGCCTATTAAGGGAAGGGAAGGTCTTCAAATCCCCTTAGGCCTATTAAGGGGCAGGGAAGACCTTCAGATTCCCATTACCATCATACCATCTCCTCTCAAATCTAGATGTCAACAGTTCAGTACTATGAGCCAGAGAGCTTTGGGAATGAATTCACCCCAGCTGCTATTTGATTACTAGCCTAGCTATTCTCAGCTTTAGCCCAGGGAATCAACCCTTCTAGGGATACCACTTGACACCTATCTCTATAGGTTCCCAGACCCTACCTCTTATACCAGAGATTCTCAACCTGTGGGTCGCTAGCCGTTTGGGGGTTGAACGACCCTTTCACAGGGGTCGCCTAAGATATACCGAGATACCATTCCTCTATCCATCTCCAGGCGGGTCTGCTTACATGCACATATGCCCAGATACATCTACATATGAGTATTAAAGGGTCATGGCATTTAGGAAGGTTGAGAACCACTGTCTTAAACCCTACCTGCCACAAATACAGAAAACTTGGAAAAGAAAGTTGTCATCGTCACCAAAGTCCTTAGTACTGTCAAATGTTTCAGCATCAGAAGATTGATTTGCTTTTATTAGTGGAAATAATTTGAAGAAGATACATTATTAATTACTGTCTGCTTTTCAGTATTGTAAATCCTTTCAATTTACCTGTAGCTGAAACCTCCTATATATGTTGTTTCTACCATTAGAAGGTGAACTTTTTTTTCAGTCTTTTATTTTCCCCCAGTTACATATAAAAACAATTTTTCACATTTATTTAAGGTGAACTTCTTAAGAGCAGGAATTACTTGGCTTTTCTTTCTGTATTACCAATGCTTAGCACAAAACTTTTCATGTAGTAAGCATTTAATAAATATTCATTTATTCACTCATTCACTCCATTTACTTCATTCATTCATTCATTCATATATTGATTTTCCTTATTATATTTACCAGTTTGTGTTCTTGATGTTTTTTGCCCAACTGGTATTTCATAGATAATTTGTTGAATTAAGTTGAACCTCTTTAGGCCTCAGTTTTCTCATCTTTCAGTTGAAGAGGTTGAATTTCTAGAATCTTGTTTTTAAAACTTGAAATCTTACAAAGTTTATAATACTTTAGCATATCTATGATCTCATTGATGTTTTTCTGTCAGAAAATGAATTTAGCTTTTGATAACTCACAAAGTTTTAAGCATAAAGCAAAGGTGGTATGTTGCTCATTAATTTGCTATCTAGATTAGACAAAATGACTAGTGATAAATTAGAAATATTTAGCTTTATTATGTTGTTCCAGGCATCCAGCATTACTTTCCAACTGATAGTCATTCATTTTAAATACAGCTTAGCAGAATCCTTGCAATAAGTTATTGAAAATGATTTTCATGTCTCTTATCTAACTGTTCTATCATTTGCCGTCACATGTTGGGCTCAGGAGACAATATAGTATAGTCACACTAGAAGCCCTGGGTTTTTAATTGCCACCTATTAACTATTTGATGTTAGGCTAGTTAAGTTCATGTTTCTCAGCATTCTTGCCCCTTTGAAAATGGAGATAGTGGTGGTTTTTTTTTTTTTGTAGTACCTACTTCATGACGGTATGAGTTACACATGGGACAGAGTTTGTTAATGTGTTTTTAAAAAATCTGAATCCATGTAAGTTGTTATCTTTATTTATAAACACCATCCTGGAAGTATAAGAAGTCTCTGAAAGGTGATAGATTTCAGTAGTTCATTTTCAGTTGTTTGCTTGTGAAGTTAACATTATATACATTTTGATACTTAGATGTACCAAATTTAAATGTACTAAAGCCACTTAATAGCAAGGATTCTTTTTTGTTTAACTTTTTAATTTTGAGGGGGCAAATTTAGGTGAAGAAGAGCAACAAAATATTAGGTATACAGTTAGGGTATTGAGACAAGTATTTTTAAACTAGCACAATTCATTTATTTTCATTAGTTTGAGACATAGGGAAGTGCATCCTGTAGGCTAACTCTTTAGATATAATATCTAGAGGAAGCCCACAAAACTCCCTCCAAGTGGTCCTGAGCCGGATTAAAATGTAATTGGGAAATGTTTAACAAAATAAATAGAAATCCAGTACAATTTAGATAATGTTACTTTGTGGTTTTCTCAGTCTAACATGTAGGGCATAGGGATCCATTTCTGTTTGAGTTTGACACTACTCATCCAGAGCATTATTTCCCCTTAAGAAGTTGGATTTAAGATGGGTATGAAAGCAAGTTTTCCTTATACTTCTTTTTAAACCTAATATAATTAATTTTTAGATCATTGTTGGAATCAGTTGATATTTTTCCCATCTGCATGTATTCTTTTAGATTGTGATTAAAAAATTAGTTCAACATTTTTCTTGCTGGATTTTGATGTGAAATTAATCTCAGAGTGCTATCAGTACTGATTAAGCTTTACGTTCTATTATATTGTCATTTTCATATATTGTTGAAATAAATTCAGTTAATTGTGCATTGGTTGGGTAAAGATTTTGGGAAAAATTTGGTGTTGATTTTATTTTTATATTTCTCCCACATCTGAAGATTTTTGAAGATTATGCCCACTGTTTAATTGTCAGAATCTGTGATATGATTCTGGGAAGACCTGTTCACAGTGTGGTGTCAGATAGTACCATGGACAAAATTTTATAGAGATTAAAAAAGCATTCAGACATTATATTATAGTGGTGAAATTTTTTTAAAAATAAATTTTTATTTTTGTTTTTATGTCACCTACATTTGCCACTGTATTTCTCCCCAGAAAGTCATCATTTGTAGCAGAGAATTATGTAGTAAAGAATTAAAAAGAAAGAAAAAAAATTCAGCAAAACTAATCAACATTATGAAATCTGATGCTCTATTCAGTGTTTACACCATGATCCTCAGCTCTGAGAAGGAGTTAGGGGTGGGCAGTTATTATCTCTTGAGGGCAGTTTTCCTCATAATTTCACTGCATTCAATTTTGATTGTTTTGTTGTTGTTTTTCTTTCCATTTACATTGTTTCAATCACTGTGTATGTTGTATATTAGAGGCAGGTAGGTGTCACAATAGAGTCCTGCACCTTGAGTCAGTCTGTTATTAAACATTTCTGAAGTGCCCACTGTGTGCCAGGCACTATGCCAAGTGCCTGGATTCAGGATTCAAAGAAAGGCAAAAGACAGGCCCTGTCTTTGAACAACTCAAGATCTAATGTGGGAAACAACATGCAACAGTTATGTACAGACAAACTATATACAGGATAAATAGGAAAAAATCAGTGGGACTAGAATTAAGAGGGGTTGGGAAAGGCTTCCTCTAGAAGGGGAGATTTTAGCTGGGACTTGGAGGAAGTCAAGAAGACCTGAGTTCATATTTGACCTCCTTGTGTGACTTCTGGGCAAATCACTTATCCTCTGTCTGCTACAGTTTCCTCATCTGCAAAAAGGGAATAATAATAGCATTTACCATCTAGAGTTATCATGAAGGTCAAATGAAACACTGTTTATAAAGCCTTTTGAAAACTTTGGAAACATCATATTTATTCTAGCTAATTATTATTGTTGTTTCTTTCTTGGTTCTACTTACTTTACTTTGCATTTCTTCGTGTAAATCTTACCTTGTTTCTGAATTGATCATGCATTATTTCTTTTAGTACAGTAATATTTCATTATGTTCATGTACCACAGTTTGTTTATTCGATTCCCATTTTATGGGCTTCTACTTTGTTTCTTAATTAATTGCTACTCCAAAAAGTACTACCATAAATAATAAATTTTGGTATCCTGTAGGTTTTATTTTTGGTCATTGACCTACTTGGAATTTATGCCTAATAGTGAAATCTCTATTCTTTTTTTAAAAAAGTGACTTTCTTAGTCACTTTCTTTGTGTAATTCCAAATTACTTTCCGTAATGGTTGCTTCAGTTCATAGCTTTTTTTATCAATGCATTAGTGTGCCATGGTAGTTAAAATGTGAAGCATGGTGACTTAAACTCATTTAAATTCCTATTAGTTATTTATAGAATTCCTCAAATTCAGAAATGATCAATGTAAGTATTTTAATAATTCAGAATGTATATAAATATACATGTATGTATATATAACGTGAGGGCTTGCTTTAGCAACTCTTAGCTTAGTTACTTTTATTTGGGCTAAGGAATTTCTTTGAAGGGGTTATAACATTACTCATTTATTTTCACAGGGCGTTCCCTTTACCTGGGACATTTATTATATTTCTATGTACTGAGAGATCATGCAGTGTCAATGAGTTGTGCTAAATCTTTGTAGCTGTGATAGTTACTCAGTTACTGAGTTTTTTCTTGAATATGAAAATCAGAATGATTGAATGAATGTTTAATGTAACCTCACTATATATATGATGGATTTCTATGTTTAGTATATCAGTGTAAACTAAATAAAAGTATTCATTTTATTTTTGGATGCATTTACATACTGATTAAGTCATCTTAACGCTTTGAGTTTTTGGACAAGGAATAAATTATTTGACTTTTTCTCAGACTTTGAAACCTCTAGCGTAAATGTATAAAAAGAACAAATTTGATGCTATCCCCTGTGGCATTTTAGTATGATTGATTGCTTAAGTACTTTTCAATAGCAAAAGTTCTCTTTAGTTAATTTTTCAGAATTCGTATGAATGACTTAAACATAATTTATTCAAAAATCCTTTTAATCTAACTCTGAGTTCCAAAATCAGTACTATTTAACTCTTTTTGTAGTCAATATTTATTCAAGAACCTGCTATTAATCTTGACATAATTTTCCATTACATCATATTAATTTATATTAATGTGAAGTTAGATTGATACTGAATCTTACTCTCTACCTCATTTTCCTTTTTTTATACTTACAGGAGAGGTCTGCTAACAATTTATATGGCCAACTTGGTAAGTAATCTTTTCATTAAGGCTGATGCAAGTGATCTGTTTTTAAAAATCCACCTTAATTGGTTAAATAGCCCCACCTAAGTCTTAGAACATTTTCCATTTTTGCTTTCAGTTATTTTACTTTAAATAATAATCTTTGAAAAACTCTCTCAATTTACTATTTAATTTGTTTCTGTTCCATGTAGTCTGTTTCATTTTCTAGACTTGATGGAGAGGGCTGAACCTTTTTGATGGATTTATTTTATACCCTGAAACACTTAAACTTTGGCAATTACATCCTGGGCACATTTAATAATTATAGCCTGTTAGGGGTGGTGGTGGTGCAAATTGAATAACTTTTCACTAAATTGAAATTCTGCAGTTTTGTCTGGCCTGGTTTATATTGTCAAGCTAATGCACTGAAAAATACTAACCAAAGAGAAATGTTTGTATTGAAAAACTTTTAAGGTGGTTTTTTTTTGGCAATATTTATCTAAATTCTAAAACTAAGTAAATTGCTAAGACAAGTTAAGCAATAATATATTGACTATTTGCTAGGCAATATTACCAAATGTATATTTAAGAATTTTGTTAAATTAGATACTATAGTGAGAGAGCACAGTACTATAAACAGCTTTTTTAAGGACTTCAGAAACTATGTCAGCACTCTGGCCAAACAGTTGAGGAAAACATGAAGTGGGTAATGTAGCTTAGAATTTTCATACATGCCTGTGAAATCAGCCAGAGATTCTATTGAAAAATACTTTATGAATCAGAAATGAGATCCACAATGACTGGTATTGAAAATGTGTGCTAGAGTTGGGAGCTGATTGTAATTTATTAGTCAATACTTGAATATTCTATACAGGAGATTATCATGGTCACCAGTCCTAGAGATCACATACAACTACAATCCTTTTCTAAGCTATTTGGTACATATAATACATATTATAATAAAAAGTCATTTCTAAAATGGTAAGTAGCATCATTATGATATATTTCATATAGTCTCAAAACTGTGGGGGAAAGTAAAGTTTAATAGTAATAAGAATAGAGTAGGTTTGCATAGAATATGAAATACTTATGTGTATTAATTATCTCATTTGATCTTTACAACCCTGTGAAAATAGTCAGGAGACAAGTATTATTTGAAGAAACTGAAATTCATCAAAAAGAAATGAATAATCCAAAAACAGCTAGCTAATAAGTGGAGAGGTACTTATAGAAAAATGCTTCTTTTGTCAGACATTTTATCAGAGTTGTAGATGAGCAGCAATAGTCCTAGGCAGTTATTACTTACAGATACAGTGGAAAAACATATAGATGACTAGAAAAAACTAATGGAGAATATGAGGGAGATGTTTTACTGTATGATAAAATGTAAACTGTCCTCCTTCTGACTTAGAATTGCATGTTGACTCCAATAGTATATGTAGGATGAATCACTTATGGACAAGAAAAGTCACAAGTAGCTTATGGAATTAGAGTTGTAGAAGTATATTGTGGGAACAGACCCAGTTCTAATTCAGTCCTTTCATTTTACATGAAGAAACAGATCTAGGAAGGTTAAATGACTTTAATCAGTGACTTGAAACCTAAATGATCGGCCTCTTCATTCATTGCTTTGTCCAGCATAGGATAGTGAAAGAATGTTGTTGTCAGAATAGTCCAAAGTCTCAAAAGAATTATATTAGTTTTAATAATTTTTTTTTTACTATTTGGTACTGTGGCTAAATGACTGTTAGATGGGACAGATGAAGGTGGCCAGGATTTTGAGACTCAAGAAAGTCAGTGATAACAGAATGTGTAGTCCAGAATGGACCCAGCAGTAGATACATCAAAGAATTCTTGACAAATGATTGGAATATCTGAAATGTGGTAGCAAGCATTAGTAAATTAGCTGGAAATCTCAGTGGGCATCTTAACAGAGGTAACAGTGGGCAGGAGGGGAGTTTCCTGGCAGGCATGTGAAATATGTTGTCAAGGTTGTTGCAGAGCAAGTACTTCTGGTTCAGGTATGCAGGTAGTCAATGTTTGTTGGTCTGCTAGCCAGTGATGTGGCCCCAAATATATAGACTGTGATACAGAGGAATTCACTAGCCTTTTGCCAGACTGGTGAGAACAAGAAAGGACCTTTGGTTCCAGAGGACCAGAAACATTGGACAGGATTATGGAAGAGGAACACATTCATGATGGAGAATGGGGCGTGAGAGCAAAATAAGACAGAATTCCAGTATTGGAGACAAATTGAGGCATAAATTCCAAATGAATAATACAGAAATTGATTTTTAAAAAGTCAGAAAATGATTAGTTACAGAAGTATCTTGTTGCTGAACCATATTGGCTATGAATATATGAATCTTTTTTCTTGGCGCAGAGTTGATTGGTTGGAAGCATGTGGGGTCAGGGAACCAGGCTGATGATAATAATTTTAAGCTTTATACTTAGAGTATGAGTTAGGTATATTCTAATCAGTTTTTAAACGAGACCATGCCTATAGAAGCTATCTCAAGAATATATTGAGCTGTCCCGAAGATCATTTTTTTAAACAAATATTTGATAAAGCTATCAAAATGTACTTTGGTGTTTGTTTCTTTAAAGTAGCATTTCCTTAACTGCTTAATATTTGATATTATTCTGCTGTAATAAACTTATAGTTTTACATTTAAAAAAAGATAAAATATGGCAGTATATTTTATAGGAGATACATTTGATCCAGAAAACTATAAATAGATTAAAAAGGAAAGGATTCAGAATTTACCATGTGTTATACCTAAATTAGGCAAAGCACTATTGAAAAGAGATGAAATTTTATTTATTTGTTTTTAAATGGAGAATTAAGGATTGATCTGGGTCCCAACTAACGTATTTGCCTTAATTTGGAACATATTTATCAAGGGGCTTACTATGCTTTGGTGATAGTATGTTCTGATTACAAGAAAAATAAGTGAGGTAAAATTCTCCTTTTCTGAATTATTAAGCTAAAGTTATAACTTCATGCTAAATATCAGTTAGCTTGTCAATTAGTAACATTTATTGAATACCTCTGTTAAGATGCCCACTATGTACCAGACACTATGGGCTTTAAAGAAAGGCAAAAAACCAGTTCCTGTTCTTAAGCTCACAATCTGATGGAGAAAACATGAAAACAACTATGTACAAACTGGTTATATGCAGGATTAATAAGAAATAATCAATAGAGGGAAGACACTAGAATTAAAAAAGATTAGGAAAGGTTTCCTTTAGAAGGTAGAATTTAAATTGGGACTTGAATGAAAGCCAGGCAGTCCAATCCAGGAGTTGTAGATTAAGCGAGAGAACCTTCCAGGCATGGGGATAGCCAGTCAAAACACCCAAAACTGGAATATGGAATGTCTTGTGTGAGGAATAGCAAGGAGATGGTGTCACTGGGTTAAAGTGTACATGGAGAGGGGTGACCCTAAGAAAACCTGAAAGTTAAGGGGAGGGTTTGAATGCCAAATAGAAGACTTTAGATTTAATCCTGAAAGTAATAGGGAACCAATAGAGTTATTGAATAGGGTTGGACCTGTACTTTAGAAAAGTTACTTTAGTGGTTGAGTAGATGATGAACTAGAGTGGGGAAAGACTTTGGACAGGCAGATAAGCCAACAGGCCATTGTACTTCTCCAGGTATGAGAAGGTCAGCATCTGTACCATGGTGGTGATAGTATCAGAGGAGAGGCAGAGGTATTATTTGAGCATTGTTTAAAGGTGGAAATGATAGGCCTTGGCAATAGATTGGATATGGGGAAAGGGATTTTGCAAGGCATTGAAGATGATACCTAGGTTTCAATCCTGGAGGATCTAAGACAGTGGTTCTCAACCTTCCTAATGCTGTGACCCTTTAATACTTGTATGTGGGCATATCTGCATGTGGGTGGACCCGCCTGGAGACAGACAGAGGAGTGGTGTCTCGGTTCCTAAGATCATTAGAAATATTTGTTTTCTGATGGTCTTAGGCGATCCCTGTGACCCCCTGTGAAAGGGTTGTTTGACCCCCAAAGGGGTTGCATTTTACAGGTTGAGAACCGCTGATTTAAGAGGAGAAGGAGGTTGCCCTTGCAGTAACAAGACAATTTGGATGTGGAGAAGGGAAAGATAATGGGTTTAGTTTTGGACATGTTGAGTTTAAAATATCCATATTACATTCAGTTTAAGATATCTAATAGGCAGTTGCAGATGCAAAACTAAAGTTCAGAAGAGAGGTTAGAACTGGATAAGTAGATCTGAGAATTATAAACATAAAGATGATAATTAAGTCTTTGGGAAGTGATGATATCATCAAATGAAATAGTATAAAGGGAGAAGAGAAGATGGCTCAGGATAGAGCCTCATGGGATACATGAGGGGATGATCTGAATGGAAAGTCAGCAAAGGAGACTGAGTAGGAGCAGTCAGATAGGTAGGAGCAGAGCCAAGAGAGAGTAGTGTCCCAAAAACTAAGAAGAGAGTATGAAGGAGTAGAGGGTGATCAGCAGTATCAGAGTCTGCAGAGAGATCAAGAAAAATGAGGATGGAGAAAAGATGATTGAATTTGACAGTTAAATTGCTGGTAATTTTGGAGAGACTAGTTTCAATTGAATGATGAATTCAGAACCCTACAAAGTCAAGAAGAGAGTGAGAGAAGAAGTAGAGGCACTCATTGTAGATAGAGTTTAGACAGAAAATGCAGGAGAGATATAGAACAACTTAGATGGGGATGGAATCCCCTCTGGATTCAGGAGCCATTGGCATGTTTGTGGGAAATAGCGAAGGAGCCAGTGGACTGGGAAAATGGGGATGAGAGAAGGGACAGTCTCCTAGTCTGCTGGAGAAGACAGAGTAGAATGAAATCATTTGAGATAGAGGGCAAAGGTAAGTATCAGAATGTAAAATAGGCAGTATGATATATGAAGAATGTTTTGCCTGGAGTCAGGAGAGACTTGTGTTTGACTTACACTAGTTATATGATCATGTACAAATTACTTAACTTCGTCTGTGAAATGGGAATGATGATATAGGTGGTACCCTCCTCATGGTATTATTGTGGCCGTCAAATGAAATAATGGTTAAAGAATGAAACTTAATAGATTTTTTTTTCTTCTTGGAGGGCAATTGGGATTAAGTGACCTGTCCAAAGTCACAAGGCTATAGTGTGTCAAGTGTCTGAGGCCGTATTTGAACTCAGGTCCTCCTGACTCCAGGGCTGGTGCTCTACTCACTGTGCCACCTAGCCACCCCAACTTAATAGATTTTAACATATCAAATGACAGGTTACTAATATGGGTAATTTTAAAATCAAAGACAAATTAACAGTAAAACAGAAATACAGCAAATTTTTTAAATGCAATCAAAACAGCTCTGAGGAAGATTGAACAGTACCTGTTAAGAATGTTTTTACTGGTGTCAAAAGACTTTTAAAAAGTAAATACTAATTTATTAAAGCTGAGATTTGTACTGCACTAATGTAGTTTTCCTTGGAGCTGTTTTGATTGCATACTTTAAAAAATTAATTGTATTTCTGTTTTACTGTTAATTTGCCTTTGATTTTAAAGTTACCCATTTTTTTTTTTTTGCTTTTTGGAGGGCGGTTGGGGTTAAGTGACTTGCCCAAGGTCACACGGCTAGTTTTTTGTGTTACGTGTCTGAGGCCAGATTTGAACTCAGGTACTCCTGACTCCAGGGCCGGTACTCTTTTCACTGCGCCACCTAGCCGCCCCAAAGTTACCCATATTAATAACCTGACATTTGATATCTATTGAAATCTATTAAGTTTTATTCTTTTGTGATATTCATCATTCACCATGACTACCACTGTCTTTCTTCTAGATGGAAAACTTATGCTATAAAAGCATGAAGCTTCTGAATAGCCTGTATACCTTTGTTTTCTTCTATTTCTTTATTTTTTTTTAATTTTTATTATTATCATTATTTTTTTGCTTTTTGGAGGGCAGTTGGGGTTAAGTGACTTGCCCAAGGTCACACGGCTAGTTTTTTGTATTAAGTGTCTGAGGCCAGATTTGAACTCAGGTACTCGTGACTCCACTGTGCCACCTAGCCGCCCCTGTTTTCTTCTATTTCTTGATCCTAACTTATCTTTTCCCTGTGAGGTGAAAGTGCTAACTGTAAAAGCAAAAGCATTTTATTCCAATTAGGCTAGGACACATTCTAAATTCTTATGAGGCCATTTCTTGAAGATATTAAGACTCCTTATGATGAATATGTAAGAGAAGAAAATGAGTAGAGTATTTTATGTCTTTACCATCAACTTTATCATTGATAGCAACAAACATTTATTGATCCTCTTTTGTAAAAAGTACTGGGTAGAAAGCTATGGAAGAGCGAGGAATATGTAATCTGATTGGGAGTTAGAATATTGGTATGTGTGTGTGTGTGTGTGTGTGTGTGTGTGTGTGTGTGTGTGAGAGAGAGAGAGAGAGAGAGAGAGAGAGAGAGAGAGAGAGAGAGAGAGAGAGAGAGAGAGAGAGAGAGAAAAGATAACTAATAAGATAGCTTAAGGTAAGGGCCAAATGAGTAGTGCAGGCAGCAAGTACTTTAGGAATTTGGAGGAAGCAGATCACTGTGGAATGAGGCATTTGGAAAGGGTGTTATGAGGGATAGAGGACTTGAGTTTGACTTTGAAGGGCAGAAATTGCTTTTCACTAATGGACTTCATTTGTGGTGCTTCTTCCTAGCTCTCCTCAAGGTTCAACTCAAGTGCCACCTATTACACAAAACTTTTCCTGTTTTCTTCCTTCTCCCAACCCCAAATTGTTTGTGTTCTTTCATCCTCTTGAAGTTACTTTGTCTATTTTTTATATTACTTATTTGTGTGCATCCATTTTTCCCCAGTAGAATCTAACTTCCTTGAGAGTAGGATTATTTAGTTTTGGCCCTTATTTATGTATCACCTAGCACAATATATGCTATTTAGTAGGAATTTAATAAACACTTGCTGAATTAAGGATGCATCCTTTTTTCTGT
This sequence comes from Pseudocheirus occidentalis, assembly GCA_028646575.1. Lineage (NCBI taxonomy): Eukaryota > Metazoa > Chordata > Mammalia > Diprotodontia > Pseudocheiridae > Pseudocheirus > Pseudocheirus occidentalis. The sequence continues at coordinate 84,806,361 of CM053596.1, read as the reverse complement.
TTATGGTGCTTCATATCTACTTATTGACCTGAAGAAGCAAGAATGAGAAACAGTGGATAGTTGCCACTTTAGTGGGTGAGATTCATAACTCTTAGAGACTGGGGCTTGAGAATACATGCATGTAGTATAGGGTTCTTTTTTCTCCTAAGTAAAAGTTATCTTGTGAAGATCCTTACAATTTTACATCTGACTCCTGGAATGTTAGGAGGTCTTGACTGCTAATCAGTGTAATGGCTTTCAGTTATTACATTGATAATTTTCATCCTTAAGGAAAGTTATCCGCTAAAGTTTTCTTTATCTAATAATAGCAAGTATTTTCCTAAAGAGCTGAATGAAACAAGTTGTACATTTAATAACTGTTATCTTCATTAACTTTGTTCAGGGCTATTATCATTTATCATATGTAATTTATTATGCTTGGAAAAAATGAACAAATCTAAAATTATACTGTTTCAGACTCAGAATTGGTAGGGAGGGGCAGCTAGGTGGCGCAGTGAATAGAGCACTGGCCCTGGAGTCAGGAGTACCTGAGTTCAAATCCAGCCTCAGACACTTAACACAAAAACTAGCTGTGTGACCTTGGGCAAGTCACTTAACCCCAACTGCCCTCTAAAAAGCAAAAAAAAAAAGAATTGGTAGGGAATAGGCTTTGAAAAATTGAAAAAAAAAAGAATTAAAAGGCTTTAGAGAAAAGGTAAGAAACCATGGCTTAAATGTTTTCCTTGGCTCTTTCCAAATGTCTGGCCCTAAAGTGGTAGAAGAAGTTTCTTGGGGCTAACATGCCAAAGCCAATTAGCCCTGTCAGTTCACAAAAACACCAGCTGCCAGCATTGAACTTTGTTACTTTATGATTTGAAAGTGAAGACATAAGCAAAGTTTGAGTTCATATGACTTTCCATTTAAAAATCACCTGGAAAGATTTATTATGCTAGTCATGACAATGACTCAAGGTTTTCAGTCTTTCAAAGTCAATTACAAACTGTTTCTACTTATCTAGATTTTGATGTCAAATATTATGTTAATCAAATGACGCCTAAAATTATGTTTAGAGCAGTTATGAGAAACGGTACTTTAAGACTTCTTTGTATCCTTTCTCTAAATCTTTGAGTAAGAAACCATGTATTCCAGTATTTTCATATTTTAATCTATGTAGTATTCTATTCCACTGTATTATACAAACACATTTCCAAGTGATGCATCTGTTATTAAATTCTAATACATAGGGTATTTAAAACATTTTTTGCCATTTGTATCCATGTTTGCTTGGTATTTCCCTTTATGGATAGTATCCGTCCTCAGGGAAGAAACTGTTTCATTTTTGTCTTTGTATTCCCAGTGCCCACATACTTTATGAATCTTATTCTTGTTTGTTCTTCGTTTTTTGCCATTGCCAAACGGATACATCTTTGATTATTTTAAGCATCTATATTTAATTTCTTAAGTACAAAGTATGAAAATGATGATCGTATGCTTTTCTTTTTTTTTTTTTTTTTTTTACAAAATCACATTTTTTTCAGTTTATCAGATATTTATTTTGTTATTGCTCAGTGTTTTCTAGGCCCTCTGGAAGATTCAGAAGGAATATAATACTCTTCCCAAGAAACTCAGACTCTTAAAAAAAATCCTTGTAGGAAGATAAAGCAGAGAAACAAGAGCCAGTTTAAAAAACAAAACAGTTCACTGGGATGAGGTGCTGGAATGAGTGTTGTGGACAGGAAAGCTTAGAGTAGAGAGGACTTTGGTTTAGAGTCAGTGAATAAGGATTTCAGTCCTATTTCTATTGCTTACTACTTGTGTGACCTTACACACATCATTTAACCTCATTAGGCTTTGTTTTCTTCATTTTTAAAATGGAGGGATTGTATTAAAACATTTCCAAATAATCGTATAATTATTATAGGAGGACAGAATAGAGAAAATATCTTGGTGCAACTAGAGGCATTAGAAAGGCTGTGAAAGAGGTAGAAATTGGGCTGAAGCTCTGATCAATGAATATGACTTAGCACAAAGAGTTGGAGAAGGGAGAAAGCATAGTGCCTGGCACACAGTAGGTGCTTAATAAGTGCTTACTGACTGACAGTACGAACAGAGCCTCTGAGGCTTGATTAGGCCTGGTTTCTTCAGAGAACAGTGAAGAATTTAGCCTCGCTGAGGCAGGGGTGTGCACATATTTGTTTGGTGTTTCCCCTTATGGAAAGTATCCATCCTCAGGGAAGAAAGTGTTTCATTTTTGTCTTTGTATCCCCAGTGCCCACATGCTTTATGAATTGTTTGTCCTTCGTTTTCGATATCACAAGGTGTGATGTCTTGACTTGTGCTTGAATTGGATTTAAGTGAGTCAGAGGTGTACGTGGTCGTCAGCCTCACTCTCTCTTCCAGAGTCATCAAAGTCCAGTGGCAAGACGAAAGTCAGGGCAGCTGGTGATGGCCTGGGATGCAGTGGATGGCCTTGATATCTTTGATGTCTGACCAAACTCCAACTTCAGCTGCTTTCGTGGCCATTGGAAAAAATTGTTCTCATCCACCCATTCCATCAGGGGAAATCTTCACATGCTTGAGGTAGATGTCCGCCTAACTCACTGATAGGTTTTAGACCTATGGGTTACCTTCAACCTGTTTTAGCCCATCTACCAAAGTTTTCCTGGGGTGTGGTTACTGTGCATGCTACAACTTCTGATGGGAAAAGGCAGGTCCGACTAGATGCTTTTGCACAGTTTGTTCCCCCTCCCTCTTCAACTCTTCTTTTCAGAATCCTTAGCTTCCTTCAGGGAACATTTTGGTTGCTAGCTCCTTGTGTTCTCCTAGTTGTTAGTATGCTTTTCTTCCTCAAATGATGTACTTTGTTTTCTCTTTTGCATATTATATCCTCTAATAATAGAATGTAAGATAGAGAGTGTGGGCCATTTTTGTTTTCTTTTTTTCTTTGTGTCTCTTGCATGTAGCAAAATGTCATGCACTTAGTGGGTGTTTAATAAATGGTTGTGGAATGAATTAATGCTGAGAAAGGCAGTGATAAAGTTGTCATCTTGTAGGATGACTTACATTACTTAGCACAGTGCCTGATACAAATATTTTTTGCCTGATTGACTGACCTGAAATCTGGGGAAGGAACTTCTTTGATTTAGGGAAAGTCAAGTAGAAAAGATCACTTTTTATTTGGATTTCTAATGACAAGGACTTGCAAGGCCCAGAGCACATATGGAGCTATAAGTACTTTGTGACCTGGGTCCAGAGATAAGAATTGGAAACAGGCTTAAAAAAAATTATTGCTATATATTTTTAAAAATTTCCCTCTGTACCCTTTTTTTCTCACCCTTTCAAGCAAGCTCTTCCTTGTAATTAAAAAAATTAAGGAAAGAAAAATTTGACGAAACTAATATATCAAAAAAATTTCTCATACGGAGTGGTCCATACCCATTGTCTCTGACCTCTCCCAAAAGTAGGGGTAGTGAAAGTGGTGAGGTGTTTTCTAATATCTCTTTTTTGAGACCAGTTTGGCTGTTATAATTCTGCAGCATTCAAGTCAGTTAAATCAGCAAGCATTTATTAAGTGCCAGCTGTGTGCCAGGCACTGTGCTAAGCACTGGGGATGCAGATAAAGGGAAAGAGACAGCCTCTTTCCTTAGGGAACTTACATTTTAATGGGGCAGACAAAATGTGAACACTAGGTTGAACTTGACATTTAGTTTCAATTGTTTTTGAATTTCAATTGTAGTTCTGTATATATTTTTTCTGGCTCTGCTTACTTGATATCATTTTGTCTTCCCATAATTTTTGTCTTTATTGTATTCATCATTTCTTGTAGTACAAGTCAAGTAAAAATATTTAATGTGTGCTTCCTATGTGCCAGACACTTTATTAAGCATTGGGGATACAAAGGAAACTTTCCTTTCCCTGCATAAAAGTCCCTACTCTTCAAGAGATCTTACTCTAACGAAGGAGACAATATGCAAACAGCTAGGTACATATAAGATATGTAATGTAAGTAGAAGATAGTAGTACTATTCCACTTTATGTATTATCATTAGTTTAATCATGCTGCAGTTTATGAAGACCTATTTTAATTCCAGTGCTTTGCTACTACAAAAAGTGCTGCTATAAATAATTTGTTGTCTCTGAGGTTTTTCTTTTGACATTGGCTTCCTTTGGGGGAATTGGGGATATATGCCTAACAGTGGAAATTCTGGACCCAATAAAGGTATTACAATTTTTTCACATAATTACAAATTGCTTTTCAAAACAGTTGAACCAATGCACAGCTACATCAATAGTACATCCGTGCACCTGTCTTTCTGTAACCTCTCCAATATTGACTAGTCTTACCTTTGCGGATTTTATGAATGTAAAGTGAAATTCTGGGTTCTTTTCATGGTCATTTCTTTTTTTTTTCCATTATTTTTTAAATTTGTTTTCTTGTTTACATCATTCATTTCCATGAGATTTTTGAGTTACAAATTTTCTCCCCGTCTTTCCCCAATCCCCAACCCCAAACCAGCGATCCCACTGTAAAGCCCCTCCCCTGATCTGCTCTCTCTTGTGCCCTCCTCCAATACCAATCTAACTTTCTAGTAGGGCAGGGAGGGTCTCCCTACCCCAGTCCCTATATATCTTAATTCCTAGTTGCTGGTATTGCAGAGCTTAAACTTCTAGATTCTTTCAGTTCCTCCCTTGTCACCTACCCCCACTGGAAGGACAAGCAATTCAATACAGGCTGTGCATGTGTAATTACACAGGACATCTTCACAGTGGACATATTGTGACAGTCTGATCATATGTCCCTCCTTCCTATCCCGCCCCCTCCTTGTTCTGTTCTCTGCCCTGTCCCTTTACTGAAGTGTGTGCTTCTAACAACCCTCACCCAGACCCTGCCCTCCTCTCTGTCATCCTGCCTCTCATCCCCCTGCCCCCTACTCTCCTGTGTGGCATGATACCCAGTTTAGAGTTTATGTTATTCCTTCCCTAAGCCAAAATCAATGAGAGTAAATGAAAGTAAAATTGTAACAGTTATCCCTTGCCTCTTCTATATGGAATGATTAACCCAATTTTGTCTCTCCCTGTCTCCTCTCATTCTAGTTCTCTCCCATCTCAGAATTTTACCTTTTAAAGCGTCATCCCTTTGTATTCAATTCATCCTATACCCCTATGT
>CM053596.1:84772230-84800715 GCA_028646575.1 Pseudocheirus occidentalis | reverse complement strand
TTTTTTTTTTTAATCATGGCTTTCATGTAGACCAATAATTTTCAGATTGTCTCTCCTGGATCTATTTTCCAGGTCAGTGGTTTTTTCAAGGAGATATTTCACACTGCTTTCTATTTTTTCATTTTTTTGTAACTGTTTAATAGTATCTTGGTTTCTCATAAAGTCATTAGCTTCCACTTGTTCCACTCTAATTCTGAAGAAATTATTCTCTTCAGAATGCTTTTGAGATTCTTTTTCCATCTGGCAAATTTGGCTTTTTAAGGCATTCTTCTCCTCATTCTGGGCCTCTTTTGCCATTTGAGTTAATCTGTTTTTTAAAGTGTTGTTTTCTTCAGTCAGGTTATTGATTCTCTTTTCATGACTTTCTCGCATCATTCTCATTTTTCTTCCCAATTTTCCCTCCACTTCTCTTGTTTTTCAAAGTCCTTTTTCAGTTCATCTATAGCTTGTAGGCAATCTTCGAGTGTCTTGGAAGCATTTGGTGTGGGAGTTCTGACTGTGTTGTCTTCCTCATGTTCTATGCTTTGATCCTTTTTTGTCCACAAAAAATGATTCTAGAGTTTTATTGGTGTTCTTACTTTGCTTCCTTTTCCTGCTCATGTTGGCCAGTCAATTAATTGGTTGGTTTTTTTTTAAGTCTTTGGAGCTCTGCTTCTAGGGGGAAAGCTCTGTCCCAAATTGCTGGGGTTTTTCCAGCTGCCAGAGCTATTAGGGGGGTACTGCAGCCCCCACCAGCTTTGGCTTGCTCAAAGCACATCCCAGGACCACCACCCAAGACCACGATCCGGATCCAGGCTGCTCAACACAATAGCCCTTGGCCCTGATCAATTGTCTCAGCCCCCCTGCAAGTGGCAGGCCAGGCGCTGTGTAGCAGCCCAGTGGGGGCAGTTGCTGGTTGCAGCAGATCCTGCTGCTTCCCTCTGCTTCCTTGCCCTGGGGATAGTTTGGTTGAACTGCTTTTCCTGCCGCAAATTTAGCTTGAAAGCTTGACTTTCACTGACCTTTCTCTAATCCTCTAAATCCTTCCTAGCTTGATAGATGTGGAGATTGCTCCAGCTGCTGTAGATTTGCTCCCCGGGGTAGACTCACACTGGGCTCCTCCTGTCCGCCCTGGGGCCTGGCTGGGGTTTCGGTTTTGGGTTGGACTGGCCTTGGCCCCCAGCCTGCTGATGGTGAGCCCTTCCTGCCGAGCTGCCTTCAGCAGAGATGTATTTCCTGTATTTTTGTGAGTTTGGGAGCCCTAAAATTTGTTTAGAGTCATATTTTATGGGTATTTAGGGTGGCTGTGTGGGAGCTGTGAAACTTTGCTGCTTCTATGCTGCCATCTTGGCTCTGCCCTCATTTTTCTATTTTATAGTGAATGATTTGAGCCATTCTTTCATTTGGTGGCTAATAGTTTGTAATTGTTGTAATTTCTGTGTTTATCACTATTGTTTTTGCTTTGTGATTTTTTGATAATGTGACTGGATCTCTTGCTTTTTTGGATGTGCCTCATACATAGTAAATTGTTCCAACCTCTTTTTTGTTTCTGTTTGTTTTTGGTTTGTACATTTTTTTTGTCTAAATGTAGTTAAAGAGATAAAATGCCCTGATACTATAAGAAAGTGAGAATAAGTCTCAAGAAACCTTGAATGACCTCAAATGACCCTTGATCAAAATAGTATTTAGATTGATCGTGGAAATTTACTAATGTCCATTTAGTCTATTTTAAACTAATGAACAAGGGCAAAGGAAGAAGGGAGAGGAAGATGTTGGAACATCTAGAGCTGACCTGGAAAGAATTGGCAACTAATGGGCAACTAGGAAAAGGGAAAGTAGGACTGAATCTGTCAGAGAAGGGATATCCCAAGGAAGACAATGAGCCCTGTGGGCCCCTTATAGCAAAATATGTCAGCTGATTCTATGAGTTTGACTACCTTCCTCAATGACTCTGTAAGGCTCAGGAAACTACTCTTTCTTGAACTTTCCTACTGGGACCTAACTGCCAACAGACATAATAATATACTATGCTGTTTCTTTGACTAATGTTTCTGGTAACCTAAATTTTTGCATCAATCACTGGGATTAACTAGAGAAAGATACAAATATAAATTAAAATAGATATCCATAGTTTTCTCTGTGGGAGAATTATCTTCATACTGGAAAGGTTACAAAGGACATGGCCAAGAAGAAATTCAGGCTTGAGATAAATTAGGAAGGAAGGAAGCACCTAGCTGCTTCAGATAAGTTCATGTCTTCAGGCATAGACGTATTATATCCCAGACTTTCAGGATTCATCATAATAATATCATGATAAAAAATAAAAGCATATATGTTAGCCACCAGGAATTCATTAAAACTTGTGATGTCAAAACTAAGATCATATCCCCTTCTGATATACTACATAGATGTACTCATATACTAATCTTACTCTATATTTCAGGTAGGTATTTGATAAAGTATTCTAAGATATTCTTATATGCTAGCTCAAAATTATGGATCAATAATCAATAATTAGCTGGATTTGAAGCTGCTCAAAACCCATATCCTTAGAATCTAATGTGTTGATTTCATCCTAGATAGAGTTCTATTGTTATGTGCTAGAGGGCTTATATTAAAATAGGCTATTTTTTACCTGAATCATAATTCACATACCACTCCTCATCTGGTGGCAATTTTTTAATAGCCTTTGGAACACAAAGAAATGAGCTTTGCAATTTTATTAGTTTTCCAAATGTAAACTTGTAAAATGGTTGTCCATTAGTCACCTTGCTTAAGTAGAAGCTAAAATCTGGAAGATAGCATAGGAGGCTATTCCAGGTCCTCAATCTCAATTAAATTATAAATTAAGGTTACATCAATGAAATTTTGCAAAATAGCCACCATTATAGTGTATTTCTTATCAATACATGGCAATAGTCAGCTTCCTATGTGTTTATAGCACCACCTTTGGAAAGAAGCAAAATTTAGGTTTCTTTTAGGGAGGAACTTCCCAACTGTCCAAGAGTAGAATGTGTTAACTTGGTAGAGTGAATTTCCCTTTGTTGTAGGTCTTGAAACAATGGTCTGTAGTTCATTGGGTTGAAAAGAGAATTCTTTTCAGTGTATGAGTTGGTGTGCATGGTCACTAGATTCCCTTCTAACTCTGAAGTTATGTGATTTTGTGATATGAGAATCAGAAATAAAGAATATTTTATCATTGTAAAGGGCAAGAACTTAGCAATTGTCATTGCTTCTGAATCTATATTTTTGTTTCTGATATATTTTTCTTTGTTTTATTTTGAGCCCCATGAAATACAAAAATGGCAGAGGCCTTGTCTTTTATTTATCTTGAAACTTTTTGCATGTTTCATATGTATATTTCTAGTATGTTTCATCTAAAGAATGATAATATCTTGCATTTTTGTATAAGACTTTAGAGTTTTCCTCCATGATCCCTTTGGATTTTTATGGTTACCTTAGGGTAGATAGTATTGACCTCATTTTACAAATGAAGTTGTCCTCAGGGATCTTAAAATTGTTTGTTAGTCACATAATTAGTAGTTGAGAAAAAGCACTGACTTGGGAATTTTCTACAAATCCTCCCTCTACTGCTTACTATCTGTGCGACCTTGGACAAGTTTGTTAACTTCTGTGGCCTTCAGTTTCCTCCTCTGTGAAATGAAGAGGTTGGAATAGATGGCCTCTCTAGCTCTAGATCCATAGTTCTATTTGCATTTCTGGATACTCCTTTTCTTTGGTGTCATACTGCTTCTAAATGGCTTAGCTGCTTAGATTCTGGACATTTCATAAAACATGATACTTCAGTCGATTTCCGACTTCATTGATGCAGTACTCTCTTCATTCTTATAGATTATAATCTACTCACACCTTTATGTCCTGGGCTTCATGTCCATGTAATTGCTTTAAAGGATATCCATCTGTTATATTCAGGATCTTTCTCTGTATCTCTTGATATTATGTGGCTTCCATGTTACATGGCACACATCAGCTACCATCTGTGATCCTTGCTTTCATATATGGTATTCACACACCAGCCCATTGCCTTTTCCCATAGTTTTTCTCTCAGATTGTATACATACTTAAATAAAAAAAACATTTATTAAATGTTTTTTGTGCCAGGCATTAGTGAAAAAAAAAGACAAAAAGGAAACAGTCCTTGTTCTTGGACAGTTTTCATACTGGTGGAGGGGACAATATATAAATAGTCATATAAGATAAGGATAAGATCATTTGCTGGTTGTTAGGGAAGGGGTATTTGAATCTTATGGGAACCAGGAAAAGCTTTATACCAAAGGGTGGTGCTTGAGTTGAGTTTTGAAGGAAGTCAAGGATTCCACGAGGGATTCTTTATATCACTTTTCTTTTGCTAATCTTCTTTGGCAATGTGTTACAACCTACTCACATCCACCATGTACCTCGCCATGCAGTTGGCATAGTGGACAGAGTGCTGGGCCTGTGATCAGGAAGACCTGACTTCAAAGACGTTTAATCTTTGTCTCCATTTCCATCAGGAAAATAAGGATAGTAACACCTACCTCACAAGGTTATTGTGAAGATTAAACAAATAAGATAATTTTTAAAAACATAGCATAATACCTGGCACATAGTAGGTACTATATTCTTACTCCCACACCACCCCCTTTTCCTTTCAGTTCCCAACCCAGTTGTCCTCTGGCTGACCTGAATCTTTAATTCTACATAGACCATTATTCTGTAACTTGTAGCCAAGAAGCATAACTAAAAGAAAAAATAAGATGGGCCTTTGTTTTAAGGAGAATCTTGCTGTCATTAAAAACACTGGGCAGTTTCCCAAAAGACAATCCATCTTGTCATTTCTCCTCCTGTTCAATTCTGGGCACATTTCATGCTCCGTCCACAACATCTGCCCAAGTTGTATGTACTGACAGTCAGCTCTGTGCATTATTGTTCATCCAGCTGCAGCATAGTCTTGATAATATTGATTTTTCATCTGCTTCATTTTAACTTTTCCTCCTGTGGACAGTTAGATTGACTTCTTTTTTCCTGATTATATATCTTACTTAGGATACTGCACTATTCAGGAATTGATGGACTCAGCATACTGTCATTTACCTCAGGAACCTGTAGAAGACCTTAGAATCCACAGGAAATTCTTTTTTCTGCATTCTGTGCTTGATAGTTAACTTTCATCTTCTTGCTTTATCTCACCATTGATGTTAATAATTAGAAGGTTGTCAAAGTCATTTCTGTTATATATCTTTTTTTCTAGGAATCCTGTGTGATTTTGATATATATTTTGTAGAAAACTTTTTGAAGCATAACTTTTAAGATGATATTCTTTGCATCATTGGCCTATGAAAAACCATAAGTCTGGGGAAGTCTATGGACTTCCCAGAATTATATTTTTAATGCAAAAAATAAAATAAATACAATTCTTAAAAAAACTCAGTTATATTGGAAATTATCAATTGTCAGGATATTAAAAAAAATTCACAGACCTCAAGTTAAGAATCTGTAGACCAGTGGTTCTCAACCTTCCTAATACTGTGACCCTTTTAATACTTGTATGTGGGTATATCTGCATGTGGGTGGACCCACCTGGAGACAGATAGAGGAGCGATGTATTGGTTCCTAAGACCATCTAAAATATGTGTTTTCCGATGGTCTTAGGTGACCCCTATGAAAGGGTCATCGACCCCTGTGAAAGGGTTGTTCAACCCCCATAGGGGTAGCAGCCCACAGGTTGAGAACCACTGCTGTAAACTATCATACTTCCATCAAATGTGTTTTTTATATATGTGCATGTATATATTATTTTTATGCAAATTTTTGTAGAGATGGGAAGATAAACGTATAGTTTGGAAGTTACTGATATTTTTCAGTCATTTTCTTTGAGTAGCAATAAGATCTGAGATGTTAATGCAATTTTTGGTATCCTACCTTTTTCAGATGTCTTGAGTTGCTAACTCTCAAAATTTTGTTTCATGCATTGTAGAATTCCTCTGAGTATTCTTGGTCTAGTCTTGTTGTTTGTCTTATTTTTAGTACCATTTCTGTATCCTCATTAGTCGAAATGTGGTTGTTCCTGTTTTATTGATGAAGAAAAGAGAGTGTGTTCTAGAAATCATAATAAAAGATGGAACTCCCGAAATAATTGAAAAATATAGCAGCAGTTGCAGTGCAGAACATACTCATTCCATTTATGGCCTTTAATTAAAGTTTACATCCGGAGGTCTGGCATGTAATTATAGTGTTTAAAAAAAATTAACACAACTTAGAATGCTTCAGGCTTGAGACATGGAATGTTAAGTTTAAACACACTCTGGTGATCATGCTTGTATCACATTAGTCTGGAAAATAAATGTTCAGCTAAACTTAAAGAAGTTGAATTATTTGGATGTTACATATATCCAAAGCCAACGAAACCAGTATAGTTAATGGCTGACTCATTACATTCTAAGAAATGCAGTTTCTTATGCAGTATCTGCATCCTTTCACATATAACCAGATTTCAGAACAACCTTTAGATTTTCTTACAGAGCTTTTCCATATTTTCCATAACCAATACTCAAAAGATTAAATAGATAAGTTCTAAGTTCAAATGTAAACATGCAGATTTCAAAGCCGTTATTGTTACTCTTCTTTGGAAAGCTCTGCTTTGGCATATCATTTGATTGGATTATTTTATGTTCTGTCTAAAAGACAGTTTAGTAGTTAAGGCTTTCTGCGTGAGGTACTTGTTTTGTTTTCCCTTTTGAAATAAGAAGAAATAAGACATGTCTACATAGTTGATAAAAGAAACTTTTGAGGTATGTGAACAACTTAGTCTTATTTGGGAGCTTAATTATGATTTTAAATAACTTGATGTAGTAACAGACATTCAAACTGAAGTTAGAAGACCTGGGGATGAAATAAGATCATGTACATTAAAGCATTTTCTAAGCTCCAGTTCAGGGCAGTATGTCATTAAAAGATTCTGAAATTTATTTCTTTTGCTTGAAAGAAGAAATGAGTATTCGAATGATAAGTGCCCAATCCTTTCCTCTTTTATCTCCATTTGAACCTTTATATAGCGTTTTTGTGCATTGTCATTTAGTTGTTGACCCCTCTCCTCCCCCTTCACCCTGCATTAGACTTTGAGATCCTTGAGAGCAGAGACTGCCTTTTTTACCTTTCTTTGTATCACCAGTACTTAGCACAGTTTCTGGACCATTGTAGACAATAAATGTTTATTGACTGACTGGTAACTTTCTTTCCTTCTCTCTCTCTCTCTCTCTCTCTCTCTCTCTCTCTCTCTCTCTCTCTCTCTCTCTCTCTCTTTCTCTTGAGTGATAAATTTGTGGCACGTTTTCAGAAGCAAATCACAGATTTGTGTTGCAAATTAGTTAAGGTCTACCAATACTAAGTTTATATTTTTCTTTTCTTTTTAAAAAGTATCTTTTCTTAAAACAAAATAGCTTTCAGTATTTTTTTGTGTGCTATTATATGTCATTAAATAGATTCAGAATAAACTATAATAAAGCAGTGGACTTATATGAAGTGACAATTGCTAATGCATTGTATACTTAATTTGCCATCAGTGAACTTAAAACAATTGTTTTTGATAATTACATATCAGTATAATTGGTTTCCTTTATAATGCTATGTATTTGATTTTATGCACTTAAAAACATTCTAAGGAGTCCATAAGTTTTGCCAGACTTTCCAGGGGTTCTATAACATTAAAAAAATTATGAGCTCTTTTGTCCCCCAAGGAATACATAAACAATGATGCTAGGAGAAAGTTTAAATTATATATATAAAATTGATAAAAGATTTGGCATGTGGGGTGGAATGGAGCATTTGTAATCCTGCTTGTGTGATGTCTTCTCAGTCAAGTGAGAACATCAAGAACCAGCATATTTCATAAATGTCACCTTTGATAGAAGACAGTTATCATTGTTATGCCCACTATTTCAGTAAAGTTTTCTCATAGCTTCACTATATCCTATTAAAGCTCAGTTCATGTGTCGTGAATCTCTTTTGGATCCCCTCACCTGCTAGTGTCCCCTGATATTACTTTATATATTTTAAAAATTTACTTATATGTGTGTTTGTTATTTACTCTGATAGAACATAACCTTCTTGAGCACATGGACTGTTCTGCTTTTTGGTCTTGTACTTTTAGTGTCTGATGTATAGTAGATGCTTAATGAATGTTGATTGAGTGATTTGAGATGGTTGGTCATGCATTTTCTTAGTTCAACTTGAGTGAAGGTAAGTAAGAAAAAATAATTTGACATTTTTGCTGTTTATTATATTATTCATTGGCTATAATTGCCAGATTGACGAACTAATAACATCTCATTTTACTTCAACAATTATATATCAAGTACCTGCTATATGCAGCATGCTAGATGTACAAAATGAAAAATAACTCCTGCTTTCCAGGAGCATGCATTCTACTTGGAGGATAGAAATGTTTGCTAAAGTGAGGCAGTAGAGCATATTAACAGTACTGAATATAAGGACAGACTTCTTGTGGGAGATTATTCAGTCCATCACCAGTAAACCAATAAGCCTTTATTAAATGCTTCCTAACTGCTACTTTGAAAAAGGCGAAAAATAATTCTTGCTTTTGAGAACTGATATTCTAGTAAGATAACATGTAAAGGTTTAGGTATGTGTACAAGATATATACAGAGTAGATGGAAGATAATCTTAGCAATATGGGAGAAAACTGAAAAGTCCTTTAGAAGCTGTGATTTGAGCTGAGTTTTGAAGGATGCCAGGGAAACTTTGATGTGGAGGTAAGGAGGTAGAGCATTTTGGGCATGGCAGGTGGACAGTGCAGTCATGGAAATGGAAAATGGAATGTCACTTGTAATGTTTATAGGGTATCAGATCTTCCCTGCCCATTAATAGGCCTCACCTGGAGCTCATTAAGGGAATCTTGCTTAGGGGAGCCTTGCTTGTTGGAAGGCTTTCACACCTTTTGTTAATTTCTGTTAGGCACTGAGTCACTCTGAAAAAAAAGGGTTTATATATTCTGAGGTTAGCATTTCGATTTGGGGGCTCACTCATTGGGAGAATGTTCTTGTGATTTTACCAGATGAGACTCTGGATAGCCACTAAGGAGTCCCCTGGCTTTGAAAAATTAAGATGTTGGTGCTTCTCTCTCTTGTAATTATATATTGTCTTAGTTAAACAGTTGGATCTGTTGATCTGTGCTAATTTTTCAGATGGTTAGAGGCCCTGTCTGTTTGTCCTTATTTCTCTGTTTGTATTTTCTCTGTATTTTCTTTGTATTTTCTCTGAAGTTCAGGCTGCTGACTTTTCCCCTGAACTAGTGAATGAATGTATTTTTAAAAGTTTGTTGACCCCTTAAACAACTGTCTTTCCTAGTAAAACAAATCTAAGAACCTGTGCTAGCAACCATCCTGGGTATGCCAGTGTGGTTGCTGCTATATCACTGTATAAGCAATAGCAAATAGGCCAGTGTTGCTATATCACAGCTTTCATAGAGGGTGGTAAAATATGTAAGAAATTGGAAAGTTAGGAAAGGAACAGATTATGAAAAGTAATGGGATTAATAGGGAGCCATTGGAGTTTAGTGAATAGCAGGGTGACATCAGAATTGAACTTTAGGAAAATCACTCTGTCCTTTTTTTTGCCCAGCATTGTTAATATGCTCTATTTTCTTAAATTGGTTTGCATTTTTACCTAGAGAGTGTATGTTCCTTGCAGGCAGAGGATATTTTTCATTTTGACTTTATATGCCCACTGCCTAGATGACTGGAGGATTGATTGGAGTGGGGAGAGACTTGATTTGGGGAGACCAAGTTGTAATGATAATGGAATTTGGAGATGTCCCTGTATTGTCTTGGTTTTTGGGTTGTGTTAAAATCCAGAGCTTGTGAATCCCACTTGTGGGATGGACTTGTTGATGTAAAGAGAGAAGGCTGAATTGGGAGGAGCCTTGATTTGGAAGAGAGGCCCAAGCCTAGAGGAGGCCAGAAGGACTTTTAGGAGAGCAGTATCCAGTATCATGGAGCCTGAGTTGCTGAAAGCCCATTGGAGCTGCCAAGGACTTTTGAGAACTGCCACCCGGAGCTGCCAAGAACTGAGGAGGCATGTCTGTGATGCTGGTATTTTGTCTGTCTGTCTTGATGTTGTTTTGCCAGATTCACCTGATGATGAAGGACAGTGCTGCAGTTGTAGAGGTCATGGAACCTGGCTGTTGGTTCAGAAGCCCTGAAGGAGGATTTTCTTGTGGTACCTTCACAGAAATCCTGGAAGAGGGCCTTGCTGATGTTTTCAGGGATTCTGGGACTGTTCTACAGGCAAAGAGTGACTTGATGAAGACCCTGGCTATGGTTTTGTTAAGCC
This sequence comes from Pseudocheirus occidentalis, assembly GCA_028646575.1. Classification (NCBI taxonomy): domain Eukaryota; kingdom Metazoa; phylum Chordata; class Mammalia; order Diprotodontia; family Pseudocheiridae; genus Pseudocheirus; species Pseudocheirus occidentalis. Next base: position 84,790,386 of record CM053596.1, on the reverse strand, counting down.
TTGTCTCCCCAGGAACTGAGATTGCTGAGGGCTTGCTTCAAGTGAAGATGAAAGAAGGGCCTTTCCTTGGGTTTTCCATGCTGAGATGATATGGCTTAAGGGTGGATGGCCTTTTGTGCTCTCCTGCTCCCTTTTGAGAAAGTGCTTGGTGTTAATGGATGGTATTGTAATTACTTTGTGTCCAGGGGTGGGAAACCTTTGGCCTTTTTGTGCTCGGTGATTGACCAAATGAATATACTTTGTTTATAATTGGAAACTGATCTTCATTTGAGAAGAGACTTTGACTGACTAAAAGAATGTACTGTCTAGGGGTGGAGTAGTACCTGGATTGAATGGAGAACTTGCTAAATGAATGAGTTATACTGTATTTTGACTTTCTCTGTTTTGTGAATGTTTGCTGAATAAATGGAGTTTGCTGTGCTGGTATTCTGAACCTTGGAAGTTGCCTTTGCTTGGCATTACACAAGTAGAAGTCTATTATAACAGTACAAGTAGGAGGTAATGAGGGCCTGAGCAAGAGTAGTAGTTGTATGGGTGAAGAGAAGGGGGTGTACATGAGAAATGTAAATGTGAAAAGGATATAATATGTGTCAGTGGATTAGATACATGGGGTGAGTACAGATAAGGAGTAGAGGTTAACACCAAGGTTGCAAGGCTATGTTACTAATGGTGTGGTATTGTACTTGACAGTAATAGGGTAGTTGGGAAGAGAGAAAGACTTGGGAGAAAAAATGAGTTCTGTTTTCCAAGTCTTAACTTCCAGACTTAACATTTAAATACCTCCTAATTTTTAGAGGTACAGTATTTAAAGCTAACAGAATGCTTTACATATATTATCTCATTTCATATTTAGCTTTTACAACAACTTTTTACTTAACACACGTCAGATCAATCATTTATCAAATATTTATTGTCTACTATTTACTAGGACCAGTTAATGTGCTGGGGAGTGAGGAGGCATTGTGGTATAGTGGAAAAGAGCACTGACTCATGAATCAGAAGACTTGGGTTCAAATCATAACTCTCATATTAACTACCTGTCTGAACTTAGGCAACCTGCCTATGCCACAGTTTCCTTCTCCAGTCACCCATAAAATGAGGTGGTTGGACAAGATGGCTACTGAGATCTCTTTAATGCTTAATAAATGAAAAAAAGATTTCTTAAATGCTGCTTACATGCTGGCACTATGTTGAGCTTTGGGGATGTATACAAAGATTTAAAAGGAAGATATTCAAGGACTTCAAATTCTAATTGGACAGAACATATTGGAAAGAGATGATCAGGGAAGGAATTTTGTTTTGGAGGGGGAAAGAGAGAAGATGGCATACATGGCTTTCTATATATCTGGGCGGGATGTGAAGCTTCTAGCATTTTGTCTTGGGCTAGCCAGTAGACAGAATGAACTAGTTTTTATACACTCAGTCACCAGGATCTGACCAGGATAGAGTAAATTATAGTAGACCTTATTTTCTTTTTATCCTGGCACATAGTAGGTTAACTTGTCTGTGATCTTTATTTTTCTGAATACTGTAATTCAGTGTATGCATAATTCAGTTGAATTCAGTTGAGTAAATGTTTATTAAATGCTAGTGATCAGAATTACAAAGACTTATAGTTACTAAAAATTATGCAGTTTTTGTCCTCATGAAGCTTACAGTCTAATAGGCATCTACTCACATAGATGTGATATGAAATAGAATATGGTGGCAAAGACAAAAGGAAGTTCACTGGGAAAATTTGAGTTAGGCCTTTAAAGAAGAGAAAAATTTCAGGTGGTAGAGTTAAGGGTAAAGGACATTTCTAGAATGGAGACTTGTACAGTGGTAGAAGAATGCTAGACCTATAGAGGCAACAGTTATAGTCCAGAATAGAACATAAAGCTCCTGAAGAGGAGTAGTGTGATAATAATGCCAGAAATGTTGGGTCTAAATTATGTAGAGTTCAAGGAATTTGTATTTTATCCCATAATCATTAGAAAGCAATTGAAGGTTTTTAACCATTGAAATAACATGGTCACATCTGTGCATTAGGCAGATGATTTTTGACATGGATGAATTGGAGACAAGGGAACCAGTTATTTAAGTCTAGTAAGCAAATAATAACCTGCCTTTAAGTTATGCACTATGTTAAATTCTGGGTATACAAAAAAGGGCAGAAAACAGTTCCTGCCCTCAGGTAGTCACAGTCTAGTGGGGAGAGATAACATGCAAACAATATTGTGCAAGCAAGATATATGCAAGGTAGAGATAGTATCCTAGGGAAGACACTAAGATTGAGAAGGATTGGGAAAGACTTCTTGCAGGATTGTTGACATTGTGACATCAGGGAGATAATTCTATGACATGCAAGTGAATTGGATTTAAATAAGGAAAGGCTGTGCAAAGTCACCAACCTCACTTTCTCCTCCAGTGTCATCTGAGTCCAATGGCTAGATATACATCAGAATGACTGAAGATGTCCCCAGGTGCAGTGGAAGACCTTGGCTTTTTGAGGCTAAGGCCTTTTGCAATTGTCATTTTAACAACTGAACCAATGCCCATTCCATGATTAAGGCTAGATTTAAAAAAATGATATAAAGAATGGTCTGTTTACCCCAGTCCAACCCCCTACCCCCCTAAAAAAATCTGGGAGGGGAAGACCCTCAGGGTTTCTGGCCAAAATGAAATAATTCCTATTTACATTCACTCTGAGTCAGTTCATGCCCAAACATGACCAAGTGGGGTTTGGCCTGGGACCTGTTGTTGGATATTCGGTGAGAGCCAGAGTGATTTTGGTTTTTTAAGGCATGATCCTTAGGAAAGAAATGTAGTCCATAAATCCCCAGATATCTTGTGACATTTCTGAAGGGAAGGAGAGGGAGAGTGAGGGGGGGGGAAGAGAGAGAGAGAGAGAGAGAGAGAGAGAGAGAGAGAGAGAGAGAGAGAGAGAGAGAGAGAGAGAGAGAGAGAGAGAGAGAGAGGAATGAAGGATGGAAGGAAGGAAGGAAGGAAGGAAAGAAGAAAGGAAGGAAGGAAAGAAAAATAAAGAGAAAAGAACTGTGTTCTCCAACTGGCCAGTTCTAATTGGGTCCCCAGTGGCCAGCTGCTACTCCTCATAGGGTTGTTGTTTGTTCTTTCTTGGAGAAGACCATGACATCAGGGAGGTGATGCCATGACATGCAAGTGAATTGGATTTAAGTGAGGAAGGGCTGTGCAGAGTCATCAACCTCACTTCCTTCTCTAGAGCCATCTGGCTCTAATGGCCAGACACACATCAGGATAACTGGAGATGGCCCCAGATGCAGTGGAAGACCCTGGCCTTTTCAAGCTAATAGCTGAAACTTGAAGAAAAATAAAGAGGTGTTGGAGAGGGGAGCAAAAGGAGAGACTGGAGTTTGAAATAGAGTGCTGATCATGAGGTCATTGTCATTGGATCTCAGAGTATTTGAGGAGGAAGAAAAGAGGATTAAGGTATAAGAAGACTGGAAACATAGTAAGGGACCAGATTATGAAAGGTTTTAAATGTCTAACAGAGGATTTTTATATTTGAGCCTAGAGGTAATAGGGAGCCATTGAAATTTATTGAATGGTATCAGGGTGGTGGTTGATGTAGACAGACTTGAAGACTAATTTGACAGGTTGGTGGAGGACAGACTGAAATGGGAAGAGAGTGAGGCAAGGACCAATCAGTTTGCACATTGCAGTAGTCCAGGCATGTGTTTATGAGGGCGTGTACCTTGTAATGTCATGGCAGAGTGATGACAGTGTCAGAGGAGAGAAGAGGGCATATAGAAAGGGCATTATGAAGTAGAAATGACAGGACTTGACAATTATTGGCTATATGTAGGGTAAGGGAAAGTGATAAGTCAAGGATAATAAACATCTATGTTGCAAGACTGTGTGACTGGGAGGGTGGTAGTATTCTTCACAGTAATAAGGAAGTTAGGAAGAAGGAATGTTTTTTGGTAAAAACAAATGTTCAGTTTGGACATATATTGTTTGGCATGTCTAAAGATCATCCACTTTGAACAGTTCATTAGGCAATTGTAGATGTAAGACTAGAGGTCAGGAGAAAGGTTTTGTTGGTCATTTGTTTCAGTCGTATCTGACTCCATTTGGGCTTTTCTTAGCAAAGATACTGGAAGGGTTTGCCATTTACTTCTCCAGCTCATTTTAGTAAGTGTCTGAGGCCATCCAGATTTGAACTCAAGAAGAAGAGTGCTCTTGGCTCCAAAGGACTTGCAGTCTATACGCTGCCACATAGCAGCCCCAGGAAAAGGGTTAAGGCTGGATAAATCTGAGATATATCTACATAGAAAAGATTATTTAATCACCAGAACCTGATGAGATCACTAAGAGATGGTGGCGAAGGAGAAAAGAAGAGAGGGGCAGCACATACCCTTTAGGCACTCACAGTTAGCAGGTGTAACTTGAATGAAAATGCAGCAAAATATAATGAGAAGAAGGGATTAGAAAGGTAGGAGGAGAACCAGGAGAGAGCAGAATCATGGAGCACCTACAGAAAAGCGAATTCAGAAGGGGATAAACAGTGTCAGAGAATGCAGAGAGGTCAAGAAGGATGACGATTGAGAAAAGGCCATTAAATATGGCAATTAGAAGATCATTGGTAACTTTGCAGAGATTAATTTGAGTTGAATGATGAAGTTGAAAGCTGAATTGTAGAGAGTTTAGAAGAGAGTTTTTTTTTCTTATGATTATAGGATCATGGATTTAGAACTCAAAGGAAACTTAAAGGCTTTTTTAGTTCAGTTCCCCTCCCCCTGCCTTTTTTTTTAAACTGATGAGCTGATGCACAGAGAAGTTAAGCCCTGCAGTAAGGTGGGAGGGACGTGGAGAGAGGGAAGTGTGCGTTCCCTTTCCCCCATTCCTCCCCATATAGGCAATAAGTATTGAAACTGAGATTTGAAAGTCCTCTGAGTCCAAATGAATGTACAATGTCTAGTCATGGTCATTATCTTACATTTTGCTGATTTATCTTTTGGAATGAATTGCTTGTTTAAACAGGTAGAATTGAAGCTATTGTAATTTCATTCAGTGCCTTCTCCTCTTTCTCTCTCATGCCACCACTCCCCCACCCTGCTCATCTTTCTCCCCCCCCATTGGTATTGATTTTGACTTTTGCTCTAACCAGTTGATTTTTGTGGATATAGTAGAATCTGAAATGATTGCTACATCAAATGATGTTTTTTTTATTTTTTAAGATATTAGTCTATTTCCTTTTCTTTTGGGGTGATCTTGTTTAATGCTCAGTACATTCAGTGTCTTTTGACTTTTTTCTTGGAAAAAAGTATTGATATTCAGAGATGAAGCTTTTAAGTAAGCTAGAAGTGTTTAGCTTCATTAAGTTCTTGATTTGGAACTTTATTTTCCAACTTAGTTTTTGCCATTTTTCCCTGTGCCCACCTTGTGTGGCTAAATTTGCAGTACTGAAGTTTATAGGTTTTGAACTGGAAAGGACCTTATGGCAAATTAATTGATCTTGTCAATTTCTTCATAGAAATCCTTTTCTTTCTAATTCTTAATCTATGTTGACATGAAAACTATTATTATGTTTTATGATGGCTTGCTTTCTGTTTTTCAGCTTTTATCAATAAGGCAAGACAACCAAATGTTAAATCTTCCTGTTGTTTTTGGAACCATGACTAAATCGTTTCTATTATTCTCTTCAAGGAGAAAGTGTGAGCCACCCTTAATTTAGATACAACTTCTTTATATACTCAAGGTTCGCTTTTAGCAATAATGTCAATGTCAAAGTGATGCATATATTAGCATCTTGGTTTTTTTAAAAAAATATATATATATACAAAATTAGAAAGCTATTATAGTAGTTCAGGCAAGGGATGATAACCACCTTAAATATGGTGGTGGAATATAAGTAGAGAGAAGAAGACATATATAACAAATATTGTGATGATAGAAATGACAGTATTTGGGAAGGGGCTTTGGGTATGTGGGGTGAGTGAGAGTGAGCTGTCAAATACAACACTGAAGTTGTGAACCTTTGTGGAGGATTTGTGGTGCTCTCCACAGTAATTATAAAGTTGGGAAGAATAGAGTGTAAGCGTGGGGTGAATGAATGGAATGTGTTTTGTTTTGGGTATATTGAATTTGAGATATCCAAAAAGGCAATTGATCATGTGCAACTGAAGCACAGTTGGGGAAGTAGGACTGGATACATAGATCTGGAAAGCATCAGCATATATACATGACAGTTGAACTTTTGGAAACCTTTTGAGATGATTGATCACTATGTGATAATATGGACACCAAGAGTGATAATATGGAAAGAAAAAGAATTGGTGTCAGTATTGAACTTGTAGTAAACCTGTGGTTGGTTGGATGAAGAACCAGCAAAGGTGACTGATGAGTGGTCAAAAGCAATATTAGGAAAACTTATAGAAGAAAAAGTATACAGGAGAAGGTGATGAGTAGTTTCAGATGTTGCGGAAGGGTTAAGGACAAGGATTGAGAAAAGGCCGTTAGACATGGTAATTAATAAATTATAACTTTAGAGAGTGTGAAAATCTCCTTTTATTATTTCTGAGTTGCATTTGAATTGTTAAATATTTGTAATATTAGAGTTCGTAGGCACTTTTGAGATCCATGAGAAAAACTGAGACCCAGAGAAGTGAAGGCTAAGTCAGAAACAGAACTTAAATAGTCCATGACAAAGACTCAATTACAAACTAGGTATATGATGTTTTTTAACCAAAAAAAAAATCATTTAAAGCTAACAATATATGGATCAGAGATTATTTTAGCAACTTTAGAACATTTAAAAGTTAAAAGTTAAACATTTAAAAGATTTGTGGAATGACTTGGTTTTCCTATGTCTGATGAGAATTAAGAATTGTTCTGTTGATGGGTATGGGTTTCTACCTAGTTTTCAAAATTATTTATATATAAGCCTATAGCTACTTAAGTTAAAAAAATCAAGATTGTGTAGGTGTGGAATTAAAACATCACATGAACTGTTGATGGGCATTATAAACTCAGTTTTGTTGTGCATAAAATGAGAAAACTTATTGATATTCATGTGTCTGTTCATCTTTAACATATGGCTTCAATTTGCATTTTAATTAGAATGTGGAAGTAATTACTGTGACATCTGAAACTGAGGTAGCAATAAAAAATTATCACAAACAAGACAGCAGACACAAATTATTTTGTGTTTATTACTGGGTGGCCTTCTTGAAACTTTCACAAAGTTAATTGGTTCCAGACATTAGAACATTGAAATTAAATTATGACATTTATTTTGGTCACGTTTAAGTTGAGCTGCCTTAATAGAGGTGGTAAAAAGTTGCTCGTTGTTAGTGTCAGTTTCAAAGTGTCATAGTAATTGTAGTCCTATTTGGGCATCAATTACCATGAAAAAACTCTTTAAAATAATTCTTAAACAACTGTGTCTTGTTTATGCAGTGATATAGTGCTACCATTCTTTTACAGTTTGGTGACTGGTGTCAAAATAAGTTAATTAAAAAAGAAAATGTTTAAGTGAGCAGTGTTTAAGGACTAATAACCATACTCATGTATGTGTGTATATGTGTGTATATATGTCCACACAATACATTAAATGTGTGTGTGTGTGTGTGTGTGTGATACCGCTTTCTCCTGGTTTTCCACCTAATTTATATTACTCTTCTCAATCTCATTTGCTAACTCTCCATCCAAGTCACTCTTCCTAACTGGGGTATTGAACTGGGCTGTTTTGGGGCCCTTTCTCTTCTCCCCCATACTATTTCACTTGGTGTTCTTATCTGCTTTCTTGGATTTAGTTGTCATTGCTATGCTGAGGATTTTTGAAGCTATGCAACCCTAATCTGGTCTTCTGATCTCCAGTTTTGTATCTCCAACTGCCTAATTGGTCATCTTGAACTGAATATCCTGTAGATATCTTAAACTCAACATATCCAAAACTGAACTTAGTATCTTTCTTCTCAAATCCACCCCCTCCAAACTTCCCTGTATTGTTGAAGGGACCATCATCTTCCCAGTTACTTAGATTCATGACCTACATGTCATCCTTGACTTCTTATTCTCTCTCACTGTCTACAATATACAATCTGTTGCCAAGGCTTCTTATATTTACTTTTTAAACTCCTCTCCTCCTCTTCTCTGACAAGGCTACAACATTTTTGAAGATCAGTTCATGCCTTTCCTTCTGTTTCCTTGTCAAAATTAGGGATGATTTGGTCTCCACAAATAAGGCAAAAGTAGGGGGTATCCCATTTGGGATGGTTCCTATTTTGTAGCTAAGATGGCTAGGGGCAGTTGGTACCTATCAAGGCTCTAACATTCCTTAATTTCCAAGAGAGGTGTAATCATTCACACTTGAAGGCCAACCCATCTTCTTATCCTCATGTCTACCAATTGGGATTGTTATTACTGTGTTATTACTAGCCTAACAAATTGATCGTTCTCCAACCCCTGGCCATTTGGCTGAGATGGCCAGCATGGCCCATTTTACTAATGCTTTATGAGTCACTGTTAATAAAATGTTACTTTACCCTGGAGAAAACTGTCTCAGCCTGTCTTTGTTGCAATTTTACTTGCCACATTAGTGTCAAGTCACTTAACCTCTCCTTTGGTTTCTTCATCTATAAAATAGAGATAATAATAGTGCCTGCCTCAGGGTTGTTATGAGGCTTAACTGAGATAATATTTGTAAAGTACTCAGCACAATTCCTGGCACATAGTTGCTGAGTGCTACTATGAATTTTTGTTATATGTGAGACTTTCTGATCATGCTAATCTTTTGGGTATATTTCCAGTAGTAGAATTGCTGGGGCGAAGTGTTTGTAAAAAATGGGGTCAAACTCTTAGCTCATTTTTCTCCGAATGACTTCCAAAAAGGTTGATAATTCATGGTGCTGCCAACAATGTATTAGTGTGTACCTCTTTCTAGAGGTGTTCCAACATTGGCTGTTTTCCTTTTTTAATTCTTTTAGCTGATTTAATGGTTGTAAGGGGGAGCTGCACAGTAATTTAATGTGCATTTTTTTCTTATTATTAGTGATTTGGGATTTTTAAAATTATGTTTTAAATTATATTTTAAATCATCCCTTTTTGTTTTTTACTATTTTAAAAAAATATCAACTGGTTTTCTTAGTTGTTTTTGAGTGTTTTTAATTTATGAAATAAATTATTGTTTTCAGTTTGTGAAATAAAACAAGTATTTTCACAATATAATTAAAAAAGGATAATTGCACAGATAATACCTACTCTGAGTTATAGTTACATACTTTTTTTAAAAAGCACTTTCTGTTCCTATGGGATTAAAAAACCCCATAAATGACTTTTTTGGGGGAGGGCAGTGATAGACTCTTTTTAATATATTCATATGGTTTTTATTGTTTATATGACTGTTAATTATTTTCACAGTGTTGAAAAATTCCTTGCATACTTCATATGAATCTACCTTGATCATTATGAATAATTATCTAATATTCTTTTTGTAAGAATTTTTTCATTAATATTTGTTTGCGAGATTGATTTACAGTTTATTGGTCTATAATTTTCTCAGCTTAATGCCTTCTTATTTTTAATCAATGAATAAAAAAGCATTTATCCAACACTTAATGTATAGCAAATACTGTTGGGGATACAAATTGGAAAGTTCAACAGCCCCTGCTCTCAAGGAATTAATATTCTAATTGGGGGATACAACACATGTAGGAGATTTAGCTTCAAGGTTGAGAGTAGAAGACAATTCATCAAAGGGAACAGCAGGGATGGTGGTGGTGGGGTGGTGGGGAGTGTGTGTGGGTAGGGTTCAGGGATATGGAATTGCAGAAAAAGACGTGTGTAGATGTTTTCGCAGTACAGTCTGAAGAGGAATGAAAACAAGGTTGGGCTGGACTTCCTCCTTAAATTTGAAATTCTGGGAGGGAACTGCCAGTCAGCCGGTAAAACTGGAGAGAACTTCCTATATGAGAAGTGTCCAGGGTGTAGTGAGCCTCCAGGGTGAAGAGGTTTCTGTGGCATGAAAGATAAAATCCTTGGGGTGATGAGTACAACCTAGATAGGAGTGACTGTCCTTAGTGTTCAATAACAGGACTGATAGTAAATCCTGATCCTCCATCTTATTGGAAATATTGTATTTCGTAACTCCCTGCTATTCCAGGTGGTATGAATGGTAATGACCATCCTGTAGCTCAGTAGAGGAGTGCTCTGGGACTTCTTTGAGGATGGGGGTGAGGAAAGGATAGATTGAGAGAGTCCTTGCAGATGGGGTATCCAATCAAGAGGGGGAAAGGGATCTTTACTAGAATATTGAAGGAAAGAAGAGATCCGGGAGGATCTCTCCCAGTGGGTTCATTCCATCTTCCAATTAGGTTTGGATTTCAACTCTTTATTTCATTAGATATTGGTAGAATACCTTGTTTCTCAGTTATTGACAATCATTTTTATAGTTGTGGTTTTAAGTGCGTTAAATGTGTGTTGGAACTCACTTTTAAATTTATTTGGATCAAAGGTTTTTTGTCTTCCCCTCCCCCCTGAAATGGATTAAAATCTCTATTACTAATATTGTTAATTTGCCTATTTTATGTATTTGTAGGTAGGTAGTCATTCATTTCCTTAAAATTATCAATTTTTATAGTGTTTAAGGTACATAATAGTTTCTGATAATTCTTTTTCTTTTAAAAATGTATTATTACAGATATCTTAGTCAACTTAAATTTTTTGGGCATATGGACCATACTTTATAGATAAAGCGCTTGACATTTCTCGTCTTTATACACTCCCATTTTATTCTCTTTATGTTATGAAAAGAAATGAGAACAATTTTAATTTGATGTCAGTATTTTAATGGTAATAATTATAAATTATAAATCCTTCCAAATGACCATTATCAAACCTTTACTGATGTAAATCTCTACAGAATCATATAGGGATAAATTAAAAGGAATGGGTTTTGTCATTCTGTTGTCCAAATGTATATCAGTCTTTAGTTTCTTAGACTGTGACTTTGATGTAGAAATATATATATATATATATATATATATATATAAATGATGTAGTTATTCATTCCTAGTTTCCCCTTTATTTACTTGTTCCCTCTTAGATGTATTCCTTTCAAAATAGAGCTGTTTATTAGAGATAGAAAATTATAGTTTGAATTTTACCTCTTGCATTTACTAGTCTTGTGATCTTGAGCAAGTAGCTAAGTTTATTGAGCCTCAGTTTCCTTGTCTGTAACATGGGAATAATAAATCTGGTCATATAGTTCTTTTGCTGGTTAAATAAGAAACTGCTTTATAGTTTATGCTATTATAAAAGAATATAAGATAATGTTATTTTAAAATGTTATCTATGACTAAGAAATAACTTTGTGACTTTGCTTCTGTATGAATAAAATTTAATATAATTATTTCACTTTTTCTTTTTTGTTTCCCTTGCTAAAAGGAGTTTGCAATGAGAAATTGTTTGTAGTCCTGTATGGAAAGATAAATGTCTTTCTTGTTTAATTTCTTAGAAATTTATACATTTACTTTCAAATTAAGGAACCTCATAAATTTATCATAGATCTCAAGGTGAATGTTGTGTTTTAGTCATTTCTCTTAGATAAAATTCATAGTTTTGAATTTGGTCATTGAAGAATTGCCAACTAAAAAAATTAAACATGTGAGTATGTAACATTTTAGTTATTATGTTATATATATATATAGTGTATAACTTTTATATAACATATTATATAATATTTAGTTATATTTAAGTTAAATCAGGCATTAATTGTTGGCAGAAATAGAAAGTATTACATTTGAAGGGGAGGTGGTTTTAATTACTTAATTAGGTGTATATACTGTATGTGTTGTTTATAAAATTTATGTTTGGGCATTAAAATGTATTAGAGTAATTTATGATGCAAATAAAAGTTAGCAGCAGAGGTAAACTAGTCTAGGAAATGGTGTCCAATTGTGGAATTCAGGAAACAGATTAGAAATTAAAATCTCTTACCTTACTTCTTAAGAACACAGATACAATTGTAGGCCAAAAAAAGAGTACAAGTTCATTTACAATATATTTACTAACAGTTGCAGCCTAGTTAAAGGACAGTCCTTGGACAGTTTTGGATGCCTTCCAACTCTTGCTTAATTTGCAAAAAAAAAAAAATCAGTAATGAGGCAATCTGGTTCATTTTGAGTCAAACAAGACAAAGAAGTCAATATTGAGGTACAGTTTATAAGGCTGTTAAAATTTTTAGTTTGGTGTCAGAGGATAATGTTTAGCATTGTGTTCATTTAGTGAAAACTAACCAGTAAGAAGTGCCAGATTTTGAAATGTCCTAACTTCAATTAATATAAAACACTAAAGCTTCCATTCATTCAAAGTTACTGGCTCCATGGGTACCAGCCCCACAGTCTCCATAAGCTGGTATTTCTGGAGACTAATCAAGATTCATGGCCTCCAGGTTTTGTGGCACTGGCATTCCATAACCTGGAATGTCACCTTTAACTTTCATGCAGCCTCCCTTTTTTAGTTCCTAGACCTGTTTCCCATCTTTACTCATATATAGAGTTGAAAATGTGTGATACCCTAGGGCAATTGGGAATGATCCAAGTTTTGTTGAGGATTCTGTGAAAATTCTTAAAATAAATAAGCCTAAATAGTCATCTACAGATTTTTAGAAATACTTGCTTCCACATTATTATGTTACATCTGATACAGAAAAAAAACTTTTTTTTTAAAGGCAGTAATGCTGAAGTCAGTGTCTGTCACCTTTCTTTTGAATATCTTTTTCCTGTTTTTCCAGATCTTCTCCTTGATGCCTCTTGTCAGCTCACTTTCTCTGAAGTGTTAGCTTAAATACCTCAAGGTTATATTGCTAAAAGCCTTCAGGACTCCAAAGAATTAAACTATAATAGTGAAATTTTAGGTTCTAGAAAAGGCAATGTTGCAGATATTGGTGTGTGGCAGAAATGTGGGGATAAGCGGAAATGTTTCTGTAGCCTATAAAACATGGTATAGGTGGGTGACAACTATTCTGACAAAATATAAAACTCATTCTAACTGTGGTAGAAGCTTATTTTGAGCTTATTGATTTTCTTCAGAAAATCTTTCTGTTAGTTTCTATGGTCTTAAGACAGAAAATAATACATATAGGAAGGATTGTAGGCCTTGCCTGGTAAACCATAGTTTTTAAGCTCCACTAACATCTTTTTACAGAAATCAGAACCAAGAAGGTAAACATTTATCTTTATAAAAATAAGACCCTCATAATATCCGTTGTCTGATTTAATGCTGGCAGAATTCCTAAAATGTTGCCTTATCACAATTTATGGTGGGTAGATTAATTCAGAGAAAAAACTGAAATAGGATTACAAGTTCTTTAATTAAACAAACATGCAACTAACTCATCCTTTATTTTTTTATGGATTGGCACACACACACACACACACACACACACACACACATATATATATATATATATATATATTTCTGGTTGTAGTATAGGATCTATATTCTATTAATCAGAATTTTGATTTCACATTTGGGTTATGTTACTTCAGATGAGATTTGATGAAGATTCTGAAAAAGATAATATCAGTAATTGAAACCTGACTTTTATTTTTTAATTTAATTTTATTTATTTATTTGTTTCTTTGTTTGGCAGGGTAATTGGGGGTTAAGTGACTTGCCCAAAGTCACACAGCTAGTAAGCGTGTCAGGTGTCTGAAGCTGGATTTGAACTCAGGTCCTCCTGACTGCAGGGCTGGTGCTCTATTCACTGAGCCACCTACCCGCCCCAAGCAACTGACTTTTAAAAGTGAAATTATCTGCAAAGTTTTATGTAATTCAGAGTTACACAGTGTATACTTTAATTTGATATTATATAAACGGGGTACTTCTTTATGCCTTCTGGTCAGAAACTTATCCACATTTTTCAATTTATTATTTATCTGGTATACTCAAATAGAGTGTCAAACAGGACTCAAATCTTGGAGTCATGGAGCTCTTTGAAAGTCTGGTATGAGGACCCATTTTCAAGAATAATGTTTCTAAATGCATAAAATACAGTACTTAGGGTTGTAAGGGAAAGAAATGTTATTGAAATGCATTTATCTAAACTTTTTTTTGAGGGGTGAATGCAGGGCAGTTGTGGTTGAGTGACTTGCCCAAGGTCACATGGCTAGCAAGCGTTAAGTGTCTGAGGTCAGATTTGAACTCAGGTAGGTTCTCCTGACTCTATGGCTGGTTCTCTATTCACTGTGCCACCAAGCTGCCCCTATCAAAATATTTTTTGAAAGAGAAGTTTATGAATACCAGGCTCAGAACCTCTGACTTAGATGATAAAAATAATCTACTCTTGTGATTTGATGTCTTATTCATTATACTTTCATTGATAAAATAACCACAAAATTAATCGGAGAGATATTTTTAGGAAACTTCTACACAGTCCTTAAATGTCTGGAGTCTAAAACTGTTAAGGAAATGATAAATAATTGTGCAAAATTTCTACCTAAAGAACAAACAAGTCTATTGTAGTGAACTTTGTTGTGAGTTTTCTCCTGTGAGTCTATTCTTTCAATGGGTTCAGCTCATTATGAATACTGAGTATTTGTTCTTATTTCTATTCAGAGGCTTATTTCATCTTTTATATTTTTAAAATGTTTCAGATTTGAAGTATCACTATAAGAGAAAGTAATCATTCTACCAGTTAGTTTCTAAGTATGTGTCATAATCTGAATTTATTGCAAATAATAAAGCCAAATTTTCTCCCCAATAATTACCATAATGTTCCTGTTCTTAACTCTGAATATGATTACCTAAATCTGGGGAAAGGTAAGTAAAGTAGAACTGATTTTATCATTTTAAGCATAAGATTGTGGTATAATCATTCTATAATTTCCTGATGTAGTAATCAGAAACAGAAATACAAAATACTAGCTTATGTGTGAAATTCCTGCTTTCTGTCTAGACTCTTGTCTGAAAAAGACTGAATGATTTTTTTTGATAAGATGTTTGTCAGTCTCTAATTAGTTCAGTGTTTACTTATGCATAGCACATTGAGTTATATTTAAGTTGAATATTGACAGTTACTTCAGGATCAAAACTACTTAATATTGAATAAGTTGAGTGTTAAGTCATACTGGAACAATATTCACATCAGTATTTAGTGAGAAAATCTAAAAGAATTTTTGTTTCATTTTATTGTTCTAGTGGTTATGCATTTTATTTCACTTTTCTTTTTGGTTTTATCAAGTAAAAGCAATTGGGTTAAATTTTGTGTAACTTAAAAATATTTATGGAGACTAAAAAGTGCAACATATAAGTGTGTTAAATGAAGAAGGAAAATTTTTTATTAGTTGTACTATAACTGATTTAATACACCTGACTGCATACCCCTAGATAATTTTTTTGTTTGAGTAGGTCATACGCACGTGTAGAGAGTTACACATATACACCTGTGTTTGTGTATTTGTGTGTATATATGCAGGTGTATATTATATCTATACACACACTTAAGACACCTTTTACACATATATACACATATACACGGGAACGTATAGGAATTGTGGGGTCGTTTAAATTCGAAATGGAGTATTTAGACAAAAAATGTTTTAAAGAGTTTCATTACACAAATTTATATATTGATTTTGCATAAGTTATGGCCGTTAAGCAAACCCACATATACAGTCAGAGATCAGATGTTATGGGGTAAGAACTATTAAATCATGAGAGTTTTTATTGCTAAGGAGAATTCCTTGCAGTGTCTACAAGTTAGGGAAGAAAGCAGGATCTTTACTGTAGTAAGGGTCTGTCTAGATAATAGGCAGTGAGGTTTTGAACGTTAGGTATTGAATATGATCAAGACAATACAGTAGCTGTGGAGTGATACAAGGTGTCAGCAGCCAGAGGATCAAAGGAAAAAGGAATCACAACCAATCACATAAGAATGCACGTGGAAGAAAGAAACCAAAGTTGAACTATGATTGAAGTGAACCAGGAAATTACAGAAGTTTAAGGCAAACCAGCAAGGGGAGAGCAAATGACCAACTAATTGTGATAGTTTTAAAAGTTGTACCGTGGTCTTGCCTCTCTGTACCTGTGTTTATATGTCTATATAGATAACTCTTTTGGCTCAGATCAGAGTTCCCAAGTGCCTTCTTCTTATCGCAGTGGATAGACTGCTAGGCCTGGAGTCAGAAAACCAAGGTTCTAATTTGACCTCTGACACTAGTGTGATTCTGAGCAAGTCACTCAGCCTTAGTTTTCTCAACCGTAAAATAAAAATAATAAAAGCACCCACTTTGTAGGGTGGTTGTGAAGGTCAAGTGAGATAATATTTGTAAAATGCTTAGCACAGAACCTGTCATGTAGTAGGTGCTGTATAAACACTTATCCTCTTCCTCTTTCCTTCTGCTCCCTTCGTTCCTTCCCTAATGTTATCCAGTCATCTCTTTTCCTCTTTTCATGACAGCCCCATACAGAATCCTTATGCACACAAACACACACAAATGAATTCATTGAGCTTCATGTTCAGTTGTATGTTGTATTTTGCAATATAGGAAAAGGGTTAGGGATTGGACCAGTGATTTAATTAGCATAAAGGCCTTCTGGTTGACAAAACTCTCTCCCAGTGCAGGTCAGTACCTTCCCTACAACTTAGAGAATAGGAAATTTCCTAAGCACTGTGACTTATGTCACTTGCTTAGATTTATCTACATAGTCAGAGTCACAACTTGAACCTGAATCTTTTGGCTCTTTTCTTAGGTCTTTATTCACTGTGCCATGCCACCTCATATATGAAATAAATACAAGATAGTTTTGAGGGGAAGATACTAGCAGATTAGGGGAACAAGAAAGAACACATGAGGGGCAGCTAGGTGGCACAGTGAATGCAGCACCAACCCTGTAGTCAGGAGGACCTAAGTTCAAATCAAGCTTCAGACACTTGATATTTACTAGCTATGTGACCTTGGGCAAGTCACTTGACCCCAATTGCCTTGCCTTCTCCCCTCAAAAAGAAAGAAACGACACATGTAGGAGGTAACATAATCTTCTCTTTAAAGGAAACTAGAGATTGTAAAAGGAAGAGGTGAGGCTATTTGGATGTAGTTAATGTGTTATTGTATTGTAGTTAATAGTTATTGTATTATTTCGCAAAGGGCTTTCAGATTTCTTTGGCTTCCTCATTCTTGTGAGTCCTAATTACACCATGATATTCCATTAAGTTAGTGTACCGCAAATTGCATTTGTTGGATATATAGGTTGCAGCTGTTTTTATGCAGTCAGTATATAAGACTGCTGTGAAAAGTCTTTGGCTAGCTAGCTTTTTTGTTTTATAAAAATTTTCAGGATACGTTCTAACAGAGTATTTTATATACTTTTAACATGTCTGGCAAGTATATCTTGTAAATGCTTGAGTATTTCTTTTTCCGCTAAATAATTATAAAAAAAAAAAAGAAATCATTTAGTAGCAAAAAATAGTATTTGTTATTCTCTGCCTCTCTCAATTGCCTGATTTTGAAGATGTGGTATACTCTAGAAAAGTTCTCAGTTTGTCAAATAATATTTTTTAAGTACGTACTAGGTTCTTGGCACTCTCCGTTGCTTTTTTCTTTGTGTGTGTGTGGGGGTGGGGTGGGGTATGTGGGAAGATGGACTGGGAGTGCGATGTTATTTCGTTAAGGCTAGTTCTTCTTCCTGAATATGTCCTTCCACTTAATTGTAACTTCTTTTTGTCTTCTCTATTTATAGTGAGAATGTCAGTAAAGATGTGGCTCTATTTCTCTAGTAGTATTAGTGCTTTCATCATTAGATTATGATTACACAGCTGCTAGGTAGCACAGTGGGTAGAGTGCTAGGCCAGGAGTCAGGAAGACTCATCTTCATGAGTTCAAATTTGGCCTCAGACACTTACTAGCTGTGTTACCCTGAGCAAGTCATTTAACCCTATTTGCTTCAGTTTTCACATCTGTAAAATGAGCTGGAGAAAGGCAATGGCCAAACCACTCCAGTATCTTTATCAAGAAAATCCCAAATGGAGTCACAAAGAGTCAGACAGGACTGAGCAACATGACTCAACCATAACACTTTAAAAGTACCTGTTGTTGGGGGTGGTTAGGTGGCACAGTCAATAGAGCACCGGCCTTGGAGTCAGAAGGACCTGAGTTCAAATCTGGCCTCAGACACAACCCAAAAACTAGC
>CM053596.1:84745965-84771730 GCA_028646575.1 Pseudocheirus occidentalis | reverse complement strand
CATAAAGTCATTAGCTTCCACTTGCTCCACTCTAATTCTGAAGGAATTATTCTCTTCAGAATGCTTTTGAGATTCTTTTTCCATCTGGGAAATTCGACTTTTTAAGGCATTCTTCTCCTCATTGTCTTTCTGGGCCTCTTTTGCCATTTGAGTTCATCTATTTTTTAAAGTGTGTTTTCTTCAGTCAGGTTGTTGACTCTATTTTCATGATTTTCTCGCATCATTCTCATTTCTCTTCCCAATTTTTCTTCGACTTCTCTTATTTGGTTTTCAAAGTCCTTTTTCAGTTGATGTATAGCTTCTAGGCATTCTTCAAGTGTCTTGGAAACATTTGGTGTGGGAGTTATAACTGGGTTGTCTTCCTTCCGTTCCATGCTTTGCTCCTTTTTGTCCACAGAAAAGGATTCTAGAGTTTTATTGCTGTTCTTATTTTGTTTCCTTTACCTCATGTTGGCCAGTTGTTTTTTTTTTTTTTTTTAGCTCTGTGAAACTCTGCTTCCAGAGGGGAAAACTCTGTTCCAAATCACTGGGTTTTTCCCAGTTGCCGGAGGCATTAGGGGGGTGTTGCAAGTTCCCCCAGCTTTGGCTTGCTGAAAGCGCACCCCAGGACCACCACCCAAGACCACGATCCAGATCCAGGCCGCTCAATGCAAGAGCACTTGGCCCTGATCAATAGATTCAGCCCCGCTGCGGGATCCACAGGCCATGGCCTCTGAAGCAGCCTGGTGGGGACTGCCGCCGGTTCCAGCAGTTCCCTTCCCCCACTGCTTCCTTGCCTTGGGGGCAGATTGGCCGAACTGCTTTTCCTCCCCCAAATTAAGTTTCACAGTTTCACTTTCAGTCTGTCTCTGATCCTGGTTTGCTGGATTTGAAGATCCTCTCAGGTGCTTTAGATCTTCTCTGAAGTAGATTCACTCTGTAGCTTGGGAGGCTTGGCTCCTCCTGGCTGCCCTGGGGCCTGGCCTGGCCGTGTTGAGGTTTTAGGTCTGTGCTGGTCTCAGGGCTGGGCTGGTCTCGTCTACTGCTGGCCTACTGGATGAGCCCCTCCTGCCGAACTGCCCCCCTCCAATCCCTGTTTTTCAAGTCTTGGTAGATGTGGGGGTGCTGGAGGCTGTAGATCTTCTACAGACTGGCTACTGCACGGCTTGGCTCAGCTCAGCTTGGCTCCTTCCCACCACCCTGGGCCTGGCCGCGGTCTCGGCTTCAGGCTGGGCTGGCCTCCACTCCCAGACTGCCGCGATGAGACCCTGCTGCCAAGCTGCCCTCAGCGAGAGATGTGTTTTCTGTATTTTTGTGAGTCTGAGAGTCCTAGACTTTGTCTGGGGTCATATTTTCTGGGTGTTTAGGGTGGTTGTGTGGGAGCTGTGAAGCCTTGTTGCTTCTGTGCTGCCATCTTGGCTCCCTATAAATGGTTTTTGATAACATTTCTTCTCTAAAAAACTGCTCATGTGTCATACTTTTATGACTTGTCTATTGGGAAATAGATCTTACTGATTTGTTTCAGTTTTCCAGATTTTTGATATTAGGGAAATGTTTACATAACATCAGAGATTTTTTATTTAAAGACTCTTCCCCCATCTCAGTTTTTCTTCTAATTTTAGTTTTGTCAATTTTGTTTAGTTATATATATTCATTTTCCTGAGAGGACCAGTGATGTCACAGAGTGCTGTCTCTTGACTTGCACATGAATTGGATTTTGGTGAGACAGAGTTCCACAGTTATTTGTTTTTGTAATGGAGAATGAGCTTGTCTTTTATAACTGTTTATATCCTGTGTGTGGTTATGAATTCTTCCCCCTTCCAGTTGTGAAACAGTGAACTTGACTTTCCATGTAATTATACATGGAATGAGTTTGCATATTTAGATTTTAAAAAATATGTTGGAATTTATAATGGTATATAGGTGCTGGTCTAAACTTATTTTCTACCAAAGTGCTTTGTAGTTTCTTTGGAAGCTCTTGTCAAATGAAAATTTCTTCCCCTGTTCATTTTTGTTCTTGGAGATAATAGACTGCTGTAAACTTTGGTTTCTAGGTCTAGCTTATCTAATGTATTTTATTTTCGTATTTTTATCAGATACAAAGTACTTTTCATACTTTCTAATTTGTAATATAATTTGATATCTGATAACTCTTAATTCCTGTTTTTAAATTATATCCCTTGGATATATTATATCCTCTTTTTTCCTCTGAATTTTGTTCTTATATTTCTCTAATTCTGCAAAGTATTTTCTTGTTAATTTGATTGCTATAATACTAGATTTTTAGATTCATTTGTGTAGTTGTAATTATGTTGATATTTTCTAAAACATACTGCTTTATAGTTGTATTTATTGGTAATTTTTAGTTTTTTTTTTTTGGAAATTATTTTAGGTCAAATTTCTCTCTTTATGTTTTACTCCTCCGTCTTTATAATTAATTTGTAGAGATATTGATGATTTTTGTGTATCATTAGGAATCCATTTGAGAGGGGCTGCAGAGACCATCTAATTCAACTTATGCCTGAATGAGAATCCTTTCTACAGGGTGTTTCTAAAGTCTAGACACATCAGAAATCTCGTATTTTCAAGAAGTGAAATGAATGAAATTTTCAACATTTTGTTTAATTAACATAAATGAGATTTTATAGGAAGACATAGGAGACATGTAGGAAATCTCATTCAGTTAAATTAATCTCATTAATATGGAAAATAGTCCCCAATAGCCAATGAAAGCTTTTATTCCATATGAAATTGTCACGTCTAAAATTTATGCTAATTAAATAAAATGTTGTTGAAAGATTTAAATTCTCTTTTTGATAAATCTAGAGTAAAAAACTTATTGAGCATCTCAGTAGCTGAGAATAAGAACTATACTTTTTGTAGTAACTTAGTGCTTTATAATATGCATTTTTTCTCTTGGGAAATATCTATCAAAGTGTATCATAGTGTAATTAATATCTCATTTAGAGTAATTGAATGGTGTTGGTAGGAATCATAGATTTAGAGCTCAAAGGAACTTCAGAGGTTGTCTAGTTTAGCCATCTCATTTAACAGATGAATCATCTGAGGCCCAGAGAAGTTATTTGTCCAACATCACACAGCTCACTGCCAGTTCTCAGATTTGAATATTTTCTACTAATTTGAAATCCCTTATGTTACAGGTCATTCTTCCCTTTTTATTTTGAGGAGAGAAAGCGAGGCATCAGTATGTAAGATAGGGATAGAGGCAATGTATTCATGGTGAATAAATAAAGTCAGGTTTTTTGGAAGACATTAATTCAATAAATTACTTTGTTCCCTTTAAAAATAAAGAAGTTTTAGATCTTAGCAAATATCAGAATTTAGAGCAGGAGGAGTTTTAGAAATTTTCCTAGTCTATCCTCTCATTTTATATATGAGAAGAATGAGATGGCTTGTGCAAGGTCATGAGATGGTATATACCTATTGATCTATATACACTTAGATGTATATATATAGACATATGTATATTCCCACATACATATATGTATCTTTCTCCTTTCCCTGTCCAAATTCTTATATTAAGTTTTATCTTCTATTTATATTCTCCCATTGATCAGTAATTTCCTTTATTT
Source organism: Pseudocheirus occidentalis (assembly GCA_028646575.1). Taxonomy (NCBI): domain Eukaryota; kingdom Metazoa; phylum Chordata; class Mammalia; order Diprotodontia; family Pseudocheiridae; genus Pseudocheirus; species Pseudocheirus occidentalis. The sequence goes on along the minus strand of CM053596.1, from coordinate 84,768,158 downwards.
CTCCAATTTGCTTTTCATCATCAGCTAGAGGATTACAGACCTCTAATGAACTTACTTCAATCTCTTAGAAAAGAGATAATCCCCTCAAAATATTATTTCTGATTTTGTATTCTTGTCCTTCCTGATAGAGCAAGGGTGGGTGGATGAAAGTTCTAGGAATAAATTCCTTTGTCCTTTTCAATCTCATTCCCTCTTTTGGGATTTGTCCTCTTCAGTTTTCTCTTTCTAGCATGTTCAGGGTTTCCCTCTTTACTGTTTTTCTCTTTTCTGTCTTTAAACATATCCATGTCTCAGAAAAAAATTTCTTTTGACCATCTTGTACTTCAGGCTGCCAAACTTCTCCTATTAGTATAGATACAGACTCTGTTTCCTCAACATTTGTCAGTTCTACAGTCTGACTTTCATCCTCATGACTCTACTGAAACTGGAAGAATTTATTTTCTTTCCTCAAAAGCTATCACACTCTCTTGGTTATTGTACATCAGTTACTATACCTCAGTCATTAAATTCAGTGGCCCTTATTCAGTTTTACTCTCTTTCATCTCTATTATCTTTTAACACTTTTGGCCACCTGTTCTTCATATCCAGTTCATTCATTTCAATTCTCTTTTGGCTTTTACAATATTTGTTTTCTATCCTTGACCCTTCTTTTTTGTGTTGTGTTGTCTTAGCTGATTTTGTGTGTGTGTGTGTGTGTGTATGTGTGTGTGTGTGTATGTGTGTGTCTTAGACTGTTCTCCATGGCTGTGTAATATAGAATTGTAGGGATATTTCAGGGTACCTTATCCGGGCTCTCACTTGATGCATGAATCTGTTTCAGAGCGCCAGTGAAAAATTCATCCAGAATCCATCCCTCAGAGATGTGACATTTATTACTTTGTAAGATAGTCTGTTCTGTTGTTGGACAATTCTAATTATTTGAAAGTTCTTGTATTGGACATCCTCCTGTCTCCTGCAATTTGTATCCACTTGTTCTAATTTTTTTTTCTGGAGATGCATGTAACAAAAAGTTCTTTTTATTAGTTTTTTATGTTTACCATTTTTCATAAGTCTTGGCCCATTCTAAACTTTAGTTTCCTGTTACTGCTCTTAGGAATATATGCCACTATTTTGTATACCTTTGGCTATATGCTATTTCTTTTATGATTTTCATATATTCTTTTCAAGTTGAAGGTATTCAGGTAACTCCTTGTGTAGTCACTGACTTTTTTTTTTTACCTATTTCTCTTTTTTTTTTCCTAATTGGGTTTATTTCCATTTGTATAATAATAGTTTTTCTTTTAAGAGCCTGCTAGCTCTTTTGAGATTTATTTCCTGGTGGAGTCCCTGTCTGTGGAATTATACCTATCTTTCATTTGAATTTTTAGAAATCTACTTTCATATGGGATCGTAGGATCATATTTAAAACTGAAAGGGACCATAGAGGCCAACCCTCTCATTTTACAAATGGGGAAATTGAAGCTGAGTGGTTAAGTCACTTGTCCAGAGTCACATAGCTAGTAAATGTGAGGCAAGATTTGAACTCAGAACTTTCTGTCAAGTCTTTTGTTCCATTTTTTGCATCATCTAACTCCTCTCTAGTTTACTGGTTCAAATATCTAACAGTAAAAAGCAGTGTTAAATAGTAGATAGTCTGACAGCTTTTGAGTTAGGAAGACCTGAATTCAAGTCCTGTCTCTCTTTGACATATATGCTGCCTTTGTAACTCATGGGCAGGTTGTTTAACTTGTTGATGCTCTAGGCAGTTCTCACTGAGCAGATACTGAACTATACCAGTGAAATCACAGCTTTGGGCTATATTTCCCAGAATTCCTTTCCTTCACTCCAGGGTGATGTTGCCATTTTCATTTAAAGCTCCATTTAAGGTTTATTTCTACCTTAACTAGTTCTTTACAAGTCAGAAATAAATAGCAGATCACTGCATTGCCAGTACCTTCTGTGTGATATAGTTGTATAATCATAGAATTTAGAGTTGAAGAGGAATTGAAGATCCAGTCATTGATTTTACAAATGAGGAAATTGCGGCCCAAGGTCATTTACAAGCGTTATGGGAATCTGAAGATCTTCCCTGCTCCTAGGCCCTTTGATAGACTTAAGTGACTCTGAAAACCTTCCTTGATATGAAAATATACTCTGCCCCCTAAAAGGCTGAATGTGGTCACATGGAGCCAGTGGCAAGAAGCTTGTTTTTCAGGAATGCGCACAACTTATTACTTTGTGATTGGGCAGTGGAGTCAAGAGGGTTGTGACATCCTTTGACGAGAGACGGCTGTATATATCCTGATGTGAGTTTTTGCTTTGGGGCTCACTTTGGAAAGAGTTATGTGATTTGGTCAGATGAGACTCTGGGAAGCCGTTGAGCCCCCCAGCTTTGAAAATCCAGATGTTGGTGCTTCCCTCTCTGGTAACTATCTAGGTATAGATGTAATGGTCAGACGGCTGGAAGCCTGTTTGCTGATCTGTTTCTTTGTCTGCTTGTGATGAGGTGCAGCTCTGGGACCCCCCATTACCTAAATTAAGAGGGTACCCACAAGGAGGGTTAGGGTTGCTTAAGACCCCCAAATACTAACATGCCTTGTCCTGTGGAAAGAATTCCACTCAAGTCTTCTCAGCCAAGGAAAAGCAAAGTTTATTGAAAGTTCACCACATCGGGTAGACTCTCAAGGAGCCAGTCTATGCTAGGTCATTTTATGGCACTCTCACACCACATGGAGAGAAGATGGGATCTTATATACAGAAAGCTTGTGGGAGGAATCTAGGGGTGGTGTGGAGGAGGAATTTGAGAAGGGTCTTCAGGAGGAGTCAGATGAGGTCAGACTCCAGTAATGGGTGATTTAGGGTGGGAAGTTGCTGGATGCTACCTGGGGACCATAGACAGTGGTGGGCCAGGCCAGTTCAAGGGTGGGAACAGGAGCATCAAGGGTGGGAAACTCTTGGAACAAAGGAGGACTAAAGACTTGGGCAGAACCATAACTTAAGGCCCATGACCTGTCAAATGCCTTCCCTTGGGAAGATTCAAGGAGAGCTCAAGGGGGGTCCCAGAGCTGCACCTCATCATTTGTATCTTCTGCTTATAACTTCTGTTTGTATTCTCTGAAGTTCAGGGTGTTGACTTTTCCCCCTGAACTAAGTAAATGATACATGTTTGATTGATTAAAGTAAGACTGTTAACCCATTTTTAGTTGCTTTCCTTTAAAAAAGCAGATCTAAGAATGTGTGCTAGCAGCCATCCTGGGTATGCTAGGGTGCTTGCTGCTACAAGTCAAATTAAGAATTTATTACAAACTAGCTTTTTCAACTGAACCAGACAATATGTCCAGCTTGCTAAGGATTCTTTACCACCTCTATATCTGTTCCTTGCTATTAAAAAAATCTTTCATTCTATAATCTTGATCTAACTGTGGTTTTAGTAGTAGTAGTAATAGAATAAAATGAATATCTTTTTAACATAGTGTTGCTTCTTTTTTATGAGAACTGTTTCTTTTAAATAAGGCTTACCCTTTTGTTGTTATATTCCATTCACTACAAATGAAACAAGCCTCTTCTAATTTTAGAGAGCCTAAAAACCGAGCACTTGAATCAGAATTCATTACAAATAATTTTTGTTGTTTAGTCATGTCTGATTCTTCGTGACCACATTTAGGGTTTTCTTGTCAAAGATCCTTGAGTGGGTTGTCATTTTCTTCTCTAGCTCAATTTACAGATGAGGAAATTAAGGCAAACAGAGTTAAGTGATTTGCCCAGGATTATCCAATCAGCGTCAGAGTCTAGATTTGAACTCAGGACTTCCTGAATTTAGGCCCAGTGTTTTATTCACTTCACCACTTCGCTGCCCTATTTCCAAATAATATATTAGAGATACTTATATCTTGATATTCTTCTTAAGAGATTCCTCTGATTAACCACTATTCATAAATTTTATTTGATTCTCTTAATTTCTTCTTTTCCTTCTTTTTCCTTTAATATATATCTTCCCCATAATGTCTGCTTCAAGAGAATTTTTTTTCTAGGCAAAACCTATATTGTTATCAAAGTTACAAAGTATCAAAGATTACAGAATTTTACTTTGAACTTTAGCTTCTGGTTTTATAGTTTTTTGGATATTTTTATTTAGGATTCTTCATTTTGTATTTTGACTATTTGAGTCAAGCTTTACTGAAGTAGAGATGTTTTATTTCAGCTTTTAGGGGACATTCTTTATATTATTTAATATATTTTCAAAATTAGAATATCTTAAAATAAATTAGTTTTGTTTTTAAGGAAAAAAAGTACTGTTGTGAAATCCTCCATAAAATTTGCATATACTTTTGTCTCTATCCTTATATAAGGATTTATATTACATTAGTAATTCTCACATAAAAGAATTAAAATGGGGAAAATCTATACTGTATTAATAGTCTTTCTCTCTTCAGATTGCAGCAATTCTCCGGAAGCGAAAACTAGAGTATTATTTACACAAACTACTACCTGAGATCATACAATCCGCTTCATTTCTGACTGCTAATGGAGCCTTATATATGGCTATGTTTTGCATTTTAAGGTTGGTACTCAGAATCACTGTTGAAAGTTTATGTAAATGATTGTATTAAAACTGGAATGAAGCAGAAATGTTCATGTGATATTGCATAAGTCATTTAAAAAAGTTTTCATTACAAAAATGCTGTTTACTTATATCAGAGAAATCTTAAGCTAAGTCCTGTGAACTTTGAACGAAGGTACAATGTGTATTTAGATAATAATTATGAGATTAGATAACTGCAACAGGAATCACTTTCCAGTAGTAATGACATGCTCTAGTGCATCATTCACTTACATATATTTACCAAGAACTTGATTAGGCATTTTAAATTATCCTTTTTCATGCATAAAGAAATTAAAACAGTTATCCATGATACAGACTTGAGTCTGTTTGTAGTGAAGCACCCAAACTGATTTCAAACTCTTGGTCATAATCCAGTAATGCGGACTTGGGTCTTGATTCATTTTTGCTTAGGGTCAGGCAGACCCTGTTTGGCATGTTTGACGTATTGCAGTTAGTATCCATCTGTGAACCCTGTGGCATGACACCTTTGTCACTCAAAGTCATTTACTCAGAAGTCATTTTATTTTAAATAACAAAAAGATACAGCTTCTCCCTCCCCCACTCCCAACTCTAAGTCTTAAACTATTTGTTGCAAATTATTGAAATTCCCTGCTGGGTTAACATAGTAATTCTGTTCCTATATTTATACATGTTGAATATGGGACTGTGGTCAAATGACATACTAAACCCTAAAGTGATAACAGATATTATAAACAAACTTTTGACCTTTGTTTTATGTCCATATTAGTACTTTTATCTTTTTAATGTACATTCTAATTTAATTGAAAATTGTATTCCCAAAAAGACTTGTAATTTGCTGGCTAAGATAATTAAACTATATGAGCTTTGAGATCAGCCAAAGCATAATTGATATGATTACTATTTCATATTTAACTGCTAAAATCAACCCTGGATTAACTAGAAATTACATAAAAATGTATTCTAGCTAATAATCAAAAGGCCATATTATATGGATACTTTATTAATGCTTTGTTGAAACTTTAAATTTGATCTTCAGTATTAAATAATAAGTTGGTTTAAAACATATTAATAATGACTTACTATTGCAGCATTTTGAATTATCATGTGAATCCTTTTGATTGTCATGATAATTTAGAATACTCATAATTAATGTTACATCACACATTATTCCTATAGCTTATTCACTGAGTTCAGTTCTTTTAAAATTTGTAGTTATCCTGTAGTCACTTATTAATTCCCCTTTGGCTTTTATGATAGAGGATGAATCCTATTTTGAATTTTCCATCTTCCCAGAAAAAAAATATTTAGATAAAAAAATTATTAAAATTGGAACATTATTCACATTATGTTTTGTCCTCAACAAGCTTCTCCAATGCTTTTTGTTTAGGGTTCTGTTTTAGGGGAATTAGTTTATCTGAGCTTCTTGATTTATTTCTGTGGATGTGTTGATTTTTCCTGCCAAGGATCATTTGATATTTGACTTTTGGGCATATGCTTCCTTACAATTTTTTTCTGTGCAAATTGCCCTTCAGTCATGCTTATAGTGTTTTTGAAAGAATATCTTTACAATCCACTGTGGCATAGTTGACTTGGGAGGCATAATACGAGGGTTCAAATATTTCCTCACATACTTATTAGCTGTGTAACCTGGGGACAAGCAACTTAATTTTTCTTTGCTTAGTTTCCTTATCTGTAAAATGGGTGTAATAATGATTGTTGGGAGGATCAAATAAGATAGCTTATGTAAAGTGCTGCAAATATAAATATTAAAGCTTTCATCATCCTCACCACCACTACCTCCACCAGCACCAGCACCAGCACCACTACCATCATCATCATCTTCACTGTTTTGAAAAAATCAGGAACTCTAACATTTTCTAGCTTTTCCTTCTATCCCATACTTTTCTCTAGAATTATTTTCTATCCTGTTGCTCTTCTTCATTATTATAGCTTTCTCTTACCATATTTAGCAGCATTTACTGTCCCTAGAGATAAGATCTTACTGGTATTTGTTCATTTACTAGGAAACAGACTTCTTTAATGAGATAGAGTAGTGATACATTAGACTTGTATATAGAGTTTGCATACCACTCATCCTACTGTATTTGAAACTAACACTCCTATATATTATGATGCTATGGAGACATTCCTAAATTATAAGTCATGTGACTTAACATTGCAAAATAAGTACTCATATTCCATGAAGAGCAGAACTGAGATTGGTTCTCTAGTGCCTTCTTCACAGCATCTTAAGACTTTTTCTTCTCTCCTCAAACTTCCCCCATAAGTCTCTCCTTCCTCATTCCCCTTCCTTTTTATTATTATTTTTTGAAATTGGATCTCCCTATCCTACCCTCTTCTGAAGTGCACTGATCACTTGCAGCTGGCCCAGTCTCACTGTTGTTAAGTGTCATAGAAACTTTGATCCGCTCCATTTAAGACCTGGGTTGGTTCACTACTCTTGACCACTTAGTGGCTTTCCTCTCCTAAGGGTCTTGCTGTATTGGTGCCAGATTTAATGTGGACATCTGATAAGCTTTACTGTGGCTTAGAAACCTTGAACTCAAGTGATTCACCAGCCTTAGTGTGGCAGTATGCTGACTCCCTCCTCCCTTTCAACAGAATAGCTTGCTCCATACTTTACTGAGGGAGGTGATTAGCTCTTGTGCTACATCTCAAAACACCTTGGAATCATCTCCCATTCTTCCCTCTTTTAATAGATAGACTCTCTCTTTTCTAAGACCAACTAATTACTTTCTTTTCTCAATAGACCTTTCTTTGTTTTTGAAAGTATTTTATTTTTTTCCCCCAATTACATGTAAAAATAGTTTTCAACATTCCTTTTCATAAAATTTTAGAAACTGGTATAGTTGTCAGATTTTTTTCTTCCTCCGTACCTCCCATGTCCCCTCTCCAAGACAGCAAGCAGTCTGATATAGGTTATACATGTACAGTCATGTTAAACATAGTTCCACATTAGTCATGTTCTGAAAGGAGAATCATAACAAAAGGGAAAAACGATGAGAAAGAAAAAAAAGCCCCAAACTAGTGAAAATAGTATGCTTTCATCTGCATTGAGACTCCATAGTTCTTTCTTGGGATGTGGTTAACCTTTTCCATCATGAGTCTTTTGGAATTGTCTTGGATCATTGTATTGCTGAGAAGAGCTAAGAATAGGCTGTTTTCCAATGATTGATATTCTGCCTGGACTCATGCCTCATCTGTTAGCATACTTCTGCCTCCTTTTACTCTTCCCCATGCCAGTGATTCCTACCATCGGCTACAAACCCTCAGCTACAAACCCTGTTCCCCATACCAAATGCCAACTTTCTTCTGTCACCTTCAACTCTACTCTCCCTGCCACCTCTTCCCTCCCTCCCTCCCTGCCATTTGCTTCTCCAAATCTGCCTGACCCTTTGGTAATGTTCTTTCCCAAGTTGTTCCATATCACATTTTTAGCTGGATGTCCCATAGGAATCTCCAACACAGAACTTATTTTCTTTCCTTCTAAACCTAGCCCTCTTCCCAACCTTGCTATTTCTGTTGATAGTACTACTATTCTTACTGTAACCCAGGTTTGAAACCTCAAAATCACTATCAATTTTCCTCCTCAACCCCTTAATCCATTCAGTTGTCCTCATCCCCTCTTACCTCTCCTGTTATCACAGCCTCCTTATTGTTCTTTTTGCTTTCATCTAGTCTCTTCTCTCTCCAGTACATTCTCCGTATTGCTAGTATAATGACTTTATGAAATATAGGTGTAGTCATGTCACTCCCCTGCTCCTGAAGTTCTAGTGACTTCTTGTTGCTTCTAGGATAAAATACAAACCCCTCCCCCATGTGTCATGTATAGCTCTTCACTTTCTGGCCCTTCTTTTCAGTGATCATTACACATTATTTATCCTTATGCCTTATGTTGGAGGTATGTTGGTAAATTTATTCCAAGTGCGTGGCATTTTATTCCTTCTTTGGACCTTTAAGTGGCTTGTCCCTTAGGCTTTTAGTTAAGTTCCTTTTTACCTCTCCACCCCTTGGCACCCCTGGTTACCTTTAAGTTAAAGTGGCTCAGGTGCCACCTCTGGATGAGGCCTTTCTTTATCTTCCCTTCTTCCTTTCATCTCAGCTTACTTTGTATTTCCTTGTTGGGATTTGGTATTTACTTTTATGTGTACATGTTGTTTGCCTTGATAAAGTGTTAATTCCTTGGACTTGAGACTCTGCTTTTGGTATCTCTAGTGCCTGACATTGTATGTATATGACACGTAGTAGGTGCTTAAAATATATATGTCAAATGATTGCTGATGCAATAAAATACAACTTAACTTTTTTTAGCTTTTGTGAATCATAGAATTTCTGAATGTTTGCCTCCTATGAATTTTTGGGCATCTTAATCACTGTTCTTCCTATACCATAGCTACTTATCATAGTATCTTGCTTTCATAATCTAACTTGTTTTTAAGAAATGTTTCACATTATTTCTTTTGTGTTCTCTACTTTGTAGCTATACCAGTTACTAAAATTTTTTTAAGTTTTTCTTGCATTCTCAGTCTCTGTATTCTTATTGCCTGTTTTCTATGCTTGGAATATGCTCTTGTTTAAATTTTTTTATTTGTTTTCTTGTTTACATCATTCATTTTCATGACCTTTTTGAATTACAAATTTTCTCCCCATCTTTCCCCTGCCCCAACGCTAAAACAGCAATCCCATTGTAAAGCCCCTCCCCTGCTCTGCTCTCTTACTTTCTGGTAGGGCAGGGAGGGTCTCCCTATCCCGGTCCCTTTATATCTTAATTCCTAGTTGCAGGTCTTGCAGAACTTTAAATTCTAGATTCTTTCGATTCCTTCCTTGTCAATTCAATACAGGCTGTGGATGTGTGATTATAGAGGACATCTTCATAGTGGACATAGTGTAACAGTGATCATCTGTCTCTCCTTCCTATCCCTGCCCCCAATTGTTCTGTTCTCTACCCTGTCCCTTTACTGAAGTGTGTGCTTCCAGTATCCCTCCCCCAGGGAATACGCTCTTTCTAAATCTCCAACAATTAGAATTCTTTTCTTCCTTCTACTATTAATATAGATGCTGTTTCTCTACAAAGCCTTCCCTGCATCACAGCTTCCAAGCTGAATGTGATTGAGGTTTCTTCCTTCAGATTTTCTTTTAAACTTTTTTTTCGTAGGGTTGCCTATATTATAATCAACCTTGTATCATTTTTGTTTTTATACAGTATATACTTCTGTTAGATTGTAAATCACCTTAATTCATTCATGAATCAGCGTCTAATAAGCATTGATTCAGCATGTACTATGTCCCAGGCATGGTTAAGTGTTTGGTATACAACCACAACAAAAAAGAAATAGCTCAGGTTCATAAGGAGCTTACATTGCATTGTAGGAAAAACATAGAAAGTTAAATACAAACTATATGCAAAGTAATTTCTGAGAGGAAGGCTCTAACTGAGCTAAACTTTGAAGTAAGTTTCTTTTTATATTTCTAGTGCCTAGAACAACGTCAGTGCTTATGTTGAATTGAATTGTATTAGGCTATCTTCATCGATTAGTCTATCAGACATGAATGCATACTTTTCACTTTTTAGTCTGAAAGTTATGCTTGAAAAAAATAATGTATAAAAAGCTTCTTGATTTAATGGTATTTCTAAGTGTAAAATGTCTTATCAATGGCAGTCAAATCTATGCATTATATGTGTGTTAATAGTTTGTAACAACCAGATTTGGTTTTGTTTTCATATAAATTTTCAATTTGAATTTCAGGAGGATACTTGGAAAATTCTACTCCTGGAGTCCTGGCTTTGGTGCTGCTTTACCAGCTTCTTATGTTGCCATTCTTATTGAAAGAAAAAGCAGGTATATTTTATCTATATTCTTTGTAGCAGCAAATTTTAAAATTGATTCCCCCAGCAGTAGTTTTTGTTTAATATTTATTGTGATTTTTACAAGTTTCTTCTGTTGACAAAAATGATTTTTGTCTTTTATAAATGTTTTTATTCAGCATTAAATTTATTTGAAATTTCAACTTTCAGGTTTCTTTCTGCAAAGTTGTAGAATGCCAATAACTGCTGATCTCTACTTCCTGAAAAATTAGAGACGTGATACATCTGAATTCTCATCTTGCTGTTGCTTTAGGAAGAGTTAATTAATTTGGAAATAATTTGATTTTTTATAATTTATTTCCCTGAGTGTAAATATTGTGTTGTCATGATTAAATGTGATTTTGTAGGAATTTTCAGAAGTTTTGAATGTTGCTACAAATGATTATGTTAAATGAGCTACTGGCTTTGGAACCAGAAGGCCAGGGTTCACATTGCCATCTGACCCTTACTGGGCGACTTTGTTGGCCAGGGCACTTAATCTCCCTGGATTCAGTTTCTTCAGCTGTAAATGGAGGGGCTTGGATTAAATGGCCTCTGAGGTCTCCTTCAGAGAGACCACCTTTTGCTTGGTGGTTTTATAAGAAAACTATTTAAAAAATTTAAAAAACAATGTAATACTCATTATTTCATGAATGTAACATTTTCTACACTTTTGAGATCACAGTTCATCTCTCCGTTCTCATCACCTGTAATTCTTGTCCATGTCTTTCTATAAATCCTCTGTAGAGAATATCTCCCATGACTTCTAGGACTATTAAGTCTTTTAATAAATATTTTGTGAATGATAGTGTAATAGGCTTTTCACTTGTTATTCCATGGTACTGTGTGATATGACTAGCTTATATTTTCTACTGCCTCCAAACCTCTACCTCTTAACTTCCCTGGCTTCCTTTATGATGTAGTTCAAATCTTAGTTTCTGTAGGAGACACTTCTTGGTCCCCGTATATGCTGGTGCCTTCCTCTTTGAGATTACCTGTCAGTGACTTTGTATTTTGTATGTAACTAGTGATTTTTATGCTTGTCTCCCCAGTTATACTGTGAGTTCCTTGAGCATAGGGACAGACATGTTTTTGTATCTCTAGCTAGTGGCATAGTGTCTGGCACATACAAGTCACTTAACAAATGCTTGTTGACTGATAGAAGGAGTTCCCTTTATCTATGAAATCATAAGTCTAGTTCCTATTATTGATACCAATGGATTCCATACAGACACTACTGTGGCGTGTATCCAAAGTAATATATTATACTATAAATATACCCAAGCATAAAATATTTCTCACAGTTTGGAAAACTGAAGTATGTTAATTATTTGCTAAGAAGTCAGTGTACTTTTCTGGCATTTTTGGGGAAGAAGTTTGGACTTGGGGGAAAAAGTTTGGACTTAGAATTAGATACTTCTTTTAAGTGTTCCAGATGTGATGAAATTAATCTGGCCCATTTTGAACCGTTTAAGTATATTTGAGAGCATTCTAATGAATAACCTACATATTCTTGAATTAGCAATTGAAGTATCTTAAATTGAAATAAAAAATCAGATTGAAATATGCTGTGGAAGAAAATGTATTAAGTATTTGAGGAATGAGAAGTCTTTGAGGAATGAAAAGAAATGTGCTTAATAATGGAATATATAGAAATCCTATGTGGCTGTTGTTAAGCTGAATCAAACTGAGTTTAAACAAATGTTAAATTGTATAGATTGTACTTAATTTAGATTACAAATACTCAGTGTTGTGTTTTTACTTTACATCATAGTATTGTGTACATATCCAGGAAATATTGTATATTCTGTTACTATTTCTGCCTTTTGAGCTTAAAGTTTGAAATTCTCTGCCTGTAAAACCTAATATTTTGGAGATATAAAAAAAAGTTCAGTACCTGCTTTTCCAAAGGTATTTTCTTTTGTGTTTTCAGCCTTTTCATCATAGTTATTTTAAAAAGACTTTTTGTTTGAATTCCATGTTTTTTCCATCTGTTTTAACTTTATAAGAAGTAATTTGGCTTTCCCATTTCTTTATTAAAAAAAATTCACCTAGTTCCATAAAGTGTGATAACTCAAACTTATAGCCTTTGGTATATTAGAAATTCTTTTTCTCATGAATTCCCTTAATGTAATATTGTTGCCAAAACACTGTTCAAAACCTGATTTTTGTCAACTGATTTCAAATGGGACATTACTTAGTAATTGGCATATTTGAGTGTTAAACTGTTTAAGTCAATTTTAGTTTATTTTCCCCGACTCATATACTTCCTAATTTTTACCCGGGGCTGGATTTGTAAGGACACAAATCTCTGAATTAGACTGTTCTCATAACGTTACAAGTCTAATCAAGACCATCATATTACTGGAACTTTATTAGAAAACCTGCTGTTGTATATTTTCTGACTGAAGATATTCAGATAGGCTTCCTGGTTCCCTGGAGCATTTGTTTTTTCCAGTATGTAATTATTTTTCCAAGAAATTGGTGCACTGCAGCAAAACTAACCAAGTTCAGCATCTGATGCTTACTTGCCATTTCTCCTTATCTGTTTTGTTAATCTTTTGTCAATTCATTACTGAGTATCACTTGGAAACAAAGGGTGAGGATGGGGTTCACAGGTGAGTGGAACAAAGGTAAAACTAAAATAGATTAATTTAGGAGCCATGCTTAACTTTCTGTTTTTGAAAGGAGGTATTAAACACTATTGGCAGGAATGAGATTTGGGGAACTGTGGATTTGGATTATTTTTCATTAGCTTAAATAACCCAGGATTTCTTGTGCTTTTTCAACCCAGTTTCTTTTCCCCTCCCAACCACAGTTCCTGTCTGCTTTCATGGTCAGGAAGCATTAGATTAGCCATTTGCCTTTGTGGACTTGGAAGGCAGGTGAGCTTCCTTTTCTCCTCTTTTCCCCCTTCTCTAGTATTTAATGTCATCTACATTTACATATGAAGCCAAGTGCTGCCTTCTTCCCCCCCTCCTCCCCCCTTCCCCAAATAAGTAATTAGGATATCCTTTTAAGTATAGATTGATTGTTCATAGGAAAAATCCTTTGCATAAATTTGGGAGTCCGATAATAGACCCTATATTCTATGAGCATAGATTTCTTTTTTTTTTTTTTTTTTTTTTTTGAGCATAGATTTCGAGCTGGAAGAGATGTTAGTCTGATCTTTTGATTTTATACATTGGGAAATTAAGGCCCAGAGTGGAAAGTGATTTGTCCAGGGTCACCCTAGGGTTGAATGGTAGAGTGAGGATTGGAAACCAAATTGTCTGCCTTTAAATCCAGCACCTTTTCTCCTGTATCATGAGACCTTTGTAAAAAAAAAAAAACATGTGCTTTATTCCAGACCCTTTTTTGGGGAGTTGTATAAAGTATGGTATAAGGACACATAAAGATGGTTGGAGGTTAAGCAAAGGGAAGAAAATATCCTATTTTTTTCTTGCTTTTTTCACCAAGCCCTTTCCTCTAATTTTGACTTTTAGTCAAGTTTTCTGTTTCTCAGTCTTTGTGATGGTGACACGTTATGGGTGCTTAATAACTGCCAGTTGAGTGAGTGATTGACTGTTGTTATCCTAAGAGACCATTATTAGTTCATTTTGATGCTGATGTTATAGAAGACAGATTAAGACACAGCAGTTCATTGTTACTATGGAAAGCAGATAGAGAAATTACCTCATGACCACAAATTACATTTCTAATCCTGGCAACCATTTCCCAAATTCTTGTTTCTAGGCCTGTATGGACTACACTAGATAATACTGCTGGCCCTTTACATATATTAGAAAAACAACTCCTGAGCCTCTCCTGCTGATATCTGGTACTCTCAAAACCCAGATGTCCTTCATAAATAGACCAGGATATTAATTACTGAATGAAATGATATTCTGGGTGCCTGAATAGACATTTTTTTTTAGTAATGTATTCCTCAACCTAATTGGAAAAGGGGCTCAGAAAAAAGGCATTTTTTTTTTTTTTTGCTTTTTGGAGGGCAATTGGGGTTAAGTGACTTGCCCAAGGTCACACAGCTAGTTTTTGTGTTAAGTGTCTGAAGCTGGATTTAAACCTAGGTCCTCCTGACTCTACAGCCAGTGTTCTATTCACTGAGCCACCTAGCTGCCCTGAAGGCATGTTTTTCAAATGTTCACACCACACTGAGTTGAGAGAAATACCTTAGATAACACAAATGGGACCCTCCCTAACATGTCTACAAAGGATGACAACTACTACTACTACTACTACTACTACTACTACTACTACTACTACTACTACTGCTACTGCTACTGCTACTACTACTAATGATAATAATAATAGCTGGCATTTACATAGTGCCTTAAGTGTTTTACATATGTCAACTCATTTGATCTGCTGTTAAGATAATTAAATTTCAGTTTTCATTTTCCTCAGTTCCCTAGCATTTTGCTTTGCATATAAGACAATTGAAATAGAAGCTCCATGAGATTAGGCAGCTACTGTTTCATTTTTGCCTTTGTATTTCCAGTGCCTAGCATATAGTAATAGGTATTTAACAAATGCTTGGGTGATTGATAGAATTATCAGACTCTTGAAAGGAACTTTAGAGATTATCTAGTTTAGTGATTCTCAAGTTTTTTGATTTCAAGATGTTTTAACATTCTTAAAAGTTATTGAGGATCTCAGAGAGCTTTTGTTGATGTGGGTAATATTAATCGACAATTAAAATGTCTTAGTATTATTACAAAAGTACTTTTGGCCTTACACACCCCCTGAAAGGGTCTTGGCACCCCTCAGGTTCTCAGATGACCCTTTGAGAACTGTTGATTTAGGCTAACCTACTTCTGAAGCACTTTAGGTATTTTGTGATCATGGGCAAATCCTTTCAGAGCCCCATGGAACTTCTCTTAGACTTATGTAGTATGCTGTAAATGGTTTATATTACTGTAGAGAAATTGCCAATCCTTTATTTATTGATGGATTGATTTAATTAATAATGCTTAATAAATGTTTGCTGAGTTAAGTATTTATTATAAGCAAGACAGGTTAAATCATGCTTCTGATACTTAACTAAACTTAGCAGAGTACCTGACACATAATAGCCCCTTAATAAATGTTCTTCTGTAGAACTATAGGCTAGCCATTCTCTGAAACTCAACTTTCTCATTTATAAAATGGGTATAATAAAACCTATACTATCTTTCTAATAATGTTGTTATAAAGTTCAAATGAAATAGTGTATGTAAAGCATTTTGCAAACCTTAAAAGCTAAACGCCTAGAAACTTTTTAGAGGTAATATAGTATTAGTGGAAAAACACTGAATTTGGAGTCTACAAGACCTGAGTTTTGAATTTTACTTCAGAATTTAGATACTAGCTGTAGGAACCTAGGCAAGTCATTTAATCTTAGTGAGTTCAGTTTCTTTATCTGTAAAATGGGGATAGTAGTAATGCTGACCTACCAGAGTTGTTGTGAGGATCATTTGCATACTTTAAAGCTCTATATAAATGTAAGTTATTATTAATGTTATATGTTGGGCAGTGCAAGTCCACTGAGATAATGTATATACATACTCCAGAAAGCTTAAAGCACTGCAGCGCTTAAAGTACTGGCTGTTATGATTATTATTGCCATTAAATAGCCACTGTGTACAAAGCAATATGCTGGGCTGAAAGATAAATGTGACATGTACCTTCTTTTCTGAAAGGGTTTATAGGGTAAAGGGCAAATCTACAAACCACTGTGCTATGATGGAGAATGACATGAGTTCAGAGAAGATATTTAGGCAATGTGTTTTTAGAAATTTGGGTCAGATCACTCAGTTGTGGACACTAAGTTATTCAGGTTAGCAAAGGCTTCATTTCATAACAGTGGTGGCATCTAGAGAAGCAATGGAGTAGGTACCTTTAATTGGAAAAGGTGGAAGAATCCATTTCAAGCATAGCAGGAAGGGTAGGAGGAGAACAGGACATGTGTGGTAAATAATCTAGTGTGACTAGAATGTTGAACATGTGAAGGAACAATTATTGGGTCACCCAGTATGAGATGAGGCTAAAAAGGCAGGTTGAAAATACATTGCAGAGTACTTGAATTTTTGTGTAAAAGGTTTATTTTGTCTTCATTAGGAAGTGAGAATCCATTGAGACTTTAGGCAGGAGCATGGTCAGACCAATAATTAATGGATACTACTGTATAGTCATTTTTATCATGGAGTTTTTTTTTTTTTGAAATCTTTTTTTTTTTTTTTTTGCGTTTTTTTTTTGGGGGGGAGGGCAGTTGGGGTTAAGTGACTTGCCCAGGGTCACACGGCTAGTTTTTGTGTGTGTATGTGTTAAGTGTCTGAGGCCGGATTTGAACTCAGGTACTCCTGACTCCAGGGCCGGTGCTCTATTCACTGCGCCACCTAGCCGCCCCTATCATGGGGTTTTAAAGCCCTTGACTAAAGCATGGACCACTTAATAATATACTTGCAAGAGAAGCTGCTTATTATATAGTGACTGCAGTTGACATCTACCTAAAATAAAAATTTTATAGAAAGAGGCTATGACACGAATAGGTAAAATGCAAAGATAAATAATGAGTTCACCATTTCTTGAATAATCTAAAAATATTAATTAGAAATTGTTTTATCCATTGTATGGAAAAAATATATGCTAAAGGCCTGTTCCTTTAAGACAATATGCTAGCATCATAGAATACTGATCTCTGAAGAAAGGACAATGGAATAGATGCATAGTGGATGTAAATAGACCTGCAGCTTGTTACTGATTATTTTGTATACTTTAAAGTTTGCAAAATGCTTGCTTCATACTGTTGACCTGGAAGTTTGGTTAAAAGAGGCAAACAAGCTAGGTGATGTACAATATGTACATATTGTTTGTTCCCTTAAATTAGCAGAATACATGTATGTACATGGGAGCCAGAAGATAATTCTGACTCAGAGATAAGCAGGATGGGAAGACCTTTTATACATTTAGAGCAATCCTGATTCAGGATGTCTGTGTTGTTCAGATTTATGCCCTCCATGTGTGTTTGACCATAGCATAAGAAAGTTGAATTTTCTTAATTGAATAGGCTGTAAATACAATAAGATAAGAGAATGTTAAGGTGTCAACTGAAATTATAGATCCAGGATGTCTGTATTTCTCTTACATAGCATATGTCTATAAAATACCAAGATAAGAAAAGTCCCACTATTTAAGATAGTATCTGAGTCAGGGTGCCTTGTCCTTAGTGGTCATAAACACAAGAATGCTCCTGATCATCTTCAGCTGTTGACACGGGAAGGGGCATTTTGAGTTTACTCACAGAGCAAAGGAAAAAGAAAACATGTCCGTTGTGTGCAAAATATGTCTATTAGGCCAAGGTTCTTCTGCTTGACTAGTTCAGGCTTTGCCCCCTATTGGGGCTCATGCGATCTTAAATCATTATCAGTAGTTTACCTATGAGATAGTTCAAGTGGTATCCCCATTTTGTAGGTGAAGAAACTAATGCTTTGAGAATTATGATTTTTGTCTGAGGAAATATTTGAAACTAGGGCTTCTGACTTCAAATCCAGTTTGTGTTATCTTGTCTGTCTATTTGAAGATACAGACAAGGAAGAAGTACTATTAAAATCATTATGGAGAGTGATATGAGGTAAGGGATCTGCACTAGGTATTGTTTTGATCAGTGATATAGATAAAGGTATGGATTGTTTTCTCTTGAAATTTTCAGATGACATAGCTTAGACAGATTTCTAATAATCTGGATGACAGTTGAGATTCAAAAGGATCTTGACAGGCAAGAGCACAGGGCTGAATCTAATAAGATGAAATTCACCAGGGTTAATAGAAAGCCTTACATGTGAGTACAGAAAAAAGTCAACTTCACAAGTCTATGATGAGAGAAACATGGGTAGATAGCAGTTGTTCTGTAAAAAGATCTGGGGATTTTAGTGGATTACCATCTCAATATGAGTCAGCAGGGTAATGTGGCAGCCAAAAAAGCTAATGTGACCTTGGGCTGAATTAGAAGGAGCTTAGCTTTCAGGACTAGGGAGACCCAATGAACTCTGTCCTTGTTTAGACTTTATCTGGAAAACTGTATTTAGGTCTGGGTGCACAGTGGATTGAATGCTGGGCCTGAAGTCAGAAAGACTCCTTTTACTGAGTTCAGATCCTTGCTTCAGACACTTATTAGCTGTGTGACCCTAGGCAAGTCACTTAATCCTATTTGCCTCTGTTTCCTCATCAGTAAAATGAACTGGAGAAGGAAATGGCAAACTACTCTGGTATCTTTGCAAACCAGAGGTGTCACCAAGAGTTGCACATGGCTGAAAAATGACTAAATAGCAACAACAAGATTTAGTTCTGGACCTCATGCTTTAAGAATAATATTGGTAAGCTGGAGAGTGTCTAGAAGAGGATGACTAGAATGGTGAAGGGTCTTGATTCCTTGACATTTGGGGTTCAGTTGAAGGAACTGAATATGTTTCTTTAGCCTGGACAAAAGAAGACTCAAAGGAGAAGAACACGATCTCTACCTTTTTTAGTACTTGAAGAGCTGTCATGTAGAGGAGTCATTAGACTTGTTCTTTTTGGCCCCAGAAGGCAGAACCTGAAGCAAGTTTCAGAGGCTAATTTAGGCTTGATGTCAGGAACAACTTCCTAAGAAAGTGGAATGGGCTGCCTTGAGAGATGGTGAGGTTCTTGTACTTGGAAGTTTTCAAGCAGAGACTGGATGGCCACTTCTTGGATATATTAGAGTAGGGGCTCCTTTTGTTTATGGGTTGGACTAGTGTGCTTTTGAACTTTCAAATTCTGTTATAGTAGTAAGAATGAGAACTATCAGGTAGTTCCTCTTTGTGGTATAGTATTACTATGAATGGGTAGATTTTTCAGTGGTGGATATATCAGGATAATATATTAGAATTTCATGGGTTGACCAAGTGTGGGAGGGGTTGTGATTTGTATATATTTAGGGAGCAGCCTTACCAGTGAAATTTTGCCAAAATAAATATTTGTTCAGAATTATATACTTAATGTTTGCAGAGCCATAACAAGCAAATAGTATGAAATGTGCCTGGAACAATCTGTATGAAGTACGCCCTTCAGAGATGTTGAAGTGGGAGGAGCAAGTGGAGGGCAAGGTCTATCAGGGGGATTTAGGAGGAGTTACATCCAAGGGAAAGCTGCTGAAAGGGACATAACTGGTAGCTTTCTATTTTAACCAGTTTTCATCACTGGGTGTGAAGTTCAGTTGTTTCTCTGTTGCTAAAGGATTTCAAGTTACTCCTCCCTGATTAAGACTATTTGTTGGAATCAGAGAAAGCAATCTTACCAGAACGGATTCATTGAATAACGTTAAATACTGATTAAAGACCTGTAAAATTACATTATTGTGATTTGATGTAAACATAATCTTTTTTTTTTTGCAATTTTTTTGCAGTTTTTTTCAATTATGAATGCCTGTTAAAGTGAAACCTGTATTTTAAAATAATAATTTGACATATAAAATGTCTATTTGAGATTTATTTTGTAATATCAGAAAACTGAATATTCATTATTTTATGTGCCAGAGCCTTTGCTCATGAAATTAAGCAAAATGTGACTTATCTCTAATTTCAGAGTTATAATTAGTTTTACTTTGCTATATAAGCAGCTTGATAACAGTCACTATAAAAAGGAGGCAGTTAAATTCTTTTTTTTTTTTTGTTGCTTTTTGGAGGGTAGTTGGGATTAAGTGACTTGCCTAAGGTCACATGGCTAGTTTTTGTGTTAAGTGTCTAAGGCCGAATTTGAACTCAGATCCTCCTGACTCCAGGTGCTCTATTCACTGCACCACCTAGCCGCCCCTTGGCTGTTAAATTCTTGTATTTAACTGAAACATGCTTGTGTTTCTTCAAACAAAAAGTGCCTTTTTTTAACAAAACAAGCACAATATTTCTGACTTTATCTTGCTATTAATTGAAATTAGGAATTAAAGTCTATAAGTATCTCTCTCATATTTTATGAAATCTTATTGACTCTGAGTATTGACTCTCATTGGATAGACTGATATTCTTTACAGTGGATATTACTGGAACATCAAAACTAAATCAATAATACCTTATGTTTATAAAACACTTTACAGCTTCAGAGTGCTTTCCCATATGCTATCTAATTTGATACTCATTAAAAAAAGGGACGTAGATTGTATATGTATTATCATCATTTTGCAAGCTGAGGTAACAGATTTCAGAGAGATGTAGTATTTTGCCCATGTTCTTAGAATGAGGAAATAAAATAGAAGGAACTTGAATCAAGAGCTTCTTTCTAATTCTAAGACCAGGGCACTTTCCACTGCATTGTGCTGATAACTTGTCATATAACTTTTTAGAACAGTTACATAAACATTAATTCTTAAATAGTTCATAATTATATGTCATAATCCCTGTTTCATAATGATGCCTTTGAGCTTTTCTCCAAATAATTTAGTACTTCAAAAGATCTGTGATTTCAACAGCATTGGTTCTCCCTCCCATGGTACACATTGCAACCTTTATGTGCTTCAGTTGTTGAGTTTGAACTACTGTGGCCAAAACCTCATCATCTGGTAGCCAGCCCTTTTGTGAGAAACCTCTCTCAATTCAGTACACAGACCTCTGGTAGTAATCCATTGCTTGGCTCTTACTCAATTCCTCCCTTGCTTATTGTGTGAGACCTATCAGATCTTGGCCTCTATCAGAATAGCCTTTAAGAATCAAGGGTCATCACATGATCATGACTGTGTTAAAATGGGATGTGGAAGTATTAAAAAAATATATCAAGTTAAAAATATCTTTATAGAAGTTAAAAAGAAACAAAATATTAAAATTTTGATAGCAAAACCTCTTCCCCCTCACTGTTTCTTTAGCCAGTATTGGCCAAAATGATTCTCTCCTGTACTTTGATAAATGTATAATGTACTTTATAAGAAAACTGAGAAGATAGTCTACATTTTAAAGCATTTTAAAAATATAAGCTCCTATATAAGTGGTATTAGAATGTATGTATGCACAAACATATTTACATGTATACTTTTCCTTGAAATTTTCTACGTTCTTATTTGTTCATCCATTGAGAGCGTATTCTCTTTAGTATGATTTAATTCTTATAAGTTTGCTGATACACTTTTTATTAAATAGTTTTGTTTATTTAAAAATAAATTTTTTTATTTTAAACATTTTCTTCTCTTTCAATTTTGAGTTCTAAATTCCCTCCCTGCCACCTACTCTTCCACCCCACTGAGAAGGCAAACGAAATGATATTGCTTATACATGTTAAATCATGTAAAACATTTTCACATTAGCCATATATCAAAAAAATAGAAAAAAATAAAGTGAGAAAATTATACTTCATTTTGCATTTTCATCTGTTCTCTTTTTGCAGATGGATAGCATTTTTTCATCATGAAGCCTTTGGAATTGTCTTAGATCATTGTATTGATCAGATTAGCCAAGTCTTTTTTTTTTATTGAATTGATTTGTTTATTTACTTTTAGTTTACAAGATTCAGTTCCAGAGTTCCTTGAGTTTCAAGTTTTCTCCCCTCTCTCTCCCCCACACCCCGCCATGGCAGCATGCAGTCAAGTATAGAATCTACAAATACTTTAACACTGGACATTAGTCTGGTTGTGTAGAAGGGTTGTAACCATGGAGTGGACAATAGGAAAAAGGAAACAAAACCAAACATGGAAAAGAGTGATAGCATGTAGATTGCTTCAGTCTCCAATTAAACTCTGTTCTTTGTAGATCTTTCTCTGAATGTAGGTATCTCCTTCCATCCTGA
>CM053596.1:84726554-84745465 GCA_028646575.1 Pseudocheirus occidentalis | reverse complement strand
TGGACTAAACTGAGGTTTGCTGGAAATCAAGGGGTAGAGAGTTTGTGTGGTTTTCTAAGGACTTTATTGGAGACTAAAGTTAATGGTTGCCCCATGAGTGGAAGATCAGTATATTGTGAATTGTTGACTGAATCTTTAAATGTTACGCTGGTTTCCCTCTTAGGGAAACCAGGTGAATTGATTGATTGAATCTTTAAGTTTTAAGCTGGTTTCCCCCTTAGGGAAACCAGGTGATTCTTCTTTTGTTCCTTGTTCTAAATATTGTGACTTTCTGTAATAAGAAATATTGTGATTTTCTGTAATAAGATATTATACTGTGAATATTGTACTGAATTTTGATTTGTAATGGAATAAACAGAGTGTTCACTACTACTGTGTATTCTGAATCTTAAAAGTTGTTCACAGTAGCATTATTTTGGGAATCTACTGTTGATTGGCTTTACACCCTCTACTTGTACTCTTAACACCATCTTCCTATTATCCTTTGCTCTGTCAATCTAGTTAATTTTCAACACTATCTGATGGCTCCTTCCCTGTTGCCTATGTTTCCTAAATCTTTTATTTAAAATAAAAATCTTCATTTGACACTATTCTCCCACAACCTATGTGTCTATATCTCTCCTCCCCATTCACAGTCAAATATCTGGAGGAAAAAAAGCCATCTACTCCTGATGCCCATACATCCTCTCTGATCCTTTCTCAATCTGTTCCAGTTTGGCTTCCAACTTCCAACATTCAACTGAAATTGCTTCTTCCAAAGACATCAATAATTTCTATCTGTATGAAATGAAGCAGAGTAAAGAATGCAGAGAACAAACAAAATATAATTGAATGACATTAAAGCAATTAAGCAATGTAATTAAAGACATTAAAAGTAATCAAAATTCAGTTCAAATATGATGAATACAGTAGTTCCAAATTACCAAAGTTAAAATACATATCCTTTTTTAATTAAAAAAAAAGGATTAACAAAGATAGAAAAGTTACATGTGCGGTCCACTGCAATCACAATGTGCAAAAAAGCAGACAGGACAAAGAATGTTATGACCACAAAATAGTAAGTTTGGCTAGAATGTAGAGTGCATGAAGGGAAATAACAAGTAATAAGCTTAGAAAGGTAAATGGTGGCCAAATTATGAAGTGCTTTCAGTTCCAAAAAACCTCTGTGAAATAACTAAATGAATTGTGATACATGAATATTATAGAATATTACTGCACCATGACATATGATAAATATCAGGAATTCAAGGAAGCATGAACCAATCCAAAGAGAAGTAAAGTCAAATCAACAAATCAATAACCATGTATTAAGGACTTACTGTGTGACAGGCATCAGGCTGGGGATAAAACTAAAGGCAAAAGGCAGTCCTGGTCCTTGAAGAATTCACAGTTTAATAGGAAAGACAGGACATAAACAACTATGTACAAACAAGATTAGATAAAGATATAGATTGTGGATGTAAATGTAGATGCAGATGTAGTTATGCAGATTACAAACTGGAGATAATCAACAGAGAGAAGGTAGTAGCAACAACTACCTTCTTTCTGTTGGAAAGGACTGGGAAAGGCTTTTTGATTTTATTTGGGACTTGAAGGGAAGCAAGGAGACAGAGATGGAGAGAGAGAGCATTCCAGACATGGGGGACAGTCAATGAAAAGTCTTATATAAGGAATAGTAAGAAGACTAGGGTCACTGGATCACAGTATATGTGTGAGAAGTAAGGTATCAGAAGTTTGGAAAAGAAGGAGTGAGTCAGGCTATGAAGGGTTTTGAATGCAAAAATATATTACATTAGGTCCTGAAGGAAGTGAAGGAAGTTTACAGAAGGGGTAAAGGGGGAGGAGGGAGGGTGTCACATGACCAGACTTTCATTTTAGGAAGATCAGTCTGATAGGTGAGATGGACTGGACTAGAGTGGGGTGAGATATGAGGCAGGGAAACCAACAAGCAGCAGAACCAGGAAAACAATACATTACTACAACAATCTAAACAGAAAGAATGAAAAAACGAAAATAAACACTAATTATGACTAAGCTTGAGCTGCAGAAGATTTGAAACAATGTACTGCCTTCCCTTCTTTGAAGAGTTGTAGAACTTTAAGAACAGAATATTATTATATATATACTATATTATATATTATTATTACATATATTATATATACTAATAGACTCAGTTTGACATCTTGTTAGTTTTGCTGAATAACTTTTAAAAATTTTTCTTCTTTATCTTACATTCAAGAAACGGAGGGAGGAAAAACATTCAGAAATGAAGGTGATATAAAAAGAAAAGATTCTAATAAAAATTAAATAAATAATGCCAAATAGGAGAGGTTGAATTTTATCCAAGAAGTAATAAGAAGGTGCTGAAGCATCTTCAGCTGAGGACTGACACTGTCAGATATCAATTAGAGGATGAACTGGAGAAGGGAAAGGTGAGACAGAGAGACCAAATAGAAGATTATTGTAACAATCCAGGAAAAAGATAGCCTTTAACTAGGCTAGTGCCTATATGAATGGTGAGATACATGGAGGTAGTCAACAAGATCTAGCAACTACCAAGAACACTCCAAGGTTACAAAACTGGGCTACTGGAAGGAAATAAAGTCCTGCTTAGTGAAGTGTCAACTAGATCTCTCTCCCTCAATGGTGGCCATAGAAAGTAACTAATTTAGACCCCTGGTTTATTTCCAATCAGCATTATTCAGTCTAGTGTGATTCCACAGAAATAATGATCATTTCTGCTATACTTGTCTGGTACATACATTTAGTCAATATAATCAACTAGCATGAATACATTTTCATATACATATATATTATATCTGGGGATAATTAGACAAGGTTAGACAGATTCTCTCTTATAACAGGCCCCAACTTTAAACTACAAGATTATATGTTCACTTGCTTGTTATGAAGTTCATTTACATAATCACAGGAAGCTAACTAGAGGACCTCCAGCCTTTCTTCTTGCTAAGTAGGTGACCAAGTCCCGTAGGGTAAAGATGATCTAATGATATGGAAAGTCTCCCAGCTATTCTTGATTGTCTCTCCACCCTTATCATCCCTGAGATGGGGAAACAGGTCTATGGGTACTTGGCAAACAGGCCCATAAGTACTTAACCAAGACAGGTGACCCTGTCTTCACACTGCCAGAGCTGCCTACAGCTATTGCCCAACATGGGACTAGTGAAAGATGATTGGCTCTGCCCATTTTTTTTGACATCTTCCACCTGTCACTGACTGTAAACAAGAACTTAAGGCTCTCTTGGAAGTTTAAAATGTAGGTCTGTCAACCAACGATACTGTATTTTACTTTGCTTCACCTGTACCATTTGCGTATCAAGCACCATACAATTATGGCCCTGGAGAAAGAGGGCATTTCAGATCATGAGGAAGATCCAAGGTCTTATTCATTAAATTGGGCCATGTTCCTTTAATTAAAGATTATTGGCTTGGAGCCCTGCCTCAGTGGTTTTTATTGCAGGTTAAACAGTTTTGTGGCCCACAATAGGCACCTCAAACTCAGTAGTTCTAACACAGAGCTCATCTTCCCCCACAAAAATACAGAAGGCGAAGGTAACCAAGAGTGTCAAATACTGTCCACACACAAAGACTATTTGGCTAGTATGTATTGTGCTTATTTCTTAATGAGATGTAAGAAATAAAAGAGCTTACACAATAGGACTGATAACTTTTCATTACATTTTCTTAAACAAAAAATGTGCTCTTATAAACTAGGGCTTATCAACATTTCTAAATATTCTAAACAATACAGGCATAACCACTAAGGCAGAAGTAGTCTAAAAGGAGGTATTAAATACTTTGATGTTAAAAAAAAAGCACACATGTAGATGAAGTTACAGATAGTGACAAAAGAGCAGCAGAATTCTGTAAAATGCACACATATAACCAAGTAAACACAATACTGAGTACCACATTTCAGAAAGAATGATGACATATTGAAGATTGTTCAAGGAAAGGCAACTGAAACAACGAAGAGACTCAAGTTCATGCCATGTTAAGGTCAGTTGAAACAAATGGGAATATTTAGCCTAGAGAAGAAAAAATGTAGAAAGGAATGACAGCTGCCTTCAAGTATTTGGGGGGTTGTCACATGAAAGAAGGATTGGAGGCTTGCTCTTTTTCACTACAGAGAGTATAATCTGAAGCAATACGTAGAAGCTGTAAACGTAGTCTTAATGTAGGAAGAAAAGTCATAAAAGAGCTATCATCCACAAAGGGAATGTTGTTTAGTCATTTCTTGCATTTCCAACTCTTCATGACTACATTTGGAATTTTCTTGGCAAAGATACTAAAGTAGTCTGCCATTTCCTTTTCTAGCACATTTTACAGAGAAGGAAACTGAGGAAAACAGGGTTAAGTGACTTGCCCAGGGTCACACTGTTAGTGTCTGAACTCAGGTCTTTGTGATTCCAGGCCCAGTAATGTTCTATTCACTGAACCATCTAGCCTCCTTTTCGCTGCCCTATACTGTTTCAGTTGGTTAATTCAGTTAATCAATGTCTTTCTTAAAATGTGGCACCAAAACTAAACAAAATATACTAGATATGACCTCACAAGCAAAGAGTTTAGTAGGCTAGGCCCTCCCTTTTATAGATATTATATTTCTTTTAACTCAAGATTTTGTTAACTTTTCTAGCATTCATATCAAACTATTACCAAATACTGAAGTTGTAGCAAATTAAATCTACTGATACACCAGGCCTTTCCCATCATATAATTCTGCTTTTGAATATTTATATACGTATACATTATAATTATATATAGATAAACATACACATATGCCTATGGCTGTGTTTATACACATGTATATCTATCTATAAGTTTATATCTATACACATAGATATATACAAACACATATACAAAATATGTGTATATGTAAATTGTACTGTGTATATATGTGTGTAATTATGTATAATATATATGTATGTATGTGTGTAAATTAGCACAAAAGCAAATCCATATCCCAGTTCTGCTACTTAGTAGCTAGTGACCCTGAATCTCATCTTATCTAAAAAGTTAGTGGGCTAAATTAGTTGTCTCCTTCTAGTTCTAAATCTCCTATCATTCTCTCTATATGTAATAAAGTGTATACATAACAGACAAATTATGATACAAGATAGCCTATGCTCCCAAATAAGATGATTAGTCTCTAGAGAAAAGAGACTGAGTCTTATCCTCCTGGTAATTCCCAAAGCCTACAAAACTACCTAGGGAATGAGAGCAACTCAATAAGGGTTTATTATTAATTATGAAAAGAAAATCATGTTTCAGGAGTGCCGTTATCTAAGTTAACAAACAAGCAACAGTCTATCTGTACCAGATACAATTAAGTCTGAATTTTCCAGTTTCATGAATAAGAATATGCTACCTATCCTACTCTAATTTGATGAAAAGATTAAAAAAACAACAAAGAAACTTGGTGGCTCTTCTTAAGCTTAATGTTAAAAGATAAGTTTTTTCAAATTGTACTACACTGATGGCTCACATAACACAAGGCTCGTATTAAGTACATAGTTATCATCATTCTTACTATAAATGAAACTAGAAGATATAAAGAGGTTGCAACTAAATAGAAGACAAGGCACAGACTTGTCACGAAAACAAAGGAGCTGTCCAAGCTGATTTCATTGCACAATTAAAGACAATAAGAAATTTCATTTCATGGACACTTGGTCACCTTCTCTTGAAATACTCATAAACTACATGTGGAAAAAACATTATTAAAATAAATGTGGCTTATATGCGAACATCTATTGCAAAGAACTCTAAACGTGAGATAAGTGAACAATGAATGCACTACCAGAGGAACTGAATAACAGGTACAGCACAGACCTAAATGAAAATCGGGTCTCAGACACTTGCCAGCTGTGTGACTTTGGGTCCTGTTTGTCTCAGTTTCCTCAACTGTAAAATGGGGGAATCATAGCATCTATCTCACATGATGGTTGGGAGAATAAAATGAAAAAAAATCTCATTATGTTTATTGTTTGGTGACTATAAAAAAAGGAATTTGACTTCTTAAAGGAAAAACGCTACCTTAGAGGGTATCTGCCAACAAAGAATTTCTCATATATATGTCAAAATCCCATAAAATTCCTTGAAGACATAACTGTTCAATGATCCTCTGATTAACTGAATGGACAACCCCTAGACTTTATCCATTCACCATGGAAAACCACTCTCTTTAAAAGAGTTAAGCTATATACCACCCAAAAGGAACATGGCAGGACTAAAGAGACTTCAACATATTACCAATGACAACTGTATAGAAATAATAGGATGAAGGGTGCTATCAGAAAAAGATATATGACCAGAAAAGAATGTGAGTCAGTTACATGTTAAATGTGAGGAATAAGCAAAAGGCATGGTCCACAGGATGCCAATAGGCATCCACACTCCAATATGTTGGATGGGCATAGTCAAGAACCACAAAAGATACCTCACAGGGTGGTTAGGATGAATCAAATGAAATAATACATGCAAGTCATTTTGCAAACCTTAAAGCACTACAGAAATATCACCCATTATTATTGTTATGGTTGCTATTATTAGAAGGCTTGGATGATTGTGAAGTACACCACTGAAAAGAATACCAGCACCAATCATATCACCCATCTGAACCTCAAGCTAAGTATGTACATGAATGAGAGCACAGATCAAATAATTATGCAAATTACTATGTTAGTTCCCAGTATCATGTTTGCCAGTTAGGATTCCTGATCTAGGCACAAGAGTCCTGATGGAATGGGACCTGATGGTGGCATCAAGAGAAATCAAAATGAAATAGCTTTGTTATGAAGTTCTCAAAACCTTTTCTTTGCAGCATATGTTTATGTGTTTATGATTTTGAAAAGCCATCTTGCCATTTAGGAAAATGCAATTTTTCCTTCTTTTAAGGGTTATGATATGATTGTTCTAGCCCAGTCTGGGACTGGAAAGACTGTTTCCTTTATGATTTCCACTTTGCAACATACTGAACTGTATTCAAAGGCCATAAAAATCCTGGTTTTGGCATCCACTATAGAGGTAGTCCCACAGATCCAAAATAAGTGATGATACTAAAGGACTACATGGATGCTTCATTCCATGCCTTCACTAGAGAAACAAACACTGGGCTAAGGTTCTCTCTGCCCATCATCACAGGTACCTGTAAAGTCAAGCAGCTTTCCAGAAGAATGCTACTGTGAACAGCTTTTAAGGTTCTGATTATACAGTATAGTGAATACTCTATTTATTCCATAACAAATCAAAGCAAAACATTCACAGAAATCAAGGTACAGCATTCACAATATTACAACTTATCACAGTTAATCAAAATACAGCATTCACAATAACTTATCACAGAAAATGGCCACACAGTTTCCACTACAGTGGCCACAAAGTTTTGAACAAAGAACAATCATTTAGTAACTCAAGCATTCACAAAATCCTTAATTCAATCACAAAGTGCAATAGTCAAAGTTTTCTACTCCTAGGGCATACTAGGTTACAAATTAATTACTTAGTTATCAATCACTAAGTACAATCATTTAGTCAATCAATCATCCTTCATTATT
Organism: Pseudocheirus occidentalis; assembly: GCA_028646575.1. Lineage (NCBI taxonomy): Eukaryota > Metazoa > Chordata > Mammalia > Diprotodontia > Pseudocheiridae > Pseudocheirus > Pseudocheirus occidentalis. The sequence continues at coordinate 84,737,888 of CM053596.1, read as the reverse complement.
CACTATTCAATCATTAGAAACTACACAGACCCTCCACCCCTAGGTCACTAGTAAATTATAATCTTCTTAGTCAGTGCACTGTCTTCTTTCAGCTTGACTTAGGGTGGTCCCTCAGATTCCCTGGATCCCCTTCCATGGTCCCAGACCCACCTGGATTTACCAAATTGTCACCTAGATTCAAAGGCAGACAACTCCCAGGTCCTTGTCCACATTGGAGCTCACAGTGTCCAGTCCATCTCAAATCCCTCAGTCTCTGCTCTCGTGAAGTCAAGGCCCAACAAAGCCACAAACAGACAAAGTTTCAGCGTCACAATCATGCTTCCTCAGTCCCTTGGCAGCTCTGGCTGGCTCTCAGACCCAGAAGTTTCAGCTGGCTCCCAGAATCAAAAATCACTCCCATCCAGGTTTTCAAAATCAAAACCATCCTCTTCAGCCTGGGGGGTGGGGGTGCTTTCCTCTTCCCTGCTCCAAGAAATTCTGACTCAGTTCTCAATTCTCAGTCCAGTAGTAGCAGCCCAGCCTCCAGATACTGATGGGAGAAACTCTCTAACACTAACTAACTCTAACTCTAACTAACTCTAACTCTAACTCTAACAACTCTAACTCTAACAACTCTAACTCTAACAACTCTAACTCTAACTCTCTCTCTCTCTCTCTCTCTCTCTCTGACTCTCTCTGTCTCTCTCTGACTCTCTCTCTCTCTGACTCTCTCTCTCTCTCTCTCTCTCTCTCTATCCTGACCCAGCAGAACAGCTTTTCCCACCAGATTCTTGTACCAAGAAATTCTGACCATCCCTCTCTGGGGCTTTTCCTTATATACACACAGCATCAGCTTCCTGTTTCAGCCAACCTCTTCCTGTTACATCAGGAACAGGGGTTGATACCTTCTGTTTCTTTCACAGAGGCCTGATTAATTACTAAGTGCTAAGTATCTGCTTACTTGCTAATACAAAAGGGTCTTCAAATTCAAATGACATTACCATTACAACAAACAAACCCAAGGCCATGTCTCTAACATGCTTAATCTGAAAAGCGTATCAAGATGTCTATAGCGGATGAAGATTAAATGCTAAACTATTTTTTTTAAGGACCAGGCCTATGACATATTCCAGAAACTCAGTAGTGAATACTCTGGAAAAAGTTACCACACCCTTTGTGCTAGGAATGACCAAAAAGTTTATGAGGGATCTTAACAGAATTCTAGTCAAGAAAGAATAGTTGACAGTAGAAAGCATTCATCAATAACAAAAATGTAGAAAAATGATAGAAGTTGCACGATCTGTTTGAAATGTTATTGTTGCTTTTCTGTAGTATCTGACTCTTTGTGACCCCAACTTGGAGTTTTCTTGGCAAATGGCTTGCCATTTTCTTTTCCAGCTCATATAACAGATGAAGAAACTGAGGCAAACAGGGTTAAGTGACTTGCCCAGAGTCACACAACTAGTAAATTGGGGCTTAAACCCAGGACCTCAGACTCAAGAGGTTAGATTTGAACTCAGGAGATGTCTTCCTGACTCCAGGTCCAACATACTATTTATTCACTGTGACACCTAGCTACCCAACCAACTGAATAACAAAATTAAAAGATGCCTAGAGGCATAGATATGCAACGAGTATCTTCGGAGAATTATATTCACAGAATTAGCTGTAAAGGTTCTTTCCTCATAAGGTGATGCCATCAACATGGTGACAAAAGACAGGAGACTCTATCAAGATATCAAGACCTGGGGCGGCTAGGTGGCACAGTGAATAGAGCACCGGCCCTGGAGTCAGGAGTACCTGAGTTCAAATCCGGCCTCAGACACTTAACACAAAAAACTAGCCATGTGACCCTGGGCAAGTCACTTAACCCCAACTGCAAAAAAAAAAAAAAAAAAGATATCAAGACCTTCTGAAACACCTCCATTGAGGAGACACCTTTCAATGTGGCTAACCTCATCTGAAGGGCTTCTCCATCTGATCTCACCCAAAAGGGAATTGGAAGAGGTTAGGAGAAGGGATGAATACTTTTGTCATTTTTTTCCTTTTTCTTTTAAACTTTGAATAAACGTCACTTTTTGAGGCAAAAGGAGCTATGAACATTTACATACATACTCTTTTCTTTGTAGCAAGGTTACGTCTCAGTGCTTTTCTTCCTCCAAAATACTAATCAACATTTCAGTGTTTCAGCCAGTCTGTCCTCTATTCCCAGTAGCCAAATACTTCCTCTCAAAAGGTAACTGAAAGAGTCCATGACTCTGACCATTCAACTCTCTCCCAATTTCTGTTCAAAATTTGTTCACTAGAATTAAAAGGCTCAGTGGACTGGCTCCTCTCCAGATAAAAAGGAGCAGGATAGAAAGTAATTATTTTTGTTGTTTTGAATAATGTTTATTGATTCAGAAAAAGAAAACACAAAATTCTGAATAAAATTACTTGGAAACTGGGGGCAGCTAGGTGGCACAGTGAACAGAGAGAGCCCTGGCCCTGGAGTCGGGAGGACCTGAGTTTAAATCCAACCTCAAACTCTTGACACACTTGCTAGCTGTGTGACCTTGGGCAAGTCACTTGACCCCAACTGCCTTGCTTTCCCCCCTTCAAAAAAATTACTTGGAAACTGCCCCCCAAAAAAGGCTATTAATTGTTCAAATGTTTATTAAGCACCTAAGGCACTATGCTAGGTACAGAGAAAACAAACACAGACACACACACAAATAGCTCCTATTCTCAATGAGCTTACATTCTATCTGAAGGAAAAAACAAGTATTGAAAGAAACAACTACAAAATTATAGTAGAAACAGTGTTTTACAGGGGACTTTGGAGAGAAAAGACAAGGTATATTTAGGGTAAATGGAGTCAGAAATAACCAAGTACTAAAACTATGCAAATTCCCACATTCAGATTAGTGTGAGAATTAATTCCCCTTTGCCTACTGAACAAAATACAACTCCCAACATTCAATAATTTTTCAAAAAAAAACCTTTTACAATACAGTTACTTGGCTCTCTCCTTATCAAAGGATCATAAATCTAAAATCTGAAGTAATCTCATAGGCCATCTAGTCAAACCTTTTCTTTTACAGATTAAAAAAAATCTTTGGCTGAGGAAGGTTGAGTGACTAGTCCAGTCTCACAGTGAGGTAATTTAAGAGGTTGGGGCTTAAACCCAGGACCTCAGACTTAAGATAGGCTCTTGCCCCCATACTACAATTCCTCCTTTTCCAACCTTATCTCACCTTATTCTTAGACTTTATCTTTAGATAAATTTATCTTAGACTCTCATTAATACAAACTACCTGTCATTGCCCAAATATTTTTCTTCTTCATGCCTCTGCCTACACCCCAACATCTCTGACAAGTGACAGTGCCAGTTAAACACTGCATTCCTGAAGCCTCTCTTGATCCTTCAGAGTTAGAAATTATCCCTATATCCTTCAATAGTACTTTACTCCTCTTACATATTTTCACATTCCATTTCCATTTTGTATTACACTTATTTGTGAACATGTCTTATCCCCTGTCCCATTAGAGTTAAGGGTCCTTATTAAGAGGAATACTGTTCTAATAAGCATACCTACAAGGTCTAGGCTCACAGAAAGAGTTCATTAAGTGTTGAAGTGAATTATTCATGGGATCAGGAACTATAAAGATAACAAGCTCATTCTGCAAATGAGAAAATCAAGGATCTGATAAATTAGGTGACTTGCACTAAGTCATACATGTAGTAAGTGGCAAAGATGAAAGCTAAAACTAGGGTCCTTTGATTTCAAGCCCTACTGCTCTTTCCATTATATCAAACTATCACATACATCTGAATTAACAGGAAGTTAGTATTTATTGTCCAATTGATGTGTTCCACTACAGTAAAGAAATACAGGAAAAATAAATGCAAGACATTATAAGTGAAGAAATAATACTTGTATTTCTTTTAGAAATAACTTCAATATTAAGGAAGGTAACGTGAAGGAAAGAAAGGAACTTTCACATCTAAGAGTACTTTTTAAATTGTGTTTTTAATGTGAAATTCGTCTTCATATGAATTTCTGGATGCCCTTACATGAAGCACTTTTGAATTCTGAATAGATCTTGAGTAATAACAAGAAAAACCTCCTGAACAGCTTTCAGGGGAAGGTACACACTGAATAACCGGAGACAAGTTTTAGGTAACACTACTCAAACTCCCAGACACTAATTAGTCTAGTCTGTGAACTTGGAGAAACAGTTACAAAATTTCCAAGCACCATAAACCTATGAGTCAACTAAGACATCTTCCTATGCTACCTAGCAAAAGTGGGGGGAAAGTCACTTGGAGAAAGAAAAGGCAAAAATCCTAGGACTACAGATCTAGAAGTTATCAGAGGTCAACTATCTATCTTCATTTTACAACTGAGCAAAATAAGGCCCAGAGAGGTGGAATGACTTGTCCAAAATCACTTAAGTAGTGAAGTGACAGCTAGAATGCAAACTCCCATTCTATGAGTAAGTTCTGCACTCTTTCCCCAGCACCAACCAGACTAGGATGCTTACTCCTTCTCAAAGCCTCCTGGAATTTCTTGAAAACTACCTCTCACAGGAAACAAAAACAAAAACAAAAACATGGCATGGTCCTAACCTAAATCCTCATATACAATATCTAAAAAGCATGGGCCAGGAACCCAGCATACATGCAACACTCAACCACTACAAAAAGTCAAGAACACACCTAGAACAGGAAGGGTCCTCAGAGGTCATTCCATCTTAGTTTTACAGATGGGAAACATTTGCCCATTGAGGTGAAGTGACTTGTCCAAGGTCACACAGATAGTAAGGTGACAAAAATGGCATTTGAACTCAAGTCCCATGACTTCAAGTTTGACACTCTTTCCATATCACCAAGCTGGGATTCTTAATCCTTCTCAGAGCTTCCCTGAACCTATTGAACACCACCTCCCTCTCACAACAAGCAAAACTATAGCAAGTACTATTCAAAAGACACAAGATCCGAGGGTAAGCACAGCAACTCAAAACTATTTAAAAGGCAAAGAACTAAACCTTCACTTACACCACGGACCTGGCTAAGAGTAGATCCAGCAATTCACACTACTTAAAAAGCGAGGACCTAAACTCTCCTACTACTTAAAAGCCAAGGACCTTGATCTCGGGTTAGAAACAGCAATTTACACTACTTAAAAAACAGACCTGAAGTCTTACAAACGGTATTTAAAAGACACCAACCAGAATCCCAGGATACACCCAAAGGTAAGGACCTAAACCATTATTCTGGATTATTTAAATGACAGGGAGCTGACTCTGGGTAGGTTCATCAATTCACACTATGTAAAAAAGCAAGGACCTAAACCGTCACTTGCAGTAGTAACAGTAATTCAAACTATTTAAAAGGCAGGAGCCCCAACCTTCACACTATTTAAAAGACGTAGACCTGGATAGGGAGGTAGGTAGGTAGGTACAACTGACATTGTTTAAAAGGGGGGGGGGGGGGAAGTGTCAAACCCTCAACACTTTTTTAAGACAAACCCGGATCCTAAGGGACCTACATCAAGTCACATGATTCAAAAGGCAGGAACCTGACCCCTCACTTAGACTTTTTAAAAGACACAGACCGGGGTTCAAGGTTCATTATTTATTTTCTGCAGTTCAGAACTCAGCCCCCCACCCCCAGCCTCTTTCTGCCCCTTTCCTCATCCCCAGGTCCAGGGGATGAATGACAGCTCGGCCGGCCTGCTCGCTCCCGAGCTCTGGGGCGAGGGGCGGACCCTCGGGCGAGGGGCGTCATCCCCTCCAACCCCCACTAGCCGGGTCCGGCCCACCCTACGCCAGGCCGGGGGGAGGGGGGCCGGAGCGGGAGCCGTGAGCCGGGCTCTCTCACCAGGTACAGGGGCGCATAGATCTTCAAGGACTCCTCCCAGGCGCCCCTGGTGATCTGGACGAAGGAGACCCCGCAGGACGGGTGCCAAGTGTGGCCGACTTCATAGCAGTTGTGAGGGATGGACTTGCTGAACGCCGCCATGTCTGGAAGCACCGTCGGGGAAGGGGGGCGGGATGGGGGCGGGGGGAGAGGGCCAGAGAGAGGGAGGGAAGGAGGGAGGGGGAGGGAAACGAGAACCCAACGGCCGCCCTGCCCCGCCGGCTCGCGGGAGGTGCGGAATGGAGGGGAAAGGTCACGCGAGCAGGGTTACTCTGGGCCAAAGTCCTCGGATGATGAGCGCTCGGCGTATCGCAGGGCGAGGGGGAGGAACGTGCGGAGGGGGGAGGAGGCGGAGCGTGCGCGCTCCCTCTACCCGCCCCCTCCGCAGGCGCGCGCACCGGCGCGCATTGTAGTTTCTACTCGGACCATCACCACCCCCACTTTGCCCCACGGGTCGTCCCTCCTCTGCCTGGACTGAGGAAGGCCGTTGGCCCCGAGCGCGCTTCCCCCGCCCCCTCCGAGTTCCCTGGGAACGCCGTGCGGAAGCGCTCCTTCCTCATTCCCCACCGCCCCCAGTTGTGGTCAGCTATCTCTGGCTGGACTCCTGTCGGGGATTGGGGACCGGGAGGGGGTGGTGCGCTTCCTTTCCAGCCTTCCCCCGATGTATCCTCAAGAGCCCTAGACCCAGAAATAGGAAGCTAGGCTTTGACCATCTCTGACTGTGTCCTTTGGGGTAGTCAGCCAGTCAGCATTAATTTTAATTAAATGCCTACTGTGTGCCAGGCACTTGCTAAGCCTTAGTTTACTTAGACAAAACGTAGGCCTTGCCCTCAGGGAGCTCACAGTCTAACGGGGGAGACGCCACACAACTATGTATTAACCAGTCTATGCATAGGAAAAATTCGAACTGATCTTGGAAGGCACTAGGAATTAAAGGGGAATTGGACCAGGCATCTTGGAGAAGGGGGATGGGAAGGAGGCCAGGAGACATGAGGAGGGGAGGCATTCCAGGCAGGGGGGACAGCCAGTGAAAATGGCTCAGCCTGGAGTAGGGTGTCTGCTTCCGGGACGTAACTGAATCCAAGAGTGGGAAGGGGGATCACAAGGTGAAAGAAAACTGGAAGGGGGAGGGCCGGCAATTCTCTAGGTGGTCTAGGGGGTAATAGGGAGCCACAGGAGTTTAGTGAGTAGAGAGGGGTGATGCTTTAGGAAAATGACCCTTGACCGGTGAATGGATAGAATAGCTTCGGTAAATCTAGTTTAACTTCCCTGGTTTTCAAATTACAATGGGGGCAGTTCGACCGTGTCTCCCATTGGTAATAAGATTCATACAGCACTTAAGGGTTTACTAAGCACCTTACAAATATCTCATTTTATCTTTACTACAGCCCAGGTCCTATAGTATCACCGTTTTACAGATGAATATGAACTCCTGCAGGCAGGGACCCAGTCTCTGTTTAGTGTATGTGTTTGTTTTTGGTATCACCAGAGCTCAGCCCAGTGCCTGGCACAGAGTGAGTGCTTAATGCCTTCTTGTTGACTGCCTGAGTTCTAAGGGGCTTACCCATTTGCTGTGGGAAAATTAGAGAAATGTTCTTAGAAGAGGTGGCATTAAAACAAAGAAACAAGCTACATTTAAACCCGTCTGGAAGGGTGGAAAAGATCCTTCCATATACTGGCATCTCTGACTCATTGAATTTTTGAGATGAACTAAACTCTTCCATCTCAAAAATTCCCACTTTGCTGAGCGCTTGGGGATACAAAAATAAATAAGTAAATAAATAACCTGGTAACTGCCTGGAGGATGAGTTCATTTTCATCTCTAAAGTGGAGATAATATAGGACCAGGGTTGTTGTGAGAATAAAATATTTATAAAGTCCTTTATAAACCTTTAAGTGCTGTGTAAATCTTATCTATTATTAATGGGAGACATGCAAACAACTTCATACAAACTATATAAAAGATAAAGTGGAGATAATCTTGGAGGGGAAGGAGTCAGAGTTCCAGTAAGCTCAATAATATCTTGGTTTGAAACTTTTTTTTACCCATCATTTAAATATCTTCAATGGCCTGTTCAGTTCAGCAGATTTTAAACTATGAGGATTAGAACAAACTGTGTCTATCATAATATCAGATTTTAAACCGGAAGGGACCTGAGGGCATTCATCTCTACAACACCCTCATTTTGGACATGAAGAAATGTGCCCAGAGTCACACAGGTTTTTTAAGTGATAGAGCTATAATATATACTCAGATTCTCAAGTCTGAATCTAGCACTCCACCTCCCCCCCACACACACACACACAATACTGCCTTTCAATAGAGAGATCATCTGCTCTTGAACACTTGCAGTGATGAGGAACATTACCATTTGAAGGAGCCATCATTGGGCTAGTAAAAGACATGTTTGGTGATGGGTGTTTGGGTTCTTTAAAGTTCTTGCACATGTTGAATTGGAATCTGACTGCACATAACTTCCACCCTGTGAAGCTGACTCTACAAGACTACTTCCTGTGCTACATGACAACATATTTGAGTCCTTCCTGAAAATAGTCATGTACTACCATTCTGTCTTTTCTTATCCAAACTAAATAAGCCCAGCAATCATTCCTCATCTAAGCAGATGGCAGACTCCTACTTCACTCAGAAAATTGAGACCTGATGTAAACTGCCTCCCCCTTCCATTCTTCCAAATTTCTCAGTTTAATTTGTTTTCTTCTTTTCCTCTGGTCACTCTGGAAGAGCTATCCACTCTTAATTAAACCTAATCCCTCAATGTATGGTTTCCCTCTCATGCCATCCTGCTTCTTCCAGGACCTGGTTCTAGCAATCATCCTTTCATTCGTTTTCAATATCTTTTCCATCCACTTACAAATTGGTCAGGTCTCCTCAATCCAAAAAGAAAGAAAGAAAAGAACTTCTCCTTTATCCTTTTAGCCCATTCAGCAACTATCCCATATCAGTACTTCCCTTAACTGCCAAACTTCTTGAAAAGGTGCCTACACCGAATTTCAATACTTGCTTACTATCCATTCTCTCCTTAGTCCATACTTTCATCTCCAGCATTCAATTGAAACTGCTCTGTCAATCTTCCACATTGTTTCCCTTAAGGCAATTGATGCTGTTGCTAGATACTGTCTCCTCCCTTGACCTTAGAAACAAAAATCTCCAAGGTTTTCTTCCTATGTAAATGGAAGTTATTATAATTATTATAGCCAGTGTTCCCCAAACCACCAGACCTGCTTCTAGCCCAGTCCCTGCAACCATCACTAAGGAAGAAATTGTTATAGAGGAGCCCACTTTCCTCATCACCAACAGCTGCTGACCAAGTACCACCAGATAGGTACAAGTAGCCCTGGGAGTGGTAGTACCACACAGATGACTAGCCCTGTCTCTATCTTAGCCTTCACAGCTATCATCTGAGTAAATAACACTGGTGGAAAAGGGACCAGCCCTCCCTATCAAATGCTAACTAACTGCCACCCACAGGTTAGGCAAGCCAGCCTAGCTAAAGCAGCAATGCACTTCAAAAAAAGATACAGGAAGCAGCATGTGCCAGGCAAGTCAAACCACTAGCACCACCTTGACCACCATCCCTTTAGACCATGAGCCCAAGAACCCTGGGACTAGCAATGCTTCCAACCCAGTGTCTGCAGCCATCATCCTGGGAAGCAGCCCCTGTGGAGATGCAGCCTGGCAACTGCTCCTAAAGGTGCTACAAGACACAACTACTGAAGACCCAGAAAAGAAAGTTCTTGGCACAAAAGTCCTTGGCCCTGTCAAAGTTCAGGAGTTTCAGTGGTTTTATCAGTGGAAATGGCATTAAACAAGAGCCACTGCCATCTTCTTTGCCTCTGTACCCTTAGGACTTGCAGCTGAAACCTTGCCTATGTGTTGTTTTCCCCATTAGAATGGTAGCAACTTGAGAACAAGGACTGTCTTGCTTTTCTATTTGTATCCCCAGCACTTAGCACATTGCTTTGTACATTGTGTATATTGTAAGTGCTTAATAAACTATTGATTCCATCATTCATTTTAATAACCTTGGAGTAGAGGACAGGAGGCTGATCTCTATACTCCACAAAGTCCTGTAACAGTGATTCATCATGACATGTAGATGACTCTGAGTTCCCGAAGGCTGTACCAGTGGAATACCAGCAAGTTCCACCATGCTAGAAAGGTTTAAAGTATGATCCTGCTAACAGACTATACCTGCTTTCTAATGACCGGCCTAGCCAACTACAAAGAAGCTTATTAGCAGTATAGTAAGTATGCCACTTGGAGTCACCTTTTGTTAAAAATTATTTTTATTTTCAATTCCAAATTCTCCCCCCTTCAACCACTCTACCTATTGAGAAGGCATGAAATGATACCCATGCAAAATATATTTTAACATTTGCTGTGGAGGGGTGGAGCAAGGGGGAGACAAGAAAAATAAAGGAAGGGAAAAAATATGCTTCAATCTGTGATCTGAGTCCACTAGTCTTCTCTCTGGAGATGGAAAGCATTTTTCATCACGAGTCCTTTGGAATTGTCTTGAATCATAGTGATCAGTTACTAAATCTTTCACCCCTGGTTATCTTTACAATACTACTGTTACTCTGTATATTGTTCTCCTGATTCTGGTCACTTTACTTAGCATTAGTTCATTGACATCTTCCCAGTTTTTTTCAGAAACAATCCCCTTCATAATTTCTTACAACACTAGTACTCCTTCAGATTCCTATGTCATAGTTTGTTCAGCCATTCCCCAATTGATGGGCATCCCCTCAAATTCCTATTCTTTGCCCCTATGAAAAAAACTTTAAATATTTTTGTGCATATGCGTCCTTTTCCTTTTTCTTTGATAACCTTGGGATATAAACCTAGTAGTGGTATTGCTAAGACAAAGGGTATGCAGTTTTATAGCCCTTTGGATGCAGTTCAAATTTGTTCTTCAGAATGGTTGGACTAGTTCACAGCTCGTCAAACAGTACATTAGTATATATCTTCCCACATCTTACAGCCACTTTTTTAAAAGTCTATTAAAGGGGGCGAGCAACGTCAGCTCGCGACGGAAGAGGACAGAGGAGGCTCTTAGCGGAATAAGAATCCTTCCCACAATCCTTTCTTCCTTTTTTCGGTCTTCCTCCGGCTCGCAGCCGTGAAGGTCGAGCTGTGCGGCTTCAGCGGGTACAAGATCTACCCCGGTCACGGGAGGCGCTACGCCCGCACCGACTGGAAGGTTTTCCAGTTCTTGAATGCAAAATGCGAGTCTGCATTCCTTTCAAAGAGGAACCCCCGGCAGATCAATTGGACTGTCCTATATAGAAGAAAGCACAAGAAGAGCCAGTCTGAAGAGATTCAAAAGAAAAGAACTCGCCGGGCTGTTAAATTCCAAAGGGCCATCACTGGGGCTTCTCTTGCTGATATAACGGCCAAGAGGAACCAGAAACCTGAAGTTCGAAAG
>CM053596.1:84704532-84726454 GCA_028646575.1 Pseudocheirus occidentalis | reverse complement strand
AAAAGGCTAAACAAGCAACTAAGAAGACAGCTGCATCTGCTGCTAAGGCTCCTACAAAGACAGCACCTAAACAAAAAATTGTGAAGCCTGTGAAAGTTTCTGCACCCCGAGTTGGTGGAAAACGTTAATTGTCTACTAAATTGGATTAAATAAAATGAAATTTGAAGAAAAAAAAGTCTACTAAAACAGCAATGCTAGTATTTGTGTTGGCAGGTGGGTCAGGAATATGAAAGGAAGCAGAATACCAGACAGGTGGTCACTGTTATCAATACTGCTATCAACATACCAAAGCAGAGTCAGCTTTATGAACATGTAATAAGCCAAGATAATTACTAGGATCAGATGTGGAAAACCAAGGAAATAACCAGAAATGGATGTCAAAACCACCCAAACTAGGTGGTTTATACCACAGGAGCAGAATTAAGGATGTAGTGATTTTGAGAAGATGTAGGACAAAAATTTGTCCAATGTGTCTTCTCAGACTCTGATGGAGACAGCCTAGACCCTGAACCGACCCAGATGGCTAGAATAGAACACTGGACACTGGACACTGGATGGAGCACTGGGTCTGAATTCAAGAAGACCAGAGTTCAAGTGTGAACTCAGATGCTTATTACATATGGGACCCTGGGCAAGTCACCTTCAGTTTCCTCAGCTGTAAAATCGGGATAATAATAGCACCTAGCTCACAGAGTTGTGAGGATCCAATGAAATATTTGTAAAGCTCTTAGCACAGTGCCTGGAATATAGTAGGCACTATATAAATACTTATTCCCTTCCCCCTTCCCCGAGTCAAGGAAATATTCATATAAAACCCTGCCTAAAGCAGGTAGTCAGTGTTACAAGCCCTGGATGAAACATCCACCCAGTAACTGAAATTTCTTTGATGTGTTGTCTCCTCTAGTTCGAGCTCTTTAGAAAAAGGGACGATCTTAATTATTCTATTTGGATCCCCAGTACCTAACATAATACTTGGCATATAGTAAGTGTTTAATAAAACCTTTTTCAGTTTGTTCATTTTTTTTTCAATACACAGATTTATACTGGGAAAAGAAGGAACATGACAGGTTCTGAGAGAGAATAAATCAGCAAATGAAATAATGCAGAAGCATACATAGGGATCCGAGTTGATTGTCAGCATTGTTCATTGAGGACGTAACCCTGTATATCTTCACTGCCACATCAGCAACAAGCCTCAGTCAGGGTCCTACCAGATTGTAGTCACTACAGATAAAAGTTAAGGATTATCCAGTTTTCATGATAGAATTGAGCAACTAACTAGGAGTCACATGTAATTCCCAGAACGTATTCTGAAGTTGGTGACCTTTCTATCACTTAATAAAGTCCAGATGATTGGCCACATTAGCACTGGTCCTACAAGAATAACTCTCATTGGATGTACCCAGGATTACTGGTTTGGATGAGACCAGTCTTAGAACTTAAAATGACTAAATAAAAGAGAATTGAGCTAAGTCTTTTCACCAGTTGTTTCTGTCAAGAGGAGGAATGAGAAGAGAAATTTTTCCTGATGAATATGTGCCCAGATTAGTGATTGTTGCCAGGGAAAAATTAATTATAATATATGGCAATAACCCTCATGAAGATTAAATGGAGGCGTGGGAAGGAGTCCATGCTCTTGAACCTTTGGCACTAGTCACTTTAAACCTTCCTGGATCAAAAATGAGTACCATCTGTGTCAATATGCCTGACACCACACACCTTTTCCCTAACTTGGTTGACTCATCAAATTTTCATTTGACACTAAGCTGAGAAATATGCCTAACACAGTAGATTACAAAATCTGAATCCATAAAGATCTTGACAAGATAGAGCATTTAGACTAAATGTAATACAAATTGAATTCAGTAGGGATAATTGGAAAGTCTTCCACTTGAGTGGAGAAAAAAAAGAAAAAACTTCACAAGTATAAAATGAGGGAGGAATGGATAGATAGTAGTTCTGAAAAAGATCTGGAGATTTTAGTAGACTCTGAACTCCACATGAGTTAGTAGCAGGATATGGCAGCCAAAAAAGCTAGTGTTGTCTTGGGCTGCATTAAGAGGGGCAGAGCTTCCAGGAATAGAGAAGTGCTGGTCCGATGGTCCTCTGGTCTTATCAGATTTCATCTGGAGCACTGCATTCAGAGTTGGGCACCACAGTTAAAAAGGACATTGATAAATTGGAGAGTGTCCAAAGAAGGGTAACCAAGATGGTGATGGGTCTTGAGTCCATGATATATGAAGATCTGTTGGAGATAATGGGCATGTTTAGCTGTAGCCATGATGGCTATGTTGAAATATTTGTAAGACTGTCATATATGAGAGAGGACTAGACTTGGGCAGAAGTCAGAGTCATGAGCAAAAAGTAGAAAAGAGGCCAGTTTGGGCTTGATGCCAGGAAAAATGTCCTAATAATTAGAGCTGTCCAAAAGAGGTTAAGTATTGCCTTACTTAACTTAAGTAAGGCCCCAAAGAGGTAGTGGGCCTCCTTGGAGGTCTATAAATGGAAGTTGGATGAACACTTGTCAGAGATGTCATAGCAGAAATTCCTTTCATATATTGGTTGTACTGAATGGCCTTTGAAGCCACTTCCAACTTTAAAATTCTATGATTCTAGATTTGGGGGAGGCCATCATCAAAGTACTTACTGCAAGTGGTCAATAGGGACAAAGAGCTAATACCCAGGACATCTACTCTGAAAAGTAGTGGATAGTAATGTAAATATTCTACAGTAGGGAGTCCCCACTGCTCATTAAGCATTGTTGTTTTTGGCAAGACAACCATAAGGTCCAGTCCTATTGTTTCTGTGAGTTATAGCTACGCAAAACTTTCTTAATATCTTATTTGGCAGCATGATGTCCTAGAAAGAGTAATGCTTTTGGAGTCAGAAGACCTGGATTTGAATCCAAGCTCTGCTAATGACTACCTATGACTCCTTGAGCAAAACATAGAATATTGGACATTTCAAACTGTTATGTCCCAGAGACAACTTAAACTCAATAAATCTAAAACCGAATTCATTATCTTTCTTCTTATCTTTCCTTCCCTCTTCCAAACTTCCCTGTTTCTGTCAAAAGTACCATCATTTTTCCAGTGTAAAAAGTTCATAAGCTTGGCATTATCCTTTACTCCTCACTCTCCCTTGCCTCACATTCCAATCAGTTGCCAAATACTTTACTTTCTCACCTTACATTTCTCCCATCTGAGCCCTTTTCTCCACTTACACAGAAGCCACCTTAGTTCAGGCCCTCCTCACCACCACTCACTTATATTATTACAATTGTCTCCTAATTCATCTTCTTGTCAAGTCTTTTCTAGTCCATTCAACATTCTGATGACAAAGAAAGTGTCCTTAAGCACAGATTTAACCATATTGTTCCCTTTCCCAACCAACACCATTGGCTTTGTATTACCTCTGAAATAAAATATAAACTCCTCTATTTAGCTTTTAAAGCCCTACACTACATGGTCCTAATCTACGTTTCCAGCCTCACTGTTTATTACTTGCACTCTGTAATCCAGTCAGACTGGCCTTTGTTCTGTTCCTCACCCGGGACACTTCATCTCTCATCTTTGTATTTTAGCCCTGGCTATCCCTCTGTCTTTTCCTTTCTGATGTAGCTCAGACACAATCTTCTGCATGAAGCCTCTTCTTCTTCTCCCAATTACTGGTGTACTTCCCCTAAATTATCTAGTATTTAACTGCTTTGTATATATACTTACATACACACACACAAAATGGGTGATATCTTTGACACTGAGGTCCTTAATCAAACTAAACTGCCAAGCATTCAAACTCTGCTTCAGAGAGCCCAACTCCAATGGCCTGGCCATGATGTTTGAATGAAAAATGTACACTTGCCAAAAAGACTATTTTATGAAGAACTCACACAGGGCTAGTGTTCACATGGCGGTCAGGAGAAGCAATACAAGGACACTCTCAAGGTCTCTCTTAAGAACTTTGGAATTGAATTGTGACATGGGAGACACTGGCACAGGACTGCTCGGCATGGCGTCAGAGAAGGTGCTGTGCTCTATGAACAAAGAATAATTGAAACAATTAAAAGGAAATGCAGGATATACAAATTTAGAGAATCCACCCCCCAAATGTTCACATGGACTATTTGTGCCCAACCTGTGATAGAACATTCTAAGTTCATATTGGTCTGATCCACCACAGTCAGACACATTGAAACTTGACTCTAGCATAGTGATGTCATTGTGGTCCTCTTCAAGAATGAAGAACAAAAACCAACTACACACACACGTGATCTATATACATATTAACTTTTTATTTGTGTGGCATGTACTTGTTGTCTACCCCATTAGGATGTACTCATTGTGAGTAGGAGTTGTTTCATTCTTTTATTTGTGTGCCCAGCACCTAGCTCCATGCCTAACACATAGCAGGCACTTAATATTTGTTGACTGATTGTTGATCTTTGAAATTAAGGAGTTGGACTAGATGACCTCTGAGGGCCCTTCCAGCTATTAATCTATAATCCTATTATTTTGTTCTGAGACACGAAGTGACAAAAATGGCTTATGGTTTTGAGGAGCAGCCTAATGGAGGAAAGAGTGCTCCTTCTGGAGGTAGAGGATCTGGGTTTGAGTCCCACCTCTTGCATCTGCTATCTTCATGAATTTAAGATTATTTAACATCTGTCAACTTCAGTTGACTCATCTGTAAAATGATGAAAATGATACTAGTGCCCTGCCTTGCAGGTCCTTAGCGAAGGGCAAATAAAATAATGGCTTACGAAACACTTCATAAAACTAAAAGAGATAAGAACTGGGCATATGATTTCATTAATATATGGAACTCCTGTATGAGGAAAATTCCTTTGCCAATTCAGGTCAGCATCTTCTATGCAATTCTTAGTCTTAGAGAGTTGTCTGGAGCAGAAGTAACAAATACATAGAGGCCTAAACTCAGGGAAAACTCTGAAGCAGACTAAAATGTAATTGGAAAATGTTTAACAAAATAAGTAAAAATACCATACAGCACAAGTAATATTAATTTGTGGTTTTTCTAAGTCAATGTGTGGCTTGGGGTTGAGTTTATTGTGGTAGGATGATCCTAAAAAATAAAATTGGGTAGGGAGAGGTAAAATGGAGTAAATTATCTCATACAAAAGAGGCACAAATGGAAGAACTATTATAGTGGAGTATAGGATAGTGCAGGAAGCTTATTCTTGTTGAAACTGGGTCAAAGAAGGAATAGCATATACAATTAGTAGGGTATAAAAGTCCTCTTAACTTACAGAGAAATGGGAGGGCAAGGGTGGATAAGGGAGGAACTTGTAGAAGGGAAGATTAAGAAATAGGACAGCAAAGGGATAAGAACTTTTAGAAGAATGTACAAATTAGGGAGGCCTTCAAAAGTAAATTAGATTTCTGAGGAGGAATAAGGTAAAAAGAGAGAGAAAGATAAAAAGTGAGGGAAAATAGGATGAAAGGAAATACAAAACTAGTAATTATAACTTTGAATGTGAATGGGATGAATTCACTCATAAAATGGAAATGAATAGCAGAATGGATCAAAAACCAGAATCCAAATATGTTATAAAAAGCACATTTAAAAATGAGAGATACACATAAAGTAAAAATAAAGGGCTGGAGTAGAATTCATTATGCTTCAACTGATGCAAAAAAAAAAACAGCAGGGGTAGCCATCATGAACTATGACAAAATTAAAGCTGAAATAGATTTAATTAAAAGAGATAAGCAGGGAAACTATGTTAAAAGATACCATAGATAATGAAGTAATATAAATATTACATACATATGCACAAATGCTATACCATTCAACTTTTTAAAAGAAAAGGCATTAATTACAGGTGGAAATAGGTACCAAAACTATAATAGTGGTGAATTTCAACCTTCCCTCAGGAATAGATAAATCTAATCAAAAAAGAAATAAGAAGTCAAGGAGATGAATAGAATCTCCTGGAGAAAATTGGATGGGAATAGAAAGGAAAGGAATATACCTTTTTCTCAGCAGTATATTTTAGTAGTACTTTCACAAAAATTGACTATATATTAAGCCATAAAAACTTATAGTTAAATTCAAAAAAGTATAAATATTAAATGCATCCTTTTCACACCATAATGTGAAAAAATTACATTTAATTAAGGATCAAGGAAACACAGATTAAAAATTTGAGACTAAATAACTTAATCTTAAAGACTGGATGGATTAAAGAGAAAGTCATAGAAACAATAAATAATTTTTGTTAAAGAGAATAATAATGAGACAATATGTGAAAACATGGGATGCAGCAAAAGCAGTAATCAGAGAAAAAAGTATATTTCTAAATGCTTACATCAATAAAACAGAGAAAGGTCAGATCTATGAATTGGGTGCATAATTAAATATAGAAAAAAACAAATTAAAAATTCCCCAATTAAACACCAAATAGGAAATTCTAAAACTTAAAAGTAAGATTAACAAAATTGAACATAATAAAACCCTTGAATTAATAAATAAAACTAGTACCTGGTTTTATGAAAAAAACTAATAAAATAGATAAACCATTAGTTAATCTGATTTTTTAAAAGAAAATCAAATTACATGTATCAAAAACCAAAAGGGTGAATACACCACTAATGAAGATAAAATTAAAGCAATTATTAGGGTTATTTTGTTCAATTATGCCAATAAATTTAACAATTAAGTGAAATAGAAGCTTACAAAAACAAACTGCCTTGGCTTACCTAAATAAGCCTGTTTCAGAAAAAGAAATTAAATTGATTACAAATGAGCTTACTAAGAGGAAAAAAAAAACATCAGGACCAGATGGATTTATAAGTGAATTCTACAAAATATTTAAAGATCAACTAATTCCAATAACAATAGTAAATATATTAGGAATAATAGACAAAGGAGTCCTACCAAACTCCTTCTATGAAACAAATATGGTGTTGCTACCTAAACCAGGGAGAGCAAAACCAGAAAAAGAAAATTATAGACCAATTTCATTAATGAAAATGGATTCAAAATTCCTAAATAAAATACTAGCTAGGAGACTACAACAATATATCACAAAGATTATACATTAAGACAAAGTGAGATTTATAACAGGAATGCAGGGCTGTTTCAATATAAGGAAAACTATTAACCTAATCAATTATATCAATAACAAAAGTAACAAAAATCACGATTATTATCTATAGATGCAGAAAAAGCTTTTGACAAAATGCAACACTTATTCCTATTAAAAACACTTGAAAGCATATGTATAAATGGATTTTCCCTTTAAATTATAAGCATCTACCTAAAACCATTAGCAAATATTATTTGTAACAGGGCTAAGCCAGAAACCTTCCCAATAAGATCAGGAGTGAAACAAGGATGCCGATTATCATGAATATTATTCAATATGGTACTAGAAGTGTTAGCGATAGCAATAAGAAAAAAAATGGAAGGAAAAGGAAAGGGCAACGAGATAATAAGACCATCTCTCTTTGGTATATTTGGAAAATCCTAGATATTCAACCAAAAAAGCTAATTAAAACAATTTTAACAATTTATCAAATATATAGAGAACTTCTCTCAAACATATGGAAATTTAAATTTGAGAAAATTTGCTAAAACTATCGTTTCAGTTAGCTTTTTTTAGTTGACTTTCTAGGATAAATGGGCAAAGGATATGAATAGGCAATTTTTGGAGGAAGAAATCAAAGTTATATATAGTCATGTGAAAAAATGTTCTACACCATTATTGATTAGAAACAATGCAAATTAAGATAACTTTGAGATACCATCTCACACATATCAGATTGGCTAAAATCATAGAAGGAGAAAATGACAAATATTGGAGAGTATGTGGGAAAATTGTGGCACTAATACACTGTTGGTGGAACTGTGTATTGATCCAACCATTTTGGGGAGCAATCTGGAATTTTGCCCAAAGAGTTATAAAAATGTGTGTAGCCTCTGAGTCAGTAATACCACTATTAGGTCGGTTTTCCAAGGTGATCATGGAAAAGGAAAAGAACTTAAATGTTCTAAAATATTTATAGCAGCTCTCTTTGCAGTGGCAAAGAACTAGAAATTGAGAGAATACTCATTAATTAGGAAATGCTTGAATTAGTTGCGGTATATGATTGTGACGGAATACTACTGTGCTGTAAAAAAAAAGATGAACAGGTCAATTTTTAAAAAATATTATTAGACTTGTATGAAATAATGAAGAGCAAAATGAGCAGAAATAAAGAGAACACTGTGAGAGCAATACCGTTTGAAGAGTAAATGTGAATGACTAAGCTCTTCTAAGTTAAATGAATATTCAAATGAACTACAAAGGATCAATGAAGGAAGATGCTATTCACCTCCAGAGAAAGAACTGATATGAAGAACTATGTTTTGTATAGTTTCACATATATACCTGTGTCAAATGTTGGCCTTCTCTAGTGCAGGGTTGGGAAAGAGGGAGGGAAACAGCTTGGAACTTGAATTAACAAAAATATATTTATTTAAATTAAAAATATTGCTTGATGATATATTCCTGCCAACTTGTATAGCCTTCAATGGCATGATGGCATCCTATCTAGCATAATTATTCTGGAAGCTCAAGGATCTACCCAATTTGGAGAAATGGTCTACCATTACCATTATAGCCATAAATATTCAATTAGAGGGACAAATCCTTGAAAAAGCTGTATTCCTTCTCAATCAAGGAGAGAGCAGTACAGATTATGGCTAAGATAAATTCTAACCCTAGAAAGAATGCTAGGCTTGGTAACAAGAGACTTAGGTTTAAATCTTAGCTCTAGCATTACTGTGGGATTGTTGGCAAAGTAGTCACATCACCTTTCAGTCTCAATTTCCTTCTCTGTAAGGTAGGAATCATGTTTGCTGCAATTCCTACCTCATGGAGTTGTAGTAAGGCACAAGTGAGACAAAATACATAGAATTATGGGATGCATGAAGTACTATACAAATGTTAGCTCTTATTATGAGTGATTATCTGCACTATTGGAGGGAACACCCCCATGGATGAGATCATGAATCCAATGAAGTGTTATTATGATGATGTCACCTAATGAGGGTCTCAATGCCACAGCATCCAGGATTCCAGCAGCATGTTGTAATGTATCTGAAAAGCCAAACTGCTACCTTCCCTGGAAGCATTTCAAACCCCAAAAGGAGTGAGTCAGTGGGAAAGTGATGAAGACCTAGGATATAAAGAACAATTTGGCATCTCTCTGCTCATCCACTTTGTCTGTCACTAAGCTGCAACAAAGAACATGCACCAGTGTATTTAGGCCTGTAGCAATATATCATTCCTCAGACTGAAATGAGAAAAGAATAAGACTTATTGGAAATGGCAGACTCAGAGTAGGTAGACTTTACCTCTTTGGAAGAAGGGAGATTCTAGTAGGCTGTTGCTATAATGACAGAAAACAGGTACCCTATAGTAGATAGTATCATGTCTCCAGAGCTGCCTTACTGGCTCATAGTTCCCTTAGCCATCACTGTCACTTTCTTCTCCATTGCCAACATCTCCCAAGAATAACATGTTGTGACAAACATGGAAGATATAAAGAACACAACAACAATAATCATTACTTCCATTTATCATCATTGTGAATGAAGCACATTCTGAGGGGGGAAATCTCAATCCTTATAATAATAATGGCTAGCATTAATAGCCATTAATAATAATAATTAATTCTTTAGGATTCACAAATCATTTCACATATTTTATAATTTGAACCTCCCAAAGATGCTATGAGGTAGATGGTATTATTATCTCCATTTTGCAGATGAGGAAACAGGCTGAGAGAGGTTAAAGTGACTTGCCCAAGGTTATACATTGGGTAATGTCTGAGATGGAAATTCATACCTAGGTCTTCTGACTTTAAGTTCAATTTGTGCTCAAAAAAGGTTCATGGAGGGTTCCTGCAGTTCTATAAATGGCTTCTTCTATTGTGCCCCTTAAAGCATCCATATCCCTGGAGCACTGAAGGATGAATTCTTGAATAACACAGAGGAACCAGGTCTGAAAGATTTAAAGAGACTGGAAGAGGGGTCTATTCAGAGGAAACTTTTTTCCTATCTATCTCAAGTACAACCACAGCCTTCTCAATGACTGTGGCTATACAAAGCATGTGAGGCTATGATGAAGCTTCAGTCAATCTTCAGCCCTTTGAGGATCCCAGAAAGAACCCTCAAAAACATATGGAGGTTCTGGTTTCAGATGATGATCTCATCTAGGTCCGTTTGGTAGAAAGCCTCTAATTTTCTACTCCTCTTCAGTACAGAAAACAAGAAGGCACCTGCCAGATAAATTATTGGATGGCAGTAATTTGGACATTCAGTGTAATATAGCAGAAAGGGTCCTGGACTTGGCCCAGCTCTGACACTTACTGTATAGCAGCACTGAGCAAGTCACTTACCTTCCTCTTATTTGTAATATGGGAATCATGTTACTTATACTACCTAATTCTTGGTGGTATTATAAGGAGCGTGCTTTGTACCTCTCAGCTTCAGGCTCCTGATGTCTGTTGAAGTTTCAACAGACTCAAAGTCTATGGATTCAGATCTCTCCAGAGCTGAATTTTTATTCCTCCTTCTCTCAATAGAATGTAAATTCCCCAAGGGCAAGGACTATGTCATTTTTTAAATTTTCTATTCTTGTTGCCTCACTGTGAATGTTGGTAGATCTATGATATTACTTGAACAAATTGGAACTTATCCATTGTCTCCCAATCTCTGTGGTTCTGGTCCATACTTTTCCATGGATCCTCTGTAGAATATTATCTTCATAAATTCTGTGGTGGGAATAGACTTCATCAAGGCTGGACTCTTTTCTCCTCACTCCATTACCTCTGTCAGCCTGGCATTGACATGTGTAGAAAGTTACCACTATTTAGCTCAAACACCACTTATGACTTATCAAGATAGTAAACTTACCCAGGTATCCCATAATTTAATATAATCAACAAGCTGTTACTAGTGTAACAGGGGATATACCAGCAATCCCAGTCCTTATGAGCCTACCTAGGGGGCTCAGCTGATACGATTTCACATGGACTTTGGAGCATACAAAGACATTCTGTAACTAGATCTCTTCTACTAATTCAAGGTAAAGAGAAGCCTCTTTGATTGGCTATGTAGTTCAAACTGGGTATGTAATCAAAAGGTACAGGTTGACCAGAACATGTTCCTTCTCTCGATGTGACTTCTTCCTTCCTGGTGTTGTTCTGGTGAGAGAAGAGGGACAGCGCTATAAGAGGTGAGGCGTTGAGTTCTCCCTAGCTGAGATCAATAAGTGGCCCATGAAAACAGACCATGGTTCTTTACCTTAGCATTGTGTTCTTTCATTTTAGGTGAAGGATACTGGAAGGTTATGGTTTTGTCAGTTTCAAAACGTCAGGAGGGCAAGCCATCAAGAGGTCCAGAGGTGGAGTCCATAACAGTGTCTATAGATAGCCAGACTATCTTTAAGATCCTTCCTGAGGACCAAGAAGCAACTTTCAGTCTCTGGGACCCAACCTAATGCTAGTTAAGACAGGTTGTTATTCAGCAGTGATACTTTATTTGGACATGAACCTGGCAAGACCTATACTGTGTAGAAACTGTATCAAATCTAAGCATAGGTATGTGATGGTATAGGAAGAGCGTAACCGTACGGGTCTGTACTTTTATTCTTGCTTCATCTTTGAAATAAGTATCGCTTTGTAAAAACTTATTGAAATCAACTGGCTAAATGTAACTGGGGAATTAGTAGAGGGAACACATCAGAATCGGAGCTCGAGCTGATATCATTAGAGAAGAGACATCTCAACCTTCAGGGGGAGCTCTAAAACCCTGAAGGTAGGGATTTAGTCAGGATTTCTCTGGGAGATTGAGGTTAGTCTTTGCTGCACTAAGCTCCCACCAAATCATATGCAAGAAATTGGCATTATAAAGGCAAAGAAAAAAAGTTCCTGCCATTAATGAATTTTCATTCTAAATAATGTTTTATATGTGGGTGTGTATACCCACGTACATTAATGTGTATATATGTATGTATACATGTATGTATATACATATATGCATGTGTGTGACAGTTTTGAGGAGGAAGAGACCAGGCTGTTAGGAGGGTCAGGAGAAACTTCCCAAGAAGATAGCACAGAAGCTGAGTTTGGAATTAAGCTAGAGATACTAAATGATGATGATGAGGGAACACATTCCAAGCATAGGAAACAGTCTGTGTAAAGACAGCAACAGTAGATGAAATGTCACATTAAAAGACATCAAGGGAACCAATTCAGTGGGGATGTGAAATATATGAAGGGGAGTAATACAAAATAAGCCTGGAAATGTGGTATGGAGCCAAATTATGAAAGGTTCTAAGTACCAGGTTGAGGGGGTTTTCTTTTATTCTCAAAACAGTGAAATATTCAAACATATAAAACATCTAGAAACATTTTTCCATTTCTACAAAAGGAAACTATGAAACCGTGAAGCTTCAAAGAACATATAGAAAGAAAAACCTTGGAGAGAAGAGAAATTTTCTAGTCTCCTCCTGACTTCCCTCCATGCTCACTACACCAGGGACAGAGGAGATGCTCTAGTGTAATGAGAGAAGAGCATCAAAAGACTTTCTCAATGTGCAACTAGCCCCTTGGTTCTCTCTGGTTGTGGTCATTTGTGAAATGTGATGCTCATTCATGTAAGGAGTATGAAGGGAGTTCCCCCAGGTACTTCCTGAAGCCAGATAGTTGAGGTTCCTATGTATTACCAGAGGATACTCTATTCTTCTTTGTAAGTAGAGCACATGAAACTTAGAACAGTTTTGAAAGAATGTAGCCACAGTACCAGAACTCAAACTGTATTACAAAGTGGCAAACATCAAAACAATCTGGTACTGGCTAAGAAATACAGTGGTGGATCAGTGGAATAGATTAGAAGTACAATACACAGTACTAATTGACCATAGTAATCTAGTGTTTGATAAATGCAAAGATCTAAGCTTTGGGGACAAAAACTCACTATTAAACAAAAATTTCTGGCATAACTGGAAAGTAGTTTGGCAGAAACTAGACCAACATCCCACACCATATGCCAAGATAATGTAAATGAGTACATGATTTAGACATAAAGAGTGATAAGACAGGCAAAGGAGCATGGACTATTTTACCTATCAGATTTATGGATAAAGGAAGACTTTATGACCAAACAAGAGACAGAGAGTATCACAGGATATAAAATGGATCATTTTGATTACATCACATTTTAAAAGATTTTGCCTAAACAAAATCAATACAGCTAAGATTAGAAGAAAAACTGAAAACTGGGAAAAATTTTTAAAGTAAATTACTCTGATAAAGGCTTCATTTCTCAAATATATAGAGTTGAGTTAAATTTATAATAATACGAGTCATTTCCCAACTGATAAAATAGTCAAAGGATATGAACAGGCAGATTTTAGAAGAAATTAAAGCTATTTTTAGGCATATAAAATGCTCTAAATCACTATTTATTAGAGAAAAGCACATTTTAAAAACTCTGACACACCTGTCAGATCGGCTAATATGGCCAAAAAAAAAAAGGAAAACCACAAATGTTGGAAAGAATATGGAAAAAATGGGATGCTAATGCATTGTTGGTGGAGTTGTGAAATGATCTAACCATTCTGGAGAGCAATCTGGGCCTATGCCAAAAGGGTTGTAAAACTATGACCCAACAATAGCATTTCGGGGTTTGAATGCCAAAGAGATTAAAGGAAAAGGAAAAGGTCCTTGATGTACAAAAATATTTTAGCAGCTTTTTTTTATGGCAAAGAATTGGAAATTGAAGGTATGCCTATCAGCTGGGGAATGACTGAACGAATTGTGGTATATGATTGTGATGAAATATTATTGTGCTATAAAAAATGAAGAGCAGGATGCTTTCACAAAAAAATACCCTCAGAAGACTTGCATGGACCAATACAGAATGAAGTTAGTAGAACCAGAACAATATACACAGTAACAATAATATTGTATGATGTTCAGCTGTGAATGACTTAGTTATTCTCAGCAATACAATGATCCAAGACAATTCTGAAGGACTTATAAAAAAATGCTATCTTCCTCCAGATATAGAAAGGATAGAGTATGAATGAATGCAGATCAAAGCTTATTTTTTTAACTTCATTTTTGGGGGGTTTTTTTGGTCTGTTTTCTTTTACAACAGGGCTAATGTAGAAATATATTTTGCATGACAACACATATATAATCTGCAGTAAATTGCTTGTCTTCCCAATAATGGGAGAAGAGAAAGAAGGAGAGAAAGAATTTGGAACTCTAATTTAAAAAAAACAGTGTTAAAGATTGTTTTTACATGTAATTGAGAAAAAATATTTTTTAAAGAAAGAATGCAACCAAATGTTGGCCAAGGAGAGGTTTTCTCTTGCAAAAGAAGGTTTACTAATCCTCAGTGAGTAGCAGACATTCACAATAAGAGCCAAATGGGGAGTAGACAGAAAAGCATTTGAAAGATTTGCTTCTTTGAATCAGAATTCCAGCCTTTTGCCCTGAATTTCTTCACATTGGCAGTTTTCTTTTTAAATACCCAAGCACTTTGCTAATGTCACTGAAAGCTATTTTATGTTTTCTAATTACACAAATTACTTGCTAACTTATAAGCAAGAAATTATCTCAAAATTCCCTTGTGTCTATTGACTTTTCAAGGTAAGGAAATTCACTGGAATATTTCCCGTTTGCCAGATGTAATACTTTCCAAAATAAATGTTGGATGAACTATGCAATTTATGCCATGTGAACACTTTATTTCACACAGTAATATTTTGTAGTTTGTAGGAGCTTGGACTTTTCCCAGGAGTGAATATCCTTTATTACAGAGGCCCTTGTGTTTCATACTAAGAAATAAAAATCACACTTTTGGCTACCCTTTCCAAACAGAAAGCTGTTTGGGCCAATGCATATGGAAGCATACATGTGCATGCACTCAGATAAACAAATTCTCTATCTCTGTAAGAGGGTTGTAAGTCTATAAACAGGCTCTCTCTCTTTTGTGATAAAAAGAAAGGCCAGAATCACAATAAACAAGGAAAGAAGTCACTAAGATAAAGTTAAGTAGGGGATAGGACAGAGCATAGTACTTAGGGCTAGATGCCAGCTGTCCTGAATTGAGATGAGGAATAACAGATTATGATTTAAATATTCATAACAGGGCCTGTGAGGAAAGGGGTATTCAAAAACTCTCACAGTCTCCTGCCCCTCCTCACTCCTTGAGGGAGTTATGGCCAGATCCAGGCAATCCTGATAACTCTGGCATTGCTGAGAGATAGACATTCTACAAAGCACCTCTAAAAAGTTTGATTGGTGCTAGGACTAATAATTCAGATATATTTTCAAGTTAATTTGTAGTAGACTCAGAGTTCTGGTCCAAAATGAACCCTCAGTCCTACTTTGTAGCGAGCCTTTTTTCCTAAGATTGCACTGGAGCCAATCCTTTTTCCCAGTCTCCTAGGATAGGTCTATATCCTGGGATGGGCTTTGGAATCAAACCAACATTCAGTGGTAGAGCTGGGAATTGTCTTCCCCACAACATAATGACCTGCTGTTTTTTTTTCATGAGAGCAAGACTAATGTTTTGTTATTCCTCATGGATGTTAGTATAAAGAGGACGTTAACCTGGGTGTAGCTGCAGGAATGCAAAGCAGAGGTCACCAGTGCTCCTGTATTGCTAACTGACTCCTTAGGTTTGTTGAAACTCCAAGATAATTTATAGGGCTGTGGTCATAGCTGCTAGGGGTTGTAATGAAAGTTAAAAAGGGATTTGCTTACCAAAACCTAAATATCAAGAAGATCTAGGGAAATTGCAAGTAAAGGGAAGCAAAGTAGTTGGAAAAGAAAGAGTTTAGTTTGAAGGTCTCTTTTCAAAGTGTACACTTGGTACAGCAGTAGGCCTAACTAACAAAAGAACTGAAATGTATTGACTGACTCTAGGGATGGGCAATCTCACAAAAGGATGACAATTCTTTTTAACTCCCTTTCAAAAAGAAAAAGTCCTAAGGACCAAATTCTCAGCAAATGGTAACAACTAAGCAGGGAAGACAATCAGTAGATAAGAGCAGCAGTTTCGTAGCAGAGCAGCAAGAGCTTTGGAGGCAGAGAAGCGAGCAATAGTGGTGGCAGAATGGAGCTGCAGTGATATACACACAATTTCTGGAAGATGGAGCTGTGAGATCTTCCAAAGGAAACTAAACTGTGAGTGAATTATCCAAGGAATATTCCATCTCCAACCAACAGCATGGGAATCTATGTGAAACTATGCCCTTTTTCATATGGAATAATCTTCCCTTATTACTTACTTTAATCTTCTTTCTTAAGTAAAAGTTTTGCTATTTGACATGTTCTGTTGGTAGAAAATGTCTTGGTTGGGAACTTTGAGTACTCAGCAAGTTTGAATAAAAACAAACATTATTTTGTACTAAATTATAAAAATTTTGCTTTGGAATTTCAATATCTCACAGAATTTAAAGCTCAAAGAAACCTTAAAAGATTTTCTAATCTAACACCTGTATTTTGCAGATGAGGTTAAATAACTTATCCAAGTTTACATAGGTACAGTAAATAAATAGCAGACCCAGGGCTCAGACCCAGACCTTTTGACTCCCAGTTCAGTGCTTTTTCCATTATCCTATACTATCCAGATGCATAACCAGGCTTGTATCTGTGTATTTTCACTTTAGAGCCATAGTGAAGAACAAACATTATAATAAAATATCACATTAAAAATCCATCCTGACTACCTTAGTGATCAGGCCTCCAAAGAGTGATTTTCCATGCACTCCAAGGTGTTCATGTTTCAATAGGATATGGTTAAGCACCAAAAATAATTAGAAAGCTACTAAAGTTCATCACTGTTGTTTCCCTTCATTGGCCCTATTGAATCTATTGTTTGGGGCCCAGGTCAACAATGGTCACTGTCCTTGGAACTGAAAGATTTACAAAGAAAGACAAGATGTTTACCTGAAATTCACCTGTTTTTCTCTCTGTCACTTTTACATCTCAGTCTCCAGAAAACACAAGTTTTGAGAAACATGGTCCCAAAGAAGAGATGGGAGAAGATACCTCCCCCAAATCTTTTGCAGAGGTGGGCAATTCATGGATGTGGAATGTTGTGTATATGTTCAGATTTTTTTTAATTAATTGATGGGTTTTTCCGATTCTTTTTCCTTTCCTACTTCTTTTCCTTTTTTCCTTTAAAACATTCTTTGTTGTATGGGATGGCTCTCTGTAGAAGGGGAAACAGAGAGGTATAGGATAATAATGCTGACACTACTTACCTCACAGAGTTGCTAAGGATATTCAATTCAAAGATAACAGCTATTGTGATAAGCTATTTGACTAGCCTGGCAAAAAAGCTTCTAGGAAAACTGGTAAGCAGTGTGGTAAAAATTAATACTAGACCAATACCTTATACTACGTATGGTTCCAAATGGATACATGGATATAAAAAAATCAAATCATAAATATAAGAGAAGTCAAAAAGAAGCTTCTTTCTTGGTAGTGCTAGTCACTGAGGTCATAAAGGAGATAAAGAGGATCACAAAAGATAAAATGGACAGTTGTGCTGATTAATATTTACAAATTTTTACATGAACAAAACCATTTAAAACTAGAAGGGAAATTGTTAAATGGAAAAAATCTTTGTAGCAAGTTTCTCTGATAAAGATGTCATTTCCAAGAAATATAAGGAGTTAATTCAAATTTATAATAATAAGAGCCATCCCCCAATTGATAAATTCAAAGGATATGAGTAGACAGTACAACATACCTAAGAGATATTCCAGGTTCAGTTTCATTCTACTGATAAAACAAGTCACGGGAATATTTTGGTTTCCCAAAGCATATAAAAGTCATGTTTGTGCTATAATGTAATCTTTTTAGTGTGCAATAGTATTGTCTTTAAATATGGCATTCATACCTTAATTAAAAATACTTTATTGCTAAGAAATGCTAGTCATCATCTGAACCTTCAGAGAGTCATAATTATTTTGCTGTTTGAGTGTCTTGCTTGATGGCTTGATGTTGATGGTTGCCAACTGATCAGGGTGGTGGTTACTGAAGGTTAGGGTGGCTGTGGTGATTTCTTAAAATATTTGCCACATCAAATTGATTCCTCCTTTCACTTGAATACTTAGTGACCATTGTAGGCTTATTAATTGGCCTAATTTCAACATCATTGTGTGTCAGGGAATACAGCCCAAGGAGAGGGAAAGAGACCGAAATGTTCCAGTTGGCTGAGCAGTCAGAACACACAATATGTATTGATTAAGTTTGCAGTCTTTATATGGGAGTAGTTCATGGCACCCTAAAACAATTACAATAGTAATATTAAAGATCATTGATCATAGATCACTGTAACAAATGAAAAGTTGAAATATTGAATTGAAATGTTGAATTCACATTAATTGAAAAATTTGGACTATTGTGAAATTGCCAAAATTCAACACATAGCACATGATGTTACAAAAATGGTGCCAATAGACTTGTTCAATGCTGGGTGCCACAAACCTTCAACTTGTAAAAAAAAAAAGAAGCAAAACCATTATCTACAAAGTACAATAAAACCAAGTGCAATAAAATGATGTATGCCTGTATTCAAAGGAGAACTTTACCCAGTTGGTGAGACCATGAGACAAGGGAGGAAGGCTTTTGGATGTCTGTCAATCCCTCCCCACCATCTGGTCACTAAAAATGGTCTTTGACTTTTTCATGTGTTCTTTTCTGTCCTATAAACAGAGAGTGGAGTCTCTGATCTGGCCCCAGAGTTTGAGCCATAGGGATTCAAGAGTGCAAGAAATCCAGACCAGGGCTGTCACCAGTCTTTCAGTGACATGCTGGACTTCAACTCAGAAGAAACTGGCATTGATGTGAACTTGTTGGGACCAATATGATAGAGGCACTGAACTAAGTTTTATTCCCCTTACATTGAATGATTTAGAGAAAATTATGCCCCTAAGGAAAATGTTTTCATACTTTTACTATATTGTTGAAATAAATAGCCCTTGAAAAAGCAAATCCTATTATGTTCAAATGACTAAATTAATTGGGGTGCTAGTCACTGGACCCCAAAAAATGGGGGGAACATGACAGACAATGGCTTGGTCTGATGGCAGAGTAAAGAGGCAACTTCAAATCAAACAGAGAACTCTGATGATGCATGAGTGTGTGTGTGTATGTGTGTGTGTGTGTGTGTGTGTGTGTAGTGGGAGGGGAAAGGAAGAGAATTTAACAGACTTGGCATTCACATAGAGGTCAACATTAACTATTATATATATATATATATATTTTATATATATATATATATATATTATATATATATATATAAACTCTTATACGCTCATAATGGTAGCACATTATAAGTCTACTTTGAATCACTTAGTGCTATCCCCTACCCCAATGACATTGATGTTACCAAAATGGGATCTCATGTTGTATCCATGGCTCAGTTTATTACTGTCAGCTTTTGAAAGGATTATTGTAAGGCTCAAAAGAGATGATGCCTGTAAAGTAGCATACAACTAGATAAATGTTAGTTACCATTTATATTTTATTTTGCCACACTGGTTGTCTGTTTCAATTTGTCATTATCCTTCCTAAAGTTAGTCTACAGAATGAAACACAATATTCCTTATACCACTTATTTCAGAATTCTGGATGAGTGTTTCTCCAAACTTCTTTGATCACATACCCTATAAGCAAAAAAAAAAAATGTTTCTCATATTCCAAATATATGTATATTTATAAATTATATACATGTATTATTATTCTAATATGGAAAACATTATCAAACATAAAAGCAGACATTTTTAAAAGCTGAGATAAAGATGAAATGAATAATATTGATAAATAAGTTCTTAATTTTGTTAATAAAATTTTTTCCTGTAATAGCTACCATTTTCACCAGGATTTCTACAGTGCTTTTCGTTTTCACAACAATTCATGAAAAATTGTACTTCTACATTGTTAAGAGTGGCTAGGACACAACTTGCAAAACAAACTTAAAAGATTGGTCAGAAAGAACTTAAATTTCTTGTGGATAGATTGCTTCTTTTTTGTCTTTGCATCTCTAGTGTACCGCATAGTACCTACCACATAATAGGTGCCTAATAAATGCTTGTTGAGTGATTGATGGATCCTAGAATCACTATAACAACAAATGGGTATATTTAGTCTGTGTATGTGTATGTATTTATTTTATTAATCACAAATCGCTGTGGTCTGTTTCTCCTTGCCTCATGGAATCTGACCCCACAGTTAGAGTTTGCTAATAGCTCTTCAAAGAGTCAGCCCAGGAGATAAGCAGTCCCCCAGCCCCTATCTTTGTTGATTTGTTCGCTACTTCAGATAAGGAACCTGGAACAAGGAAGGAAATGGAGCAAGCACAAGGCACATGCCATGAAGCCAGAAAACTCCATTTGGCCTTTTTCTGGTCCAGCAGCACTGAATGGAAGCAAGATTACACTGTTATTTTTGTCTTGCACCTATGAGTCCAGGCTCAACATTGAAGAACTGATGTGAATAGCTTGGAATGCTGGAGCTGTCCTTTAAAATGCCTGCTTGACCAGACAGACACAGGAAAAGGACACCTCTTGCTGAAAGGCTCAGATAAGATCCCAGGACAAAGAATGACCACTTAATGAACAATTTCAAAACAAAAAAGTGTTTTTTTTTTCTTAAGAGGAAAAAAAAGACTCTAGAGTGTACTGGGAACCAAATTTGTATGCAAATTCCCATCAGAATGAAAGTAAAATCATCAGGGTATGTGGCAGTCGGTCATCCACAAGTACAATTTAGCTGGCCCAAATGAATGATAAAAGGCTCTAGCTCCTCAAGACTCTTCTTCATGCCCATTATACATAGACAAGAAGCCAGATAGGAGCCCTGGTCATGGAATACAGAAAAGGGATGGATGCCTCCTAAAAAAGAAACTTTTTGATGGTTCTTGTCTCTTCTCCCTCACAAACTGCTTTCCTTTATCTTAAGCCCAACATGTGCTCTGCTCTTCTCTCCTCTTCATCTGACGGTCATTCTAGAGACTCCAAGTTGCAGGAAAGGTAATGGAAAAGGCACAGAATTAAAAGATAATGGCTGTTATTGCCAGTCAGTCAGGATATGGCTCACACAATTCCTACTGCTGCTGTCACCCCCATAAGGGACTGACTATCTGGTCACAGGTGGCTGACCATTTGGGTTACCTATATTGACAAATTCTGTCATTCTGGGTCCATTTATATCTATCCAGGTGGCAGAGTGTTCATTCCATTATTCAATCAGCATTTCTTGAGCTGCCAACATATGGACGATGCCTTGAAGAGTGAGTGCACCAGTGCACTAAGACTTGTCTAGAGGACAAGTAGAATACTTGAATACCATTCACTATTGAATGGGATCTATTTGAAAAAGCACTCTAATTTCAATTCTATCACTTTAAGAAAATAGCAGCCTCTCAGCCTTAGTTTTTCCCATCCACAAAATATGTTAATAAGCCCTTCACTTCCTACCTTACAGGGATATTGTAAAGATCAAATGAGATCAGTGTAAAAGCACTAAGAAAATTAAACTTACCTTCACTCTACCTTGGCCACACCTGTCTTTGGAGTTGAAGAAGAGATAAAAAAGATTAGTCGGAGGACTAATTTTTTAGTCTTTTTTTCTAGGTAGAGCTAAGTTGTAATTTTTAGAAGTGATGAAAATTCACTGGAAAAGAGAAAGGCGTTTGTAACCTT
Organism: Pseudocheirus occidentalis; assembly: GCA_028646575.1. Lineage (NCBI taxonomy): Eukaryota > Metazoa > Chordata > Mammalia > Diprotodontia > Pseudocheiridae > Pseudocheirus > Pseudocheirus occidentalis. Next base: position 84,704,715 of record CM053596.1, on the reverse strand, counting down.
TCTGACTACTGAATGTCCAGAACTAATAATGTACTCCAAATGGAATGACCTTGTCAAAAAGGACTTCTTATTGCCTCTAGGATGAAATACAAACTCTTCTACTTGGCTCCAGGCTACATTTTCTGGCTTTTTTCCACATTATTTCCCTTCACCAATTTTATGTAAATTGGATGAGTCAGTCAG
>CM053596.1:84681141-84704032 GCA_028646575.1 Pseudocheirus occidentalis | reverse complement strand
CCCCCCCGAAAAAAAACTCCTTGACTGTCTGGATAGTCTTGAGACCCTTCTTAGTCTCTGCTAAATTGCCTCCCCAGCGCCTTCGCGGCTCCGAATCCTCTCCCCACAATTGATGGCCTAAGTCGAGGGGAGGGAAAGAAGGGGGGGAGCGGGAAGGGATTCGGGGAGTTGGGGGGTGGGATGGGGAAAGAGAGAAAGAAGCAAGACACGGGAAGCAGGACCCGCCGAAGATCTTGCTCTCTGGTTTCCTAAATATATGAAATGAAATTCCACATGGGGACCCAAAAGGAAATGAGACCGGGACGCTCTGTGCTTCTCTGCCCGCCGCCCTTCCTGTCTAGGGGACGTGATTTCTAAATAAGGCTGGGGGAGGGAGAGGGGATGCTTGACCTGTGCAAAGAGGGCGATGTTTCCATCTAGGAGGAAGGGAAAAAATATTAAATCCCGGCTTCCAATTCTCCATCTCCCAGTCTCTGAACCCCAAACCTGATAGTTGGTTCCCCTTTCTTTCTCATTGTTCCCTTCAAGTTAATAATAATGGCAATAATAGCAGCTCACCTTTATACAGCGTTTGAGGCTTTACAAAGCGCTTTGTTTATTACACTATAAAGCAGCAAGGTTTAATGGAAAGCTCGCTGTATCTGCTGTCACAAGATGGGGCGTGGAACGCTGCTGAAGGCTTTGACACCAGCAGCACGATCCTGGGCGCAAAGCCTAAACCTCTAGGAGCCTCACTTTACCTTGGGGCGTAATCATACTTGTACTTGGTACCTCACAGGATTATCGGGGGGAGCAGGTTTTAGGATTTATAAAACGATTTTGCTGGCAAAGCACTTGTCATCACAGGGTCACCTCCACACCACCATGAGGCATCAGAGGAGGACTGTAGTGAAGATATCCATGTGAAAAACTTACACATTGTAATGAGGGAGACCACATGCAAATAATTAATTATCTTTTGACTACTAAATGTAGTTCGAAGCAAAAACTCCTCCCATAGCCTCCTTGTGGGAGAAGGCACAAAATCCCAGCCACCTCTTCATTTGCTCCTTGCTCAGCTTGGTTTCCGCTCCACCCTCCCTCCTCTTGAGCCTGTCCAGCCCTTCCCTCTCCCCTTTTGGCTAATTGTCTTCCCTCTCTAGGTTGTACGGTACCTCGTGGCCCAGATTCAGGAAGACAACTTACTGAGTTCAAATGTGACCCAGACACTTAATAGCTGTGTGACCCTCCGCAATTCACTTAACCCTGTTTCCCTCAGTTTCTTCATCTGTAAAATAAGATATAGAAGGATATGGCCAAACCACCCCAGTATCTTTGCCAAGAAACGGGTCTCAAAGAGTCAGACACTGGACTAAACAACACACTTTGGACTGTAAACTCCTTGATGGCAGAGACTGGTTTTTTTTTCTAATCTGTATTGCCAGCCCTTAGCACAGTGTTTGGCCATAGTAAACACCTAAGAAATTGTTTTCATATTGGCATTGGTATCATTTAATCAGTTCCACCTCATTTTTATAAAGGAGAAATCTGAGGCTCACAGTCCTGAAATGACTTGCCCAGGGTCACCTAGATAGTTAGGATGAAGACAAAGGAATCTAAAGCATAAATGTTAACTTGAGATGTAAGGGGTCATGCTGACATGTATACATTCAGAAACATCTCCTTTCCAAATGTGGGATTCTTTGTGCCCTTCCTGTGGTAGAGTTTTCTGGAGCTCTTATTGGTTTGATCTGCCATAGTGAGACACGCTGTATGTTGGCCCTAACATTGTGATGTCATTTTGGTTCTTTTACAGAGGACAACATGGGATCATGGACTTGAGGCTATTAGAGATCTCAAAGGTCAACTAGGTTAAACTCCTCAATTTATAGCTGAGAAAACCCTTATAATAAGCAGTTGTTGTCTGTGATGCTTTGGCATTTGGCATTTGGCATTTTTGTATTGCTGGTAAGTTTTTCACACAGATATCTTCTTCACTACAGTCCTTCTCTGATGCCTCATAGTGGTACGGAGGTGACCCTGTGATGACAAGGACCTTGTCAACAAAATATAAGCCCCAATAAATCCTATTAAGCTGAAGGAGCTTCAAGTGTAGATCTGATGATGGACCGCATTGTTTATCTGTAGTCCCAGGAGCAGTTCCAAGAAGTAGAAGAGGAATGCACAAGTTAATGAAAGAGTCAAAGTCACTCATAAAGATCATCAGAGTCATGGAGGAGTTGCAATCTGCATCAGTGGGGGAAGTACCCACACTAAGGAAATCAAAGTTTCTTGAAATATGAAAGAGTATCTTCTCTAAGCAACAAAGTTGTAAACTCCTTAAAGACAAAAATCAAAGTTTATGCTTTTTCGTTTTCCCCAATTGGATATGTTTTAAACACTAAAAAAGGAATAACATTTTTTGTGGAAAAAAAAAACACCTGTTTGTTCTTTTATGCTCTATTTGTGGTATTGGGCAAGTCATTTCACTGTACATCTCTGGGTTTCAGTTTGCCTTTCTATAAAATGAGAGAGCTAGTCTATAATATCTCTAAGGTCCTTTCCAACTCTAACAGTATATCATCCTGTGTTTGTCTTTTAGTATTTGAAGGGCTTTCATATGGAAGATGGATTGATCTGCTTAGTTCCAGAATGAAAAACTAGGAGAAATGAATGGACAATGAAAAAAGGGAAATTTAAGGTTAATGTTGGGAAGACAATTTTAATAATTAGAGTCATCCAAAAAGAGGATGGGAAGCTTTTGGAGGTGGTAGGCTCCCCCCATGGGGGAGTTTGAGCAGAGATTGGAGAAATATTTTTGGCTGCATTATAGAGAGTTGTTTTTTTTTCCAGATATGGGTCAGACTAGATGGCCTCCAAGTTACCCTTCAATTATGAAATTCTATGACCTTGTGATCTGTGATCTTCTGACTGATCCTTACTCAAGATATCAGGAAGTTTCTGGACATAAGGAGATGGTTGTAGGCTCAAGAAAGATTTGAAAACAGCAATACATTGACTTGAGAGTGATGAACATAGGACTGCCTAGGCACATGGTTAGATTTTTTTTTGATGTAGACCTGTGATTTCATTAGTGGAAAGAGTTTACTGTGTTAGAGCTTCCTAAATTGTTGAAGGTTAGCAATTCACTTATAATGACACAGCTAGTAGGTGTCAGAAGCAAGATTTGAACCCAAGTCTTTCTGACTCTAAGGATATATATACTATTAATGGGCTACATGGTATGCATATTTATACAATTATACTTTAAAAGTGACCATTGGAGTAGACAGAGCCAAAATGACAGAGTAAAGTCAGAAATTTACCTGAACTCTTACAAATTTCCCTCCAAACAACTTTAAAATAAGACCTCAAATCAAATTCTGGAGCAGCAGAACCAAGAAAGCCTGGGATAAAATAATTTTCCAGCCCAAGACAACTTGAGAGGTTGACAGGAAAGTCTTATCTCTTACGATAATGACCAGGCCTAGTGCAATACAGGCTGAGTCCCAGCAAGCCAGCATCAGGCCTTGGAAGTGACTGCATCAGCATCAGCAGTAGCAGCTTTAGAAGCTCTGAGGTCACAGACTGCAAGGGGATTGGACAATTGGTAAGGAGATTACAGGGGACCCTTTGCTGGCACAAGAGGCAGGGATCTGTTGCATTGCCCAAACACAGTTTCAGATCTCAGTCCCAGGGCAAAGAGGAGCACTAGAGCTTGTAGCGAGTGGGAAGTTGGAGCCCTGATAACAGTTCCAGGACAGAAAAGAGTGCTTGTGGTATGTCACAGAACAGAGTGCAGGCTAGGAGAAGAGTAAACAAATTTCTCCTTAGAGGACACCACACTGGAAGAACCAAAAATTTACAGACCCCAAGAACTAACTCTGAAAACAGCAGCAGAAAAAAGCCTGAAACTTGGCACAGTGCCTCTTCCACCCTAGGACCAGAGACTAACTTTAAAATAAAGTTAAAAGTCAAGAAATAGGATGAAAAATGAGCAAATCAAAAAAGAACATGACTATAGTAAGTTTCTATGGTGACAGAGAAGATCAAGACACAAACTCAACAGAAGATGAAGAAATCAAAATATCTATATGCAAAGCCTCAAAGCAAAATGTGAATTAGACACAAGCCCCTCCCCCCAAAAGAATTCCTGAAAGAACTCAAAAAGGATTTTTAAAATCAAATAAAAGAAGAGGATGAAGAATGGGGGTGGAGTGGGGAGGTGGAATGAGAGTGATGCAAGAAATTATTATTTGAGAGTCAACAGCTTGGTAAAAGAGGCTCAAAAGAATGCTGAAGAAAATGACACCTTAAAAAAAAGAATTGGCCAAATGATAGAGGCACAAAAAGCCATTGATGAAAAGAAATTCTTTAAAAAACAGAATGACCAAATGGAAAAAAGAGACAAAAAGTTCACTAAAGAAAACAATTCCTTAAAAATTAGAATCGGGCATGTGGAAGTCAATGACTCCATGAGACTTGAAGAAAAAATAAAACAAAGTCAAAATAGTGAAACAAATAGAAGAAAATGGGAAATATCTCATTGGAAAAACAACTGACAGAGAAAATAAATCAAGGAGAGATGATTTAAGAATGATTGGACTACCTAAAAGCCATGAACAAAAATAATTGTTAGATATCACATTTCAAGAACTTATCAAGAAAAACTGCTCTGATATCCTAGAACCAAAAAGTAAAATAGAAATTGAAAGAATCCACCGATGACTTCTTGAAAGAGATCCCAAAATGAACATTTCCAGGAATATTATAGCCAAATTACATAGCTCCCAGGTCAAGTAGAAAATATTGCAAGAAGACAGAAAGAAACAATTCAAATATCATGGAGCCATAGTCAGGATCACACAAGATTTGGCAAATTCCATGTCAAAGGATCAGATGACTTAGAATATGATATTCTAAAAGGCAAAAGAATTACAATTACTACCAAGAATAACCTATGCAGCAAAACTGAATATAATCCTTTAGGGGGAAATGGGTATATAATGAAATAGAGAATTTCCAATCATTCCTGATGAAAAGACCAGAACTGGATAAAAAATTTTATTTTCAAATATAAGACTCAAAAGAAGCATAAAAAGGTAAACATGGAAGAGAAGTCATGAGAGATTCAATAAGGTTAAACTGTTTATTTCTACATGGGAAGATGATACTTGTAACTCCTGAGAATTTTATTATTGTTAGCATAGTTAGGAGTATACATAGGCAGAGGGCATGAGCATAAGTTCACTGGGATGTGTTGATTTTAAAAAATTAAATTAAATTAACTGAGAAAGAAGAATGCACCAGAAAAAGAGGGAAGGGAGAGGTAGGAAAAATTATCTCACATTATAAAGGCATGTAAGGAAGAGCTTTTACAGTGGTAGAGAAGATGGAGGTGGGGGGGCAGCCAATACGTAAACCTACCTTTCATTAGGGTTGACTCAAAGAGGTAATAACATACACAATCAGTTGGGTATAGAAACCTATCGTCCTATACGGAAGTAGGAGGGGAAGGAAATAAGAAAAGAATGTAGTAGCTGACAGAAGGGAAGGCAGATTAAGGAAGCCAGTGATCAGAAGCAAAATAGACTTTTGAAAATGGACAGGTTAAAAGAGAAAGAGAGAAAGGATAAATAGGGATGGAGTGGGTGTGGGGGAATAGAATGAAGGGAAATATACAGCTAATAATGACTCTGAATGTAAGTGGGAGGAACCCACCCATAAAACTGAAGCAAATGGATTAAAAACCAGAAGCCAACAATATGTTGTTTACAAGAAACACACTTGAAGTAGAGTAAAAATAAGGGGGAGGAATAGAATCTATTATGCTTCAGCTGAAGTTTAAAAAAAAAGCAAGTATAGCAATTATGATCTCAGATAAAGTGAAAATAGATCTAATTAAAAGACATAAGCAAGGAAACTACATTAAAGCAAAAGGTACTATAGACCAAATAATATCAATACCAAACATATATATATGTATATATATACATATGCTAAAAATAAAGCATCCAAAATCTTAAAGAAAAAGTTAAATGAGTTACAAGAGGAAATAGATAACAAAACTATACTATTGGGGGACCTAAACTTCCCCCTCTTAGAACTAGACAAATTTAACTAAAAATTAAGCAAGAAAGGAATTAAGGAGATGAATAAGAAGAGTTAGATATGATAGACCCCTGGAAAAAAATAGAATCGGAATAGAAAGGAATATAATGTTTTCTTAGTGATAGATGGCACCTTCACAAAAACTGCCATGTATTAGGGCATGAAAACCTCACAACCAAATGTTGAAAAGCAGAAATATTAAACGTGTCCTTTTCAGATCACAATGCAATAAAATTACACTCAATAAAGGGCCATGAAGACAGATAAAAAATTAATTGGAAACTATTATCACCCAATATCAAAGAAATTGAAGGAATTGGAATAGGCAAGGAGGAAACAAAATTATCACTCTTTGCAGATGGCATGATGATATACTTTGAGAATCCTAGAGAATCAACTAAAAATTAGTTGAAATAATTAACAACTTTAGCAAGGTTTCAGGATATAAAATAAACGCACAAAAATCATTAGCATTTCTGCATATTACAAGCAAAGTCCTACAGAAAGAGACAGAAAAAGAAATTCTATTTAAAATAACTACAGACAATATAAAATATTAGGGAGGCTACCTGCCAAGACAAATCCAATTACACAATTACACACAATTACAAAATACTTTTTTACACAAAGTCAGATCTGAACAAATGGAGAAATAGCTGCTCATGGTAAGCCAACCCCTTGTAACAAAAATGACAGTTCTACATAAATTAACTTATTTATTCAGGACCATTAGTAATCAAACTACCAAAAAGTTATTTTATAGAGCAAAAAAAATTAATAAAATTCATCTGGAGGAACAAAAGGTCAAAACTATTAAGGGAATCAATGAAAAAAATGTGAAGGGGGTGGCTACATGGCTCAGTGAATAGAGCACCAGCCCTGGAATCAGGAACCCTGAGTTCAAATCCAGCCACAGACACTTAACAGAAAAACTAGCCATGTGACCTTGGTCAAGTCACTTAATCCCAATTGCCCTCCAAAAAACAAAAAAATAAAATAAAATGTGAAGGAAGGTGGTTTAGCTGTACCAGAGCTCAAACCATATTATAAAGTGGTAATTATCAAAACAATCTGGTACCAGCTAAGAGACAGAATGGTGTATCAATGAAATAGATTACATACACAAGACACAACAGTGAATGACCACAGTAATTGAGTGTTTGATAAACACAATGATCCAAGCTTTGGGGACAAAACTCACTATTTGACAAAAATTGCTGGGAAAACTGGAAAGCAATTTGGCAGAAAGTAGGTATAGACCAACATCTTACACTGATAAGATAAGGTCAAAAGGGGCACATGATTTAGACATAAAGCAAATTAGGGGAGGAATATTTTACCTGTCAGATATGTGGATAAGGAAAGAATTTATGACCAAACCAGAGATTGAGAAGATTATCAGGTTCAAAATGAATAATTCTAATTACACTAGATTAAAAAGTTTTCCACAAACAAAACCAAGGCAGCCATGATTAGAAGAAAACAGGAAACTGGAGGGAAATATTTTTTAGAGCAAGTTTTTCTGATAAAGGCCTTGTTTCTCAAATACATAGAGAACTGAGTCAAATTTATACAAATACAAGTCGTTCCCCAACTGATAAATGGCCAAAGGATATGAACAGGCAGTTTTTAGAAGAAGAAATCAAAGCTATCTATAGTTATAAGAAAAAAATCTTTAAGTCACTATTAATTAGAGAAATACAACTTAAAGCAATTCTAAAGAGTTACCTCACATCTGTCAATTGGCTAATATGACAGAAAAGGAAAATGACAAATGCTGGAGGGGATGTGGAAAAACTAGGACACAAATGTTCTGTTGGTGGAGTTGTGAGTTGATCCAATCACTATGGAGAGCAATTTGTAACTATGCCAAAAGGGCTATAAAACTGCACACCCTTTGACCCAGCAATACCACTACTAGGTCAGTATCCCAAAGAGATGAAAGAAAAAGGAAAAGGATCTATATGTACAAAAATATTTATAGCAGCTTTTTTGTGATGGAAAAGAACTGGAAATTGAGGAAATGCCCATCAACTGGGGAATGACTGAATAAATTGTGGTATATAAGATTGTGGTGGAATGCTATTGTGCTATAAGAAATGTCAAGCAGGATGCTTTCAGAAAAACCTGGAAAGACATATATGAACTGGTACAAAGTGAAGCAAGCAGAACCAGGAGAACAGTGTGCACAGTAACAGCAATTGTGTAAGATGACAACTGTGAATATCTTAGCAATACAATGATTCAAGACAATTCCAAAAGACATATGATGAAAAATGCTATCCTCCTGTAGAGAAAGAACTGATACAGTCTGAATGCTGATCAAAGCATACTTTTTTCCTACTTTATTTTTCTTGGGGTTTCTTTGGTCTGTATTTTCTTTTGAAACATGGCTAGTGTGGAGATATGTTTTTGCATGATTGCACATATGTATTCTATAGCAAATTGCTTGCCTTCTCAGGGAGGGGGAGAGGGAATTTGAAACTCAAACTTTTTTTAACGTTAAAAATTGTTTTGGGGGCGGCTAGGTGGCACAGTGAGTAGAGCCCCAGCCCTGGAGTCAGGATGACCTGAGTTCAAATCCAGCCTGAGACATTTGACACACTTACCAGCCGTGTGACTTTGGGCAGGTCACTTAACCCCAATTGCCCTCCAAAGAGCAAAAAGAAATTGTTTTTACATTTAATTGAGAAAATTAAAATAATAAAAAAAAGTGTCCCTCAATGAATCCACAGTGTATTGTGTTCCTAAGCAGTTAGCTCTATCTGTATTTTTTACACCTTGGTCCTGACTCTGTTTAAGGTAGGAAGGAGTAGACATTTCTGTTAGAGAGCTGATTATTTTGCAACTGGTAAAGAATTAAGAGGTCCTTCATAAATTTTTGACTTGCATAATTTAAATTAAGGAGACTTCATGGAAGCTGTGTTGCCAAGGCAATCTGCATTTTAGCTCTTCTTTCCACACCCAAAAGGGACTACTGTAGTATGCTTGCAACTGAGGAGGAAGGAAGGGAATGGGGAGGTGAAAGCTCACTCATCCTGTGCAGCTTCTTCTTGGAATGGGCTTGTCTTGGGCAGGAGAGAGGGAAGTAGCCAAAACCACTTCCCAAGGCATTGTTTGAAGGGTTGCCCTGTTGCCCTTTGGTTGGACTGGATGGAAGACAATCCAGTAGGCTGACCTGCAGGATGTCATTTTAAAAAATGCTAAACCATACTTGTGATGTCATCAGTATAGGGTACTCCTAACAAGAAACTTGTACTAATATCAATCTTCTATTACTAGTTTTCCAGGTTTTTGAGGTTAAGTGACTTGACCAGGGTTACATAGTACATATCAGAGGTCAGAGTTGAACCTTGATATTTTCGAGCCAAGGTTAGCTCTCAATCCACTATACAAAGTTGTCTCTCAAGATAAGAGCAATAGATGTTTAAGAGCTACATTTAGCTTAGTCAGTAAGCATTTATTAAGCACCTACTTTATGCCAGGTACTTTGCTAAGAACTGAAGGTACAAAGAAAAGCAAGACAAAGTCCCCAATCTCAGGAAGATTGTGGTTTGTCTAAAAGGACCATGGTATCAGGAAGGAGATATCATAACTTGCAAGTGAATTGGATTTAACTGAGGGAGGCTGTGCAAAGTCACCAGCCTCACTCTCTCCTTCAGAGCCATCTGGGTCCAGCAGCAAGATATAGATCAGAACAACTGGAGGTGACCCAGATGCAGTGGGAGACCTTGGCCTTTTTAAGCTAGATCCCAGTTTGACTGAGGCAACACCCATTCATTGATTAAGGTTAGGTAAAAATGAGACAAAAAGATGGCCTCTTTTACCTAGTCAATAAAATAAAATAAAATAAAATAAATCTAGAGGGGAAGACCCTCCATGTCTTTAGCCAAAACAAAACAGTTGCTACTTACACTCAGTCTAAGCTTTCAGAATTCAAACAATGACCAAATAGGCTTGGGCTAGGACCTATTGTTGGTCAATCAGTGAGAGGCAGTGATTTGAGTTTAATGCATGGTGCATAAAAAAGAAATCTAGCCCTTAAACCCCAAGATATCTTGCTAGGTTTTTGTGATCAAAATTTATATTCCTTTGGACAGAGCACTCCCACGTAAGGTTATCCCTCTATGGACAGAGAGAGAGTAGGGAGGGAGGAAAGGAAGAAAGGAAGGAAGAAAGAAGGAGCTGCACTGCCCAGCTGGAACTGATCAATTGAGTCCCCAGTAGGGCAACTACTCATAGGTTGTTGGTTGTTTGTCCTTCATTCTCAAAGACAACCATGATATCAGGAAAGACTTGTCATGATTCACAGTCTAAGAAAAGAGATGACACGCAAACAATATGTACAAATGAGTAATGTAAAGGAGATACTAGAAATAATCAACAGAGGGAAGGCGGTAACATGACGAGGGTCAGGAAAGACATCTTGTAGAAAGAAAGGTTTTAGATGGGACTTAAAAGAAGCAAGGTAATATAGAAGAGAAAAGGGAAGAGTATTCTAGGCATAGGGGACAGTCAATGAAAATGTGCGTAGTCTGGAAATACAGTGTTGTGGGAAGAAACAGCAAGGAAGTCAGTGTCCCTGGGTCACTGGAGGAATGGGGAAATAAGGTATAATAAAACTCCTTAGGTACTTATCATGTCCTATTCCACTTAGGAATCAGAAGACCTGGACTGAAGTCTAGATCTGATATTGCTGGGTGTACTTGAATAGGTCCTTCAAACTCCCAGAGACTTAGTTTCCACGTTTGTAGTATGGAAACATTAATAGCCACATCACTTGTGCGCGTGCATGTGCACGCGCGCGCGCGCGCGCACACACACACACACACACACAGAGTCTCATTGGATCCTCACAACAATCCAATAAAGTAAGAGCTACTATTATTTTGTGAATGAGGAGACTGAGGCTAGGAGGGGTTGGTGACTTGCCTGCACAGGGTCTCATAGCTAGAAAATGTCTGAAGTGAGATTCCCACATAGGTTTTCCTGGCTGAGTCTAGAGTAACCAATCAAGGATGGCTCTCACTTAACATCTATGGGTCTCAAGCTCTTCCTTCATAAGATGAGAACTCTAAAGACTGAAGTCTCTAAGGTCAGAAATGTATTGCATGCACTTTTCATGCTTTATCTCACCCAATAGATTGTAAATTCTTTGAGGGCAGCCCTGGAATGGTTAATGAGTATCTATGTGGAGAGTAGGGGGCTCTCAACTAAATTCTGGCTAGCATTCAAACCTTTTCTGGGAAGGCCATTAGGAGCTGATTTCCTCTCTGTCAAAGTCAGTTAGAACTAAAAAAATTGTCCACCACGAAATTCATTGGCTGGTCACAAGCAAAAGGCAACATAGATGCAGTGCAGGGGTGCAAGGGAGAAGAGGTTAGATAAAAAAATGTTCTTTCTTGGTACAAAACCTTTCAGGTGGAAATCAAGAATTCAGGAGCAGTAGGCTTGGGGACTGGCCCTGATATTCTCTGAGAATGTATCAGGTCTCTTGTGGGAGAAGGGGAGTAGATGCTAACTAATTGTCACCTACCAGGATCCCAGATAAAGGTTGAGGGCAGGGCTACAGAAGGAACCAGGTGGATCTGGTATCCATGAGTATGTCAGGGTTCCCTACAATCCCTCCCTGATTGAATTTCTGCCCTAGAAAGGCACTGCTAACAGGTAGCATTTTAACACTTCTAGACTTGGCAGCAGCCACCCAAGAAATTGGAGAGGGCCAAAGACGGGATGGATTCAGTTGCAGCCAGAACTAAGTGGTAGAGCAGCTAGCCCCACTATATTGGCATCCTAAAGCTCTGAATTCAAATCCTCAGCTACACCCCTTTGGTAGCTATGTTTGTGGACTTCTGTTTCCTTATTTGGACTAAAGTGATTTGGAAGGGGTCCTTCTGGCTCTAATATTCTGAGATTCTGTGAAGTTACCATTAAGTAACCAGTCACAGTTTTCTGTTTTGTTTTTGTTTGGATTTTTGTTTTGTTTTGTTTTGTTGTTAAGCAAGAGCCCCAGGAGTCACATCTCCTACTGAATTTGAAAAGAGGAGTGAACCTAAGATACTGGAGAGTCTCTTGAATGGACTGGAAGTTTCCCCCTTAGCATTTCTCACTCCAAAGGCTCTATTGAAAGTTAACCTCTTGAGAGGAAAACACTCATTTGTCTGTATTTTGCCTAAACCTTTTTTTTTCCTAAACTCGTCCCAGTAATCATGTGAGTTGAGCTTTGTTTTCTTTCTTTATATTTGTTTCCCCAGTGACTGACACATAGTAGGCACTTAATAAATACTTGTTAATTGACTGATGTATGTCCCGATGACATTCATAGGCTATCATAGCACAAAACAAACACACATCACCCTCCCCATGGAGAAGACAGCACAGAATTATGCTGTCAATCAATGCAAAGGTCAGGCCACGGACACCTGGTGGCTGTGACCAGTGTCCCAGGCACAAGCCAGATCTTTACCCAGTGAGTCCTAATGATGGCCTTTTGGAGCTGCAATAAACTTGACCCTCAAAGGGGAATTTAGGATCGTAAAGGGGCTTTCACTTTGCATGTGAGTGGGCTGGGGTACTATTAGTAAGAAGTGTTAATTTTTCAATCTGACATTTTCTGCTCTAATGAATTCCTGCAATAGTAACTAAATTAAGTGTTGCCTTCAGGTTTGTAGAGAAGAGGGAAATAGGTTGCAGGTCTAGGGTTTGAGTCAAAAGCCATAATCCACAATCCAAGGAAAACTCTTTTTCATCAAATGGAAAATTTTCTCATTTGCAGCTCTTTGCTACACAGTTAGGTGCTTAAGTAGCCACCCCCCAGGGCCTACTTCTTAATTCTTCTGAAACAATTCAACTAATCCATATTCAGCACATTCAAAGCCAAGTCTTAGCTCCCACCACCCAGGAGGAAAGCAGCCCCTTGAATTCCCGTTAGAATATTTTAATCTCTAAATGACAGCACCTCCCCTTTCTCCCACCCCCCACACCCCACCAGAAGAGCTTCCCTTGGCTTGATTAGAAAATACTCATTGGAAATAACATGCAAGAAAAACCATGTTTGGTTAGGAAAAATTCTTTGGGATGAAAACCCCATGGGGATTGGGAATGTCATCCTATCAAAACAAAGTCTTGGGACAGGGACAAGGGCTCATACCAGCATTCCCAGTTGGAAAGGGGTGCTTAGTATGGACTTACACAACAAAATAATACATGCAGGGAAAAGGGCAGCATCGCTGGTTCATTCAGTCATGGAGCACCCTCATTCAAGTTTTTCAGACTCAGGGTTTTCCCTTATAAAGATACTGGAATGTTAGGTTGTTGTTGTTTTCATGTCTTTTTCCAACTCATTTTCCAGCTGAAGAAACAGAGACAAACAAGGTTAAGTGATTTACCCAGGGTCATACAGCTAGTAAGAGTCTGAGGCCAAATTTGAATTCAGATGTTCCTGACTCCAGCGCCAGCACTCTATCCACTCAGCCACCTAGGGACTCTCACATTCTAGGGAACCCAGTTAATGTCTACCTATTATGCCCTTAGTTATTAAGATCCAGTGAATAGAAATTTCTTATTTCTCTGCAGTAGAGAGTAATGAGTGGAAGAGGTAAGAAGAATTATACAATTCTAGAATACCTGATTTGGAAGGGTACTCAAATGTCATTTTGTCCTACCTGTACCTAAACAGGAATCCATCCTATAATATCTCTGACAAGAAGTCATTCATCATCTTCTTGTTCTAAACCCCATTTGAATCCAGGCTCAACTATTTGCTCTTTGGGTATCCAGACCACATGCATTGTAGTTATTCTATACTGTGTTTTTGTTTTCTCCTCATCTCGGAACTTTTCTCAGCACCCAGGGGCCTCCTCAATCAAAAATATCCCCTCCAGCCCATTCTACTTTGGAACCTACCACTTTAATTGCTCTGAAGTTTTTCCCCTTATACTGAGCCAAAAACTTCCCTTGTGCAACTTTGACCCTCTATTCCAAGTTGTACTCTCCAGGGTGAAGTAAAACAAGATTGATTAATCCCTCTTCCACAAGACATGCCTTCCTTCAAATACTTGAAGGCAGTCATAAAGTTCCCCCTGTTCCTTCTCTTCACCTGGTTAAGGGATAAGAATTTTAAAATATCTTTCAGGATCACACACATCAATTAACACAGTTCATTTTATGATTTTATCAATAAGGTAAAGATATAGTTAGTTGAATAAAAATTACTTTGTTTCAAAGTAAAATTATAATATCTACTTGTAATCACATTTTAAAGAATATTTTCACAGAGAAATTATGGTAAAATTATTTTTTAAATTCTTTCATCAATTGATACATCCAGTCCTTTAGCATTAAAATTCTCTATTTCCTCTGACCAATCTGGAAATAGAATTGTCTCTTTAGTCCTTGTTAAATGACTCTGGTCATTCTTCTCTTGATGGGTTCAAGTGTGTCAAATTTCTTTCTTAAGTCTGGTATCTAGAGCTAACACAGTACTCTAGATGTGGTCAAACAGATCCTTTGACATGAACAGATCAAAATACAGTGGCATTGACTGACACCTTCTTTGCTCTGGGCACTGTAATTTTATTAATGCAACCTATACAAGTCAACACTTTTTTTGACCACATCACAGGACTAACTCAATGTGAGCCTGCAGTTGGCCAAGCTCCCTATCTCCAACTCCACCCTCCCCTCAGTATTTTTAACTTGAGCGGCTTGCCATTCTTTTCACTTCCTGTACTTAGGTAGTTGACTTTTTCAATCCAAGGGCAGGGCTTACATTTATCTCCATTAAATTTGATTTGGAGAAACTTCCTCCTTGAGACCTAACTGGTGACTCTTAACATGGCACCAAGCTGCATTTCACTCACAACTCAACTCACTCTCTTGAAGTCTTCTCCTCCTTATTAGGCACATTACCCCTCTTTCCAGTTCCCCTTTCATTCATGACTTATATTTCCCCATGAGAATGGAAGCTCCTTCCTGGAGGGACTGGAACTATCTTGTTTGTTTGTATTTGTGTCTCCAGGATTTAGCAGAGGCAAACGTTTACTAAATGCTCCATTTATTCCTTGCGCTCTTATTGTTCACCTGCTTTTCTTTCTTTTTTTAAACATTTAAATATATTAATTTATTTGTTATTTTAATTTTTCAACATTGTTTTCAATTGCAAATTCTCTTTCTTCACCCCTCCCCCACCCAGTTGGAAGGCAAGAGATATGATAACCATTATATATATATATATATGAAGTCACACAAAACATTTCCACATTAGGCATGTAGGAGGAGGGAAGAACAAGAAGAGTAAATAAGGGGAAAAAACATGCTTCAATATATGCCCAGAATCCATCAGTTTTCTCTCTGGAGGCAGATGGCATTTTTCATCAGGAGTTCTTTGGAATTGTTGATCACCTCCCTTTCTAAGAGCTCACAGATCATCAGTGTAGGCTTCTTAGGAGGAATAGTCTTGCAGCTTACGGATCTGTACTTTGGGGCAGCCACATTCTTCTTCATTTTTAAAATCAGTACATTTGTCTTTCTCCAGCCCCACACCACTCATCAGTCAATCTACAAGCATTTATGACAGCGGTTCTCAACCTGTGGATTATGTTCAATTTAAATATATCCTGCATATCCGATATTTACATTACGATTCATAACCGTAGCAAAATTACAGTTATGCAGTAGCAACAAAAATAATTTTATGGTTGGGGGTCACCACAACATGAGGAACTATATTGAAGGGTCACAGCATTAAGAAGGTTGAGAACCACTGATTTATGAGAACTCTTAATTGTACCAGACATTGTGCTAGTTGTTAGGGATGTAAATGTAAAAGTGAGACAGTTCTAGCCATCAAGGAGCTCTGATTCTATTAGGGCCCTCCCATTCTATTAGGGCCCTCCCATTCTATCATAGTCCTCCAATTTTATGAAGTTCCCCAAAGATCATTTACAGCCATTCAGCAGTCTCATTTGCAAATTATTATGGGACCAGGCCCAAAATGTTATGGCCCATACTTTGAAGTCAAAGTACAGAAAAAAGCAAGGCCTCATGGCAAGAGTGAAAGAATAGCAGAGCTTGAAGACAATCTTATAGTTACTGAATGTACTCTTGTTTCTCAAAAGTCTTTTTAAAATGTGGGACTAGGACTGAATTCCAAATGTGCTCTGACCTTTACTCTGACCTTTCTCTGACTGCTATCAATCATCAGTTAACAAGCATTAAGCCCCTGCTATGTCCCAGGTACTGTTCTAAGTTCTGGTGATTCAAAGTTATAAATTAAACCATTCCTGCCCTGAAGAAGCTTACCTACTTGAGGGGGCAACAACATGTCCATGTCTAAGTATGAAAAATTAGCACATAAGCAACAAATATAATAGAAAGGGGGCAGAGACGAAGATTAGAGCTGGAAAGATTAGAAAAGAGCTCCAATGTGGAAGTGGCTCTTGGAGCTGAATTTTGAAAGAAACTAAGAATTATAAGAGAGAGAGGGTGAAGAGAGAAGACATTTCAGGCATAGGGAGGTTGCAGTGAAAGCCTGGGCTCTGAGATTTAGGAGGGCCTAGGATTTGATGCCATGGTAGTTAAAGAGGCATAGCTAAAGAGGTCTTTTGACCAAGGATAATCTAGGAGAATAAGGGGGTGTGAGGCCCCTGGCCTTCAGCAGCAGAAAAATATGGAGGAATTCAGAGTAGAAACCAAAAGGTCACATAGCTACTGGCAGGAACCTAGACCTCCACAATAAGAAAGTCTTGGGTTTCCAGGCAGGGGTGATTGCGTGAATTTCCTGCCTGTCTCAGCTCTGGCAATGAGGGACCAGTAAAAGGCCTGGATCTGGGACAGAAACTAGAGCCAGGGCTAAGTGACTATGGATATCACACCCATCCTATGAGTCAGTGACATCCACAGACTAGCTACTGGTCAAATTTCTAAGTCCAAAAAGGTAATGGTACTTGTCAAACTTTGGAACTAGATGGGATTCAATAGATTAAATACCCACCCACCCACCCACCACACCTGCCTAGACCCTAGACCAGTGCCTCTCAACCTTCCTAATGTATGTCCCTTTAATACTTATATGTGGGTGTATCTGCATGTTTGAGGACCCACCTGGAGAGGGATAGAGGAGCAGTGTCTTGGTTCCTAAGACCATTGGAAATATGTGTTTTCCAATGATCTTAGGTGACCCCTGTGAAAGGGTCGGTCGACCCCCAAAGGGGGCACGACCCACAGGTTGAGAACCGCTGCCCTAGACCCTTCATTTTAAGGATGAGACTAATTGACTCATGGAAGTGGCAAGTGAACTGTCTAATGCAGCATGACTGGATAATGATGGAGTCAGGATTCAAATTCATGTCTCCTGATTCTAAGCTCAGTCTTCCTTCCAATTCAACTTAGTCTTAGTCAACAAGTATTTATCTGTGCAAGGTACTATGGTAGGTGCAGGAGATACGAAGACAACATAAAAATAGTTTATTATAAAAACAGTTCATATATCAGCTAAAATCTATGTTTGTAGTGAATTAATAATAATAACAATAGCTAATATTTATGTGGTGATTACCATGCACCAGGCACTATGCTACCTTTGTAATTATCTCATTTGAGACTCACAATAACCCTGGGAAATAGGTGCTATTATTATCCCCATTTTACAGATGAGGCTGACAGAGGTTAAGTGACTTGCCCAGGGTCATACAGCTAGTGTCTTGCGGCTAGATTTGAATTTAGATCTTCCAGACTCCAGGCCAATACCACCTAGCTATCTAATCAATAAATAAATGCTGCTTAATTGACAATGTCTTACAATAAAGAAGTTTGTTTCTTATACACCCACACACAGATAGAAAGAGAGAGAGCAAGAGAGCAAGAGGGAGAGCAAGAAGAGAAACTTCCCCTAGCAGCAAGCTCTAGTAAAAGAAAGCTGTTTCATCTTTCTCCATTGGTTGTGGAGTTGAGTGAAAAAGTTCTCATGGGTTTTATTCCATTCCAAGGGGTCTTCTTTCAAGGACTGAAGTTTCTATGCAAGTTAGGAAAGGAAGACGTCAGACCTTCTGATGACTGGTACTGTAAGTCCAGAAAGGGAAAGGGGGGATGCTGATCAGGGCAGCAGTTGTATGCGAAAGGAAGCCAAGGTAACTGCTGGGGATGGTCAGAGATTATAGCATAACTGATATTTTAACAATGGGTGGAAGTTACAAGAAGACTGATTTGGGCTCAACTTAGCAATTGGTGATGTCTTAGGAAATACTGAGTTTTCTGTGACGGAAGGACTTCCGGGAGAGACTAGAGGAAGATGTGTCAGAATATTATAGAAGGGATGGAATGGGGTTTTAGGTAGAAAGTCAAACTGAATGAAACTCTGAGGTCCCTTGCAACACTGACATTGTACAATTCTATTGATAAATAAAAACAACAGTAATTCAAATAGGTTAACAAGGCTAGATGGACTCTAAAATTCATTCCATTTCTCAATCCTATGACAATAAAGCATTTTTTTTTCTCAAAACAGTCCAATGAAATAGACAGTCTAAGTATCATTATCTGCAATTTGCAGCTAGGGAAACTAAGGTTCCATCATTATACATGAGTGATATCCAACCCAAATAGAAACAGGTCCCTGTAGGTCACATATTGACTTAGGAAACCATAACTTAACATTATGTCATGTGTTATTTAATTTATTTTGTCAAATATTTCCCAAAGATCTTTTGTTTTGGTTCCTGCTATACTCAGGAGATTTGTGGGTAGTTTTTGCAGGACACTTCATTATTCTTCTTCATATACCCAATGGTCCAGTCAAACTGTCCTCCTTGAGGTTCCTTATACACGAGAATATGTCGACTTCCATGCCTTTGACCTCCTCCAAGCCTAGAATGCACACCCCCTTCCCCTGCCCCTCCACCTTCATTTCTTAGACTCTTGGGTTGCCTTTCAAGTTCAGTTTAAGTATCATTTCTATATAAAGCCTTTCTTGACCCCACCCCCAGCTGCTAGTACCTTCCCCCAATTACCTTGCATTTATTTTGCACATATTTCTATTTATGTATATTTGCCTCTTCCAATCAAATTAAAGTTCCATGATGGTAGGGATTGTTTTATTTTTATCTTTCTATCTCCAGTGTCTACTACAGGGGTTGGAATACAGTAGTTGCTTATTGATCGATTATTTATTGATTCACGTATGGATTAGCTGATAGTGGGTGCTCACAGGAAAATGACAACTAGCCAGGCTGCCTCAAATGAGGTAATGTTGGTAGAAGTGCTTACATAGCCCCATGCCTGGCATATAATAGGTGCTTAATAAAGATTTATGCCTTTCAGGTCCCTGGTAAAGGCAGCTAGATGTAGTGGATAGTGTGCTGACTTATACTCTAAAAGACCTGGGTTCAAATTCTGCCTGATGCTTGGCCATTCGTTTAACTTCCATCAGTCTCAGCAAACTCTCTAGGATTATTGCTACTGTATCTTTGGGATCTACTGTTCATGGAGGGTCCTTCTAAACTCCCAGGAGGAAATCACAAATTCTTTGGTTTTCTCTCCTGACTTACCATGACTTTTTCTGAGTGATTCCAAGGAAGTAAAGTCTTTTGGAGGAACTTCCCTTCTTGCCTACTTGTAGGATGATAAGCAGGAAAGAATACAGTCACCAGAACTCATGACCAGTCATTCTCAATAATGGGGAATTTGCAATAAGAGACCCTGTTCTGTACAAAGATGTTAAAAGAGTGAGATCTAGAATCATCTATGACCAGAAGTGGGCACATTGATCCTGACATATTTTGTCCACATAGGGGTACTGGGTGGATAGATGAAATAGGATTGATGAGCTAATGATCCTGGAATTATTTCAGGGATAGGTGTCCACATGGCTTGCTTCCATCCATGAGGCCTCTGTAGTTTACTAACTATAGATCAGGAAACCTCAATTATTTTTGCATCATGGACAATGCCCTCCCCTTTTTGCACTCAGCCTGTTGACCCCTCAGAATGCTTTTAAGTGCATATAAAATAAATCATTTAGGATTACAAAGGAAATAAAATACATTGAAAAATAGTTATCAATATATTTTTAAAAGTTCATGGTTATATCAGGGTAAGAACCCTGTTGTATGAGATGATGACCCCACAGGTACCCCAGATTATATGAATAGCAAGTGGGAACCTGGGATTAGAACCCAGGTTTCTTCTGTCTCCAGGACCAATACTCTCTCCAAAGGTTTACTTGCCCTATATGAATATCCACTAAAAGATGTTTATCCTGAAGAAAAGAAGACCCCAGGTGAGTTTGATAACTGTCTTCAAGTATCTGAAGTGCTATTTTGTGGAAGAGGGATTAGACCTCTTCTATTTGGCCACAGAAGGCAGTAGTAGTAAAAGAAAAGGCTGGAAGTTGAAAAAAGGAAAATTTAAAAATAAGCAACTTCTTAACAATGACAGTTCACTAAAAGTAGACTGGACTGCCTTTAGAAATAACGAGCTCCCTCTCCTTGGAGGTCTTTAAGCAGAGCCTGGGTGGCTATTTATCAGTCGTTGTAGAGGGGATTTGGGGTCAGGATGAGGCTTGAACTGATGGCAATTCAGGTCCCTTTCACCTCTAAGAGCCTGTTCCTCTCTGTCCAAGGAACGAGTCATTTCAGAAGAATTAGTATCCCCTGAGAGGTGACAGGATGTGGTAATCTAGCTGCCTGATCCGAGTTGGCCCCAGGTGTGACAGCCACTTTCAGCTGATGTTAGCATGATGGTTAATGGCACATTTATGTAGCCCCAGATATCTCTAAGGGCTTTGAAGTTGATTCATTAGTTATCAAATCCTATATCAGGTTTCTGCCCAGGGAATCCAAAGAAGACTCCAGCAGGGAAGCCAAATTTGGTTGCCCAGACATTTTTACGAGATTTCCAGTCACCCTTGGGCAAAAACATCTTTGATTTTTCCTGAAGTTTTCATTGGAGGAGTGGGGGTGGGAAGTTTGGGGGTAGGAGCTGGAAAGGGAAGATTCAAATCTCCCACCAAACACTGAAGTTTTAAAATCTTCAGCGCTCAAATTCCAGGTTATTTTCTCAGTGACTCTTGGGAGCACTAGGTCTAATGCCAGCACGGATGTACTATTTTGAAACTGTAAAAGCATTTCTCAGAAAAGTTAGGCAGAGTGCCATTACATGAGTATATTTTGTATCCCTGCCTTGTCCCTTTGCCCTTACATTGAAATGCCCCTGTTGACCTCATAAACTTCATCTTTTACAAAGGACATTGTCATACTTTTACTCTTACCTTCCAAGCATGCTGCAAATATCACATTCACACAACATAAGGTATATTTTATTCAAAGGACTTTAGTCATTGCAAAATGCTTTTTAATAGAATATCAAAAAAATTTTAAAACTGAATTTGGGACCATCTAATCCAAGCCATCAAGCAGTTTTTAATACCTGCCAAGGCATAGGCCCAGGTGGGGAAGCTATAGAGTAGAAACCACATGTGGCCTTCTAGATGCAGAGGTCCTTTTATTAAGGGGTTTTGTTCTGTGAAGTTTGGATTTGGTCAAAGGGCCGTACTTGAGGCTCTAGAGGGTCACACATGGCCTTAAGTCTAAGGTTCTCCACCCCTGGCCTAGGCACTAGGGGGCACAAAGACAAAGCAAAAAGAAAAACGACAATAAGAACAACAGCAACAAACAAACAACCAGCTCCTGCCTTCTACATCTTACAATCTACGCAAATTATAGAGTTCCCAAGTGCTTCTGGGCGGACCTTGACACTTAGTGGCTGGCTTTAATTATCCTTAGTGCGAGACAAAATGAGGGCCCAGAGAGGCTGCTATTTGTCCAAAGTTATTCAGCGAGTTAATGATGAAAGCATGAATGAAACTTAAAATTCCTAGTAATGGATCCCTGGAGCTGAACCACTGGCAATGGGCTCTGTTCAGGACGCCTGGGAGCAACAGAACAACCAGAATTCTCTTTGCAGAGTTCCTTATACGGTCTTAGACAAGCTGTATACGCTTTCTGGGACTCATCTGTCAAATGTCCTTCCAGTGCTAACAAGGGACCTATCATTTTAATTGGAAAGTTTCCAGTCTAGGGATACCTCGCGTCTAAGGGGCAACAACGCTGGATGTGGCTCAGTTTTATTTTGTGACCAATAGGTGGCGCTAGAAACACCGGCACTCATTTTACCACCTTTCTTTTATTCATTAGTTCTGGTACATATACTATCTGTCCCACAGCAACATCCCAGGAAGGATGTGATTGTGAAGGAGGCAACAAGGAGCCCCTGTACACACATACAGTTATGTGGGCAACTGTATAGCTTTAGTTATATTTCTCATTTGTTGATAAGCCCATCATTAGATGGATTTTCATGTAGGGGGAAAAACAGCTTGGTAACAGGGTTGGATCAATTCTTTAAAAATGTTTTGTTGTTGGGTTTTGGGTGTTTTTTGGATAGTGGTTGCTTTTATATCAATTTCATTTTGAAAATATTTCCCCATTCTCCCCTACTCATCTTGCCATACCTTGCAATATTTTTTTTAAAAGAAGGAAAAAAAGCAGTTCAACAGAACCAATTAACACATCAACTGAGTGTGAAAATATATGTGATTTTTGACACCTACAGACCCCTGCCCCTGCAAAGAAGGGAGGAAGGTGCACTTTGTCAAGGACGAATAAATTTTAAAGGAAAACAGCTATTCTTCAGAGCAAAGGCAGGAAAAAAGACGGCCGGCCGGACCGCATCCTTTTCCCTCCCAAAACCTCATGGGAATGTAAATGCTGAAGATGATTGGGAAATATTTGAGCAACAGGCTAAA
>CM053596.1:84655518-84680641 GCA_028646575.1 Pseudocheirus occidentalis | reverse complement strand
CTCAAGCTGGGGCTTGGGAGGCTCACTCCTCCAGGCTGCCCTGGAGCCTAGCGTGGCCGGCTGCAGTTTTGGGCTGGCCAGGTCTCTGCTCTGCTGCAGTGCGAGCTGCCCCTCTTCCGTCCCTGTTCCTCACGCCTTGGCAGATGTGGAGGTACTGGAGGCTGTAGAACCTCTGAAGACTGGCTCCGGTGTCAGCTCAGCTCAGCTCAGCCAGGCTCCTTCCTACCAACCGGGTCTGGCCCCGGTCTCGGCTTCAGGCTCTTCCAGCCTCTGTTTCCGGCTGCCCTGATGAGCCCCTGCTGCCAAGCTGCCTTCAGCGAGAGATGTGTTCTCTGTATTTTTGTGTGAGTCTGAGTGTCCTAGACTTTATCTAGGCTCATAATTTTCTGAGTGTTTAGGGTGGCGGTGTGGGAGCTACGGGACTTTGCTGCTTCTATGCTGCCATCTTGGCTCCGCCTCTAGCCCTTTCCTTCTTTTCTATTCTCCTAGTGTGTTCTGGGGAAAAAAAGGGAGTATGTGCTTCTCACGTCTGGGTCAGACTAGCTAGGGTTCTGCATTCTGTGATCATTGGGAGGAAGCTTGGAGGAGAGGAAAGAATGCTGAATTGGCATTAGATGACATGGGTTTACATATGGTGTCTGCTCTTTACTACCTTCACAACCTTAGACAAAGTCATTTAAAACACACCGGTTTTGTCATCTGCAAAATGGGAGATGAATGAGATTATCTTCCAATTCTGTCATCCTATCATTAGAAGAAAGCTCCCCCAACTGGCACAGATCTCTTCAGTGAATGGGAAAGAGAGTGTAGTGATGAATTTTCAAACTTCCTTTCTGTCTGCTGCCTGGTTTTCCTTTAGGCCCTTTGCCCAAGTTTCTGTAAGCACAACTTGATTTCCTTTAGGGCCTGAGAATGTACTTACTTCCCTCCTCCCCTTCCCCCTCTCGGTTTTATTAGTGCCATACAAAACTCCAGGCATGTCAGGATAATTACTGCATAGCCATACCTCACAGATGGGGAAACAGGAATGGTGACTGATGGATTTGGCCACTGCATAGGAAGTGGATGACAGAGTCAGACCAAGTGTTTTTTTAATTGCCAGTATTCTCTGGAAAAGTGGTGTCACAGTAATATTTCTAGAGGCTCAAACTCAAGCTTCAAAAAGGTATACAGGGTATCATTAATGAGATATGTGACCTTGGACAAGTCGCTTAGCTTTTTAGATCCTCAGGTTTTTCCCCTGTGCAATGATGGGACTATATAAATATTTTAAAATTATTTATTATGAAATTAACACATATCAACAAACCTTCCAATATATAAAGAATAACAGTCAGTCAATCAACAAGCATTTATTAATCACTTACTATGAGCTAGGTGGTTTAGTTAGGTATTGCAGCAGATAGAGCATTGGTCCTGGAGTCAGAAAGACTCATCTTCGTGAGTTCAAATCTGACCTTAGACACTTACTACCTGTGTGATCCTGGACAAGTCACTTAACCCTCTTTGCCTCAGTTTCCTTGTCTATAACATGAACTGGAGAAGGAAAAAAATAAACCATTCCTCTATCTTTGTCCAAAAAACCCCAGATAATGTTACCAAGAGTTTGACATGACTGCAAAATGACTAAATAACAACAAAAATGTTCCAGATACTGTACTAAATATTCGGAATATCCATACAAGGAGAAAGATAATCTCTGCCCTCAAGGAGCTTACATTCTAATGTGCAAAGTACGAAGTCTAAAATTAAATACTCCTTGTCCTCAAGAAACTTGCAATCTGGTTAGGAGAGACAATTATATCTATAGGATGCAAATATAGGAGATATGGGAGATAATTTTGGGAGTAAGGAACTAACAGCTGGGGAGTCAGTAAAGTTTTCATGTAGAAAATAGCCTTTGAACTGAGCCTTGAGGGAAAGTAGGGCTTCTAAGAGGTGAAGTGGAGGAGTGAGTGTATTCCAGGAATGAGGTTCCAGCAGTACAAAGACAAGTAGATAGTAGTTCTGTTTGAGGAAAAGGAAGAAGAGCAGTTTGGATGAATTAAAACATTTGTAGAGTAAAGTTTAAAGGACCTACAAAAGTAGGTTGGGGCCAGGCTGTGAAGAACTTTAGATGCCAAACTGAGCAGTTTATATTTTATTTTAGAGGTAAGATCCCCTGGAGCTTATAGAGTAGAGGAATGACATAGATCATTTTTAGGAAAATCACTTTGGCCATTTTGTGTAACATTAATTAGAAGGGGAAGAGATTTGAAGCAAAGTGACTGATTAGTTGACTTGTAATGGCCCAGGTAAGAGGTAGTGAAGGTCTGAGCTAGGTTGGTGGTTGGGTGAGTAGGAAGCACAGGTGGATTCCAGAGATATTGTGGAGATAAAAATGACTAGATTTAGCAATTGATTAGCTATGTAGGGTGAGTAAGGAGCTGAGGATGACAAGAAAGAAGAAAAAGAGGACTTGAGATCTTCACCGCTTTTCAGCTGGGCAAATCTTTTTCTCTTCTACTCTCAAATGAATGAAGCATTTATAAACTCTCTCAACTTATGCTCACTTAAATTTTTTTCAACTTACTACTTTAAGCATTCTTTACTTTTACTTTTTCAATTTTGATTTTCAGATTCTCTCTTCCCCCACTATTGCCCTATTCACTGAGAAAGCAAACAGTATGGTATCAATTATACATGTGAAATTATGCAAAATATACCTCCATTTTAGCCATCCTGAAAAAAAGTGAAAAAATTGTACTTTTTTGCACTCAGAGTTTGGTAGTTGTTCATCTAGTCTGGAGGTGGCTAGCATTTTTTCATCTCATCATCTTTTAGAATTGTCTTAGAGATCATTGTATTTATCTTTCACGATTGGTTATAATTATATATGTTACTGTGAACAATCATCTTCTGGTTCTTCTCACTTTACTTTGAATCAGTTCATATAGGTCCTCCCATGGTTTTTCTGAAACCACTGCCATTGTCATTTTCACAACACATTAGTAGTCAGCACAATCATATGCTACAACTTGTTCAGCAAATCCGCAATTGATGAGCATTCCCTCAATTTCCAATTCCTTGCCACCACAAAAAGAGCTACTATAAATATTTTTCTATCTATAGATCCTTCTCCCTTTTCTTTGATCTGTTTGTTCTAGTAGTTAGTAATAATATATCTGTTATAGGCCTAGTAGTGGTATTGCTGGATCTAGGGATATGTACAACTTTAAACCCATTTGGGCATATTTCCAGATTGTTTTCCACAGTGGTTGGTTCAGTTCATCAGTTCCACCAAGAGTGCATTAATATTCCTATTTTCTCTTCTCCCCTCCAGCATTTGTCATTTCTGATAGGTATTAGGTGTTACCTCAGAGTTGTTTTAATTTGCATTTCTCTAATTACTGGTGATTTAGAGCATTTTTATATGAATATAGATAGCTTTGATTTCTTCTTCTGAAAACTGCTTCTTCATATGCTTTCACCATTTATTAATTGAGGAATGACACTTTTAAAAAATATAACTCAATTACTTGTATATTTGAGAAATGATTTTATCAGACAAATTTGTAAAATATTTTGATAGTACTTCATTGTCTATGGTACTATTTAGCAAAATGTAGTTTCCCTGGTTTTCTCTTTTAATCAAGTCTGTTTTTGCTTTTGCTTTGTCTGAGATGATAATTTCTACCTCTGCCTTTTTTATTTCAGCTTGGCACATAATAGATTCTGCTCCAGCCTTTTATTTGAACCCTATGTGTGTCTTTCTGTTTCAAGCGTGTCTCTTGAACACAACATATTGTTGGATTCTGGTTTCTAATCCATTCTGCTATCCATTTCTGTTTTATGGGCTAGCACCTTTCATTCCCATTCATAGTTATGATTACTAATTGTGTTACCTTCTATCGTGTTTATCCTTCTCTCTTTCTTTTTAGCTTTTTCCTCCTCAAAAATATGTTTTGCTTCTGACTGCTGCCTCCATTAATATGTTCTCCCTTTTATCATCCTGCCCCTTCCTGCATATCTCTTATATTTGTTTCCTCCTATCTTCCTATTTGGTAAAATAGATTTCTATACCCAACTGAGTGTGTTCATGTATATTCTTCCCTCTCTGAACCCATTCCAATAAGAGTGAGGTTCAAGCATTGACTACCCCCTTTCCCTCCACAATAAAATGTCTTCCTTGTGTTGCTCTTTTATGTGAGGAAATTTTCCCTATTCTACCTCTCCTCTTCCCTTTCTCCCAGTGAATTCTTCTTTCTCATCTCTATGTATGTTTTTGTGATTATGTCAACATAATTGACTCATACTTATGCCCTTTGTCTATCCCTAATAAAGTTCTTAAAAGTTGCATGTATATCATCTTCCCATATTGGAGTATAAAAAGTTTAACCTTATTGATTATTCTTTCATTTTTAACTTTTTATGCTTCTCTCAAGTCTTCTGTTTGAAAGTAAAATTTTTCTATTTGATTCTGGTCTTTTCATCAGGAATGCTTGGAAGTCCTCTATTTTATTAAATATCCAATCCTTTCCCCCCACAAAGGTTTATACTTGGTTTTCCTGAGTAGATTATTCTTGTTGTAATCTTAGCTTCTTTGCTTTCTCCAAGTTCTCCATTCCTTTAAGGTGAAAGCTGCTAAATCTTGTCTTATCCTAACTGTAGCTCCATGATATTTAAATTATTTATTTCTTTTTCAATCTTTTATTTGTTTATTTTTAGTTTTCGACATTCATTTCCATAAGATTTTGAGTTACAAATTTTCTCCCCGTCTTTCCCCTACACCCACCCCAAATAGTGAGTCTACTAAGTACTTCTTCCCCCAATCTGCTCTCTCTTTTAGTAAATTATTTATTTCTTGCTTGTAATATTTTCTTCTTGACCTGAGAGCTATGTAATTTGGATATAATATTCCTGGAAGTGTTCATTTTTGGATCTCTTTTAGAAATCGGTCAATAGATTCTTTCAGTTTCTATTTTGTCATCTAGATCCAAGAAATTGGAGGACTTTTCCTTCATAATTTCTTGAAATACGATGTTGAGGCTCTGTTTTTATCATGATTCTCAAGTAGCTCAATACTTCTTAATTCTCTCTCCTTGATCTCTTTTAAGGTTAGTTGTTTTACTGATTAGATAGCTCTCATTTTCTTCTTTTTTCATTCTCTAAACTTTGTTTTATTGTTTCTTGAAATCTTGTGGAATCATTAGTTTCCACTTACCCAGTTCTAATTTTTAAGAAATTATTTTTCTTCAGTGAGCATTTGCATATTTTTTTCCATTTGGCTTAGTCTGCTTTGAAAGGAATTCCTTTCTTCAGTGAATTTTTGTGCCTTTTTACCTGTTAGGTCAATACTGTTTTTTAAAGGGTGTTATTTTCTTCAGTATTTTTTTGTGCCCTATTTACTAATCTGTCAATTTATTTTTCATGATTATCTTGCATTGCTCTCATTTCTTTCCCCAGTATTTTTTCCTCTACCACCCTCATTTTTTTTCTTTAACTCTTCCCTGAATTTTTACTGGCCTTTTGTACAATCAGTATTTTTCTTAGAGACTTTGCTTATAACTGTTTTCATGTTGTTATCTTCTCTTAAGTTTTTTTTGTCTTCCCTACCATTGTGGTAGCTTTTTTTTTTTTTTTTGCTTTTTGTAGGGAGCTATTGAGGTTAAATGGCTCGCCCAGGTTCACATGGCTAGTAAATAATTGCAGTGTCTTTTTATGGTCAAGTTCCTTTTTGTCTTTTGCTCATTTTCCCAGTCTATTTTTTCACTTTGAACTTTATGTATAATTTGGGCTCTGTTTACCTGTGCTAACCTTCAGGCTTTTTTTTGCTCCTGTTTTCAAAGGTAGTTCTGGGGATCTGTGAGTCTTTGGTTCTTTCAAAGTGCTGGTGTTTTGAAAGAAGTGTAGTCACTGTTTTCCTGGTCTGTGCCCTGGTATCCAACAAGGGCTCCTACTCTCCTGCAGTCACAAGTGCTAGTGCTCCCCTTGGTCCTGGAACTGTAAACCAGTGTGCCCTCTTCCTTGTCATTGATCACAGGCTCTCCTCTCTGTCCTGGAACTGCAACCCAGAACTGCTTGTGGGTAATAGAGCTGCAATTAGTGCCAGTTGCACCCAGTGCTAGCAAAAGATCCCCTTAATCTCTTTCTTACCAAATGTCTGATCCCTTTACCATTTTTGGGTTGAGAGCTCCCATAGCTGCTGTTGCTGCTGCACTTACACTCACTCTTAAGAGAATGCCTAGAAAGTACTATTCTCTTAATTGAGCTAGCAGTTTCCTTTAAACCACGGAGCTACAAAGTTCATCAGACTGACTCTCTCTGGGCAATGCAGACAAGCTCAACCAGCCAAGATGCTGCATCATCCAATAAGCTTTTTAGCAAACAGACCTTTCCACCAATTGCTGCAAAATCCATTTCCCCTCTCAAACCAGAAGTATCAGCAGAGAGCAATATGCGTTTCAGAGAGGCTTCAACTCTGAAACTCTAGATGGTACTGACAGGCAGTAACTGATATTGAATCTTTTGTCCAACCAATGGGGTTTAGGTGATCCCTGACCAATTTAGAATCCACTAGCTGAATCCTTTTGTCAACTGACTGCTCTGTCAGTCACTTTTTCCTAAAGCTCCAATAGAAATGGCCTTTTACCCTTTGCTACTTCTTCAAACTGCAGTGGCCAGGTACTTTCATCTTCACTCTATTTTTAGCTGCTTAAAGCAAACTTCCTGGTCACCTTTCACTTATGCAATTCACTAACTCTCCCCTATGAAATCAACCATCCTTATTTAATCGTTCTACATAAATATGATTTTTCATTTTGTAAGTTTTACCCTCTTAAATCTTTTAACAGTCATGTGCAAATGAGCTAAGGGACCATGATGTCCTGAAGCTCCAAACATTCTGTGGTCTTCAGAGAGATCCAATCTGATAGTCTATGCCTTTGACAACTGTGTTTCTTAAAACTTGACTTTTATCAGTTTTTAATAAATAAAAATGTTTTCTCTGCCCATTTAAACAAACTATTCCTATAAGAGAAGCATTACCCAACATCTTTCGCATGGTGATTTGAGCCTTTGTTTTAACTCCACAGCTCATTTTCTGTCTCTTATGCAACCCCAATCCTCATATCCTCTCTGAAAACTGTTTTTCTTTATACATAGATTTTTAGCAGCTTTTATTAGACTTATTGAAGTTCTTTTTATGCTCCTTTCAGGTACCAAACTGTTCACTTAGGAAAGGGACAACAACTTAAAGCCTTTACTAGTTGATGTAGTTGTTTTTTTCTTTCTTCAAAAGTAATTTTTGTTGGCTTGTTTTAACCAAAGCTGCTTTAACCAAACTGCTTTATATGAAAACATGAAAGAGGCAATACCTTCCTTATGAAACTGTAACTTCTTTAAGGTACAGGTAGTTTTAAAAACATGCTTATTAATCAAACATCATAGTAACAAAATCGCCCAGCTTGATTGTCTCTTCTTCTGAACTTCTTTCCCTTCAGTATACAAAAGAAAGCTGACATGGCTGTTTAGGATCATAGATACAAAAGGTACAAGGAGATCAGGACGAATCTATATTGAGCCTAGGACATGATGTGGAAGTTGCTTTTTATATCTGTCTCTATATATCTCCAGGGTCAGAATATTTACTTGGTATGTACATAGTACATGTTCAATAAATATTAGTTGATTGATTGATTCTCATTAAAGAAAAAGAAAATTCTAGTCACCTGTGGATTTAGTAGCTGTGTGATCTTGGACTTCACCTTCATGTGAACTCTCTTATCTTCAACTTCTTCCTCTCTTAAAGAAAAAAAAAGGAAAGGAAAGAAAAAGAGAAAAGGGGGGAGGGGGAAAGGATGATAGTATCAGCCCTGCCTGAAATAATGTATGTGAAAGAATTTTAAAATTCAATTTAATAAGTATTTATTAAGTACTCACTACATATAAATGTGGGGATCATAAGGCATGTTATAAATACTAATAATAATAATTCAAATGATTTTTGTAATAACATATAATTCTCTATGTTAAAACATACCTTTACCATCAGTGAAGTAACTGAAAGCTTTCAGGAAAAGGAAAATCTCAGTGCCTACATTTTGTTGAAAAACAGTTGACTCCATAGAGTAAAATGGAATCTCTAAAAAAAGAATTCTTAATTTTGGGATGCTGAGATTAAAAAAAATTTTTGATAACTATATTTCAGTATAATAGATTTCCTTTGTAATCCTGTGTATTTTAATGTATTTAAAAGAATTAATCTGAGAAAGAATTCAGAAGCTTCACCACACTGCCATAGAGGCCACAACACACAAAAAAAGGTAAGAACTTCTTTGGGAGGCTCTTTTCCAATAAGGTGAATCCCTATTAAATCCATTTTAAAACTATACAAGATTCTTTGACAGAGGCACCTATAAGGTTCCCTCTATTCAACCATACTGCCAATATAAATTTTCAGTGAGGCCTAAAACAGGTCTTCATAGCTCCCCCCATGTCATTTACCAGTATCATTATTATAATTTATAATGACCAGAATAACAATACATTTTGGAGTTATTTAGAATCTGGATCAATGAAAGTTTGATGTCTATTAGGGGCATTCATTCCTTGGGGTATTCCCAATAGGAATCAGTTTCTGCAGTTTTCTTCTTTGTGGTATACCAAGCCAAATTTTCACTTTCTAATATGTCACCTCTCTGGGGGGCAAAGAGCTTTTGGTTGTCCAGAGGGATACCTGATAGTTATGCTCTCAGATCTCTGAATGTTGTAAAAATTATGACTTAGTTTGCATAGAGTGCAGCCATAGATTGCTCCACTGAGCAAGCAATGATCCCTAGAGTTTACCCTGGCCTGTGACTCAACCTTCCAATCTATAGGTCAGAATGGTACCATTTGTCAGTGCTTGTAGGTGACAGGGTCCTGGGGGAAAGAAATTAGTTTTTATTTGTTTATCTAGCACTATGAAAGCACAACAGTTCTTGCCAGACTCAGAATTTCCGATCAAGACATACCTCCAAGAATAGCTGATTCAAATTCTATAGTCGGAATCTTATTACAGTTCAAACTTAATCCTTGTTTTATCTTCCAAGCAGATTTCTTGACACAGTTCATTTGTTAGCTACCATAATCAGGACAAGGCCCTAACTGGATCCAAGCATTTTCCCCTTACCCTAATGTTTCTGAATAAGTGGGAGTACCGGTTCCAATTTTCTTTTTCCTTTAAAAAAAAAAACCAACAACAGGCCTTCCACTTGGATTTACATCAGTATTTGGCTAATTTCCTGAGTGCTTCACCCATTTCCTGGACTTATTTTGCAGCAGGAAAAACATCCTCTTTCAAAAATAAATGCAAATAGTTGCAAAGTTTCTTTCTGTAAGAATAAAGCAGTTGAGACAAAATTCCCTTCAAGATACTTGGGATAAACTTCACCTCTCCACTCCTGTCCTTGCCTTCCCTTATTTCACCCTCCCAATATTTTTAATTGTGTTTCAGCCCTAAACATAAAAGCCATAGAATCTTAACAATGGAAGAGACCTTAGACATCATCACGTCCAATCTCTGACCTGAAAGATGAATCCTCTATATGACATCCTTATTCTCAGCTTCAATGGTTCCAAACATGGCGAATTCACTACCTTCTGTTGTAACCTGTTCTACTACTGGACAACTTAGATTATTGGGAAAGTTTTCCTTTTGCTGAACTGAAATCTCCCCCTTCTTTTAGCCCTTCCCTCCAATTCTGTTCTCTGGAGTCACATAAGCTAAGACTAATTCTTCTTTCACACTTGAACTGATTTAGTGGATGAGACACTCTCTAGCTCTTAGAAATATGGTTCTGAACATTTTCTCTTTCTACCCTTGCTGAGTGAGCCCATGGTAGAGTTACTTTCCTGAGACACAAATCTGTGCCCAAGAGTCAGTTGCTATTAAACAAGGATTCCCTGACACCTAGTGGTCCTCTGGTGTGGAACATTTTCTAGATACTTTTCCTGGGCACATACAGAAAACCCTATTAATGACTGTAATTTGTTTCTGTTTTAACTGAAAACAAATGCACCCCTTTCAAGAGCTCCTGAATGCTGGGAATGCTTACAAATCCTAACTATCCGTGCACAAAATGCTAGACTTGCATCTTGCTCAGCAAAACCCTTCTTTTCTGACTATGATTAATGTTTCTCCAGGGCCCAACCCATCTCCTAGGGATAATTTATTTACATTTTAAAAGAGAATAAAAAATGTGAGACCTTGCATAGAGGGTACATAAATATATCAAGCTAGGCTGCCTTTTTTTTTTTTAACCCGTTAAGGAATAACTTTCTTATACTGGTGGGAAATGAAGGCCAAAAAGCTTGTTGGATGACCTGAATTCAAGTCTAACTTTGCCATCTTGGAAAAGTTGCTTCTTTGAGCCTGTTTCCATCTCAAAAAAGGAGTCATTGAAACAACTGTCTCCCTTTGGAAAAATGGAATGGGGCAAGCCAGATCCAAAAGCCTATCTACCCAAATAAATCCTTGCAACACAGGGTACCTGTGGCCCTGCTAAACCCCATTACATATAGTTTTGAAGTATGATTAAAGAAACATTAATCTCTTTTAACATGTAGGTTACTGTGCTACCTGCTAGGAATTAAAAAATGAGAAGAATCCCTATCCTCAAGAAATTTATATTTTAGTATGTGAAAATAAGACAAGCACACAAATAAGAATTAGTAAAAGTCTATTTTGGACCAAGACATTGGGGAAAGTGGAACTGGAGAGGCCTGTGCTCCCATAGGACCTTTTGTGGGATTGTTGTGGGCTGGGAAACTGCAGTGAACTTGGGATAGCTGATTTTGCTCTGAGGTAGATTGACCTGGGACCCAGCTGTGCCCCTTTGGTCAGTAAAAATGTGGTTGTGAAATGACCCCAGGGACCTTCATTGCTAACTGATTTTAATGACATAGTCAATGACTTTTTACCTCCTTTTATTTTTCTGGGGGCAGTAGATGGGGTGATGGATAGATAGGGTGATACACTCAGAGTCAGGAAGTCATCTTCTACAGTGCAAATCTGGTCTCAGATACTTCCTAGCTGTGTGACCCTGGGCAAGTCACTTAATCCTATTTGCCTCAGTTTCTTCATCTGTAAAATGATCTGAAGAAGGAAATGACAAACCACTTCAGTATCTTGGCGAAGAAAACCCCAAATGGGGTCATGAAGAGTCAGACACACCTGAAAAATGATTGAACGAAAAGAGTTCTGATAGTATTTTAAGGAAGAAAAAAATCACTTTCTCTGTTCTCACTCTTAATTTTCAGGTCTTAGAATCTCTGGCTTTCCTTAAGACTGAGCTCAAGAACCATGTTCTTCAGGAGGCCTATTCCAGGACTGGCAGCGGCTTGTGCCTTTCCTTCTAAGTTACTTTCTATCTACCCTTCTATAGACTTACGTGTGTAACGTCTCACCCATTAGAACCTAAGTGCCTTGTGGCAGGGATTGCTTTTTCTTTTTCTTCGAAACTGATGTTTGCACATGGTAAACACTTAATGAATACTTGGTTTATTGACTGCTTTCAGCCGGGAGGATCCAGAAGGTATTAGTGGAGGAAGTGGTGTACATCTGAGTCCTGGCTGGTAGGAAGACAAGATTTTCAGTAGGTGGAGATGAGGACTGTGTATTCCAGGTAGGGGAGGAGACCAGTACTTTGGGAAATCAGAGAAGGCAGAATGAAATTAGGGAACAAGTTTGTAGATGGATTGGAGGGAAGAGGAGACAGGAGCCCAGTTAAGAAGCAGTCCAAGTGAGATGGGGGTGGGGAGAAGGTAATGACAATTAAGGGTGGGTAGAGAGAGGACAGATTAGGGAGGGACTTGAATGCTAGGCAACAGAGTTTTGTTTTGCAAAAATATAGTAATACAGGGTCAAAAGATTCTTGAGCACTATGTTTTAAAAAAAATTTTTTTCAATGACAAAATTTGATTTTCTCTTTCCCTCAACAGTATGGCAAAAATAAAGAAAAACATTTGGTTTCTCTTGTTTGATTCACCCATATCCTTCTCCTCTCTCTCCTATTTCAGAGAGATTTAATTCCTTAGTATTATTATTGTTATTCCTGTTACTAGTAGTAATAACTATGATAGAAATAATAATAATAATAATAATAATAATAATAATAATAATAATAATAAAATGAAACTAATCCCTTGAGAGTTCTGGGTTTGTTTAGCAGGACTACATTCACTTCGACCTTCCTTTCCTCATAACCCCAGTTAAGGGATCGAGGCTTTCAGAGGTTATTATTAACAATTATTATACTGAGTGAGTGCTCTAGAAATAATCTCTGTCCAAGAGTTTTCTCATTCAGACAATAGGATTATATATCTGGAATTGGAGGCTGTCTAGCCTACCCCTCTCATGTTATAGATTGGAAGTGAGGCTTAGGGAAGACGGGATTTTCCCAAGGTTACACCGATAATAAATATCAGAAGTGGGATGGGAACTTGGGTCCTCTGAATCAATAGTCAGTGACCTTTCTTCTTTCTTATATGAACTTCCATTGGATGTGAATGCTGAGGCAAGATTATCTGGGTCTCTGAATTATTACTGTGCTTTCAAAATTAGTTTAAAACTAGTTCACTTTAAGAAATATGTATTAAATGTTAAGAAATATGTTTGAATATATATATATATATACACACAAGGCACTCTGTTTGATGCTTCAGACCCAAAGAGAAAAATTATACAGTCAATGTAACATGTACAGCATAATTCAGTGTAGAATGTATAGTGTCAAAGGAGAGGTGAATTCAGACAAAGTATTCTCAGAAAATCTGAAGAGGGAGAGATCGTTTTTGTCTGGTGGGATTAAAGAAGGCTTCAGGGAAGAGGTAACGTCTATACTAAATCTTGAAAGAAGAAATATTTTCACCAGAAGGATTCTAGAAGGACATAGTCTTTTCCAGAAGGAAGAATATTCCTCCTTGTGCTGAATTTGACTTTTTTTTTTGTATTTTTTTTCTTTTGTGGAGGGGGAAGGCAAGGCAATTGGGGTTAAGTGACTTGTCCAAGGTCACACAGCTGGTACGTGTTAAGTGTCTGAGACTGGATTTGAACTCAGATCCTCCTGACTCCAGAGCCAGTGCTCTATTCACTGTGCCATCTAGCTGCCTCTTTGTGCTGAATTTTGGTAGAAGATGTTACCCCTTAGGAAGAAATGTGGATGGCAGGTTAGACTGTGACTCTGGAGAGAACTCTGGGCTTAGAGTTAGGAAGAACTGGGTTCAGATCCAGCCTTGGACAGTTCTTAGCTGTGTGAATCTGGACAAACCATTTCACTTCTGTTTGCCTCAGTTTATTCAACTACAAATGAGGATAATAATAGCAATTATCTCCCAGGGTTGTCATGATGGTCAAATAGCAAAATATTTTTGAAGTGCTTAGCATCATGTCTGGCACATAATAACAGCTGCTTGTTTTCTTCCTTCCACGGACTGGTGGAAAGAGTCAGATGATCTGAACTCAAACCCTGACTCTTCTGCTTTTGGGTTTGGTGACCTTGGGTGAGTAATTTTTAGTTCTCTGGGCCTCAATGGCTACATGTATATGAAGTATAAGTACATGATGTTGAAACAATTCATTTTTAAAGAAAAAACTTGCAGAGAAAAAAAAGTCCCTCAAATTCAGTTGTTTGATTGAATTGGCCAATTGAATTGGCAGATCCAGTTTCCTAATCTGTGAAATGGGCATAATTATATTTGGCAAACTACTTCATAGGATTACTGTGAGGATCAGATTAGATGTAAAGTACTCCAGAATTATAAGGGGTTATCTAAATATGAATGATTTTATATATCATCTGGAAAGTATTTGCATCTTTGGTTCATGTATTGGGAATGAAAATAAAATGAGGGAGGAAAGGATCATGGATTTGAAATTCAATCATGGCCTATCTAAGTGAGCTTTAGAATAGGGATCAATCAGATTTCCTTTCCTGAGCAGACTATGTAGGAGCAACACAGTAGTTCCCCGCCCCCACTCCCATTCCCTTTCTCCTCTCCCTTCCCAAATCCTTTCCTTGATGTAGTTATCTTCTGTGATGCTGATATCCTGGCCATGATTGATTACCCACTGCTATCAGGGGGACCCAGGAGTGACCTTCTGTGTACATTTGTAAGAAACCAGACTGGAGGGAAAAAAAAACCTGAAGGTAAATTCTGGTTGGCCTGAGATAAGGCAGACATGGAGCCTTTTCCCATTAGCTTGGCAAAACAACTCCAACAATAAAAGGGCTGTAAGAAAATATTCTGCTTCCAGTGATTTAAAAGGATTTCTTTCCTTTTAGCAGTGGGGACAGATGACATTTTCCCTTATTTGAGGTAAACAAATGCTTTGTGAGAAACAGCATGGTGAGGGGTATTGAGACATCGAAGGTAAGAGAGAAAGGACAAAAAAAAGGAGGAGAGAAAGAAAGAGAGACTAGGGAACAGAGGAGAAATAAATATATATCTAGATAAATATATAGGCAGGCGAAGGACAAACATTTAACTTAATTCTAAAAGGACAAATTAAATCATCACAAATAAGATAACATATTTTTACTTTCCAGTTTCTTCTATGCTAATTCTAATTTTGTCTTGTTATTTTTTAAAAAATTATGGACTCCTAATTGACCTTCCAGTCTCCATTCACTTGCTCTTTCCAATCCATTCTCCACACAACTCCTGAATTGATATTCCTAAAGTACAGGTCTAACCATGTCATTCTTCTGCTAAAGGAGTTCTGATGGCTCCCTCTTACCTCTATGGAAAAATGCAAAGTACTCTGTCATTTAAAACCTGCATAAGGAGCAGGTAGGTGACACAGTGAATAGAGCACCATCCCTGGTGTCAGGAGGACCTGGGTTCAAATTCAGCCCCAGACATGCGACACTCAAAAACTGTGTGACCTTGGGCAAGTCACTTAACCCCGAGTGTCTTGCCTCCCCCTCCACAAAACCAAACTAGACCTGCACAATATGGTTGCAGATGCCCTTTCCAGCATCACTGCATAACAAGTCTCCTTTGTGTATTCCACATTCTAGCCAAACAGGGCCACTTGTCATCATTCCTGGCACACATTTCATCTTCCATTTCTATGCCTTTTCACAGGCTATCCCCTCTCTCTGGAATGTACCTCTTCCTCTCTTCAGCCTTAGAGGTAGCTAGGTGGTACAGTGGATAGAATGCTGGACCTGTACTCACAAAGATCTGAATTCAAATCCAACCTCACATATTTTCTTGCTGTGTGGCCTTGCACATGTGACTTAACCTCAGTTTACCTCAGTTTCCTCAAATGTAAAAAAGGGGATGATAATAACCTCTACCTCCCAGAGTTGTTCTGAAGATGAAATGAAATAATTTTGTAAAGAGTTTGGAACATACTAGGTAATTCATAAATGTTTGTATCCCTCCCCCTAACTCAAGTGCACCCCTCCCTTTTGTAGAATCTTTAACTTCCTTCAAGGCTGAGCTTAAGAACTACCTCCTACATGGGCCATGACCTTATAATTGCTCTGATAATGGCCTTATTTCTCAAATATTTAGAGAACTGAGTTGAATTTATAATAATAAGTGCTATTCACCAATTGATAAATGGTCAAAGGATATGAACAGGCAGCTTTTAGAAGAAGTAATCAAAGCTATCTATAGTCATATAAAAATGCTCTAAATCATTATTGATTAGAGAAATGCAAATCATAACAACTCTGAGGTGCTACCCCACATCTATCAGATTGGTTATTATGACAGAAAAGGAAAATGACAAATGTTGGAAGGGATGTGGGAAAATTGAGACACGAATCCATTGTTGATGGAACTGTGAACTGATCCAGCCTTTTTGGAGAGCAATTTGGAACCATGCTCAAAGGGTTATAAAACCATGCCTACCCTTTGACCCAGCCATACCACTAATAGGTCTGTTTCCCAAAGAGATAAAAAACCAAGAAGGAAAAGGACCTATATGTACAAAAATATTTATAGCAGCTCCTTTAGTAGTGCCAAAGTATTGGAAATTGAGGGGTTGCCCATCAATCGAGGAATAACTGAATTGTGGTATATGATTGTGATGGAATATTATTGTCCTATAAGAAATGACAAGCAGGATGCTTTCAGAAAAAAACCTGCAAAGATTTACATGAACTGTTACAAAGTAAAATGAACAGAACCAGGAGAACAGTGTGCACAGTAACAGAAATATTATACAATGAGCAATTGTGAATGACTTAGGTATTCTCAGCTAATGATCCAAGATACAGTGATCTAAGGTAATTCTGAAGGACTTATGATAGAAATGCTGTCCACCTCCAGAGCAAGAACTAATGGAGTCTGAATGTAGATTAAAGCATGATTTAAAACAAACAAACAAACAACTTCTTTCTTTTTCTGTTTTGGGCCAGTGTTTTCTTTCACAAAATGAATACTGTGGTTTTTCATGACTTCATATGTATAACCTGTATTAAATTGCTTGCCTTTTCAATGAGGGGAGGAGAGAGAAAATTTGGAACTCAAAATTTATAAAGCAAATGTTAAAAATTGTACTCCCTTCATCTTTGTGAGATTTCCTTTTCTTATCTGTTAAAAGGGGATGTTACAATACCACCTACCTCAGGGGGTTGTTGAAAGGACCAAATTGAATAAGGTGTGTGAACATGCTTTAAAAAGTAAACACTACCAACAGCAATTAACAGTTGTATGAATCATAGGAAATAGATTATCTTGAATGAAAACACTTTACTGGAATATCCTATGCACTAGCTGGAGTTTACTTAGAGGAAACAAGTTTTTAAAGGCCTCCCAGCTCTTACGAAGTTATAGAATTTTAGAGTTAGAAAGAACTAGGTGGCTATCACATCTCATTCCTGAGAAGGATTCTTCTTGTCACATAGCTTCTGGGTGATTCTACAGTCTTTGCACTAAGGCCTCTTGTGAGGGAGAATCACTACCTAAGTCAGCTTATTCTACTTTTGAACAGTTTTCAGCATTAGGAATTTTTTCTGGACACCAAAACTAAATTCGTTTCTTTGAAACATTTACCTATTGCTTCTCTGGAGCCAAGAACAATAAATCTAATTCCTTTTCTTAGTGAGAGTCCTTCAGGTTCTTAAGGACGATTATCATATTTCCCCAATGTCCTCTTTAGGTTAAATATCACAGACCCTTCAAGTTAACTTCATGTGGCACCGTTGCAAGGCCTTTTGCCATACTTCTTACTCGTCTCTGTATATTTGCCATCTTGTCAATGTTTTTCCTAAGCCAGAATTGAGCACAGTACTCCAGTCTGAACAGGACAGAGACCAAGGAGACTATTATCTCTTTATTTTTTGAAGCTATGCCTTTTTGAAAACTGTCCATGATTGCATTAACTTTCCTGGCATTCAGTTATTCTGTTCAGCTAAATTCCATTCCTTTCAACAGTTGAAAAACATGGCCCTTGTACCCAAGGAACTTACAGTGGAGTAGAAGAGAGAAGACAGGGCCAAGAATAAGTTTAACACAAAGAAGAATGTGATAGGAGAAATACAAAGTATACAGCAAAGGTAGCAAAAGAAAGCTCACTTATGTCTGGAGAAATCACAGAAAGCTTCATGGAAGAGATGGCATCTCAACTGGGCCTTGAAGAATAGAAGAGATTTCTTACTGTCAGGAGGAGATAGTAAGAAACATACTTCAGGCACAAAGGTAGAGAAAAATGAGTCAAATTGCGAAAATGGGCAACAACTCAGTTTGACTGGGAATGAAGATTACATCAAGGAGAGCCAGTGTTTCCTAAGGCTGAAAAAGTAGGTGGCAGCCAGATAATAGAAGGCCTGGAATGATCACATAAAGTCTTCAGACTGTATATGATAGGTTGGGGCCATCTTGTAGAACGATTTGAATGGCAGCGTAAGTTATTAAGGTTACATATCAGAGGGTCTTAAGCTGGGGTTCAGGGGTTCATTGATAGGTTTTGAGGGTCCATGAACTTGACTGGGAAAAATATATCTCACTGAAAGTTAGCATTAACTATTTAAAAGCAATCTATAGACATCACCAGACTGCCAAAGTGGACACACACACACACACACACACACACACACACCCCCTAAGAAACTCTTCTGTTTTTGATCAGTAAGGAGTTCTTGAAGGCTTTTGAACAGAAGTGGGGCATAATCAAAGCTATGAATTCACTATCCACATTGTCTCCATGCCATAAAGTAATATTCCAATAAAAACTGTGATAATTATGTCCATGTAGTTTTACTAGGTGAAGTTGCTAATTTAGCAATAAATATTTTAATGTAAAATGGTAATTCTTCTCTTCAGTCAATGGCATTATTTCCTCCCATTCTAGTCTTCTTATTTCCTCCCCTGTTTTTGTATCTTCTTGTTCCCATTCAAGGAATGATAGAATGCTGGAGCCAGAAGCAGATGGGGTGTCTGAGGCCAGATCTGAACTCGAGGACAGCAGTTTTTGTGACTGAAGGCCAGCGCTCGGTGCACTATGGTGCCACCTAGCCGTCTTATTGTAGTGTATAGGGCTGTTTATTTCTGTTTTATCAGGCCATGCAGT
Organism: Pseudocheirus occidentalis; assembly: GCA_028646575.1. Taxonomy (NCBI): domain Eukaryota; kingdom Metazoa; phylum Chordata; class Mammalia; order Diprotodontia; family Pseudocheiridae; genus Pseudocheirus; species Pseudocheirus occidentalis. The sequence goes on along the minus strand of CM053596.1, from coordinate 84,662,094 downwards.
TTCATTTCCTCTGGCCACGTTTTATAGCAGCTCTATTTTATCCTTTTATTAGCACTTTTTACTGTTGTCAGTATTCCTCCTCTCCCCTTGTTTCTAATCTGTTATGGATTAAAAAAACATAACCAAGGTGGTTAAAACCGTGCACCAAATAAACACATGGATTCTGAGGGAGGGCATGAGTGGCTTCTTTCCAAAGAGTGAAGTGCATGAGCTGTATGAATCTTGGGACTCCTATCTTAGCTGCTCAGAGGCTTTGTTTTTTGCTTTTGTTTTACTTACTGACAGGGTCTTAGTATTATTAGGTAGCTGATAGAAATCTCAGATAGTTGAGGCTGCTATGTAAGGTCTCCAAATAAATGAATTATTACCTGTGTCCACATCAGCAAATTGATGGCAATATGAATGTTGGCTGGAATGTGGCAATATCCTCAGTTCCTGAAAATGGACATCTTAATGGTATTCATTAAACTGAGTTTCTCTGTGCTGTCTTTCAGTGTTGGGCTGATAGCAGTAGCTCCCTCTTTTGCCTTTTCTGCTGGGTTCGAGATTCACAGGATGTTGTAGTTGGTACTGGAGACAGAAGTGTTAAGTGTGGCAGAGGGGGCCAATGCAGGAGAAACGGTTGGGTTTTAAGCCACATTTGCTACTGGCAAATGAGGTTAAGTGACTTTCCAGAATCATACAGGTAACAAGGATCTGAGTTTGGATTTGAACTTATGAACATGTCTTCTCTAAGTCCAGTGCTCTATCCATTGCACCACCTAGCTGTCTATATAGATGGGACCATCTCCAGTTGTCCTAATCTATATCTTGCCATTGGACCCAGATGTCTCCAAAGGAGAAAGTGAAGCAGGTGACTTTGTACAGCCCTGCCAATTCATTTGCAAGTCATGGTATCACCTTCCTGATGTCGTGGTCCTCTTTAAGAATGAAGGACAAACAGCAAAATATATAGATGCAGTAGGAAGTGAGTAATATCAACCTGGATACTCAAGAGGCAACCAAGATATTTACAATTAACCCTTTGTGCCTCAACATTTTTCACAATGACTTGGATAAAGGTAAAAGTGGCCTAATCATAAAATTTTCTGGTGACACAAAATTGAAAGAGATAACTTACTAGTAGACTAGATGACAGAATCCAAAAACATTTTGGCAGACTAAAACAATGGGCTGAATATACTAATATTAAAATTAAGAGGGATCAATGTAAAGCTCTACATTTGGGTTCAAACACTCAATTTAAAAATTTAACAAGTGTAAGGTGGGGGGTATATAGTTAGACAATAGTTCTATGTAAACATCTTGAGGCTTTAGCGAACTGTAACTTAAAGTTATGAGTGTGATCCAGCAGATAAAAAGGGCAGTGATGGATCAAGAGAAGTAAAGTGTCTAGGACTAGAACAAGGGAGGTGATAGTTTTGCTGTCTTCTGCACTGAAGTGGTACTTTGCTCCTTGTTTTGGCTAATCAAGTACCTTTGAGCCAAGTCTTTGGTGGAAACAGTATACCTTGTGTTGCCCTTAATAGGCCTAAGGGAATTTGGAGACCTTCCCTTTCCTTAATAGGCCTAGTCATCACAAGAAACTTGCCAAAAGAGCAGAATAGGAAGGGCATGACAAGAAAGAAAAGAGCAGATAAAAGCTCGAGAGCACGAGCTGGGACTAAGCAGAACTGAGAGGGAGAATGTTTGTGATGTTGGCACTCTGTCCATCTGTTCTGTCTGTGCTTTGTCAGACAGAAGCACTCTGTCTATTGATTTGTGTTGATTTGTCAGACAGAAAGTGAATTGAGATGATAGTGCTGGCAATGTGTGTAAATATTGTTGTAGCCCTGTTGAGCTTTGTTTTCATAGAAACAGAAACTGTGAAGAGCTTGGAGTAGAGCAGTCCCCATGAGCTACTACATGGAACAGGAAAAGAGAGACACCTACCTATGAATCCAGGCAACAGCCAGATGAATCCAGGCAAGAGCTGAGAGCATGGAAGAGGAGCTTTGGGGTTTAGAAGTCAGCCTTAAGTTAAAATGAAAGAAGACTTTACTTGGATAAAAAAGAAAAAAGTGCTGACTCATGATATTGTAACTTACTGTGACCTAGGGGTGCTAACCCTTAAGGATGATTGGCTTAAGGATGATTAGAAGCGAGCCTCCAATCAAGATGAAAAAAGACTTTAGATGGGTACTTTATATTTGATTGATGAGATTGTGACTTACTGAATGATGTATCTTATTTAAGACTATGTGGCCACCTTAGTAATAAGTTGTTATGTTATATTGTTGTGAATGTTATGATTTAGTTTATTGCTGAGTAAATAGAGAGTTCTCTATACTATGCAATTTTTCTTTATGCAATAAATATGCATAAATAACTTTACTATGCAAAGTTATTCACATCAACAATCCTTAGGAGAGCTACTTGTGATGGCTTTACACCTGATTAGACTTCATATGGAGTATTACATTTAGTTTTTATAATGGTAATGGGAATTTGAAGATCTTACTTCCAGTGTAATCACATGGAGCTTGTGATGGGACTAGTTTGCTGAACAAGTGGAGCAAGAAATGAATCAGAGCAGTTAGAATAGAGGGAGGACAGGACACAGGCAAGGAGACAGCTAGGATTGTGAGTGTTTGTTTGTGGGAAGGCCCAAGCAGGGGGAAGACTTTGGGATGGTGTTGCTTCCTACAGTGATAGGGTGTAATAACTTCTTTGTTGCTTTGTTTTTCTGGTTATTGGGATTTGGTTTTCAGTGTCTGAATAAATGTTTTGCTTCTGTCTTCTATATGGAGCATCTGTTATATTTTGCAATTCAGAACTATGCTGGCATATTCATAGTTGCCATTGGTGCTGTGAATATTGCCTTGGTGATACAGTTTTCAGCACTGTATTTTAGGAAGGACATTCACAAACCATAATGTGCCCAAAGGAAGGCAGTCAGAAGCCTTCATAGTTTGTAGTATATGAGGAGCAGTTGAAAGAACTGGGGGTGTTTAGCCTGGAGGAGGGAAGCCTCAGTGGGGACATGATAACTATCTCCAAGTACTTGAAGAACTTTCCTGTGAAGGATGAAATATGCTAGTTCTTTTTAGCCCCAGAAAACAGGACTACAAACAACGAACGAACATTAAAAAGAAGCAGGGCATGCCAGACGTAAGGACAAAAACTTCCTAACAGAGGTTTCCCAAAGGAGAATGTGCTGCCTCAGAGATCTTCAGGTCTTTCAGCAGGGACCCAGTAGTTATTTAGCCCAAGTGCTGTAGGACTTCTGGTTCAGGTACCATATGACCTACATGGCCTCTGAGAGCAGGTCCTCAGTAGTAGTGAATGGGCAGGGAGGTGGAATAACGGAAAGAGCATAAGACTTGGAATCAGGAAGGCCCAAGTTCATCAAAGGTTGTTGTGAAGATCAAGGATAATGTAGAAAATGTATATAAAGCACTTTGCAAACCTTAAAACACCATAATAATGCTAGCTGTTATTATTACGTATACTTTAAGGTCTACCAAATGCTTTACGTGTCTCATTTGTTCCTCACAACTTTGTTAGGTTGGTGCTATATCAGCCCCATTTTACAGATGAGCAAATTGAGGTGGAGAGAGGTTAAGTGACTTGCCCAGGGTCATATTGTCTGAGACAGGACCTGAACTCTGCCAGGTCTTAGTAACTACAAGTCCAGCGCTCCATCCATTGGACCATCTAGCCACTTTTCCCACTCTGAATTTCTATGAATTTTAACTACTGTGCAGGAGCCAGTTATTTTCATATCAGTGATTATATTTGACTGAATTCAACTACCCTGGTTTGCATTTAAATGCTGATTCAGGTTATCATTTCCAACTCACAGGAAATGAGGCTCAGACTGAGAGGCTTTACCCAAAAATACATGACTGGTGTTAGGTCACCAAGTCCTCCCTGTACACTTGGTTCACAGTAACTTAGGCTCAGGGCTTGGAGGACATAGTGGGGCATAGCCTTGGTCTCTGCCTCAGGAACTCAAAGTCTACTTCCTCTTTTTGTCAAATCATTAAAAAACCTGATTATGCAAAGCATAAATTCTGGTCTCCAGCCAGACGATTTAATGCATTTTTCTTTGCTGCAAGCTGAATTTCTACCATAAAACTCACCTTCAAAGCATGATCAGAAGCAGATCCCCCTTTTCTTTCCCCCAAGGTCAAGTATTTTTACAAACTTCTACAGTTACAGAATCCATTTCCTGCTAAACTGAGACAAACCAACCACAGGATCCTGATTTAATTAACACACTTAACCCACTTCACAAACACACAGGAGTAGAGTCCTGGAGGGATCAGACCAGGGCAAATCACCAATCCTGAACTCTTCCCCTCTGGTTTCCCCTCCACCCAAAAAATGTCCACATAGTTGGAGCCAGGTAAAATGAGGTTAAAATGCTAATAAAAATACCTCACATTTATCTAGTGCTTTGAGGTTTACAAAGCACTTTCCTCATAACAGCTATTCAGAAGAAGATAGAATTTCTTTGTTTTTTTCCCTCCTCCAATCTCTTTGGCATATTTCATCAGTGTATGGAATTCCTAGTGAGGAAACTCCCTCCATCTATGATGAACAGCAACTCTTCCACAACTTATGCTCTTAGAGATTAAGTAACTTGTCTATGATTATTTATTATTCTATGTTAGAGGCATAACTTGAACCCAGACCTTTTTGATTCCAAATCCTCTCATTCCACTGTACCACACTATTTCTCAGTATGATTATTATCATTCCTGTTTTACAGATGAGGAAACCAGGACTGCACAAGTCCAATGTCTTGCCCAGGAACACAGAGCTAGTTAGTGTTGGGGCAGGATCAGAACTCACGTGTCCTGACTGTACATTCAAGCTCTGATCCTAGGAATGTAATTATGCTGCTGAGTAAAGAGACAGATTTGAAGGCAGAATATCTGGATTCAAATCCTAGCCCTACTACTTACTACCTACTTATGTGACCTTGGGCAAGTAAGTTAAGTTCTTTGAGCCTCTGTTGCTTCTCCTGTAGAATAAAAGGCTTGGACTAGTTGACCTCCAAGGTGCCTAAATCTATAATCCTATTAGTATAATTTTACTTTTTATATTATACCACACTGTTTCTTTAAGTGAACCAAACTCAAAGAGAGAAAAAAGGAAAGAAAGGTCATAAAAGGGTTAAGATGAAGGTCAGAGGCAGCCAGAGGACTGAATGAAAGAAGCAGAGACAGTTTTACTTTGTTTCTTAGACAATCTTGCTGATAGATTTTACTTATGTGCTCATACATATGTATACACGCATATGTAATATTAATATACGTGTAAAAATACAACATAATGTTATTATAATATAATTGAGATAACAGTATATTCATATAATATAGATGACAAAACAAGATAATATATCAATGCATTATATAACTTTATATTATTATAATTATATTGTAGTAATTAATATTTTATTTATAATGTATAACATATAACACTATATATTATGTTACATGATATAGTACATATTATATGGTTATATGTGTGTGTGTGTGTGTGTGTGTGTGTGTGTGTATACACATATCCAGATAGATAGCTGGATAGATTTAGTCTCACTTCCACTTCAAGCCAGGAATCTACATGCTCTCACACACACACATACATGTTTGCAGATCCCAGGTTAAGAATTCCTGATCTGGTCCTGCCCTCTCATCTTATATTAATGATAGAACTGAAATCCAGAGAGACTTGCCCAAGATTACGGGACTGTCTTTCAGGGCCCAGGTCAAATGCCAAGCCTTCCCTGATTTTCCTAACCAGACTTTCAGTTACCTCTTCTAAACCTGTCTATCTCTTTGTTGGGATCTCACCATCCCATCTACCTTGTACTATATTTATATAAGCAATGTGCCCCTTCCTAGACTGTGAGCTCTAGAGGACTGGGATGTAATCATCTTTGTATACTCGCTTCCTCTCTCCCACTATCTATCCAAAACCTAAAGTTTTGCACATGGTAGGTACATAATAAATATTTGTTGAAGTGATTGAAATGTAGCCGAATAGTTTGAATTTATGAATCAGATCCATTCCAGGAACTGAAAGCAGATTTTGAGGGGCAGGTGGATGGCTACATATATTCAATTATCTGAGGACAGATCCAACACAATGTGGGGACCTTGGCCAAGTAGCCTTTTTTGGAGGGGGGGGGTCTCACAATTTACTCATCTCTAGAATAAAGAATTGGGCTAGAGGATTTTGAAGGCCCCTTCCAGCTCTAAAATTTTATAAGGTCTCTTCCAGCTCTAACAATCTATGTTCTAGGATCTCTTCTACCTTTAACATTCTAAACATTCTATATTGTCTATCTTAAAACTCTTGTTTTACCATGCCTTCCAAATTTAGCATTGTTTGTTTTAAATATTCTGTTTTCCAAGGTCCCTTCCATTAGTATATTCTATGATTCTCTCTCTCTCTCTCTCTCTCTCTCTCTCTCTCTCTCTCTCTCTCTCTCTCTGTCACTCTCCCTCCCCCCCCCTGCAGTGAAGAAGTAGTGGAGTTAACCCTCCCTCCAAAAAACCAATCCCCCCTCAAACCCCCCCCCCC
>CM053596.1:84605594-84655018 GCA_028646575.1 Pseudocheirus occidentalis | reverse complement strand
CCTTCTCTCCCTCCCTCCCTTATGCCCTTGTTCCCTCTTTCTTGGTAGTGTGCCTGGTACCTTGCAGACAGTTAATAAATATTTGCTCAAACACATATTATTAAAACAGATTAAAAAATAATACATATTTTGCAGTCTTACACTTTCTTGCCCTACATACATATAGGGAATATTAGAATTTTCAAGAAATAAAGTAATAATTATGTTATATTAATGTAAAGGCCAAGAATAGTACTACCTAGCATAGTTTTAATAATCACTTCCTTCTCACAACAGAAAAAATTAACAAATATCTATTAAATGCCATCAAAGATGATGTTCATATATAACCAAGTACGTTTATATATTATCTTGTGAACTATTAGAGTTGAAAATAAAAATAGACAAGATTTAGGAATAATTTTGATCTGGGGACATATGAACAGTAATACTGTTACTGTAACTGTATTTTGGTAAATAGAAACAAACAGTGCCCTCTCCAGTCTAATGTTTGTATGACATCATACCACTCAAATAGGTCATTTAATCAAGAACATCCCTTTTTATATAAAAGGAATATGCAGTAGCAGTGAGAACAAAAGCATGCCAAAGAAAACCGTAGGTTTATATTGTTAAGTGGACTACATTATATATTTTCTACTGATGCAGTTTTCCTAGCGATGCAGGGCTTCAGTTAGTAAAAATTCCTTCCAAGTTTGACCAACTGCTGGCCTTTCAATGTTCAGATTTGGGAACTTTGTTCATATCTTTTCTTACTGAGTCAGATGATTTTTTTTCTCAGTTTTTGAATGATAATAAATCAAAGCACTTTGGAGTTGAAAGAGTCCTTTATCATTTTAAAGATAAAACTGAGGCTCAGAAAAAGAGTAAGTGATACTTCCCAATTCACAAAGATATTTAGTATGTTGACCAGAATTTCTGTTCACAACCTTGAATCTCGCTCTCTGGATTCCTCCTCCTTTACCTTTTGAAATGACTTGACATTTTTTTTTGCATGTTTTTTTTTTTTGGAAGGTAGTTGGTGTTAAGTGACTTACACAAGGTCACACAACTTGTGTGTGTGTGTGTGTGTGTGTGTGTGTGTGCGCGTGCGTGCGTGCGTGTGTGTGTGTTAAGTGTCTGAGGCCGGATTTGAACTCAGGTCCTCCTGACTCCAGGGTCAGTAGATTCACTGTACCATCTAGCCACCCCATGACTTAACTTTTGAATGTCTTAGAATCAGAATTAGAGGTCTTTAAAAAGAATTTAAAAACTGATTATATGGAGTTCAAGTTTTTATTTATTCATTATTTCAAACAATTATTTATTTATTTTTCTTTAAAAATTTTTAAAATCATATTTATTTTACAAGTAACATGGTGTTTATTTTCCCCCATTAATCTGTCCCTCCTACTCACAACCTAAAGAACAAATCCCTTTATATCTACCTAGTCTAGGAAAGCAAATTTCAATATTAGTTATGTCAAAAAAGTATATCTTTCTGCGTTTTCTCAAAATTTCTCATTTGTACTCATAGTTTATCATATTGATCAGAGTGCTAAAAAGTTCTGATCATTATATATCATAGTTTATCATTATATTGATCAGAATTTAAAAATCATTCACAAATATTAAGTCTTTTCAGTTTCCTTTGAAATTGTCTTCTTCATTATTTCTTTTTAAAAATGTTTTAAATTAACTTTTGTTTATTTTTACATCATTCATTGCCACAAGATTTTGAGTTAGAAATTTTCTCCCCATCTTTCCCTGACCACTACCCCAAAACAGCCCTCCCACCGTATATCCCCTCCCCCAATCTGCTCTCTCCCATATCCTCCCCCATCACCCCTCTGATTTTCTGGTAGGGAAAGATGGATCTTCCTACCCCAGTGCCTAAATATCTTAATTCTGAGTTGCATGTAAATAATAATAATAATAATAATAATAATAATAATAATAATAATAATACACACATATCTATCTATCTGTGTATATATATATATATATATATATACATACACACACATATATACACACATTTTTTAACATTTGATTTTAGAACTTTAAATTCTAGTTTCTTTCCTCCCTCGTCACCCACCCCCACTGGAAAGACAAGTAATTCAATACAGGCCATACATGGGTAGTTATTTAGAACATCTCCAAAATGGACATATTGTGAAAGATTGACTATATTTCCCTCCTTCTTATCCTGCCCTCTCCTCCCCCCGTTCAGTTCTCTACTTTGTCCCTGTCCCTTTACAGAAGTGTGTGCTTCTAACAACCCTTCCCTCCCCACCCTGTCCTCCCCTCCATCATCCCCCCTCTCATCCCCTTCCCCTCTACTCTCCTGTAGGGCAAGATACCCAATTTAGAGTGTATATCATTCCTTCCGTAAGCCAACTTCAATGAGAGTAAGGTTGACCCTTTCCCTTTTGTCTTCCTGTTCTTCCCCTCCATTGTAACAGTTATCCCTTTCCTCTTCTATATGAGATGATTAACCCCCATTCTGTCTCTCCCTGTTTCCTCTCGTTCTATTTCTCTCCCACCTCTCAATTCCACCTTTTAAAATATCATCTCTTCCTATTAAATTGATCCTGTGCCCTCTGTCTATGTACACATATACACACACACTCATACATGTATTCATATGGATATATACCCTACTATATAGAAATATGAGTATATATACGTATGTATACATTTATATTCCCTTCAACTATCTTTATGCTGAAAAAAGTTTAATAAGTTACAATGATTGTTTTTCCATGCTGGCATATAAATAGTTCAGCTTCGATAAGTTCCTTATGAATTCTTTTCCCGGTTTACCTTCTCATGCTTCTTGTATTTGAATGTCAGATTTTCTATTCAGTTCTGTATTTTTCATCAAGAATGCTTGAAAGTCCTCCACCTCATTGAATGACCATATTTTCCCCTGAAACATTCATTATACTCAATTTTGCTGCGTAGGTAATTCTTGGTTTTAATCCTAGCTCCCTTGATCTCTGGAATATCATATTGCAAGCCCTTCAGTTCCTTAATGTAGAAGCTGCTAGATCCTGTGTTATCCTGATTGTGTTTCCACAGTATTCAAATTGTTTCTTCTTGGCAGCTTGTAATATTTTCTCCTTGATCTGGGAACTCTGGAACCTGGCTATAACGTTTCTAGGAGTTTTCTTTTTGGAATCTTTTTCAAGAGGTGATTGGTGAATTTTTTCAAGTTTTATTTTGCCCTTTGGTTCTAAAATACCTGGGCAATGTTCCTTGAGAGTTTCTTGAACGATGATTTCTAGGTTCTTTTTCTGATCATGGCTTTCAGGTAGTCCAATAATTTTTAAATTGTCTTTCCTGGATCTATTTTCCAGGTCAGTGGTTTTTTCAGTGAGGTATTTCACCTTGCCTTCTATTTTTTCATTTGTTTGGATCTATTTAATAGTATCTTGATTTCTCATAAAGTCATATGCTTCCATTTGCTCCACTCTAATTCTGAAGGAATTATTCTCTTCAGTGAGCTTTTGAGATTCTTTTTCCATCTGGCAAATTTGACTTTTTAAGGCATTCTCCTCCTCATTGGCTTTTTAGGCTTCTTTTGCCATTTGAGTTAATTTATTTTTTAAGGTGTTATTTTTCTTCAGTCAGATTGTTGACTCTCTTTTCATGGTTTTCTTGCATCATTCTCATTTCTCTTCCCAATTTTTCCTCCACTTCTCTTATTTGGTCTTCAGAATCCTTCTTAAACTCCTCTATGGCTTGTAACCAGTTTACACTTTTTTGGGAAGCTTTTGATGTGGGAGTTCTGTGTTCCATGATTTGGTCCTTTTTGTCCCCAAAAAAGAAATCTGAAGTTGGATTGCTGAGCTTGTTTTGCTTCCTTTGCCTGCTCATGTTGCCAGTCAGTTAGCTTGATTTTTGAGCCACAGTAGATCTCTGCTTCCTGGGGGGAGAAGTTTGTCCCAAATTGCTGGGATTTTTGCAGGTGCCAGAGCTATTAGGATGCCACAGTCTCTGCAGCCCCCACCAGCTTTGGCTCACTGGTCATGCACTTCAGGACCACCATCCAAGACCACCATCCCAATCCAGGCAGGTTAAGGCAAGAGCACTTACCCTCTGAATGATTGCTTGGCCCCCTGCAGTCTGCAGGCCTGAAGCTCTGAAGCAGTCACGTGGAGGTGGCTGCAGGGCTGCTACTTCTGCTGCTTCTTGCCCTGGGGGCAGACAACTGGACCGCTCCTCTCCCCCAAATTTAGCTGAGTTCCACTGACCTTTCACTTTGTCCTTTGCACTTATGGGTTGATAATTCTGGAAACTGCCACAGCTGCTGGTAGTCCACTCCCTCAAAATGCTCCAGCTGTGGCTGGTCCTGGCCTCCCTGGGGCTAAAACTTCAACTGATCTTGGCTTCTGGTGCTGGGTTGAACCCTTCCTGTCTGTATTCCGAGCTGCCTTCAGGGGGTGCTTTGTTTCTCTGTCATTTTGTGGATTCTGGAGCTCTAACATTTGTTTAGTGTCATATTTTATAGGTATTTGAGGTGGCTATGGGGGGAACTCATGGAGTTCTCCTGCTTCTGTGCCACCATCTTGACTCTGCCCCTCTGATCCTGGAGTTCATGTTTTATAGGGGGAATATTGCCTTATATGGTTTGAAGTTAAAATTATTATTGTTATTTTTTTTAGATTTTGTTTTTTAAATCAGTATAGATTGTGAATTAAGAGTTAATTAACTACTGGATTAATGCTATAGCAAAGTGACTACTCTAGGTGAACAACATAATTCTGCACTAAAACACAATTAACATCAGATTTTTACTTTTGGAATTCTAAAGCATTTTATACATACATATATATGTATGTATGTATGTATAAGCTAAGGTTGGTCCCCATATTTAACAATTGAAGAAACTGAGGAGCGGTGTGATTAAGTGAATTACTAATAGTCATAAAGCTAGGCAGCATTCCCACTCAACTGCTTGGCTCTAAGTTCATTGTTCTTTTCTACCATACTACATTGCCTCTGCAAAGATCAGTAATTCAAATAAGTACTGCATTCAATGTGAGATATACAAAGGAAGCAGTAAAGGAATACAAAGGAAGAGAGGATCACTCCTAAAGAGAGTGTTAAAGACAAGGCTGATCATAGAGCAGGTGGCAGATGCAAAGCTCTTCTTCATGGATGAGTAAAGCCAGAATATATCCAAGGTGGCAGTTTGCAAATTTACTAATTTAACTTTAATTTGACCTTAATTTAACCTAAGTATTAAAGAAATTGATTTAAGGAAGTGTTTAATTTGAAAAGAATAAAAATTGAAGATATTCATTTTTACATACCATTGTTCTGGTTGTCTCTCTTAAGGATAAAGCAGAAACTAAACTTTTACTTGCAATATATGCACGGTTTCAGATGATGTTTCATTAGACGTATTTGTGAACATCTTGTCTTATCCCATTGTAAGCTCTTTGAGGACCAGGACTATGTTTTTTCATTTTCTCATACTTCTCGGCAGCAAGGTTCTATAGAGGAGATAGAGTACTGGATTTAGAAATACTTGAGTTTGAATATTACCTCAGATGTTTATTAGATGTATCGCCTTTGGCAAGTCACTTAATAGCGCTCAGCCTCAGTTTTCTCCTCTGTAAAATGAGTACAAAATAACGTCTATCTTACAAGTTCTTATGAGAATCAAATGAGACAATATTTGCAAGTTGTATAGTGCTATGCAAATAGTAGGTATCACTGTTATGTCAGATTGTAGGTTGCTGAATAGATTGTTATTGATTGGTTAGTTGGTAGAACGATCAAAAAAAGCCAAAAACACAATTACTGTGATAATTTATACTTTACTTATTTTTCTCCTTCTACTAAGTACCAATAAATGCTTAACCACCCTGCTCTGCACCTCTCCTTTACCCTTAAATTAGGATGTAATATATTAATAATGACTTAATCAAGTTAAATCTTCCTACAAAGTTATTTATAATTGTATTATCAGTGATGAGATATATTTGAATGCTCATAGAGGACTTGGATCGTTAGTTTGTCCTAGCTTTTAGAGTTCCTTGTCTTCTTGTTGTTTTGGCACTCACTCTCTCCTAAGATCCTCAGAATTAGACTTAATGTTGTCTTTCCTACCTGCCAGAGATTGTCATTTTAGTCTTCCTTTTCACACAGCCATCAGAACTCAATTTTTAATTCATCCTCTACTATTTTTAACCTTTTTTAGGCTTTTCCCTTTTCCATCCAACTGACAAAATAATCTTCCCAATACACAGATCTGACCTTATCACTCCAGTGTTCAGAATCCTTCAATGGCCCCTTTATTGCCTTTTAGATAAAATGAAAAGTCTTTGTATTTAAGGTATTCTACAGTCTATCTCTAATTTACTTTTCTAGTCTCATTTGGCATTTCCCTCCTTCGTGCATTCCACATATCAGCCAAATTGGTCTTTGAGTTGGTTCCCTTTTTTGGATGTGCCTACTTTTAAACAACTCTGTGAATCTGCAGAAGTTTTTTTTTCCCCGCATGCCTGATTCTTCTTTTCTTCTTTCAAGACTCAGCTCATGTGCTACTTCCATATTAATCTATCCCTCATCTTACTTGTCTTTCTAGTTTCTGCAGTGTTTACAGTACTCCAGTACTCTTTTCCCCCATATTTTCCTAGAGCTTTTTGTCTGGATCTCTCATTTTCTTTCATGATATTCTTGTGTAGAGTATGTTACTTGTGTATATGTGTTGTCTTTTGGTCTTCACCTCTCCCATAATAGACTACTTCTCTGAGGTCTGTTGATTTTTCTGTTTTTTTTTTAAAAATTATATTAATGTTTTCTAACATAGGGCTTGCTAAATATTATGGACTTAAAAAATCATGCGTTGAATTGAATTTCAAGGCAATTGTAGAATTGTCAGACTTGGAAATCTTTAAAAATGGGATTGACCATTGACAATAGGGAGCCATAGATTTGACTTTCTAGAAAATAGGAGATTGTATTAAATGACTCCCTGAGATGCCTTTCTAAGAAAATGATGCCTTTCTCATAGCTATTTTCAGAGTTTAACATCCAGGCTAATTTTTTATACAGAGTAATATGCTTTAGTACTTCCAGTTCATTGGTCTTGCTGATGTTCCATGAACAGATAACCTAATTTCATGTATGAGCATATTGGTATTATAATGTAGAAATATGCCTTCTGGTGGGCAAGTAGTGTTTTCATAGAGAATTTGGTTAAAGCAAGTGAGTGGTTTAAATAGGATTTAAAAAAAAATCAGTTTGAGAATTCCCTGTCTTTTTGTTTTTACCAAAGAAATGTTCAGTGACCATATTACATGTCTTTTTTTATAGAAATGGCTACTGAACTACTTTTTTTTCCTTTATAATGGCAAGCCTGCTTTTGATTTGAGTACAAAAATAAATGTGCCATGATTTTGTCCCTAAAAGAAAACAAACAATATCTGGCCAATATTTGGCTAACCACAGAACCTTTAGGTTTTATTTTTCAAAATTTGGAAAGCTTCTTAAGATAACATCAGTTTGTTTTGATTCTAATAGGAAGAGCTTTAGGGCCAAGAAAGCAAGTATTTCCACATGGCTATGTCACTCCTAACCTCTCTTCATCTATACATTGTCAATTTTTGTTGTGCAACCAAATCTGTACACTTTAGAGAAACTAATAAGATTTGTGGTATTTTAGTATACTTGGCATTACTGGATATTTGTAGCCAGATTTTGCAAGGCAGGTAGGTCGTTGGGGCCCATAGAAATGTTACCTTCTTGTTTTAAGCATCCCCAAAGGGATATTTATTTCTAAAACTTTGGAGAATTCAATAGTATTTCAATATTTAAGAGTACTAAATAATATCTGTAGACATACTAAAAGCCCAATTCTTAATTTAAACTGTTTTATTGAACATATCACTAATTTAAGTACTAGGACAGCAACATACTAATATTTATTAGTGTTAGTGTCCTAATAGCTCTGTATACCATGGCTCAGTGAAATAAAAGGAAATTGAAGGATTTTTGTGGCATGGTGGCAGAGAAATGAGAATAAGAAGGAGGAACAGTATTGTTTGAAGGGGTATAATAGGAATATGGTAATGTAGAGAAAGTGATTCTTGTTTTGAGGGAGATGAGGGGACATACAAATATCCAAGAAGAGCTATCACGTTTTGGAACCCCGAAGTGGGAAAGAGAAAAATGGAAAATGAGAAAGCTGGGAGCAGTGTGACTCAGAACAGCGGTTAGGGTTTTTCAGTGTGTCTTGGCCTCTGTTTAAGAAGCCTGCTGCCACCCAAGTGCTCTCTCGTTTTGTTCCTTCTTTCTCTGGCTTACTGAAACAGTCTGTTCTGAAAGTATGAAGAAAAGTTCTCAGCTTTTACTACATGGACTAATTAAAACTGGGAAAAATTCAAGTACGCTGTTCTTTCTGTACATGAAGACCAAGAAGGATGTCTTACTTTGTTCACTTGAACACTTGAACTTTTTGTTCACTTTTGCTTTTCTTTAGAGGAAGCTTTCACCTCATAATTTCACATTCATTTTGACTGTTGTGATGATCTTTTTTTCTTTTCCTTTTTAAAACTTGGCCTTTGACATGGTAACACAGAGATTCTGTTTGTTGTGTTTAATTAGATATAAAATATATGACATCCATGTTGAATGAAAAAGTGCCAGCAAGTTTGATGAATTACTATACCTTTAGTCTGTGACAAAAAAAATCATTTTATTTCCCATGTTTTGGAACTGAGGGTCTTTGCCAGCTCTAATCACGTCCAGACCCATGGTAGGACAGTGTGTGATGCTAGATACTTGATACCATTACTTATCATCCATCTCTCACCCAATTCATTAACATTAACGTGACAGAGATGTCATTGCCATCAATAAGTGTCATAAGTGCTTCCACAGACTACTTAGACATTTCTTATTTCTATTCTCTTGTTTCTATGTTAATTTCCTTGGGAATTGAAGATATTTTTAAATTCTATATATTCCTCCCTCCCTCTGAATTTTATTCATAACTGGAACATAATGGCTGTGACAGTGCTGTCATGTTGGAAAATTTTTTGTTTTAATCCTGTCCTGGAGTTCTGTCTAACTTTTTAAACCTATATTTTAATGACAGTCTTTTTTTTTTCTTTTCACTTTTAGCATAGCATCTGGGACATAGTAAGCATTTAAGTGTTTACTGACTGACATTTTAAAAAATAAGTTTTTATTAATATCTTTTGTTAATTATATCATCATTGTTATCCCAAGTAACTCTTCCTGTCCCCCTCCCTGATAACCATACTTCATAACAAATGATATTTTTTAAGAGAGGACAAACTCTCAGCAAAGCTTATCAATATATTGCAAAAGCCCCAAAACATGTGAAATGCGCAACACTAGTAAACCTCCTGCCTCCATAAAGAAATAGGTAACTCTCATAGCTCTTCATTTGGGTCCTGCTGGATCTTTCTCATTTTGTTACATTAATTTTTGACTTTTTTTGGTTTGTAGTTACATGCTCTTTCCATTGACATTGTTATAGTTATTTTGTATATTGTTTTCTTGGCTCTGTTTTCATTCCTAGAGATCTTTCCCTCATTTGTATTCATCATACATTATTTTTTACAGCACAGTAATATTCCATTATATTCATATATCACAATTTGTTTAGTCATTCCCCAGTTAATGGACATCTACTTTGTTTTTTATCACAGAAAATGCTGCTGTAAATATTTTTGTGTATATAGGCATTTTTCTATTTATCAATGGCTACTTTGGTGTAGAAAGAAAGCAATGGATTCCTCAGTTCAAAGGGTACGAACTCCCTTTGACAAAAAGCCTCCCAACAGTTTCATATCTGGTCATATTCTTCATATCCTGGTGGCTCTGAACTCCTGTGGATTGTCATCTGAGCCCCATTCTATATCTCCTACCACTTCCTCATTCCCATTCCCCTCAGTTCTCCCACCCCAAAGTCTCAAACTAACTCCACTCAGCCCTTCCACTATACCGTCTGGGATTACATAAACCATAAACTTCCCTTCATCTTAAATTTTTCTTCTCCCACTCCTTTCTTCCACTAGCTCTTACTGAAATTTGACCTCCTGTTAACTTAGCAGCCAAGGGCAGGGAACTTGTGGCCTTGAGGTCACATGTAGCCCTCAACGCCCTGAAGTATGACTGTATGACTGAATCTAAACTTCACAGAAGAAATCCCCTTTAATAAAATGATTTGTTCTGTAAAACTTGGACTCTGTCCGAAGACCATACCCAAGGACCTAGAAGGCCACATGTGGCCTTGAGGCCTCGGACTCCCCACCCTGATTAGCCTCTCTGATTACCTTTTGCAGTATTGTACCATCATTCATTCTTCTTGGCGTATTGGTCAAGGCAGAGGAGTTGGAATCCTCTTTGCTCACCTTTGGCACTTCTACGTTTTCCCTCTTCCTCCATCACTCAGCAACCTCTCTTCCTTTGAGGTTCATGCAATTCATGTATATCACCTGGTGAAAATCCTGGTAATTGTTGTTTAGAGATTCCCATGTCACTCCCTTTCCTTCCTCATTGTGTTCAATACCTGACTCACAGTTTTTCTCTTCTTCCTGACTCCTGCCCTCATACTAGGGGACTAGTAAATAACATATTTAATCTCTTTCAAATTCTGTAGCATTCAGTTCCTCAACCTTAACACCTCCTGTGAACTACTCTTTCACCCCAACTCAGTCACATACAAAATGGTTATATCCTTGAGCTTCTCATTACCCACAGATGTACCACATCTATGTTAAAAAATTGTGAAATAAAAAAAAAATTCTGAAATCCCCTTATCCGACCATAATCTACTGGTTTTTAACCATTCCATGTGCCTTCATTTATTAAAAACCCTACCTTTCTGCATCATGATCTCTTAATTCCTTGACCCCTCAGTTCTCTTCTAGGGAGATCTCTGTCCTTCCAAGTCCTTCCATAACCTAGTTCCCCTCCTGTTCTAGTCTTTACACTTTATTCCCTGACACATACTCTTTGAACTAGTGACACTAATCTTTCAGCTCTTCCAGGATCAAGAGACTCTATCTCTTGGTTTTGGGCATTTTCTCTGACTGTTCTCCTTGCCTGTAATACTTTCCTTCTTCCCCTCTATCAACTGATCTCCCAATCTTTCTTTAAGTCCAAATTAAAACCCCACCTTCTACAAAAAGCCTTCCTTAACCCTTCTTAATTCCAGTGCCACCACACTATTTATTATTTCCTATTTATCCTATCCTATGTGTATTATCCTATTTATCCCACATATTTGTATATTGTCACCCTCATTAGATTGTAAACTCTTTAAGGGCTGAGATTGTCTTCTTCCTCTTTTTGTATCCCCAGTATTTAGTACAGTGCCTGGCATGTAGTAGATGCTCAATAAGTATTGATTGATTGATTGATATACTTGGACCATTTTTTTTGTTTGGATATGACTTTTGGTTATGTACCTACATATTATGAAAACCAAACCCCTTTTAGAACTATTTGATACAAAGATTTTTTTTCCCACCTATTCAGCTACTTTTCTTCTTACCCTCAGATGTATGAGTATGTGTGTGTGTATGATTGTGATAACACCTTAGAGAACTGTTAGGTAAGCATTAATCATAGGATTGTAGATGATCAGAGATGGTAGGGGACCCTAGTTTTGCATAATGATTTAATGTAAGTTCATAATTTTTCTAATAAAGAGTATTTTCTATATCCTTTGTATTATGTCTGAGATGATATTATTTCTATTTTGTTTTGTGAAAAAATGTATGTTCTTGATTTGTGATGGCTCATGAAATTCATATCATCTAGTAGCTATTCAAATTGTCTGTTAGAATTGTAATTAGCATTGTGTTATCTCACCCAGGGTACTACTTGAGCACCTTCAGAGAATATTCCTGAGGAGTTTAAAATTCTGTTGAATTCCAGTCATACCATATGAAAACAGAATTGGAAGAGACTTGAGAGACCATATAGTACACCCTACTCCTGGACTCTTAATTCCATCCACACCCTACCCAATAAGTGTGTCACGAGGTTCTTGGATGCTAAAGTCCTTTCCAGATTAATAGTTTTGCAATTCTGTGAAAAATCAATAGTTCCTTTAATTGATCCTCATTTGGCATGAACTCAAGTTCTTTATTATTCTAGTTATATTGAAGTAAATCCCAGTGCTCTTCTTAAAATGTCATGCTTGGAGTTGACCCTTTTCGAGATGTGCACCTACCAAAACAGAGTACTTTTATTAATCTTAAATCTCTCCCTGTTTGTTGGCTGCTTCCATACAACCTCCAAACACACTAATGTCTCTTCCACGGTAAAAAAAAAAAACAAAACCCTCATTTGATCTGTCAACTCCCAGTAGATATCATCCTATATCTCTGCTCCTTTTTGTGACTAAACTCCGTGAAAAGAACACTATTTCCTTTTTTTTCTTTTTTCTTTTTTGCCTTTTGAAGGGGGGAATGCAGAGCAGTTGGGCTTAAGTGACTTACCCAAGGTCACACAGCTAGTAAGTGTTAAGTGTCTGAGTCCAGATTTGAACTAAGGTCCTCTTGACTTAAGGACCAGTGCTTTTTATTCACTGTGCCACCTAGCCACCCCTCTATTTCCTTTTCTCCAACTCACTTTTAACACTTTCTGAAGTCTTGTTTCCAGACTAAAGTTGCTTTCCAGAGTTACCAGTAATCTCTTAATTGTCAAACTTAATGATCTTTTCACAATCTTTATCCTTCTTGAACTCTCTGCAACCACTGACAATGTCAATCACTTTCTCTTTGGTACTTTCTACTTTTTCTTCTCCCTAGGTTTTTGTGACACTGTTCTTCTAATTTCATCTTACCTCTTGGACCAATCCTCATTCTCTTGCTGGATCTTTAGGTCATACCTGCTAATTATGGGTATCCCCCAAGATTCTGTCCTTGGTCCCCTTTTTTCTCTATGTTATCTCTATTGATGATATTATCAGTTGTTATCTATGTATAAATGATTCTCAGATCTAGTTATCCAACCTTAACCTCTCTTCTGAGCAACAGTTGTCTCTCATGTTCAGCTATCTATTGGATATCTTGAACTGAATATCAGTACAGCTAGCAGCATCAGGTGTTAATGTTTATATAGGTTTGCAAAGCACTTTACAAACATCACATTTTATCTTCATAATAACTTTGGGAGGTAGATGCTGTTATTATCTTTGCTTTTCAGATGAAGAAACAGAGGCAGAGGTTGTAACTTGCTCGGGGTCTCACAGCTATTATGTATTTGAGACTGGATTTGAACTCATGTCTTCAAGACTCTAGTACTCTCTCTGGGGGTAGCTAGCTGCCTGCCATAGATACCTTAAAATCTATAGATCCAAACTTGAACTATTTACCACCAAATACTACTTTCTTCTTAACATCCCAATTAATTCTTTCAAGGGCACCACCTTACTTCCACTCAGTGACATTTGCAGCCTTGACTTCTCACTTTCACTCTACATGGTCTATCTATTGCCAGGTCCTGTTGTTTCCATCTTTATAACATCTCTTGTATTTGCCCCCTTAAATCCTAGGACATGGCTGCCACCCTGGTACAGATCTATATCGCCTCATTCCTGAATGGACTGTTGTTTTATCTTAATGCCTCAAGCTTCTCTCCATCACAATTTATCCTTCATTCAGGTATCTAAAAGATCTTAAAGCATAGATCTTACCATGTCCCTCCTCCCTTATTCAGTAAATTTCAGGGGCTCCTTTTTACCCTCAATATAAGTTGTGCCTCTCTTAATAGAGACCAATGTACCTTTAGCCTTTTGGCCCTATCATATTATTGACTAATTGACCTTATGGTCTACTAACACCTCCAGATCTCTCTGAGACAAATTCTGTCTGGCTATACTTTTACAGTCTTGTTTTCAAGATGTTCATTTTTGGAACTCCAATATAAAACTTTATAACTATTAAATGCCGTCTTTTTGCATTTGGACCAACATTTTATGTTGTCTTTTTGGATCCCAACTCTAATTCCATGGATGAACTGCAGTAATTGTTCTTTGCCCTTCTTTGAATCCCCATACTTGGCACAGGGTCTGGCACATAGAAGACCCTCAGTAAATGTTGGTGCATTGACTTGACTTATAAAGCTGACTTCTCTGTCTCCTTTTATTCCAATCATTGATACAGATATTAAAAAAAAGAGGCATTGCCTTGGAGGCCTCACTTCTTGCTGACATGGAACTTACTACTGAGCCTACTATTTAACCATTTCTTAAACCCCCTGTTTTTATTACTGCCCAGCATTTTAGGAGTTTGAGAGATTTCACCACCTAAATTTTGGTAAAATGTTTTCTGCATTCCTCTGTTCCCTGAATTTAATAACATTGTCCCAAAAGGAAATGAGGTCACTCTGGCATGACCTATTCTTTATAAAGCCATGCTGGTTCTTGGTGACTTCTGCTTCTTGTTCCAGAAATTCCATGGGCTGCTCATGAGGACTTTTATGATTTCCCCCTACCCTCCAGGCTTTTGCTCTCTTCAAATTATGTTCATTTATTCATCTGTGAATATGTTCTGTCTCTTGCATAAAATGTTTCTCTAGTACTGTGGTGCTTTTCAGATTATAGGCACTTACCAAACCTTCATTAAATTGAATTTGATAGATTCCTTTGGAGAAGCAGAAACCTTGTCTTCCTATTGTGAGAAGGGGAATTTTTGTCTTTTTGCTTCAGTATGTTTGTTTTTAGAGGGAGGAAGAAGTAGACTGCATATGCAGTAAGTCCTGGAATTGAGTTCAGCTCTGGGTTCAGATACTTACTATCTGGGTGACCTTGGGCAAGTGAGGTACTATGTTTGCCTTAGTGTTCTCATACGTAAAAGGAAGATGATAGCATCTAAGTATCAGGGTTCTTGTAAAGATTAAATGAGATAATAGCATAGTACTTAACATATAGTAGGCTCTATATAAATGTTAGCTGCTGTCATCATCATCATCATCATCATCAGCAGCAGCAGCAGCAGCAGCAAGGTAGAGGTTGGTGGATTCTTACAAAACACTGTATTTTTATTAATCTTTATAGTTTTAAATATATAATATTATTTGGTAGTAATAAGAAGTATTTGCCTATGTTTTTGCATACAAACTGGTTTTGTAAGTTTACCTGCCAAAATGAAATGTGTATCTGTGCTTTATCTTTTGTGAAGAGAGGGTGTATACTGAGTACATTGTTTAGGCTATGGGCAATTTCTGTTATGTCCTAGTTCATTCAAATTAAGAGGAAAATAAATAAAAATACCATCTCATAAAAAGTTTGAATTTATTGTTCACTGCTTTATCATAGGGCGTTAGAGGTGGGTCTTTGTTGAAATTGAAAACAAGGTAGATTAGCAAGAGTGTATGTCTACATGAAGTTCATACTAAGTGAATGACCTTCTTTCTCTTCCTCATCTTAGAGCGCTATAATCTTAAAAGCACCATTTATAGTATGTGGGTTTTTTTTAAATAGAAAGCTAGAATTAAATAAATTTTAATTTTTTTTAAAAAGAGGTTATATTAAGTACATTTCAGTAACAAAGGTGAAAGAGGTCCAGGTTTGAAATTGGGAAAAACGACACACAAGATAAAAATTTGAACCAAAGAACCCAACAAGTCAAGGTGAAGAAGAATCAAGATTGGAAACAAAACTTTTAGCATGCTTGACGTTTGTCAATATCCATCTTTGAGATAAAATCCTAATTCTTTTGAAAGTAGGTCACAGTGAATTCATTAAAATTCAGCATTCAGTAAAACCCAGGTTATAGGACCCACTGGAATCTGACCCTTTAGGATCCTACTATTCACTTTTCGGGAATTTTTCTGAAGAATTTTGATTATCGTTGTCTTTACTTCCATATATTCTGAGACCATATTCCCTTAGCTTTCTTCCATTTCTAGATTCTTTGAACCTTCAAGAAGTTTCTCAAACATGTGGGGCATGTCACAATGTCATAGAAAGTAATCCACATCTTTTCAAATTGTAGAGGGTGTGTGTGTGTGTGTGTGTGTGTGTGTGTGTGTGTGTGTGTGTGTGTGTGTGTGTGGATGGGTGGGGAAAGTTTACTTCTGTTCTATGAAGAATTGTTTTGTCAAAACCCTTTTGGTAGTTAAAGCTGGGAGGTCATTAATTGCTTGTATTTGCACCTTAATGGTAACAGGATCTATTTTTCATGGAAGGAGGGAAGCTGGTTGGGTTTCCAGGCTTTTGTTTTCCTCCTACAGTTGTTCATTTTATTACAAAGTTAAAAATCTTTATCTTTCTATTTCTACTATGAATCTGACTGTTGGTTTGCTACCCCCAAGGATTGGTAATAAAAAAAGGAAATTAAATGTAAAAAACACCAAAACACCTTTTATTTGCTTGTTTACCTGTTTCTTATTGGCATTGTATAACACATTATCTTATGTTCTACATAGAAACAAAGAAGAGGAAAACTGAACCAGGAAAATTAGGAGTTCCTTCCTGAATCTGTCACATAGTATATTGGCAGTATCAGCCTCCAAGTTATGTTAAAAGTCTACACGAGTTTCTGAGTACAGATATATTTAATATATTCTTTTCAGATAATATATCTCTGCAAGTAAGGAACTGTACAGTCATAGCTCGGAGTTGCTGTGGGTTCTGTTCCAGACCGCCACAATAAAACGAGTCATGTGAATTTTTTGGTTTCCTAGTACATATAAAAGTTATCTTGATACTGTACTGTGGTTTGTTTAGCGTATAATAGTATTAAGTCTAATAGACCACATAACAGTGTAAATACCTTAACTAAAAGATACTTTATTACTAAAAAATGCTAACCATCATCTAAGCCTTCAGTAAGTTATAATCTTTTTGCTTGTGGAAGGTCTTGCCTTGATGTTGATCGACACAGACTGATCAAGGTGGTGGTTACTGAAGGTTGGGGTGGCTGTGGCCAATTTCTTAAGATAACAATGGAGTTTGCTGCATTGATTGACTCTTCCTTTCATGAAAGATTTCTCTGTAGCATGCAATGCTATTTTGATAGCATTTTACTCACAGTAGAACTTATTTCAGAATTGGAGTCAATCCTCTTAAATTCCACCACTGCTTTATCAACTTAAGTTTATGTAATATTTTTCAATATTGTTGTGTGTCAGGCAATAGGGAGGCTAGTAGAAAGGGACAGGGATAGGGATGGTGGGTAAGGCACTCTCCCTTTGGGAGCAATGTGACCCAGTTCTTGGCAAAGATACTGGAGTGGTCTGCCTTTTCCTTCCCCAGCTCATTTTACAAATGAGGAAACTGAGGCAAACAGGGTTAAGTGACTTGCCAAGAGTAAGTTCTGTCTCAGCCAGGGGAAAATTCCCTGAAGTCTTTAGAGTAGCAAGGTGGGGATAGGGACATGCTGGAGATTGTCCTTTCTCTCACATTTTCCCAAAGTCTTTTCCATTAGCAACCTGAAGTGAAATTGACCTCTTCCATCTTTTCTCTTGAAACTGGAAGCCAGGAGCACCTGAAGTGAGTGGATGCACAAAGAAGACTTGGAGCTTGATGAGTCTAGAAAAGGACTGGTGAAAATTCTCTTGCTTTTCACACTGCCAGGGCCCTCACAGAGGGCAAAGCCTTGGTCTCCACCAGTAAGAAAAGACTTCCATCCTAATGGGCCTTGGGACACAGCTTACATACACAAAAGAACTACAATATAAATTAGAATGCAGAAATCAAAGTGGTGGGAAGATAACCCACATTGATGCAACACTTTACAGTTGACAAAGTACTTTTCCTCACAAGGACCCTGGTTGGGAGGCAACACAGGTATCATTTTGTTGATTTTACAAATGAGAAAAATGAAGCTCACAGACCTGCCCCATCTCACATAACTAGCAAGTGACCAAGCGGGGATTCAAACCCAGGTCTCTGTACAAGAGAAGCACACCCTTCTGTCATTTTAACCATTCTGATAGGTGTGAAATGATATCTCAGGGTTGTTTTAATTTGCATTTCTCAATAATGATTTAGAGCATTTTCTCATATGGCTATAAATTACTTTCATTTATTCATTGGAAAACTGCCTGTTCATATAGCTCCAAATGCTATCTCTAAACAGTATGGATGCAGTAGTTTTGGGGGAAGATTCACATAATTCTTATCCTAAAAGAACAAAATTTTGCTTCCTGTAGGACCAGTTTATTAAACCCTTATTTGAAGGTAATTACAAGTTTATGCAAGTTAAGACAACCGTTATTTCTTTGCAGTAAACATTTGTGGATACGCTTTTTAAAAAATTGATTTTTCTTCTATTGTATGTGTAAGGGTAAGGGTAAATACGTTGAGATCCTAATAGTTTTTGCCACTTGACTTCAATTATCTTTTCCCTGCAATATGTTCTTTATATCATAATCTGATTGTGTTATTTCTCCCATTCTGGTGACATTCTTCATTTCCAGGGTGATCATGATGATAATGATGATGATGATGATCATGATGATGATGATGATCATGATGATAATGATGATCATGATGATAATGATGATGATGATGATCATGATGATAATGATGATGATGATGATCATGATGATGATGATGATCATGATGATAATGATGATGACAGCTTACCTTCCTTTAATGTTCACAATTTGCAAACATCTTTGCATATGATATTTCATTGGTCCTCCCAACCCTGTGAAGGAGGTGCTATTATGATTCCCATTTTCCAGGTGAAGAATCTTAAACTGAAAGAGGTTAAGTGACTTGCCCAGAGATAAGTAATGACTGAGGCAGGATTTGAACTTCCTAACTTCTTAGCACTCTATCCATTGTGCCACTTAGGTGCCTGTACTAAGCATGATCTCATCATATTTTCATCTACATATGAATGAGTGAATGAATGAAAATAAAAGTCTATTAAATGCTTACTATATTCAAGTGAGGTAACTGGTGGCACAATGGATAAAGTGGTGGGCTTGGAGTTTAGGACATCTCATTTTCCTGAGTTCACATCTGACTTTAGATATACTTAGTAACTCTGTGACCCCGGGCAAGTCACTTAACCCTGTTTGCCTCAGTTTCCTCATTTGTAAAATGGGCTGGGGAAGGAGAAGGCAGACCACTCCAGTATCTTTGCCAAGAACTGAAAATGACTGAACTGAACATGTGCTAAACTCTAGGGACATGTATACAAATAATAAGCAAGATAGTTCCTTGAACCCTCAAGGAGCTTACATTCCGAAAAGAGAGGATAATATATTTTTAGGAAAGTAGTAGTAAGGGAATAGAATGTAGATTTTGGGAAGTCACTATGAAAACTGAATCATGAAGCATTTATTATGTGCTGCTTAAGTTTCAGATCCTAGAGATAATGAGACAAACAGATTAGAATTATTTTGCATATTAAGAAACTGAAGTTTGTGTGTTATGTGACTTGCCTGAGCTCACGTATCTAGAAAGTACCAGAGCCAGTACTTGAACCTAGTACTATAATATGGTAATATATACTGATAATAGAGTGCCATGTGCCTTCTAAGAACCACAGTATTTATTATCACTGCAAATCTCATCATTCATATTCTGCTTTAATGTCTTGTAAACAAGTGTTGCCAGTATTTTCTGTTGAAAGAAATTTCTATAGTTGATTGTTGAAAAACTTTAGAATTATTGGAAGATTTTTAGTTTATTTCTTAAAAATTATAGTTACTTCTAATTTGGTTTTTGGACCTTATTTAAGGGAAATCCTGTACTTAAGTACTCAGTCCTTGTTTCTCAGAAAACTCTACCTTTAGAGCATTTAGTAGATCTTATCAGGTAGGAAAGTAATTAAATATGCAGTCAGTGACACAAATATGGGATCATGTCCATCTATTTCTGGTAGAATGTGTCATGTTCCAAGTAATTATTCACTGTAGTAAAATCTGTCTCTGAATTCAAGTGACTTAGTAGTAGTGACTATTTGACTAATTCATGCAACAGTATTGATTACCCTAAATGGGACTATCTTAGACCTTCTCCAGTTCCATCTCTAAGCTTTCCAGCATGTACCCTTCAAGTTTACTAATTCAGAAATTAATAGAGAGTATGAATTGGGAAGGTTGATAAAGTTGCAGTCTAACACCTTTTTACTCTGAATAGAGAGATCAACAGAGATGGGTTAGTGTTTTGTGTATTTTTGTTCTGTATTGTCATTCTTCTGTTCCTTTTTCCTCCTGGCAAAAAAGCAAAGACTTAAAGGAAATAAACTAGAAACTTGTTTGTCTATTTGTATCTCATTAAGTAATTACAGTTTTATGTTGATCACCCTTCTTATTTAAATTTTCTGTTCAGTCTTTGAAGAACTTTCTATCTTTCATCTGAGGAACAAGATGAGGAACAAGCTAAGATCAAAAAAGCATAGCCATCAGTTAATTAGAAATTTTGAGCATAGAAATCAATAGAATTGTTTATAAGATTTGAGGAGGTATGTAATAAGTGGAGCGAGTTCCAACTCCAGAGAAATGATTAGATTATTTGATGTATTGAATTATTATGGGGAATGTTTATTTATAAATTTGGATCAAAGGAATGCATTGAGAAAAATCACAAAATATTTTCTGTATTATAGTCTTTTCCCTTATAATTACAACTATACTCTAATTATGTGTTCAGAAGTCAGAAATTTGTGATTATACTATTGCTTTTGTGCTGTAAAGTTTTTATTTTCTTTCTTGAGATTGTAATTCTTGAATTCCAGTAGATTGATAATATAGTTGGGAAAAATAGTTATTGGGGAGAAAAGCATCATTAGATAAAGTTATTTGCATTTTTGACTGAGAAAAAGAATTTTTGGCTAAGTTTTAGATAGTAAGAAGGGCATGTATGCATTGGGTTGTTTAAAATATCAGTAGCAACAAAGAATTTTTCTAACATTTCTGACCCAGTAACTCAGTTTCTCGTTCTGATTTTTACTGCTTTTCAGAAACTACTCACGTATCTATTTCTAAATGTTGCTCACATTTCATAATATTGGCTATGCATCTTATATTTTCTTAATCTTTATTGTTTGGACCTTAGGAACCATGCTTTTATTACTTTAAACATTCCCATTGGAATATAAAGCACTGTTTCATTTCTTTGTATCCCCAGTGCCTTACTTGGATGTGGTAGGCACTTAATAAATGTTGCTTTAAAACATATTTTGGTAATTAAATTTTCACTATCATATTAAAGAAAGTGTTAAGGTTAAAACATGTAAAAAAGCAGTCAAGTTCTAGTATATTTCTGTATAAGGAAACCTGAAATACAGAAGTCTAGATCTCCTAAGTAGACTAAAGTGACTGCTTTTATTTAAAAAAAAAAATAAAAAAGCAAAACTCTTTGATTTAGAGAATTTATTTCAAGCCACCTTGAGAAACATTTATACATTTAAAAGTATATATGTCTGCTTTTTTTAAAAAAAATTATTTACTTTTAGTTTACAACATTCATTTCCACAATCCCTTGAGTTTCAAATTTTCTCTCTCCCTTTGCTGCCCCCTCCCCCATGGTGGCATGAAATCAAATATAAGATCTACAAATATCTTCACATTAAACATTAGACAAGTTGTGAAGAAGGATTATAACCAATGGAGTGAATGGTGAGAAAGAAGAAACCAAACCAAACCAAAAAAAGAGAGCAGGTAGTTTGTTTCAATCTGCATTCAGACTCTGTAGTTCTTTATCTGGATGTGGACATTTCTTTCCATCATGAGGCTTTTGGAGTTGTCTTATAACCTTGCATTGCTGAGAGGAGCCCAGTTTAACAAAGTTAGTCATAACACGTATGATGTGTCTGTAATTGTGTGCACATTTCTCCTGCTTCTGCTTTTCTCACTCAACATCAGTTTATATAAGTCTCTTCAAGTTATTATGAAGTCTGTCTGCTCCTCATTTCTTATAGCACAATAGTATTCCATTACATTTATATACCACAACTTGTTCGGCCATTTCTCAATTGATGGGCATCCCCTTGATTTTCAGTTCTTTGCCACCACAAAAAGAGCTGCTATAAATAATTTTGTACATATGGGTCCTTTTCCGACTCCACTTCTGTGATCTCTTTGGGATACAATCCTGCAAGTGGTATTGCTGGGTCAAAGGGTATGCACTTATTTATAGCCCTTTGGGCATAGTTCTAGATTGCTCTCCAGAATGGTTTCATCAGTGTACAACACACCCCCAACAATGCATTAGTGTTCTGATTTTTTTCACTTCCTCTCCAGCATTTATCATTTTCCTATTTTGGCATCTTAGCCAATCTGAGAGGTGAGATGTGGTACCTCAGAGTTGTTTTGATTTGCATTTCTCTAATCAGTAGTGATTTAGAGCATTTTTGCATATGCTTATAGATATCTTAGTTTCTTCCTCTGAAAACTGCTTGTTCATATTTTTTGACCATTTATCAATTGGGGAATGACTTGTATTCTTATAGATTCGACTCAGTTCTCTGTATATTTTAGAAATGAGGTCCTTATCAGAGATAGTGGTTGTAAAAATTCTTTCCCAGTTTTCAACTTCCTTCTTAATCTTGGTTATGTGTCTGCTTTATAAACATGTTATTTAAAATTTCAAGAAAATAGCTCTTCTGTATAGTGAGATGTTTTTGTCATTGTTCAGTTGTTTTAGTCATGTCTGACTCTTTGTGACCCCATTCGGGGTTTTCTTGGCAAAGATACTGGAGTGTTTCCCCATTTCCTTTTCCAGCTCATTTTACAGATGAAGAAACTAAGGCAAGCAGGGTTAAGTGACTTTCTCAGGGTCACAGAGCTAGTTAGTGTCTAAGGCTAGATTTGAGCCCAGGAAGATGAGTCTCCCTGACTCCAGTGTACTAAATCCACTTTATCCACTGTACTAAAAAAAGCTGTCATATAATAGAGTTTTAAATAAAAAACTTGGTGTAGATGCTAATCCAACCCTTAGGAATATGTGTATGACAAGAAAGATTATCCCCATTTTATAAATGAAAAAGCAAATATTTTAAAGGTAAATTGATTTTTCCATTTCTCTTGGTGAGATTTTGAGATCAGCAATATAATTTAGATCATGTGTCTTGTGATATTCTGTTTACAAAGCAGTACAAAACTTGAATTATTTTAATGTAAAAAAATCCTTTTGAGAGAGAATTATCATGGACTTGCAATAAGTGATTAATAAATAAGTGCTTGTTTATTGATTGATTTGATTGATATGGGGAACTCCCTGATTGAGGATATTCCCTCTAGGAATTCAGATGTCCACCTTTTCTGCCACTTCAGTGTATAAGAAAACTGAGAAATTCAGTGACATGCCCATGATCACATAGTCAGAACATGAAATTGGTAGGACATGTACTTGGATCTTCTGAGTGCCAGAGTCTAGCTCTCTGGCCGCAACATATGCTGCTTGTCAGAGAGAACACATAATAATTGAGTGTATGTATCTGTTATAAAAGTTTTTAAAAATATAAAGTTTAAGTATAAGACATTAGAAAACACCACTTATTCAACAACCATTTATTAAATATCTAAAATATAGAAAACTGTGATCATTATAAAGCATTGTGTACAATATATCTTTTGTGATTTATCATTGAATAACTTATAATAAAAATAAATACATATATGACAGACACTTATATCATCTCCTTGTATATTATCTTTAACATTCTGAAGTTTTGAAATATGTTAGGAAAAGTCAGCACTTGATTGGTATCCTTTTTTCCCCCCACACAGAGATTTAGGTTACAAGCTAGCAATTACCTAGAGGTACCTCATACAAACATTTTAACAGGATACTAAGTTAGAGGCCAGATGGGGGCAACTGGGAATCAGAGTTCAGACCCCGATTACTGTGTTTATTTTGAGATGAAAACAAGAAATGGAGAAGCAGTTATTGTTCATTGTGATACTTGTTGGTCTTGAACTGTATAGTTCCCAGAAAGAAGAAATCCTATTGAACTCTAACCCTCCCATAGGCTCTCACCTTATAGACTTCAACCTTAACCACAGTGAAGCCTCTGGTCACTCCCTGACCCCTGGAGCCATGTCTTCTGAAAGGGCTACTTCTACTGTAAGACTTTTACAGAATGTGCACTTTTGCATTTCTTTGCTTTATACTTGATCTTGTGGTACTTTTGTAATATTAATGATTTGAGAGTGTTTTCTAAGTTTGAATTTTGAAGTTTTTAGCCAGTCAGTTCATATGGAGGTACAGAGAAAGAGTACCTTATGACTTTCAGCAGCCTAATATCTTAGCACTTTAATTGAATACCTAGCAATTATAGTAACATCAAAACTAACTTGCTTTAAGATCTCCTTCTAATCTCTGAGGTAGGTAAAATAACATCAGCACTTTTTTTAAACCATTTACTTAATATTGTTAATGGCTTCTAACTCGTGGTGCTTTATTTGTACATTTTTAATATCTAAACTTTTTTTCTTTAAATCTAAAGTTTCTTTAAAATCTTCTTTAAGTAGTAAAACAGTCTAGGACAGTAGCCTCAATGAAACCTTATAGACAAACACAAAAGTCAGCTGACTTATTAACAATATCCTTATCTGACCACTTTTTTCCAAACATCTTTATATGACTGTTCACAATTTTTCCAAATTTTGCATTTTTTCAGAACACCTGGTTTAAAGCAAATTCACAGTGGGCATATTTCAGGGCAACCTAATTAAGGTCTGTATTGATAAGTTGATTGAAATCTTTATCTGCAGTATATTAGATCTTTTTGTTTGTTAAGTTCTTGGAAGTAGGAAAATAGTTTTTCTCTTGTCCCGAACATGTACGTTTTCTCTTGTAGTAAACAATGTTAATCAAATGAATCAAGACATTTATGCAGATTAATAGTGACAATTTTAATGTATAGAGGTGATTTTGCTCAGCTAGGTGGTGCAGTGGATAGAGTGTTGGACCTGGAATCAGGAAGACTCATATTCCTCATTGTTTCTTATCTGTAAAATGAACTGAAGATGGAAATGATAGACCACTCCAGTTTCAAAACTCCAAATTGGGTCAGTGAGAGTTGGATACGATTAAAATGACTGAAAAAGAGGTGATTTTTGGCAGTTGAAATTGAATCTGTTAGTAATACCCTATTCTGGCAGGGAGATGATGATAAATTATTTTAAGTTGTGTTAATAGTAGTGAGTGCAGTATTAATTACATTAATATTTGCCTGAGAATTTGCTTACCTCAGATTTTAATGTTATTTCAATACTTTAAGGATCTGTAATTTTGTTCATGTGAGGTTTTTTTTTTTTTTTTTTGCTTTTTGGAGGGCAGTTGGGGTTAAGTGACTTGCCCATGGTCACACGGCTAGTTTTTTGTGTTAAGTGTCTGAGGCCGGATTTGAACTCAGGTACTCCTGACTCCAGGGCCGGTACTCTATTCACTGCGCCACCTAGCCGCCTCTCATGTGACGTTTTTTATCTACCTACACACCTGAGTACTTTATACTCCATGAAAAGTTTTTGTGAATTACTGTCGCTGAAAAATTTATCACCCTGAGACAGTTTCTTCCAACTTAGGCAGGTTCTTAGATGATACATAATCTCTTTATCACCACATTAATACCGAAAATCTTTCCTACTTTTAGATCAGAGCTTGTCCTAAGGTTTTAATGCTATCCTAAGAGAAATATCTCTTTGTTCACCGAATACTTATTGAGCACCTGGAATGTTAAGGTGTGGCTAGACCTTGAAGGGAATGTGAAAATATCAAGATTGACTTCTTGCCTCAGTATTAAAAAACATAGGTATTTAAGATTATAACCTTACTGCAAATAAGATCCAGTGAAAATTCATAAATTATTTTTGTGATATTTGTATTATATATGTTGCTTCTAACCCCAGTTCTATCTCCTTTATGAGTCTTTTCCCAGATTACTCCTACTTCATACCGATCTTTTCATTTTTTGAATTTCTTTAGCACTTAGAGTATGCAGCTTTCCATTTAGCATTTGATTATGTGGTCTTATAATATTCTTTAGTTTCATATAGATTTTACCTCCCTAGCAAAGCTATACACTTCTTGAGAACAGGAGCTTTGTCTCCCTTTCCTCCTCCTCCTCCTCCTCCTCCTCCTTTTTCTCTCCTTTTGGTTTAGTGATTTCCCAAAGGTTACACTGATACTAAATTTTAGAGATTATTTAAATTCATGTCCTCTGATTCCAGAGCCAACATTCTTTCTGTTGTACCATGCTACCTCTCTGTAACTTGTTATGGAGAAACCAAAATCGAATCTCAGTGAAATTTTTAGAAATTATTTTCAAAGCATACAAGAATAAATAAGCATTAAAGTAGACATCAGCAAGTATGGATTCTAGTCCTTGCTCCACAAGTTACTTAGTGAATTATAACCTTGGTCAAGTTATTTTAACTCCTCTGGGCCTCAGTTTCCTCTCCTGTAAGATTAGGTTAATACTTTACTACCTTGTTTTTTTAAAATGAGTATTAAATATAATGTATGTGAAATCATTGGAAAAGCTTAAACTTACATAGAATATTGTAATATCCAACATAATTATCATTTTTTTCTTTCTGACTATATAAATTAGAAATCCTTTTCAGAACCTTTCATTAAGTCACTGTTATGCATCTTTCAGGATATACCAGATCTTCTGCAGGAGACAGCTATCTCGCACAGACCAGCTGTATTCACTACCTTCTTGACATAACCCCTCTTGAAATCCCAGAAATTCTTAGCCACAACATAATTATATAAACTTGCTAAGAGTTTGGAAAGTGACCAAGATACCACCAAGAACAGTCTGTCTCACATGTGGATTGTCCTTTTAGCAACACTTATAAGTCAAAATATTTCTGGGACTGCTTATTTTGTACTCTGAAGAGTAGAGTTCACTAAATCATTTGGAAAGACTAAATGAAGAAGATAATAGAGTCAATTAAGGAAAATTAATTATTTAGGCTAGCAAAATGAGGCTGCCTTTAATTCCCAGAGGATTTGTTCTGTAAATCTCATACATTATTTCATAAACCTATCAGATAAGACTAAGGCAGGTCCATTTCACAATTTTTTTTCTTGAATGGTTACAGATAGACTCTAGGCTTCAAAGCCCCTTTCCCTGATAAAGCTAACTGTCATCTTAACAAAGTACTATCACTTTGCCTAAATCCATTTTGTCTTTCACTACTTTCTGGGCAGGCTTTTATAGATAGTTTAGTGGAATGGAGAGTCTTATGGTTGTATTAGAGAATGGTAGTGGGGTGAGGGATGGGTTGGGTAGGACTCAGGGTGTTTTTATAAGAACATAGCATCAAGTTGTTTATAAATTCTGATGGAATTTTAAAAAGTAAAAGATTTAAACCTCATTTTTCTGATACATAGGAAACTCCTGAACTCACAGTAGCTCTTCTGTGAGTTGAGAAATAAATATTCTTTTGTTTATAGTCAGTAGAAATTAGTTTGCACCTATGCTTTTTGACCTTAATGGGTCAATAAAAGTAATTAGGCCTTAATGTTGTGTGAGTGAGAAATCAAGATTATTTGAAATTATTAATGTCAAAGAATCAGAGTGAATAGCTACTTAGAAAATGAACTGAGCATTTTCTGGGAGTCTGGAGTCTCTCTCCAGTTGTCTGATAGATAGATTATATAATCAGATCTTTTAATGCCTTTCCCGCCACCCCCAAAATACAAAATCCTTTGGCATTCACAGTCCTTTGTATCCTAGTCATTCTGCTTTGCCTATCTTCCCAGTCTTCATATTTCATATTCTCAGCAGCATACTCTTAGATCCAGTGACACTAGCTTCTTGGCTGTTCCACTAAGATGATACTTCCTCTCTCAGTAATGGGCATTTTCTCTGTCTTCCACATCTGTAATGTTCTCTTCCCTTCATCTCTGTTTTTTGGCTTGCCTCACATCCCAGTTGAAATCCTACCTCCCACAGGAAGATTTTCCCAATCCCTCTAAAACTCCAGCACTTCTCTCTTTTAATTATTTCATGTTTCTCCTATATTTATTTAGCTTCTTCATACATACTTGTTTACTTATCTTTCATTTGCCTGTAAACTTCTCAAGGGTAGGAGCTATGTTTCCCTCTTTTAGTAACCCTTGTGGCTTAGCATAGTGCCTGACATATAGTAGGTACTTAATAAGTGCTTATTGACTAATTGTTTTTCTTTGTGGTTTTATTTTTCTTCCAGATCTTGTCAGGCCCCATACAGCAGAGCTTGTTTCTTACTTTGCTATATTGACTTGCTATTGGTTTTCAGTGGATAATGTATTATTAGCAGAATGCAAATATTTGTAACTAATGTTACAGAATGCAAAAGTTTATAACTAACATTTGCAACTAGGCTTACTGAAAAATTTTGTTAGTATATGCTAACGACAGTAATTGATTTATATGCCTCTTTATGAATACTTAGAAGCCATAGTCCCCATCAGTCCCTCAAAATTGTCTATTGGGGTTCTTGATAAAGACTATAAACATGAAATTAGCTTTGTTGCTTTGCTATATTCCTTAATTATTATATTGGTTACAACCAATTTTTCTTTCATTTTGCTTTGTATTCCTAAATATTTTATTTCACTTTGTAGTCCTAAATGTTTCTAATTTGACTCCATTGAAAGGTGATGCTTAGTTTATCTAATACTGCATTGAGCGTTTTACTATTTACTCTTGTAAGATGATTTGCTTAAAAGTCTATATTTTTATTTCTTAGAGCATTTTCAAATTTATTTCCTACCCTCTGAGATTACCTTCCATTTGCACTGTATATATTTTATCTGTATATAACTTTTTGCAAGTTGTCTCCCTAATTAGAATGTAAGCTCCTCGAATGTAGGGACCCCAAGTTTCTCTCTTCTTGAATGCTTTATTGTTATTCTAGATAGAGTAATTAGCCACAATAGGCAATAAACTCACTAATGAACAAGACACCAAATAATCTAAAATCACATATTTTGTTGCCACCTATGTTTATTATCTGTCCCCTAAAATCAATCTGCTCTGTACCCAGCAGTAAAATAGTGCTCTGTGTGTGTGTGTGTGGTATGTTTTTCCTTCAGAAGGGAAGATGTATGAGTGAATGAAAAAGTATGTGGGAAACATGCAAAGATATAATGCAATACATTGAAAGTCAGCCCTTACTCTTAAGGGGTTCACAGTCTAATAGAGCACACACACATCTTGTGTGTGTATGTTTGTATGTGTGTGTTTGTACGTGTGGACATATAGTTTCAGTTGCATGTCTAATGGAAATACCCAGTTGTTCTTAGGGTACAATAGTAAAGTAACATATCTTTAATGCCATTTTCGTTAGAAACTGCAGCTGGCACAGGAGATAGAGTCCTGGACTTTGAGTCAGGAAGATGCAAATTCAGGTATTTAGCTGTGTAGTGCTGGGTAAGTTACTTGATCTGTTAGCCTTATTTTCCTCATGTAAGACTGTAAAAATGTATAAAATTGGGATGATAATAGCACCTCCCACACAGAATTGTTATGAGGATCAGTTGAAGTAACATATAAAAAAAGCTTTGCAAACCTTAATACTAGTTATTATTTCTGTTGATTAAAAACCAGATCTATTTTTTATGTTGAGTCCTTTAAAAGTGTCAAAGATTTTGGTGGCTAGATTTTTCTTCTGGGTCTTCAGCTGTGAAAGGTGTAACACCTTCAAAAGCTATTGGCAGTTGCATTTCCACAATAATTACTCCCTGAAAGTAAACTGTATGGGCTGTTTGGGGGGTGGGGTAGGAGACTTGAGGTACTGCTGTTCAGTGGTTGGCCCCAATAGTTGTGGACTCTTCTCAACAGTGGTTGCTTCCCTTGATGATCATTGTAGGGGTTAGACTGGAAACAATAACATTGGTCTGAACGTCACTGTGTTTGTCAGTGTTCTTGTGTTTTGATATGTGGAGATTTGATGTATGTGCAACACTCTATTTTGTTAACATTATTCTTAGAAATATAGCTATATGTTTGTTTTATAGCAAACCATTTGTCTAGGATATAACTTTTAGAAGAATCATTATTGAAGTTAATTTTTAAGTGCCATTTCAGTTTTTTCCATGATAATTGAAAGGATCAGTTGTATGTATCATCTTTCACTATCTCTAATAAGATATATCAATTTTAGTTATAGTTTTCAGCCCTATTTAATCTGTGTCACCTTTTTGATATTGGTTATAACTTCTATTGGATCTGTGAATGCTTTTTTCTTTTTGAAATTCGTGTAACTGGAGCTGTTGATTTATATAAACAAGTAGTATGAAGATTGTGGCTTATTTTAAATATTTCAAATTTACAATATTGATAGTCTGTGGTAGAGAGATTTTAAAAATATGGTCATCTGTAGTTTGTCTCCATTTTCATATTTTCACTATTAACATTTTTCATTTTCTACACATTTTTAGATTTTGCTTGTACTCCCTTAATATAAAGCCTTTTTGCCCTATTTCTTTTTTTTCCTGCTACTTGTTTTGAATTGACTTTAAAAAAAGGAAAGGAAAAATCAAACTTCCAGTCTCAGAAAGTAAATCCAATCCCTACTGAGATCTCAGAACACTTGGACTTCTACTTACTCTCTTAAGAGACCTGGAATCAGACATGATTTCTTTAACCTTTTAAGTTTCTCACTTATCTTATTGGAGATAACCCTTGCAGGTTTTTCTGAAATCAACCTGATCATCATTTTTTTTTATAGCACAGTATTATTCCATTACAGTCAATCGTATAGCATAACTTCCAGAATAATTACTTCCCTGAAAGTAAAATGTAAGGGCTGGTTTGTAGCAGACTGGGTAGTTGGGGGCAAGAGGCATGGAGTACTGCTGTTTGTAGAATTCTTTACCTCCTTTTCCTTTCTCATCCCACTCAGAATGAGAAAATGTAGGCCCTTGTTGAGTCAACTGCTTTAAAGTATATTTCTTGCATGGATTCTTAAAACCAACAAAATAAAAATATTACTACATAACAACTGAGGGGCTGTGGTTCAGCTTATAATACACATCTTCCCCCTTCAAATTCTGTAGTTTCTTTCTCCAGTAAACTTGATATTATCCTGCAGATTTTGAATAAAAACTTTCAGTCCCTTCCAGGGCAGAGCCAATTATAAAAGATTTCTACTACGATGCATTTATTTAAAATATTTTTGACATCACTTCCATATTTTTATACTTTAATTAACCTCAACTTTTGTTTATTCTCATTAAAAAAAATCCAGATTAGAGAAATTACTTTTAATTATTGAGAAAAACTGATGTCTAGGCAACCATAATACTGAAAAACATGGTTGCTTTCTTAATCCCAGCATATTACACTTAGGGCAAGATTTCCATTCTATTTCACACCCTCCCCGCTCCATGTAGAGAATTTTCTTTGAAGTCACTGAGAGCTATGAGCATGGAAGATGAAGAGGGAAATGAAAACCTGAACCTCTATACTTAGAGCCCTCATGTTAGTTGATGACAGTTCACTGTGAACAAATGTGTCTCATTTTCAGAGCTGAAATAGCTACACGTTACAGCCATGCAGTGACATGGCATCACTATGTGATTTGATATACCTTTTCTCAAAGTTGCTTGTTGTCTTTTCACTTTCCATTTCCCGATTTATATTTGTGGTTAAAATATAAACATAAAGGAATGAAATCAATTTAATAGAATATTTTATGTATGCGCATATACATATATATATAGACATGTATGTATATGTGCATATATTACACAACTATACTATATACCCAGTATAGTATATAATTTGTTTTATGGTGTTTGAAATCATACCTTTTATTTCTTATTGATTATCATCAATTAATTTAATCTATAAAATATTTTAGCTTCTTAATGTGTGGAAGGTATAATACAAAGTAAACATTGTGTGATTTTTAAAACAGATTTGTTACTATATGAAATGTCATATTTCATTTAAAAACATTTGTATTTTATTTAGCATGCTGTAGGGAAATGGCTTCCTTTGTGAATAATATTAGTAACTACAAAAGAGACATAATGTCTTTATTGAGTGTTTATCCTATGTATTTCAAACATGATCCTACCAGTGTTGATTTTTTCTAAGTCTCTGAAAAAAATCTTTCCACATTGATTGCAATCAAAATTAATCTTTGATTTCAAGCTATAGCAGTTATTTTCAGATTCTGTGTATTTTTTCTTGAAACTACATGTTAGATTCATGTATATTATGGGTCAAAACAATATTTGAAATCAGTTGAAAACATTTGAAACATTGAATATCATTACACAATTTAAAAATATTTTTATATCTATAGGCTGTCCTAATGACTATTAGAAAATTTGTTTCAGTTTAAGCAACATTTTAAAAATATCTGCAATATCAAAAGAAAATAGGATATTATGTAATAAATAGAAATTGATTTGATAATACTACAGTCAGATGGATTCAGAACTGCGTGGGTGACTGAACTTAGAGTAATTATTATTGGTTCAAATGCAGTTGTGGCAAGAAATGTCTAGTTGAATATTCCAGAGTTCTGTATTATTAGCCTTATGCTGTTTAATGTTTCATCACTGACTTGGAAAAAATCATAGATGGGGAAGAGAAAGTAATAAGCGTTTATATAGCACCTCCTATCTCCCAGGTACTGTGCAAAGCATTTTACAAATGTTACTTCTTTTCCATTCTTACAACACCCCTGTGAGTTAAGTGCTTTTATTATCTCCATTTTACAGGAGGAAACTGATGCAAACGTAGCTTAACTGACTAGCTCCTAAGTGTCTGAGGCTAAATTTGAACTCAGGTCTTCTTGACTTGAAGCCCAGCTCACTATTTACTACACTGCCTCCCTGCCAATCATATTTGTAGTTGACACAGAACTTAAATGAATAGCTAATATAGTGGATGATCAAATCAGTATTCAAAAGGATTTTGACAGGTTGGAACATTGGACTTTATCTTCTATTTTTTTCCAGTTGTCAAGCATTTTCCCCTCCTTCCTGTTTCTTTTTCCACCCTTGGAAAAAACAAAGCAAAACAAAAATGAAATATTTGTAACAAATGTGCACAAACAAAACAGAACCCCACAATTGTCCATGTCCATAATTGTGTCTCATTTTACGTATTTTGTATATCATCTCTGTCAGGAGGTGGTTAACACTATCATTGAACCTCTCTAATCATGGTTGGTCATTGTATTAATCAGAATTCTTAAGTTTCACAATAGTATTTGTTTTTATAATGTTATTCTCATAAAAATTGTTTTCCTTGTTTTGCTCAGTTCACTCCAAATCAGTTCATCCACATCTTTCCAGCTTTCTCTGTGAGACCATCTTTTTCATTATTTCTTAAAGCCTAGCAATCTTCCATTACAATCCCATCTCCTAATTTATCTGTTTCTCTATTAATGACTACGTCTTTACTTTCCAGTTTTTTGCTACTACAAAAAAATTTCTATCAATTTTTTTTGTACAGATAGGATTTTTTCCCCTTTGATTTCTTTGGGGATATAGACATAATAAATAATATGGTATCACTAGATCAATCTGCGCAGTTTAGTAACTTTTTTGTGGGCATATTTAAGTTGTTTTCTGTGATGACTTTACCCATTCACAGCTCCACTATCAGTGTATCAGTTTGCATATATATTTCCCTCAGAATCTTCCAAACTTGTCATTTTTCCTTTTGTCAGCTTTACTTATCTGATGGGTATGAGGCAAAACCTCAGATTTACTTTAATTTAAATTTCTCTATTAATGATTGAAAACATTTTTTTTCATGAGCTCTCCTTTATGTTAAATTTCCTTCCCTTGAGAACTACTTGCTCATATTCTTTGATCATTTATCAATTTTAGAATAACTCATTACAAATTTGAGCTGATTTCCTACACATCTTGGACATGTGACCTTTATCAGATAAAACATCGTAAAGATTTTTACAGTTAGCTGTTTCTTTTCTAATCTTAGCTGCATTGTATATGTTTGTGTAAAATATTTTAAATATTTTATCTTGTGTGATCCTTTATATCCCTTGTTTGATTTGATCATAAACTCTCCCACTTTCTATTGGTCTGTAAGGAATTTCTTGTTTTTCCAATTTTTTTATATATTTGACTTCTATATCTGGTCATATATCAGTTGAGATCATAACTTAGTGTATGGTGTGATATGGTCTAGTTTTTCCATTAGTTTTTGCCAAATAGTGAGCTCTTATCACAGTAGCTGGGATTTTGGGGTTTATTGAACACTAGGCCTACTATATTTGTTTGCTTCAGTATTTTGTGTACTTGATATTTCCCAGTGATTAATACCTGTTGTTTTAACTAGTACTAGACAGTTTTGTTTATTCTTGCTTTATGTTATTGATTGAGTCTTGGTACTGATAGTCTTCCTTCCCTGACCTTTCTACTTTTTTTCATTACAAATCTTGTTATTATTTTTTTCCAATTTGAATTAACATTTATTTTCTTGTTTTCATCACTCATTTCCACAAGATTTTGAGTTACAAATTTTCTCCCCATCTTTCCCCTACCCACCACTCCAAAACAGTGATCCCACTGTAAAGCCCCTCCCCCAATCTGCTCTCTCCTATGTCTTCCCCCATTGCTCCTCTAACTTTCCGGTAGGGCAGGATGGGTCTCCCTAACCCAGTGCCTGTATATCTTAATTCCCAGTTGCATGTAGTTATAATGATAATAATAATGATAATTATTATATATACATACACACACACATATATATTTAACATTTGATTATAGGACTTTAACTTCTAGATCTTTCCCTTCCTCACTCGCCACCCACCCCCACTGGAAGGACAAATAATTCAATACAGGCTGTACATGTATAATTATGCAGAACATCTCCACAGTGGACATATTGTGAGAGACTGGTTATATGTCCCTTTTTCCTATCCGGTCCCCTCTTGATCTATTCTTTACCCTGTCCCTGTCCCTTTACAGAAGTGCGTACTTCCAGCAACCCTTCTCCCCTCCCGCTCCCTCTCCTCCATCATCCCACCTCTCATCCCCATTGCCTCTACTTTCCTGTGTGGCAAGATACCCACTTTAGATTTTATGTCATTCCTTCCCTAAGCCACATTCAGTGAGAGTAAGGTTGACCCTTTCCCTTTTGCCTTCCTGTTTTTCTTCTCCATTTTAACAATTATGCCTTGCTTCTTCTATATAAGATGATTTAACCGCATTCTGTCTCCGCTGTCTCCTCTCATTCTAATACTATCCCACCTCAGAATTTCATCTTTTAAAGTATCTTCCCTTCCTATTAAATTGATCCTGTGCCTTCTATGTACACATATATACATATATACACATACTCACATATGTATTCATACGCATATATATATATACCCTCCTATATAGACATATGTGTCTGTATATGTATATATACATTTATATTCCCTTCACCTGGCCTTATACTGAGAAAAGTTTCATAAGTTACAATTATCATTTTTCCATGTTGGCATATACATTGTTCAACTTTGATAAATTCCTTATGATTCTTTTCAATGTTTACCTTCTCATGCTTCTTGTATTTGAGTGTCAAATTTTCTTTTCAGTTCTGGTTTTTTCAGCAAGAATGTTTGAAAGTCCTCTACCTCACTGAATGACCATATTTTCTCCTGGAACATTATACTCAATTTTTCTGGGTAGGTGATTCTTGGTTTTAATTCTAGCCCCTTCATCTCCAGAATATCATATTCCAGGTCCTTTCATCCTCCATTGAAGAAGCTGCCAGATCCTGTGTTATCCTAATTGTGTTTCCACAGTATTCAAATTGCTTCTTCTTGGCAGACTGTAATATTTTCTCCTTGATCTGGGGACTCTTGAACATGACTATAG
Source organism: Pseudocheirus occidentalis (assembly GCA_028646575.1). Lineage (NCBI taxonomy): Eukaryota > Metazoa > Chordata > Mammalia > Diprotodontia > Pseudocheiridae > Pseudocheirus > Pseudocheirus occidentalis. The sequence continues at coordinate 84,619,272 of CM053596.1, read as the reverse complement.
CATTCCTAGGAGTCTTCTTTTTGGGATCTTTTTCAAGAGGTGATTGGTGAATTCTTTCAAGTTCTATTTTGCCCTCTGGTTCTAAAATATCAGGGCAATTTTCCTTGAGAATTTCTTGAAGGATGCTTTCCAAGTTCTTTTTCTAATCATGGCTTTCAGGTAGTCCAATAATTTTTAAATTTTCTCTTCTGAATCTATTTTCCAGGTCAGTGGTTTTTTCAAGAAGATATCTCACATTGTCTTCTATTTTTTCATTTGTTTGGATCTGTTTAATAGTTTCTTGATTTGTGATAAAGTAATTTGCTTCCATTTGCTCTACTCTAATTCTGAAGGAATTATTATTCTCTTCAGAAAGTTTTTGAGATTCTTTTTCCATCTGGTAAATTCGACTTTGTAAGGCATTCTTCTCCTCATTGGTTTTTTGGACCTCTTTTGCCATTTGAGTTAATTTGTTTTTTAAGGTGTTATTTTCTTCAGTCAGGTTGTTGACTCTCTTTCATGATTTTCTTGCATCATTCTCATTTCTCTTCCCAACTTTTCCTCCACTTCTCTTACTTGGTTTTAAAAATCCTTCTTAAGCTGATCTATGGCTTGTTTCATGTTTCTTGGAAGCTTTTGGTGTGGGAGTTCTGACTGTGTTGTCTTCTTCCTGTTCCATGCTTTGATCCTTTTTGTCCCCCAAAAGGATTCTAGAGTTTGATTGCTGTTCTTACTTTGCTTCCTTTGCCTGCTTATGTTGCTAGTGAATTACTTGTCTTTTTAGTTCTGTAGAACTCTGCTTCTGGAGAGGAAAGCTCTGTCCCAAATCGCTGGGTTTTTCGCAGCTGCCAGAGTTATTAGGAAGCTGCTGCAGCCCCCACCAGCTTTGGCTCACTGAAAATGCATCCCAGGGTCTCCACCCAAGACCATGATCTGGATCCAGGCTGCTCAATGCAAGAGCACTTAGCCTATGAATGATCACTTGGCCCCCCTGCAGTCTGCAGGCTGGCAGCTCTGAAGCAGCCACATGGAGGCAGCTGAAGGGCTGCCACTTCTGCTGCTTCCTTGCCCTGGAGGCAATTTCTCTGGACTGCTTCTCTCCCCCAAATTTAGCTGGGTTCCACTGACCTTTCACTTAGTCCTTATTTTTTATTGCTTGATAATTTTGGAAACTACCACAGCTGCCCCTGATCCACTCCCCTGAAGGCTCCAGCTGTGGCTTTTCTTGGCTACCCCAGGGCCAAGCCTTGGTTTCAGGCTAGGCTGGTTTTGACATCCAGTGTGCTGCAATAAGCCCTTTGTGCCTGGTTCCCTTCAGCAGGAGATGTGTTTTTCTGTATTTTTGTGTGAGTTTTGGAGCCCTAAAATTTGTTTAGAGTCATATTTTATGGGTGTTTCAGGTGGCTATGTGTGAGCTGCTGCATTTTCCTGCTTCTATGCTGCCATTTTGGCTCTGCCCCCGATCTTATCATTCTTGATCTTTGTGTTCATCTGGATGAATTTTGATATTTTTGTAGTTCTGTAAACTAATAATTTCATCCTTGGGTTGAATTTTAATAAAATGAAATTCAGTAGGGATAAATTTAAAGTCTTATATTTGGGCAAAACAAATGGACTTTACGAATATAAGATAGAGGAGGTATATATAGATTGCACTTATTCTGGAAAATAAACGTAGGGGGTGTGTGGCATTTAGTGCACTTCATTTTAAGAATCAGTTAGTAGTGTGATGTGGTAGACAAAAATACCTAATATGGTCCTTGGATTCCTTTAAGAAGATTTGATCCCATGGCTACTGGCAATAAGGAAGTGATAGTCTCACTGATAGTATGCCTTTGTGAGACCTAATCTGAATATTGTGCTTACTTCTGGGCCCCACAGTTTAAAAAATACATTGATAAGCTGGAGAGTATGGGGAGGAGGGCAACCAAGATGGCAAAGGTTCTTATATCCATGACATACAAAAATTGAACAAATGAAAATGTTTAACTTGGAGAACAAAAGACTCAAGGGACCACATGAGAGCTGTCTTCAAGTATTTGAAGGAATGTATTGAGAAGGGGAGGAGAAAAGCAAAGAATCTTTATTAAGTGCTGCCTGGCACTGTGTTAAGCTCTAGGCACACAAATCCAAACAAAAGCAAGACAGTTCTTGTCCTCAAGGAGCTTACATTGTTATGAAGGGGGGAGATAACACATTAAAAGAAGCCCAAAGGGTTGGGGGGAAGGGAGTATCCAGTATGTGGGCATGGTTTTGAAGTCCAGAAGTGTAAGAACAGGGATAGGAGGAGAATTAAGGCAGGGTGCCCTCGACACTTTCACAACATGGAGACTCCACAAGGAGCTTACCATTGGAAGATGATGAAGTCTATTCCTGTAGGCTTAATCTATGGTAAACAGACTACTGGAATGATAGGATGATTCAAAGAAACCCCCAAGTCCTGAGGAAAAATACAAGATAGAGGCAGGAATTTGAAGATGATTAGAGACAAGTCTGGAACTAGAAGAGGGACTAGACTTGTTATGTGTGATCTTAGAAATCAGAAGCAGTAGGTAGAAGTTTCAAAAAAGATAAATTTATGCTTGATGCCAGTAACAACCTCTCTTTCCCCCAACAATTTATTAAACTGTTAGCTCTCCTAAAGTGAGATCTGCTTCGAGGTGGTGGTAGGTTCTCCCTCCTTGGAAATATTAAGGCAGAGACTGAGTGGTCTTTTTTTTTTTTTTAATCAAGGAGGGGGATTCCTTTGGTTTAGTGGCTGGTCTAGATGGCACTGAAGAAGACCTTTATCAAATTCTGTGATTCTCTGTTTTGAGGGGGCAAGACTGAGCTTAAATATAGGGAGAATACAAGGGACAAGAGTGGTAAATACAAATGAATTAAACATTTATTAAGAGATCTGGGATCTCTATTTTTCTGGGTACTCTGATAATAAAGGATGAAATCAGCACTGCATTCCTTCTCTCATAATTAGGAAGCTGGAGTTGGAGCATGAAGACAGTGGTGAGGACTCTTGTGGGATGGCAGTTTAGTAGTTAATACCTAAACATTGAGATGGACCCAAAAGACCTCCTGCACAGGGAACCTGCATTTGACTTTATGTCAGTCACAGTGCCCTGCTTCTGTGGGAGTTTATTCTAGTTTCTGAGGCTGCTAGTTGAAGTAGCATTTGACTTTTCTTGGGATTCCAGTCTTTCTGTCTTCTGGCACTTTCTGTTTCCTGGCACCATGCTTTTAACTCAGATGATTACTTGAAAATAAAACAAAGTATTCAAAACTTAAAGCTGCAAATGGGAAAATAAGATTATGCTAAAACTCTGCTTTCAAGAGCTGTTCTTGAAAAGATAGATACGTGGTCTGGAGAAATCTGTACTTTAACCTAAATTGTTTTAATAAATAATGATTTATAAAATTTTTATCACTTTAAAATATTTGAGAAGTGATTTTAAAGATGCTGATGGTTAAGTTCTGTTGGTTCACTTAAATATTTATTCATTTAAAATTAAATAAAAATATAAAAAATTAAGAACTATCACTTTTCTATGATACTTTTTTATTTTTACAGCCGTAACTTATCTTGGAAAAGATGCTAATGGAAATAGCTTAATTAAATAACTTAATTCAGTGAAATCACTGAAATCCATTGTTGTATTCTTATTTTTAGGATATGCCAATCTTTCTGGCCTGGTAATTGTTTTACTTTGACCATATCAGGTTTGCATGCCTTGCTGTTGTTTTTAAGGGAAAAAAAATTAGTACATTGTTGAAGCTATTTTTTAATGGAATTTGGCAGAGTTTATCCAAAATTTTGTCTTAAATTTTACAGGAAGATCTTTTGAGAAGAGTCAAGAAGCAGATCAGAAACATAATTACATAAAAATTACCTTCTTACTTAGAACTTACTTTCAGTTAAAAGTTAAACATTGAGGCAGTGCAGTTTTTGTGAAGATCTCACTTGTTAAATCACTTGATTTATATACCTAAATACAGCATACTTTGTCATTGCATTTTAGTAGATGTAGTCATTGTGGATTGGTTTTGTGTGTGTGTGTGTGTGTGTGTGTGTGTGTGTGTGTGTGTGTGTGTAATACTAAAGAAAGTCTGATTGAAAATAATTGAGCACCTTGTTCACTGATGCTAAAAATTATTTGTTCTCCTAAGCTTCTCTTAACTTTCTGAGTATGTGTGATGTTGCATCAAGTTGTAATTTCTAGAAGTTATAAATGTTTTATGAATCGAAATAAAAAGACTTTGGAGCAGTTATCTGTTGAAAAGAAAAAAGAGGGGAGATGGCTAGGTGGTGCAGTGAATGGAGCACCAGCCCTGGAGTTAGGAGCACCTGAGTTCAAACTCGACCTCACACATTTAACACAAAACTAGCCATGTGACCTTGCGAAAGTCACTTAACCCCAACTGTCCTACCTTCCCCCATATAAAAAAAAAAAGCAAAAAAAAAAAAAGCAAAGAAAAAAGAATCTGTTTACAACACCCAGTGAAAATAAGTTCATTCATTTTCAGTCTTAGGTTTTACCTGTCTTTTACAGTTAAAATATTTATACTTCTTTTGGGTATTTCCTGATGTAAACAGAATGTGCAATAGATTTGGGAGTCCTGCATGTTCTTTCAGTTGAGTACAGGAAATACCAATTCTCAGCATCAGAGGTTAAGTATAAAATGGCAAAAAACACAGCAGACTGTCACATTAAGTATTGTTATGTATTAAAGAAAACATAATATACTTTTCAGGATATTTCATAAGATAGAAAACATTTTATTCCCAAGAAGCTAGATAACTAAATATTTGTGCTATAGTTTTCAAAAATGAGTTGGTGACATAATTTGACTTTGAAGGTGAAACTGCTTCTAAATTACTAGGAAAAAAATGTTGCCTAAATAGATTCTTAAAATTAATATGATAGGGACTTCACTTTTCATTGAAATAATGCTTCCTGAGTGCTTCAGTAATTCTGGGCTTTCCATAATTTTCCTTTCTTATTTTGAAACATTACTTTGGAAAGGATTTAAAAAAAATATTAATGCATATATTTAAAAATGATCTTACTCTTTTTAGTATCAGAAAGCATAAACATGTTTCTTTAGCGTTATGCTGTTAGTTTACAATTAGACCTTTTTAAATGGCTGAAATGTTGAAAATTATATTTATTTTTTAATGATTTCTCGAAAAATCACTGTAACACAGGCCATTTTGTACACTTTAATTGGCAAGTTAAACTGTAGAATTAAACAGTGGTTTTAAAACCAGTCAAAGGAACTCACAAATAGTAGTCTATTTGTTATTAGTTAATTTTGAATTTAACCTTTTTTTCCAGTATTGGAAAAGGGTTTTCAGTTACCCATACCATCTGGTTCCTTGAAGATCCCAAGGAACCCAATTTTATCCATAATTATTTAATGAATGATGTAAATTAGAACTGCATTGTTTTTTACTTTATATAATAGTTTGTTTAATTTCAATTAAAATTATTTTCTCAGTCATGCTCTGGGCACATACACTATTCTATGGAAACTATTTGATTATGCTTTGGAACATGTTGTCCATTAAAAAATGAAACTTCTATTCATGCTATATAGGCTAAATACTGTTTGAATTTTGAATGATTCTTCAAAGATATGGAAATCAGGGTCCATTAGATTCAGATTCATTCAGCAGTGTGAGAAAGACAACATGACAGTTTAAAGAGCACTAGATCTGTACCCAATGGATCAAATGTTGCCTCTGATATTGTGTATCTTTGTGGCCTTGGGCAAGTCACTTAACCTCCCAGGGGCCTGAGTTTCCTCATATGTAAAATGAGATGGTTGAGCCTCTGAGGTGCCTTGTACCTCTAGCTCTATGTTCTTGTTTTAGAGAGCTTACTACATTTAAGTACTCTGCTAGATTTCCAGAAGGTACAAATTTAAAGCTACATAGTCCCTGACCTCAAGCAACTTATGTCCTATTATTATTTATGTAAATGTCTTCTAAACTTCTGAGTCATGATTCAGTTTGGAAGTTGTATTAAGTTCTTCCCTGAGTTGTGAAAAGTTCATTTTAGATTATTCATAGACATATATGGCTAGTCAATGCCATGTTGTGGATGAAGTAATTTCTTCTGAAATGTTGGAGTATATAAAACACTTCCAAGGTCATGGAATTTACTTCTGTTTATTAGTGCTGCTCCAAAGTTGCTGAAGCTGGAGCTGAATCCAGGATATACATACACACACACACACTTATGTGTGTGTAATACATATTATTATATATTACACATAAATACATATGTGTGTAATACATATTATTATATATTATATTATACACATAACATGTAACAGTTATAATACTTTTCTGGCATTTAAAAAATGCTTTACCATGTATAAAGTTTAAAGTTTATAAAATAACATTATCTCACTTTATCTTTAGGTAGGTAGTGTGAGGTTATCTCTATTTTATAGACTAGAATAGAACTGACAAATTTTTTGACTTATGGAAGATCATATAGCTAGTAAGGAGCAAGAATGGGAATTGAACCCATGTCTTCTAAAACTCATGTTGTTTTCACTATGCCTAACTGCCATGTTTACATCTTATCCCATTCTTAGGAACCTTAGTCACTGTTTCTGTCTGGTATCTATGCATTTCTAATCCCCAGGGGGTCTTTCCTTGAATTAAATAGCTATAGGCAAAAACATTTGTGTAAGTGGACATATTCCATTCTTGTTAGGTGACAAGGTAGTAACCATCATAGTTCTGCCTGAAAGCCCAAATAATATACAGAACTACCTGGTTCCTTTTTTATGTGCAGGACAGTTGGTATAACTTTTGCTAGAGCACAGTGTTTCACAAACTTCTGTATTCTCTTCAGGCTGGCTTATGAGCATGGCTATAAAGCCAGGTGTTCTCCAATCATTATATTCCCTTCAGACCGGGAAATACATTTTCCAATATGATGTTATTTATAAATAGTGGTTACTTTGTCAGACAGTTCATGAAAGTCTGTTTTTAATTCACAAAGAAGCTGAATGGTATTGCTGCTGATGGGTACAAATAGCCAATTAAGAAATGAGCTTTTGGAATACAATTCATTTATCCTGTTTGTAAATTGGGCACTTCTGTGTATGTAATATAGTTGTAACACATGAATATATATATGGTGTGTGTGTGTGTGTGTGTGTGTGTGTAACTTGATTTCACTTTTTAACCTTCTAAGTTCTGTCTGTTTTTTGGCTAGAGTGATATTGTTTCAAAAATCCCCAGAATATTTTATAGCAGCAGAATAGAACCTATTTTGTAATTGGATTTTAAAATATAAGTAAACACTTTAAAACCATGACACTTAAAATAATTTAAAATCTGTACCGTGAACAGCAGCAAAGTTGTTTTAAGACTGTATTTATAAATGGAAATGTTCATGAAATAAAAATAAATCACATTTCTTTCTAGCTATTTTATTCTGGAGTTTTATTGCTATTTTATCTGTTTTGGTACATAAATACATACTATGCTTTGCTAAATGACATCATTTCCATTGTAAAGGTGTTCTTTATATTTCCCCTCTACAATGCCAAATCCTTGTAGGTATTTGCTCATTTCTTTAGGTATTATGGGACAAGGAGGACTGTATGATACATAATCAGTTACCTTGGTTGCAGTAAGAGAATCTTTTAACATTAAGCCTCAGCTGGCACATAGTTTTTGATATGTGATGGAAAACAACACCCTTTCTACCTAGAAACATCTCATAATAAGACAGCAATCAGCTGGTCAGTCTGGTTCTCTGGCAAGGCATCAATGCTTGGGAAACACAGAGAGATAGAGAGAGGAGAGGGGGAGGGAGAGGGAGAGGGAGAAAGATAGATAGACATGGTTCTTTTCTAGTAACTTTCAGGAGAGAGCCATATGACCACAATAAAAATACGGGCATACAGGGCTTTATTTCTATTTTGGTTAAACGTTGACCTATAGAAGTGGGATTGATCTAGAATTTTTCTTCTTGGGCCTAGAGAGCAGAACTGGGTACAGTAAATAGAAATTCTAATATCAGATTATTGACTTAATATGAAAAAAAATCTTCCTAATAATTAGAGTTCTCCCAACATGTGATATAAAGATTCAGGATACATTCTATTCTCATTCCCTTCGAAGGTCTTTTATTGGAGTTTGGAACTTATTCTCTCTGCCAAGAAACAGTTTAATTTGTTAAAACATTGTGGAAGACTTGTACTGAAGATTATGAGTGGCAAGAAGTTGTTTGGCGTGACAGCTAAGTCAGATGAATCCCGGGAATGTTTGTAGATGAAAATGTAGGAACGATATCAAGCAGATGTGAATTGAAATAGTCCTGTCATTTCTATAATGTTCTATTTTCATCAGCAACATTAGAGGAAATGATATGTTTGGACTTTATTTTCTTGTCTCTTAAGCTACTTTTTGTGAGGATATGGGAATGGCACATAAGATGTAGTCAGGAAGATAAAATGGACCTAAAAAAAATGCAAAAGAAATGTGTACTGGAGGTGACACAGTTTTAAAGGCATCCAGATCTTTTACTTTTAAAATATTTCAAAAGGGGAAATTTCCAAATGAATGGAAAAAAATATAGCATACCTCCTTTTTCTCCCTCAAATCCACTCTTCCCAACTTGCCTATTTCTGTCCAAGACAACGTTATCTTTCCAGTCATACACATTTATAACCTTGATGTCATCCTTAGCTATTTATTCTCATCCAACTCATATATTTGGTCAGTTATCAAACCTTGTACTTGCTACTTCTACAATTCCTCTTACACATATGGCTTTCTCTTTCTATTCATACAACTGCTAAGATCTGTCAGGTCCTTATATTGTCTCTCACCTCAACTGTTGCAATAGTCTCCTAATTATTTAATTCCCTGTCTTGAGCTAAGCTCTCCCAAACTTTATTCCATTTCTGAGACACATCTGCCATAGAAATTTTCCAGAATTGAAGGTCTGACCGTGTCAGCCCCCCTTCTTATAAAACTTCATTAGCTCCCTCTTGCCTCTAAGAAAGATCAAATGGAACTGCCTCCATTTGGCATTTACAGTCCTTTACAACCTACTCTTATGACACATTATTCCCTTTCATACTTCCTGTAGTTGTCAAACTATCCTTGTTATTGTTTTTCATACACAGCACTCTTTTTCACAAACTCCATTGTATTTGCTCTGACTGTCCTGCGTGCTAGGAATGTACCTTTTCCTCATCTACACCTATTAGAATCCCTAGTCTTCACAATTCAAATATTGTAATCTTTTTTTTTTTGGTCTTTTTGGAGGGGGGGAAGGCAGGCATTTGGGGTTAAGTGACCTGCCCAAGGTCACATGGCTAGTAAGTGTTAAGTGTAAGGATGGATGATCACAAGGTCACACAGCTAGTGTGAAGTGTTTGAGGCTAGGTTTGAACTCAGGGCCCCCTGACTCCAGTGCCAGTGCTCTATTCACTGTGCCACCTAGCTGCCCCTAAATATTGTCATCTTTATGAGTCTTTTCCTGATTGTCTCAACTACTAATGTTCTCCATATCAAAATCACCACGTATCTGTTTTATAATTATGCACATGTGTGTACACGTGCACACACACACATACCCCACACACACTGCTTCCTCCTTGAAAAGAGGGATTGTTTCACTTCTGTCTTTGTATCACCAGCACTTAGCCCAGTACATAGCAGGATCTAAAGAAAGGCTTGTTGTTTAATTGAGTGAATACCAAATTGTATCAGCAAGTACCCTAGCATACCCAGGATGGCTGCTAGCACAGGTTCTTAGATCTTAGTATCTTAGAGTAAGATCTTAGATCTTAGAGTATCAGTTTAGCAGATACTTAGCACTTAGTAACTTAGGGCTAAGTATGGAAGGTGTGAGCCCTGTCCGTTGTTGAGAAGGCATGAACTCCCCTGTTGATGTTGAAGAAGGGGACTGGCTGAGACAGGAGGCTAGTGTGTGTATATAAGCAAGAATTCCAGAGATAGACAGACAGAATTGGAATTTTCTTGTTGGATGAAGCAGGATTGTTTCAGCATCTGGGAGCTGGGCTGCTGGACTGAAGAAGTGAGTTGGAGTTTTCTTGCAAACAGAATCTGGTGAAAGCCACCCAGAAGGTCAATAGTTCTTCTGGGTCCTAGGGCCAGCTGAACTGCTGGAGGACTGAAGAAGTATGACCAGGATAAGACTTTGTTAATGGCCTGGCTGATCCTTGAGTTCCAGGCAAGAGAAGTGGTGAAGGGTTTGAGATGTGCTGGATCCTGTGAACTTAAGTGTGTGCCAGGGACTGCCCTGAGGACTGGAAAAGGACCTGGGAGCAGTCTACCTCTGAGGACTAGATGAAAACCTGGCAGCTGCCTGTTTCTGAATTCAGGTGACTGGTGGATTCAGGAGGGAGCTGGGACCATGGAAGGGGATCCAGGGAATCAGAGAGACCACCCAGAGTCAAGATGAAGAAAAGGCAAATTGAGGTTTGCTGGACGCCAAGGGGTGGAGGGTTTGTGTGGTTTTCTAATGACTGTACTAGTTATTAATGATATTCAGTAATTGTGAATCTAGATTAGTCATTGATTAAGTTAATGGTTGCCCCATGAGTGGAAGTTTGATTATTGTATTGTGACTGATTAAGTTAATGGTTGCCCCACCAGTGGAAGATTGATATATTGTGAATTGATTGATTGATTAAACCAGATGATTATTCTTTTGCTCCTTGTTCTAAATACTATGGCCACTGTAGTGAAAACTGTGTGGCCATTCTAATGTTAAGCTGTTCACAGTAGAATTCTTTTGGGAATCTGCTGGTACATGGCGTTACACAAATAACTGATATAAAGCCTTTCATTTGAGGGAGGACTTAGACTGGAAAAGTTTGAGGTTTCATGGAATAGTGAAACAAGGAGGGATTTGAAGTGGACCTTGAAAGACTTGGGAAGATTTAGATAATCACATCACACAATTGTCAGTCCATTGGCTCTAAAGAGACAGTCATCCCCTCCATCACTGTAGAAAGCATTTAAAAGTGGGGGAATGGTTTGAGAAAAGGGTTGGTGGCAGAAAAGCAGATATGTTTTTTAACATAGATAGCAGCAGTTTGCCTAGAAAGGAAAGACTGTGGATGGGAATAATAACTCAAGAAGCATTTATCAAGTACTTATCATGTACCAACACTGTGTTTAGCAGTGAGAATACAAAGACAGGCAAAAACACAGCACCTTGTATAAAACCTTGCGTGTCAGGCCAGTGCATTGAAATGTTGAAACTGTAATCAGGTTGTTATTAGGAAAAAATGGTACAATGAGGTAAATTGATGCTAGTTGAAAATCTGTTCCTAATATGTAGTGCTCTAGCTTATGTGCTTACATCGTTCATAGTAGTACCCTATGGGCCTACAAACATACTTTTGTATATCCTGCCTTTTTATTGGCATGTGTCAGAAAATACCATACTTACACTTTTATTCCAAGACCTTAGGCAAGTAAAGGTGTTCAATATAAAGGAAATTACTCTGGGCATTTTCAAGGAAATTTTTTCATTTTACATTTCTTTCTGAGTATCGGTTTTCAGACTGAATTTCTTATAGAATTAGTCTTAAGGATATTTTGTATCTTTAGTTTATGGTAACTACGCCAAAGTAGTAAAACACTTCTCCCAAATTTTTTCTTACCTATTCACAGTTCAGTTACATCAGCAGTCATATTCATTTACAGCATTTACTCAGAGGGAAGCAGAATTAAATAAATAATAGAATATTCAATCAGTAAAGATTCATATAAAGTACTAAAAGGTTTCATTTCATTGGGGGAGAGTACTGTTCTTTGTTATGCCAAGTTAAGCCATAGAAGGTGTTGTTTGGATTTTTCCTATCCCCAGGTTTCTTCCCCTGTCTTACTGTTTTCTTTACCAAAGATTTATAGTTCATTTAAATAATTGGAATATAGATTTTTGATGTTTTTTTATAGTACTTATAAAAAGACTGATCTAAGAATGGGAAGAGCAACCTTGTGTTTATAGTAGTTCAATTTACCTGTTAAACCTTATTTGATAATTACTTCATTTGTCCTGCCTTTTCTTTCAAATCAAGATTGTGAGTATTTTGATCATACAGGATTTTTTTTTTGAGCTTCTACTTCATAGGAAATCCTCAGATAAAAAGGAAGTAGACAAGTTTAAACAATTAAATACAAATTCATTGTGTATTCAATGGGAAAATCTCAGACTTAAAACAGAATTTTAAATCAGTTATTTTAAACTTACCCAAAGTTTGGAACAGAAAACAGTTAAATCTAGTAATAGAAATATGAACTCTGAAATCTAATTGACTCTCTTTAAAACTATAATCTTATAAACCAGCTGTGAAAATCTGTAGTGAGTCATCAGTGTATTGACATTGCCAACTGAAAAGAAATTCCAGCACTGTTAGACAATTTGAAATTGTGGCAATTGATGCCATTTTAGATTAATATATACTCCTGTTGTCATGAATGAAGTTTTGTTATGAATTGTAGGCATATTGAAGATCTCAGAGAGCTTTTCAAAAGCAAATCCATTGTTTGTGTATAATTTCTTCGTATCTTGGTTTTAGGAAAACTGATTAAAAATGATTCAAAATGAGTTGTTAAGATTTTGTTCCCCAGTATTTGGCAGTGCTGACATATAAGTTAAAAATGCCAGATTCTTAATGGCAGTCTTTTTTTCCCCCAAAAGCAAATCTTTTGAGACAATTATTTTTACCTAGAAGGTTGCGCAGATCTTTTCTCCCCAAATCTATTTTGCAGTTAACCTTTTGTTGGACATCTTTTACAATTCTTCTAGTTTTATGGAATTTTAAGAAATTTAGCAGTTGTTTTAATAGTTTAAATCTTTGCGTTTTTCCCATGAAGATTATGCTAACTTGAAGGGAAAGCTTTGGATAGTCCTTACATATGAGGAAGTAAGTATACAGTGCAAAGAAAGTCCACATGTTGGAATGCTAAGAGCAATCACTGGGACATGAAGATCAGGATTCTTGTCTTCACTATGTCATATGTAAGGTCACTTTCCTTAACTGTGATATAGGAATAGAAAGACTTTTTCCATCTCACAGACTGTTATGAGGGTCAAATAAGAAAATACCTGTGAATCCTTTATGATCCACAACACAACAGAGGCCTTTTCTTACAGGCTACAGTAATTTGCAATCATGTTGTATTTAAATACTAAATATAAATATATTAACATGTTAAAATCACTGTGAGGAAAAAGTCTATTTGTAAATTTTTTTTAAACAAATTTATGTGGTATTTTAGAGTCTTAATTATTTTACACTGAAAAAATACTTTTAAATTAACTTCATTGTTTTTAATTTTTGAATCTAGCCTTTCTTTGTGGTTGGCTTCAGCTGATCTCCAAGGTTATAGGTAGACTCCCCCCCATCGCACCCCTTTTTGATCAGGACTTGTGACTCCACTCCTATAGGCAACTCCCAGTGATAAAATCTGCCCTGCCCCCTTAATTGTATTTTATTTTTTCCAATTACATGTAAAGATAGTTTTCAGCGTTCATTTTTTAAAAAAATTTATTTTATTGACTTATTTGTTTACTTTTAGATTACAAGATTCAGTTCCAGAGTCACTTGAGTTTCAGATTTTTCTCCCCTTCCTCCCCACACCCCACCCCCGCCATGGTGGCATACAATCATGTATAGGATCTGCAAACTC
>CM053596.1:84591084-84605094 GCA_028646575.1 Pseudocheirus occidentalis | reverse complement strand
TTCCATTGATCCACTACTCTGTTCCTTAGCCAGTACCAGGCAGTTTTCAGGACCACTGCTTTATAATAGCGATTAAAATCTGGTACGGCTAGGCCACCTTCCCTAACATTTCTTTTCATGAATTGCCTTGATATTCTGGACTTTTTGTTCTTCCAAATGAATTTTGTCACCATTTTTTCTAGTTCTATTAAGTAATTTTTTGGTAGATTTATTGGTATGGCACTAAATATGTAATTTAATTTACGTAAAATTGTCGTTTTTATTATATTAGCTCTACCCAGCCATGAGCAATTGATGTTTTCCAATTAGTGAGATCTGCTTTTATTTGTGTGAAAAGTGTTTTGTAGTTGTGTTCATAAAGGTACTGGATTTGTTTTGGCAGGTAGATTCCCAAATATTTTATAATGTCTACAGTAACTTTAAATGGGGTTTCTCTTACTATCTCTTGCTGTTGGGCTTCATTGGAAATATATAGGAATGCTGAGGATTAATGTGGGTTTATTTTGTATCCTGCAACTTTGCTAAATTTATTTATTGTCAGCATTCACTTTTACAAGATTTTGAGTTCCAATTTTTTTTCTACCTTTCTCTTCTTCCTCCCCAAGACATACAGTCTGATACATGATATACCTATACAATCATAATAAAGATATTTCTTTTTTCTTTAATTAACTTTTATTTATTTTTAGTTTACATCATTCATTTCCATGAGATTTTGAGTTACAAATTTTTTCCCCATCTTTTCCCTACCCATCACCACAAAACAACCATCCTGCTGTAGAGCCCCTCACCCAGTCTGTTCTCTCCTATGTCTTCCCCCATCACCCCTCTGACTTTCTGGTAGGGCAGGATGGATCTCCCTACCCCAGTGCCTGTATATCTAATTTCATATATATATATATATATATTTTTTTTTAACATTTGATTATAGAACTTTAAATTCTAAATTCTTTCCCTTCCTCCCTCATCACCCACTCCCACTGGAAAGACAAGCCATTCAGTACAGGCTGTACATCTCCACAATGGATATATTGTGAAAGACTGACTATATGTCCCTCCTTCCTCTCCTGCCCCTCCCCTCTCCTGTTCTATTCTCTACTTTGTCCCTGTTCCTTTACAGAAATGTGTGCTTCTAACAACCCGCCTCCCCCACCCTGCCTTCCCCTCCATTATCCTCCCTCTCATCCTTATCTCCCCTACTCTACTGTAGGGCAAGATACCCCATTTAGAGTTTATGTCATTCCTTTCCTAAGCCAAATTCAGTGAGAGTAAGGTTGACCCATTCCCTTTTGCCTTCCTGTCCTTCCCCTCCATTGTAACAGTTCTCCCTTGCCTCTCCTATATGAGATGATTAACCCCATTCTGTCTCTCCCTGTCTCCTCTCATTCTATTCGTCTCCCCCCTCCCAATTTCACCTTTTAAAATATCATCCCTTCCCATTAAATTGATACTATGCCCTCTATGTACACATATATACACACACTCAGATAAGTATTCATACACATATATATACCCTCCTATATACACATGTATATTTATACATACAATATATACATTTATATTCCCTTCATCTGTCCTTATACTGAGAAAAGTTTCATAAGTTACAATTATTGTTTTTCCATGTTGGCATGTAGATAGTTCAACTTTGATAAGTTCCTTATGATTTCTTTTTCCTGTTTACTTTTTCATGCTTCTTGTATTTGAATGTCAAATTTTCTATTCAGTTCTGGTTTTTTCATCAAGAATGCTTGAAAGTCTACCACCTCATTGAATGACCATATTTTCCCCTGGAACATTATACTCAATTTTGCTGGGTAGGTGATTCTTGGTCTTAATCCTGGTTCCCTTGATCTCTGGAATATCATATTCTAGGCCCTTCGATCCCTTACTGTAGAAGCTGCTAGATCCTGTGTTATCCTGATTGTGTTTCCATGGTATTTAAGTTGTTTCTTCTTGGTAGCTTGTAATATTTGCTCCTTTATCTGGAAACTTTGGAACCTGGCTATACCATTCCTAGGAGTTTTCTTTTTGGGATCTTTTTCAAGAGATGATTGGTGAATTCTTTCAAGTTCCATTTTACTCTCTGGTTCTAAAATATTAGGGCAATTTTCCTTGAGATTTTTTTTTGTAGTTTAGTTTTTATTTCATAATCATAAAAACTCTGTTGTCTAGCCAGACTTATGGAAGGAAAAAGGAAATGAAATCCAAAGACAATTGCAGCAAGTAAGAGCACCAGGATTACAGGGTACAAGAGCAGATGAAATTTGGGGATGCTCTCTCCAGCTACTGAGGAATGGTTTAATGTTTAAGACAAAAAACAAAACAAAACAAACTTATGAGAGCTGTCCACAGTCAGCAGTAGTAATCTTCTTGCTAGTCTTGCCATCCCGAGACCTGAAATGCTCCATGGCTTCCACAATGTTCATTCTTTCTTTCACTTGGCCAAAGACAACATGCTTGCCATCCAACCAATCAGTTGCAGCAGTACAGATGAAAAACTGGGAGCCATTTGTGTTGGGTCCAGTATTTGCCATGGACAAGATGCCAGGACCAGTATGCTTCAGGATAAAGTTCTCATCAGCAAATTTCTCCCCGTAGATGGACTTGCTACCAGTGCCACTGTGCCATGTGAAGTCACCACCCTGGCACATGAACCCAGGAATGATTCTGTGGAAGCGGGATCCCTTGTAACCAAATCCTTTCTCTCCAGTGCCCAGAGCATGCAAGTTCTCTGCTGTCTTTGGAACCTTGTCTGCAAAGAGCTCAAAAGTAATCCAGCTCAGGGGCTTGTTATTGGCGGTGATGTTGAAGTACACATTGGGGTTGGCCATGGCCACAGATGCTTGGGATGGGCACGATCGCAGAGGAAGAGGCAGTAGAGGCGGCGGGGATCAGCCTCCAGTAGACGGAACCAAGACAAATGACTCCTGGTGGTGGCGTCTGCAAAGCCCTTGGTGGTGACGTCTGTGAAGCTGAGTATTTCTTGAAGGATGAATTCTAGGGTTTTTTTTTTTCCTGATCATGGCTTTCAATAATTTAAAATTTCAATGATTTTTAAATTGTCTCTCCTGGATCTGTTTCCCAGGTCAGTGGTTTTTTCAGTGAGGTATTTCACCTTGCCTTCTATTTTTTCATTTGTTGGGATCTATTTAATATTATCTTGATTTCTCATAAAGTCATTTGCTTCCATTTTCTCCACTCTAATTGTGAAGGAATTATTCTCTTCAATGAGCTTTTGAGATTCTTTTTCCATCTGGCTAATTCCTAATTTTTAAGGCATTGTCCTCCTCATTGGCTTTTTAGGCTTCTTTTGCCATTTGAGTTAATCTATTTTTTTAAGGTGTTATTTTTCTTCAGTCAGGTTGTTGTCTCTCTTTTCATTGTTTTCTTGCTTTGCATTTCTCTTTCCAATTTTTCCTCCACTTCTCTTATTTGGTTTTCAGAATGCTTCTTAAGCTCCTCTCTGGCCTGTGACCAGTTTACATTTTTCTTGGAAGCTTTTGGTGTGGGAGTTCTGACTGTGTTGTTTTCCTCCTGTTTCATGCTTTGGTCCTTTTTGTCCCCCCAAAATGAATCTAAAGTTGGATTGCTGAGCTTGTTTTGCTTCCCTTGCCTGCTCATGTTGCCAGTCAATTAACTTGATTTTTGAGCCACAGTAGATCTCTGCTTCCCAGGGGGAGAGATTTGTCCCAGATTGCTGGGATTTTCACAGCTGCCAGAGCTATTAGGATGCTGCAGTTCCTGCAGCCCCACCAGCTTTGGCTCACCAGTCAAACACCTCTGGACCACCACCCAAGACCATGTTCCCGATCCAGGTGAGTTAAGTCAAGAGCACTTATCCTCTGAATGATTACTTGGCCCCCCTGCAATCTGCAGGCCTGGAGCTCTGAAGCAGCCATGTGGAGATGGCTACAGGGGCCACTTCCGCTGCTTTCTTGCCCTCAGGGCCAGCAGCCGGACCCGCTTCTCTCCCCCAAATTTAGCCAAGTTACACTGACCTTTCACTTTGTCCATTGCTCTCATGGGTTGATAATTCTGGAAACTGCCACAGGTGCCAGTGATCCACTCTCCTATATGCTCCAGCCGTGACTTGTCCTGAGTGCCCTGGGGGTGAGCTGGGGTTTCAGGCCTGGCTGGTTTTAGTTCCCAGTGCTCTGCAGTGAGTCTTTTCCATCCTGCCAGGCTGCCTTCAGCAGGAGATGAGTTTTTATAATAAAGATATTTCAACATTAGCCATGTTGTAAAAGAAGAATCAGAACAAAAAGGAAAAAAACCACGAGAAAGAAAAAAAAGAGAGAAAATAGTATTCTTCAGTCTGCATTCAGACTCCATAGTTCCTTTTCTGGATGTGGATAGCATTTTCCATCATGAGTCCCATGGAATTGTCTTTGGTCATTTCATTGCTCAGACTAGCTAAGTCTATCAAAGTTGGTAATAACATAATGTTGTTGTTGATCCCAAAGAAGCTATATTAGAAGATATTTCTCCTCATTCCTTTGTAGAAGTCAGGGTCCATAAGAATGGAACACTGCAAATGATATTTTTACAATGTGTTCATTGGTTTTGTTAATTTTTTTTTCTTCCTCTTAAATTTTTTTTTTTTGTTATAAAGTATAACTTTCTAGGAGGAGCAAGAAGACAGAATATAGGTGGTAATCTGGGTCATGCAAAAACAAAAAATATCAATATTTAAAAATAAAAGGAATACTGCCTGGACCTTAAGAAGTTAGATGACTTGAGCAGAGTGACCCAGTCAGTATGTATGAGAGACGGGACTTAGACCCAGGTCTTCTTGACTTGGAAGCTAGCTCCACTAACCCAGAGTGTCTCTTTGATAAATTTAATTATTTGCAAATGGGCCCTAACAATGTATATATCTGTGTCAACCCTATTTTCTCTACTTTACATAAATTTTGTTATTCATTTTTCTTGTGATTTTTATAGTTAACTTCACAATTATAGAAAACCTAATGGTTTTCTGTCAAGATTTTTCTTTAAACAGGAACAGCAGAAGTATTTTACGTTGACTTAGAAGAATTGTTTTATAAAGAATTTCAATACCAAGGTCTGTTTATGTTCAACTGACATGGATTCAAAAAATGATTCTTTGTAACTTGCCAGCATAAGAGCTTAGCAACTTTTTTTTCTTAACCTCAGCATGTTTATATAAGCTTAATTTTAAAAAAAAATTATATGTATTTCCTAGATGTACTTAGGACAGTTCTAATATATCTTAGCTAATATTTTGTGTTCCTTTTCCTTAACTTCTTTTTTCTCTTTTGATTAACATATTTAAATTTTAAGGAGGGAAGAAACATACATTTTACATTTACAGTAATCATCCTGAAATTTTTTCATATCTCTTACATGAAGAAACATAATGCAAGAGAAGACGTTATATTTGGAAATGTTTACTATTGCTTAAAAAATCTGCTGCTTGATTCTCTTTTGAATAACCATTCACAAATGACCAAAGCAGGCATAATTAAGAAACAGAACATTCTTTTAAGTAAAAAACTGCTATTACTAGTGGTTTAATGTTTCTCTATAGAGGAAGCTAGAGGGAGTGTCAAAGAGGATGGAGACTTCCTTGTATTGACCTGAGGAAGTGCATTCATGTTTAAAAAAAAGACTAATCAAGTGCAGCTGCAAGATTGTGTGGGAAGCTATAAATGCAGAAAGCTGTGACTTGCATAGATCTCTTTTCCATGTACAGGCTATTGAAATCACTAACTAGGATCTTGGATAAACAATTGTTGTAGTGACTATGGTAGTAGTGATAATAGTAGTTGCTGTAGTTATTGTTGTGTAGTTTCAGATAGGACTTAATGGGGAACACAGGGAATTGAAGTAGTATGTTCTTGTAATGAATATGAGAAAAGTGGACTGTCTTGCCAACCCTTTTATTTATGTTAGATTTGATTTTTAAGGCCATATAAAATTTATTTCTTCTTTTACTGTTTTCTTAGACAGCTGTTAAAAACCATCTTTAAAATTTGTGGAAAGTGGCATTGTTTCACCTACTACAAAGTTCAAAATGGAAAATTTGTTAATTTGGACTTATTGTGTTTTTATAATTGTATAATAATTGTATACTTGTAGAATAAAATGATAATTTTTTCCTAGAGACGTGATAGAGTGGATTAAGAGCTAACCTTACAGTCTGGAAGACCAGGGTCTAGGCCCTGTCTCTTGGCACATGATGATTGTGAAACCTTAGGAAAGTCTCTTCCCTCATAGTGCCCCCAGGCACTTCTCTGTGATGATCAGTTGCGTGAACGTCAAAAACTGCATGTGTAATTGTTTTCCTCATTAAGGAAGTTGATGGTCCCAAATCTTTCCTCTCCTCCAAAATTTATAAGAAAAAATGATTAGCTACCAAAGTATTTGTTTTGGATACATCGATTTCCCAGGGATGTTTAGATGTACAGATATATGACAACAAAAAACTAAAACTCTGATCTAATTCCATACCAGTTTTTTTTTTCGTTTGCTGTATTTCTTTTCCTTTTCCTCTAAGCCCAGTGCTTAACATAGTATCCTTTTCTTTCTCTCTTTCTCCCTCTCTCTTTCATAGAATATATTCGGTAGACATAATATATCTATTCCATTAATATAAATACACGTTATTCATTAATTATACACTCTTGTTATATTAATATAAATGAATATGTGATTTTATATATACATATATATATCTTCTACTATGCTTAGCTGAGTACTTGTCGTATACTAGGCACTGATTGTTTGATGGATGCCCTATATGTACATTGCAATTATTTTTTCATTTTGGTTATTAAAATTTTTTTGTTCCTTTTGTGTTTTTGCACCAAAGTCACATCCCCAGATCTTCTTACCCATGTGAAAAGAAAGAATTAAGAAAAACTTTCCATGACTGAGCACAGATGCCACATTGCTTAGTTAATGGCCCTAACCTCACTGCTTAGTGGAGTGTGATAGATTTCATCCTCTTCTCTCTCAGAGGAACTATAATTGAAAAGTCTGGCAAAACAGAAGCACAATTTCTACTTCATTTTATAAAAGTAATTGATTTTTTAGGATAGGTGAATTTTAAAATATACTGTGTAACATCAATTTGGATACAGATTTTTTCTGTGACTTCCTCTAAGGATGAGATAGTTAAGTCCTCAACCTGACTTTGAAACTCCTCACAATCTAGCTCTAGCCTGGACTACTTTTCTAGCCTTCTAGTTCTCCTCTTCTTGTACCCTCTATTCCAGTGGTTCTCACCCTTCCTACTGTGACCCTTTAATACTTGTATGTGGGCATATCTACGCACGGTTGGACCCTCCTGGAAGAGGGATAGAGGAGTCATGTCTCAGTTCCTTAGACCATCAGAAATAATGTGTTTTCCGATGGTCTTAGGCGACCCCTGTGAAAGGGTCATTTGACCCCCGAAGGGTTTGTGACCCACAGATTGAGAACTGCTGCATTCTATTCCATGGTCTTTCTGGCTCAGATTTAGACACAAAATTCCTGCTCTCTTTTCTCAATCTTTGCGCATTTGAATCCCCCGTACCCTGTTCTTGTAGAATCTTTACCTGGGATGAACCTCTTCCTTGTACATGTAGGAACCTTTCCTAAATCTTTCCGGTTATAAGAGCTCTTTCCCTCTTGAAATTAGTTTTTTATACTTTACATTTACTTAATTAGATATATTTTGTATTTCATGCCCTCCCTCACCTCCCACCCCTCTCTTAGACAAATGGGGCTGTTTTGTTTTTGTCTTTTTTTTTTATCTCTAGTGCCTTGCACACATGATAAGTCTTTAATAAATATTTATTCAACGGAAGTGGCACATCAGAGTCTGACTTTTTGTGGGTTTTGTGCTACAGTAACATTTTCTGCATATGTTGTAATATGTAAATAAATTGTAAGTAAGTTGTCCTGAGAGACAATGATACAAGTATCTCAAAAGTCTTAGTGAACTTTTAAGCTATTAACACTTAATAGTTTTAAACTTTAAGTATG
This sequence comes from Pseudocheirus occidentalis, assembly GCA_028646575.1. Lineage (NCBI taxonomy): Eukaryota > Metazoa > Chordata > Mammalia > Diprotodontia > Pseudocheiridae > Pseudocheirus > Pseudocheirus occidentalis. The sequence continues at coordinate 84,597,102 of CM053596.1, read as the reverse complement.
GCAATTTTAAGCATTAATAGCTTAATATTGCGCTAAGACTTTGGGGCCATTGTGTATCTGTTTAAAGGTATTCTGCTCCTTTCCCCATTTAGTTTTAAACTAGTATCTTCAGAATTATAATTTAAATGTTACTTAGATTTCATTCATCACATAAAGTGCTCCTTTGCTTTCACCTTTTGTAATTCTGTGATTATTTATCTTTCTTGATATAGACAGTGAACATAACATGTTAATTGTTAAGAATCCTTATTACCCGGAGGAGTTAATTTTATCATATGATGACAGCTAGTGTCAGCTGTACATTAGGAAGGCTCCTGGCCTGGGAAATGTGAGAAGCAATTTAGGCTCATACTTAACATGCCTTTTTGGTTTTTTCTTCCATATTCTCAGGAAACTGATACTTGAAAAAATTACATACACTTAATGATTAGATTGAAAAATCTGGCTTAGTTGAAGTTATGTCTGCTAAAAAAATATTTGAACTAAATCTGTGTTAAGCCGTTCAGGAACTTCGTTTTGGGTATTATTGTAAAAGAATAATTTAACATGCATAGTTACAGCATGAAATCAGTCAACTGATTATATTTGCCAGTAGACTCTAGAAAGTAAAAAATAATGTTCTTTAGCTTTCATCCTTTTAAAAATTATGTCTAAAATGCTCATTTTAGAATTAAGAATGGGTATTTTAAGCTGCCATATATTTAGTATTACATAATGTGAAATCAGGGCTTCAGGTAGGAATGAGAATAGCCAACTCTCCTAGCTGGAAATACAACTGGAGCAAAGAGCTGAGGTGGAAATCGGCACGCCATGCATGCTGTATGAGATCCGATGAAGAAGACCACTCTGATGGGAACAAGGTCTTCCAGAATGGAATAAAACTGAAGACTTAGGACAGTACCACATAATGGAGGACCTCAAAATACAAACATAGAAGCTTGGACTTGATGGGAGCATACTAGAATAGGGATACATCATAATGAGCTTCAGCATCTACTATGTACATGTAACTATGCTAGGTACTGGAGGAAACACAAAACAAAAATTAAACGTTTATTGTCCTTCTAGGAGCTTACATTCTACTAAGCACTAAGGATGTACACAGGTAAACATAACATAAGGTTGACAGTAAAGGAGACACTAAAGTTAGCTAGGGGTACAGTTGATAGAGCATGGTACTTGAAGTCACGAAGACCTGAGTTCAAATCCTTTCTTGGATACTTACTAGCTAGGTGACTCTGGTTTCCCTGTCTGCAAAATGGGGATGATAATAGCACTTGACCTCACAGGGTTCTTGTGAGCATCAAATGAGATGACGTATGTTAGTCAGCCAATAAGCATTTATGAAATACGTCCTATGTGCGAGGCACTGTGCTAAAGTCTGGGGATACTAATAAAGTCAAATTAAAGTCTTTTCAAAGCATCATTTCACAGCCTAAAAGGAGAGGGATAACATGAAAACAACTTTATGCAAATGAAATATATACAGGATATATTAGAAATAATCAGTAGAGGGAAAACAGTAGCAGTTAAGAGGCATCAGGAATGGCTTCTTATAGAAGATGGGATTTTAGCCATAACTTGAAGGCAGGGTAGGCAGAAGGTGGAGATGAAAAGGGAGAATATTCCACATATGGGGAACAGCCAGAAAAATGCCCAGATACTAGAGTTGAGTTGTTTAAAGAGGCTTTGCAAACCTTAACAAACTGTATAAATGCTAGCCATTACTATTGTTGCTGCTGCTGCCACCGCTGCTACCACTGCCACCACCATAGCACCACAGCCACTACCACGGCCACCACCACCACCACCACTACTACTACTACTACTACTACTACTACTACTACTACAGCTAACATTTATCATTTATATTGTATTTTTAAGTTTGAAAGCACTTGATGTACATGATCAGATTTGCTCTTTATAGCCACACTGTGAAATAGATACTACAGGTATTATCCACATTTTATCATTTGTTAAACTGAGACACAGAGAAGTTAAGTGCATTTTGCCTATGGTCACTCAGCTAGTCAGTAGTAGAGGTGGAATTCAAATTCCTCTTGGCTTTAAGTCTGATACCATGCTAATCTGGGAAGAAACACTAACAGCTTGGAAACTGGACAGATCCAGTAAGACCGCAAGAAGAATGGGATACCAGAGCTGAGCTTTGAAGGAAAATAAAGAATTTGAAAAGAGGGAATACATTCTAAACTTTCAATACTCACCCCTGGGACTCCACAGTTAGGGCTCCAGATTAGAGAATTCAGCAATATCTAAGAGTCCCTGACCTCTAACACTATGCCCATGTCATAGTGTAATGAAATCAACACTACCATTCTTGGAAAGAGTGTGCCTAGTCTGTGTCTCCCCTATGACTCCTCTGTGACTTTCCAGATTAAAATACACCAGCAAGCACCATCATTCTCTTTATTAAAATGTAAACTCCTAAAGGTCAGGGACTATCTTGCTTTTTGCATTTGTAGCCCCAGAGCTTCACCCAGTATGTGGCACGTAAAAGATAAATGCTTTTTCATCATTCATTCATTCATTCATGGAGGATGGCTTGAATGCAAGAAAGTAATAAAATATTGGAAACAACTTGGAAACAACACTCACAAACTTCATTAGTAACAAATTACCAAAACAGGTAGAAACCTAATAAAAATGGTAGCACAGTTATGCATATTAAATGGTTAATCCAGGCTGTTTTTAACCTATACTCTGGTTTTGGGGAATGTGGTGGGATTGGTATGTGTGGATGTGAACCAGTCTTCTTCTACTCACAATTCACCTGAAGATATGCATCATATATGCAAAAGATATTCAAAAATACTTTACCTTGAAAAAGATATCCCACATAAAATCACCTCAGCCCACAACAAGAGGAACCTCCACTATGGAATCTGAGTCAGCAACACTAGCCCTTGACCTCTAAGGGCATCAGTCGGATTGCCTGATGACCAGAAATGTGGGATGGGTGGTGAGGCCTCCTACATGAGGTGCCATGGAACTTAGAGGGTATGCCACAACCATCTTTAGCTAGGCTTTTCCTTGGGCAGGTGATTTTTGGGTGCTGAGAGTCAAAGGGGCTGGGTCATTTAATGTTTGTTGAGGAGGAAGTTGCATTGCGGGGGAATATCTCTGTCTTCCTTTTCTTTTATTGTTCCCTTTGCCAGGCCCCCACTTCTCACTGTCCCTGTATTATAACCCTCTTACCCTTCTGCTGTCCAGTGGCTCCTCTACTTTCCTGGTAGCATTCTTGGTTCATGACCATAGCATTCTTTTCACCAGCCCCCTCTGCCCTCACCTCTGTCAGTCAAGGTCAAACTTCCATCCTCATTTTCCCGATGTCTGCCCTACCCCTGTGGTACTTTTTCTCTAAAAGAAATCCCACATAGACATATACAGAATTTGCATTATGCTCAAACTATTCCATACTATATCTGTTGTGTTAGAACAAGTTCACTTTTGAAAACAAGCATTATAACAGAATTGAATATAATGTGAAATAAGGCTGAAAAGGCAGACTGGAGCCAAACTGTGGAAATTCTTAAATACTAGGCTGGGAGGTTCATATTGTTGTTTATACCATAGCATCTTGACTTTTGAGTAGAAGAGTAACATTATTTTGGCAGCTAAATAAAAGAGAAAAGAAGAAAAATAGAAAAGGTTATAAATTCATATAATGAAAATTTTTTTCAAGTATAGTTAACTTTAATAGCAACTATATGCAGAATGAATTGAAGAAAAGTAATAGCCAGCAATTATATAATACTTTAAGGCTTGCAAAATGCTTTACACATTGTTGTTTGATCCTTAGAGCAACCCTGTGATGTTATTACTGTCCCTATTTTACAGATAAAGCAACTGAGGCAAACAAGTTAAATGACTTACCCAAAGTCACACAGTTAGAAAGTGTCTGAGTCAGGCTTCAAACTCAAATGTTTCTGATTCCAAGTACCCATGTTTTATCCATCGAGACCTTCAAACTAAAAGGAAGAGGACAATCAGCAAGAGAGCATGACATGATAGAGACTTGAAGGGGAATAGCAAGGGTAAGGAATTGAGATAATAAATGTGAGAAGGATCTGGAAAGATGTAGTGGGACTACAGGGGAAGAATGACTCAGGGGGCATAAAACAGTACTTTGTGATAAAGTAGAGGTAGGGCACGAAGATGTTGGAAGAATCAAACATATAGAAACACATATGTATATGATATATTTTATATGTATATATTACATATACATATATGAAATTATCTTGATTCTTTCAACCTACTGACTTCTATTAGTCATTGAATTTCCCTGAGCAAAAATTGAGAAGACTAATAGGCTAGTATTTAGGTGTTTTATAATTCTTTCATATTGTTTAATTTTGTTTCTGTAGGCAGCTAGATTATGAGTTGCTTAAGATCAGACACTTTCTCTGTGTCTCCTCCATTGCCTGTCCCAGAGCTGAGGACCTACAAAGCACTTACTCTGAGAATCTTTTCTTCCCCAAAATTTTATTTATGACTCAAATGCCAAAACACAAATAGAGAATAGAAAAAAGAAACAAAAACATATCATACACTTAAATATTGGAACTTAAATACAAGGTTAGAAAGAAATAAAAAGCATGTGATGTGCCTAGCAGAACATAAGAGAAGATTCAAAACAGGTAGCAACAAATTTTCATTTCAAGAAAGCCTATATCATAAATAATACTTGTATTAAAAATTGTCCATCTTTTCTTTGCTTCCTTGTGATTTTCTTTTGTTCTCTCCTGTGTACTTTTTTCCCTTTGTTCTTTTCCCCCCTACTCCCAAAACCCCCCAGAAGGCTACAATAAAGTTTAGATATGTTTCTCTGTAGCTTTAGATATATACATACATATGCATATATAGACATATACATTCCCAAACCTATTCTACTCCTGATCTTTGTTTTTATGCATATCTCTTGTTTCCTATCCTTTCTGCTTCCTCTATTTTATGTTTACCCATCACCTTGTCCTCCTATGACTTGTCTGCCACCTCCAAGGCTCCCTCCCCTATTCTCCCATTCTCATAAATCTAAACATCCTTCTATACCCCTATTACCAATTCTTTCACCTTCTCCTCTAAAAATCCCTCCTTTGTCCTCACTCCCCTCCCTATGCCCTTACCATTTCCCCTATCCTCCCATTCCCATAAATCTAAACACTCTTCTATATCCCATTTTACCTATTCCCTCACTCTCCCCTCTAAAGAGCCTTCCCTTGTCCTCTCTCCCTCCCTATGTCACCACTGTTTTATTTCTTCTGAATTTAGAGGACTTTTATACTCTTCCAAATATATATGTACTATTTCCTCTTAAACCCATTCCTGATGAGTGTAGGTTACCAGAACTACCAGCCCTCCTCCCCCATCTAATTCCTCTGTATGAATTCTTCCTTTTACACCTCAAATAGTTACTCTTTTAAGCTGTTTCTGAATGATTTTATTTTTTAAATTCATATCATTCTCAGGTTTACCTCAACCTTTTTATAAACTACCCAATTATTGTTAAGAATCTTAGACATTCATTTTACATTTTACATATATAAAAAGTAAACAGTATTTTCTTATTGGTCCATATATTCAGTCTTTGTTATATGTCATATTTCTCTTGATTCTTTATGTGTTGAATCTTGTATTAAGTTCAGGAATTTTTAAAACAAAGTCTTGGAAGTCTGAGAGTTTATCAAATGTCCATTTTTTTCTGTTCAGGATATTATTTAACTTTGTGGGATATGATATTTTTGGCCAGAGTCCCAGTTTTTTCACTCTTCAACATGTTGTGTTCCAAGACCTATGATCCTTTTATGTCTCTGCTGCTAGGTCTTGTGTGATTCTAATTGTGGCATCATCATATTTAAATTGCTTTAATCTTGATGCTTTTAATATTTTTTCCTTGAGCTGGGGGTTTCAGAATTTGACTGATATTCCTATGAGTTTTCCTCACAGGATTTCTTTTAAGTAGTGATCTGTGGATTTTTTCTATTTCTAGTCCCTCCC
>CM053596.1:84572129-84590984 GCA_028646575.1 Pseudocheirus occidentalis | reverse complement strand
GTTTTTTAATAAGATGTTTCACTTTCTCTTCTGTTTTTTCTTTATTCATATTTTGTTTAATCATTTCTTTAACTCTTATAATTTTGCTGGCTTCACTTTGCCCAATTCTAATTTTCAAGATGTTATTTTCTTCCTTAAGATTCTGACTCTCCTTTTCTAATTGGTTAGTTTTTCCTTTTATACCCTTCTTGTTGTTCTTGGATTGTTCTTTTTTTTCTTTTTTAAAAAGTTTTTCCTCCATTTGATTTTGAAGTCTTTTTAAAGATCTTCTATAAATTCTCTTTGATCAGGTGTCCTTTTGACATTATTTTTGGGGGGTTTCTTTTCTTCAGTATCCTCCTCTGAGGATGAACCCTGGTCATCTCTCTTCCCATAATAGGTTTCTAGATTTGGATTCTTTCTCCTCTGCCTGTGCATTTTTTTTTGGTGGTAATATCCCAATTATTGTAGTTACCTCTAGCCCTGGGGTGTGGAAAATGGTGCCTCTTGCCCTAGATCTTCAGTTCTTCCCTTTGGTCTGAAACCAAAGCCAACAACCCTCCAGCTTCCTATAAGTGCCCACAGCCAGGGGCTTTCTGCCCCACTGCTTCTGCGCTCACCAGGTGTGTGCTGGTTCCTTCTTGACCCTTGTGCTCTTCACAGCACAGCTGGGTCTCGTGTTCCTGGTCAGCAGAGGTTCCCTTGGTCTTCCTGGGCTCAGCCAGACTCATCTCACTATGGGGGAGGGGGGGGGGTAAAAGTTCCTGTGGCTGGGGCCTGGGCAGCCTTTCTAACCAACTAACCCCAGGGCTTGTGGTTTACTGTTTAAGAGGCTTGCCACTTTGTATTAAAAATGAACATAGCCTGGAGGTGTTTACTCTTCATGAGGACCAAACCTGGTCCTGGGATTTTTCTTCTGATCTTTTCAAATTGTCTCAGGAGGACCCTGGCTATGTCCCTGTTCTTATTTATCTCCAGACACACTTTGTTCACCCTAAGGTGCTATTTTAATACTTTTGTGGGGAAATTTTGCCATTCTAGATACAACAGTATGTTCAGAAGTAGTAGAGAAGAAATTGCCCCTAGATGAATAGATAAAACATATATAACATGGCATCTAGGGGAAGAAAAAGAAATATCTGGAAGCATCATCTACATTATATATAAAATGCTGAAGGACCATGGATTAAGGTAGTAACAAATATGAGGATGCAATAGTCGGGGAAATTTTTTTTTTAATAGGAAAGAAGTCTTAAACTGAATTTTAAAGTAATGACGAATATTAATTGGCCAGAGAGGTGTTCTGGTCAGCCGTTCTATGTAGGAAAAACAATATGAGCAAAGTTGAACTATTCAATCATTTTATTGTTTAGAGAGGAAGCATAGTATAGTTTAGAGAGCAGAAACTTGGCACTTAGAGAATATGTGACGTAGGAAGGTAACTTAAACTCTTTGAGTCAGTTTCCTCACCTATAGAATGAAAAAATTACTAGTACTTCAGTTTTTGAGATTGTTGTAAGGATCGAATGAAAATGTAAAAAAAGCTCTTTTTATGTCAAATACTGTGTTTGTTGTTTACACAAACATTTATTGAGTATCCACTGTTTGCTGGCACTTCTGAACAGCCTTGTGGGAAGTAGATACAAAGCTAATAAAGGATCATCATAAAACACATAAGGGAGCCCTGTTGGGCTTGGGGTCTGCTTTTTGGGGAAAACAAAGATAAAATTGTGAAAGAGCATGGGATTGGTTGATGGAGGAGTTGTAATGCTAGCCTACAGAATTTTGATCTAATCTGATAGGCAATAGGAGCTACTGTAAGCGATTGAATGGTTTGATGGAAGTGGTACTTCTGGAAAATTAATCTGTTGTTAGTTTGCCAGATGGATTGGATTAGGGGATACCAAATGGAAGAATTCTGGCTGGAAGGTTATTGCAGTAGTCTAGGTATGAAGTGGGAATGGCCTAGATAAAGTAATAGCCAAAGAGAATCTTTGTTGACAGAATCCCCAAGAATGAACCTAGGGGAGGGTGAAGACAGATGAAATTTGACTGAAGTGTTACCAGAATCTGTGATGGCAAGCCTTGCTGTAATGGATTTTTTTTGTATTTTACTTAAGGCTACTGTTCCATTTAAAAATGAAATTTGTTATTTATGAAATATCTGAAAATATTCTCTGCTATTAGTTTATTTTCTAGCATTTAATGTCTCACTCTAGACATCTTTGTCTAGAGTTTTCTAGTGCAACTATACTTGATGTTTTAAGAAAATCAAACATAATTGCATCCTACATTTACCAAGTTGACAAACAAGGCAGTGAGTGATCCCATTATGATTCATTGCAGAGTAGTTCTTGTAAATAAAACGTCTTCTAATACATTTAAAAAATGATTCCGTTGGTACTAACTTGACAGAAATACAGCTCTTCTGCTCTACATTTTACCAAGGAAGGTGCATCTTTCCAGAAGAGGCCATCTACCTATTCCAGATTATTGATAAAGCCATCAGAAAGTTATCATTATTCCAAATTATTGGTAAAACTATTTCTGAGTTGTCATTAATGAAAAAAAATGAGTGTCTGCCATGCGCAGTATACTGGGGGAGATACAAATATAAGTATTCCTAACCTTAAGGAAGTGAAATTTGTGTAGTAAAACATGTATGTAGATAAAACATGCCCACACATTATATATACCTACATATGTGTATGTGTACATTACAAATTAGCATGTGATAAACTATAATAAATACAGAGTGCTAAGACCATATAAAGTAGAAATTATTTCCACCTGGGGGAACCAGGAAAAGAAAGGCACTAGTATTAAGGAAGAATAGAAAATATCAGTTGATTTTAGCTGAGACTTTGAAGGAAGCCAGGGAAGTCAAGGGCAGAAATGACAAAGGAGAGAATTCCAATCGTGGGAGAAAACCAGTGCCTAGATTCAGGTGATCAGGTGAGTATCTTGTTAAAGAAGGCAGGTTATTAAGGGATTTGAATGCCAAACAGGATTTTATATTTGATCCTATAAGTGATAGAAACCACTAGAATTTATTGAAATGGAGAGATAGAGGTGGTGGCTAGGTTAGACCTGTGACTTTTTAAAGATGATTTTGATGATTGAGTGAAGGATGGACTGGAGTAGGGAGAGATTTGTGGCAGAGAGATGAACTAGCAGGTTATTGCAATGGCCCAAGTGTGTGGTGATGAAGGCCTGTCCCAGGGTTGTAGCCATGTCAGATTGGAGAAGGGAGGATTATATAAGAGATATTATTAAGGTAAAATTAATGGAACTTGGCAACAGATTGACCAAGTGGAGTGAGAGAAAGGAAAGTAAGATGGCATCTATTTTGTAAGTGTGAATGACTGAAAGGAATGACAGTACCCTTGACAGTAATAGGGAAGGTAGGGGAAAGTTTGTAGTAAAATATAGTGAGTTCAGTGTTGAACATATTCATTTTAAGAAGTCCATAGGAAATTCACTTTGAGATGTCTGATAGGCAGCTGGAAATTTCAGTCTGGAAGATAGGAAAGGATAGGGCTGGATAAGTAGATCTGAGAGTCAGCAGTGATAATAATTGAATTAGTGGGCACTGATGAGATCACCAAGTGAAAGAGTATTCAGAGGGAAAAGAGAAGTGGACTCATGACTCAACCTTTGGGGTTACCCACAGTTTATGGCTATAACCTAGATAAAGATCCTGTAAAATAGACAGAGAAAGAAGTCAGGTAGGAGGAAAAACAGGAGAAATTAGCTTCATGAAAACTTAGAAGAATTTCAAGGAAAAGAAGGGGATCAAGAGTGTTAAAAGCTGCAGTGAGGTAAAAAAAAAATGAGGGCAGAGAAAAGAGCATTAGATTTGGTAATTAAGAGATCATTAGTAATTTTGGAGAGACTAATGTAGGTTGAGTGATAATGTTAGAGACCAGACTATAAAGTTAAAAGAGGGTAAGAGGAAAGGAAGTGGAAGTATTGATTATAGATATAGATGTGTAGATTACATGTGTGTGTGTGTGTGTGTGTGTGTGTGTGGTGTGTGTGTGTAATGACTTCTTAAGGAGTTTAGCCATAAAATATAGGAGAGATGTGGGACAATGGCTAGTGGGGATGAACAGATCAAGTGAGGGTTTTTTGAGGATGGGAGAGTAGATTGTCGTGTTTTTAGGCAATTATTAAGCATTCAGTAAACGGAGAGAGATTGGAGATAAATGAGACAGTAGGGATGATAGTAGGAGCAGTCTTTTGGAAAAGATGGGTTGGAATGGAATCACTTGTACAAGTAGAAGGGATTGCCTTGACAAAGGGAAGGGCTGCCTCTTCAGGTGAAACAGGGCTGAAGGAGCTGTAGTGAAGGATGGCATCAAGGTGATGTGAGGTAAGGAAGAAGGCTCTCAGTGAAAGGCCTCAAATTTTTTTTATTACTTTATTTATTTTTAGTTTTCAACAGTCACTTCCATAAGTTTTAAATTTTCACCCCCTCCCTCCCCTCTGCCTTCCTAAGATGGCATGCAATCTGATATAGGCTCTACATATACATTCCTACTAAGCATATTTTCACATTAGTCCTGTTAGAACAAATGTGAATAACCATGAGAAAAGAAAAACATATAACAAAACAAAACAAAAACCAAAAATAGTTGGCTTTGGTTTTCATTCAGACTCCATATTTATTTTTCTGGATGTCGATGACATTTTCCATGATGAGTCTTTTGGATTCACTTTTAGGTCCTTGTTTTGCTGAGAAGAGCTGAACCTATCAGTCAGTCATCACCCACTGTGGCTGTTACTGTGCACAACATTCTCCTGGTTCTGCTAACTTCACTCAGCATCAGTTCATATGAGTCTTTCCAGGTTTTTCTGACATCTGCCTGTTCATCATTTCTTATAGCACAATAATATTCTATTACCTTAATATATCACAGCTTGTTCAGCCATTCTCCAGTTGATGGATATCCCCTCAATTAACAGTTCTTGGCTGCCGCAAAAAGAGCTGCTATAAATATTTTTGTACATGTGGGTCTTTTTCCCATTTTTATTATCTCTTTGGGATACAGTACTAGAAATAGTATTGCTGGATCAAAGGGTATGTACATTTTCATAGCTCTTTGGGCATAGTTTCAAATTGCTCTCCAGAATTGTTGGATCAGCTCACAACTCCACCATTAATGAGTTACCACATCTTCTCCAACATTTATTATTTTTCTGTTTTGTCATGTTAGTCAGTCTGATAGGTGTGATGTGGTACCTCAGATTTGTTTTGATTTGCACCTCCCTAAATCAATAGTGATGTAGAGCATTTTTTCATATGACTATAAATAGCTTTAATTCCTCTGAAAACTGTTTGTATTCTTTGCCATTTATCAGTTGAATGATTTGTATTCTTGTAAATTTGACTCAGTTCTCTATATATTTTAGAAATGAGAAATGGTCTCAATTTTTTTCAATGAATTATGAGGGAAAGCTTTTAGCTGAGAGAATGAGAAAACTTTGGGAAATTGACTTTCTGATACAAGAGAAAGACGTACATTATCTCTGTCTGGCATATAGGAGATTCCTATTATCCCAATCAATATTCTTTGTCTTTCCTCTTCCTTCACTGATTTACCTTTGGTGATTTTCATGATCATTGATTAAATCTTTCAGGCAAGCCTATCAAATACTTCCTAGGACCTTAGTAAGTATCTGCTTGCAGTTTATTTATTACTCATTTTGAGTTCAAGAAAAAATACTTTTCTACAGATAATTTTCCCTAGGGTATACACTTTGCAGGAAGACAGTTACCTACAAAGTATAATTATAGGTCTTATATAGTTAACTCAAGTCTTTCAGGCGCCCTTGTCCCATATTTTTTTGTTCATTCACATGGGTCCAGTTCTATTCTTGTGCCACAATCTTCCCTTTTTTTTGCTTCCTGTAAAGTTTTTCTCTCCTTCATTCACTCCTCAGTTCATTTTGTTTCAAAATGAGATCTTATAAGGAACTCCAGCCCAAGTGGTCCCTTTTATCTGCTTATTGATCTTGTGTTTCTTCTTTGTTCCAATCAATTACAATATAAATTCCTCATGGGTAGGCATGATTTTATCTTTGTGACTTTGTGTCACGTAATAGACACTTAATAAGTGCTTGTTGAATTGAAGTGAATTGAATTATGACTTAAAGGGGGTGAGTGGATTAGTTCCATAAAAATCTGTAGACAGTTCTGACATTGTGACCAGAGAGTAACTGGTCAGGTCTGTGGTTTAGATATTTTAATTTGGCAGCTATATACCATTTGAGTCATATACTGTCTTGAGTTTATTTTTCTTAACTTAAAATACACACAATAGGTCAATGAACAAAATATATTTTCAACTGGATACTATCTCATTGTTAAAGTTTTCTGGTGCTAAATGGTGAAAAATGAGGCAGAGAGAGAGACATCCATTAGGAAGGCATTAGAACAGCCCAATTGAGAGGTGATGCAGGCCTCAAAATAGGATAGTTAGAAGTGTGAGTATAGTATTATATAGATATGAAAGCGACTGTGGAGGTTGCATTGCCAAGACTTGGCATCTGATTGGGTAGATGTGCTTAAGGAGAGAAAAGACTCAGGGATAACTAGAAGCATAGTGCTGCCCTCAACAAAGATAAGTTTTGAAGAGAGGAAAATATGGGAGTAGGGAGGCAAGATAATGAATTCTATTTTTGTTATGTTCAGTTAAACGTACTGGTGGAACATCGATTTAAAAGTGACTCCAGAGGCACGGTAGTAAACCTAAGTTCCAAAAATAAATCAGGTTGGACTACATAGATTTTGTAGTCTTCTCTGTAGGGGTGACAGTGTCACTGAAGGGAGTTGATGAAATTGCCAAAAGGGAAAAGAGAAGAAAGGAGATTCTAGCGCTAACCCTGTGAGACACCTTCATTTAATATACAGGCATAGAAGATGATCCAGCAAAGAATGCTAAGAATAAGTGAGCAGAAATGGTGTGTGTGTGTGTGTGTGTGTGTGTGTGTATGTAGACAGAGAGAGAAGGAGAGAAAGATTCTACAGCGTCACAAGTTACTTTGTGCATATATTGAATATGTCTATAGATGTACATGTGGACTCCCTTCTTAAAACACAAGCTTCTTGAAGTAAGGAATTGTTTTACTTTTGTCTATGTAAGCTGTTGTCTACATGGTGTCTAAATAAATTTCTTCTTGCTCACTTGATTGCTTGGTTTCTTCCTCTATAGGCAGTAAAGTGTGTCAGCCTTATTGTAATTAGCCAGATGCTGTATTTTTTTGTTAATTTCCTTTTGCTCTATACTAGTGGTTTTTTAAAAATGGTAATAATATTACTATACTAATTTCTTTTCATCTAAATATTTTATTTCCCATAAAAAGACTTTCTGCTGCAGACTTTCAACCTTTTTGTTGTAGTATAGTCTACTTATATGTCTCAAATTATGCGTTAAGTAATTACTATAATAAATTTAGATAATTAGATGGTTCTTCGCTATATAGGTTTGCTTTTCTTTGAAAACAGGAACAAAAAGTAGATTTCATTTTAAAATATTTTTCTTATACCAAAAGAAATCTTGATACTCTGAGTGTTTATGAGGCAAAAGTCTTACATGATAGTTATTATAGCATTTGCTTATTAAAATGGCTTTATTTCAAATATATCATACTTGTTTCCTTACATATCATATCACCATGGAATATTAACAGAAGTGGAAAACCTGATTTTATGGTTCACTTGCATAGACATATGGCTACTAAACTGCATGTTTACTAAGTGCTTTTTTCTGGCTCTCTTACTCAGTGACACTGGACAACTTGCAGTTCTTCAAATTTAACACTCTCCTTTCCTGTTTTCATGTCTTTGAGCTCAGTGTTCCCTATGCCTGGAATTCTTTCCCTTCTTATACCACATCTTAATTTGCTTGGATTCATTCAAGGCTCATCTCAACTCCCACCTTTCATAGAAGGCCTTTCCTGGTCCTTGTGGCTACTAATGCTTTCTCCTTTCAAATTGCTTTCATCTATTCTGTATAGAGATTGTGGGTACCTGGGTATTTAAATGTTATCTCCTCTAGTATAATGTGTGCTACGTGAGAACAGGTTTTTTTTTCATTTTGTTTATCTTGTGCTTGGCACAGCTCCTGTGGCACTTAATAAATAAATAATTATTTATTATTAAATGGCACTTTATAAATGCTTGTTAAACCATTTTCTGGATGACTTGGGTCATCATTATAACCACCATTTTTGTGGTATTCTATAGTACAGTAATATTCTCAGATACTTTTGGGTTATGTAGATCCATTTGTTTTTATACTAAGTCCTAGAATACTGTGCTTTTTTGAATTAGTATTTATTTTTAAAATATTTTCCTGGCCCCTTCCTTGTTTTCAGGCCATCAGTTATTACTTCTTGCTTCTGTCTCCAGTCTGCTCCTTCTGATCTGCAGAAATACAAAACAAGCAGTTTAGTATTAGGTGATAATTAGCCCTACACTGTATTAACTAGAAGCAACTTAATGTAGTTGAAAAGAGCATAGGGTTGTCTAAGGACCTCAGTAAAGTCCTAGCTCTCTGTCTTCACTAATGTCATGACCCCAAGTACCTCACTTCCCTGAGTCTCCAGTTATAAAACGAAAACATTGGACTAGGTGATCTCAAAGGTTCCTTCCAACCACAAGCTCTCTGAGTCTGTGAAGAGTATTCTGCTTTATTGTGGTGGAGAACCTGGGTTCTGACAGGTTATTCCAACAAAGCATAAGACCTAGTGGAACTTAACCAAACTGGAACTACTTTAAATATGGGTCTGCCCCTGTTCTTTGAGACCTAGCATATCTTAGTTGTAAAGGCTGATCATTTAAGGTGTTGGTTACCACATAAAGTTCTTTTGATTAAAATTCAGGAATTGCATTCCTAAGGTATGAAGGGTTTGCAGTTTTCATAAGTGGATAAAAGTAAGTGTAACATAAAAGTAAATAGGTGAAGTGACGCTCATAAAAAAATACATGATTTTTATAGTAGGAATTTAATTATTTTATTTTTAATTTATGAAACAAGACAGGCATTTCCATAACATAGTATACATGAAACTGCAACTCAGTTTTATACAACTTGTTATTCTTTTTAAATATATAATAAATTTATCATATAAATTTAATTTTTCCTCCCCACCCACCCCTTGAAATGTCTGCCATTAGACACAAATATGTATGTATGTGTGTGTATAGTGTATATGTATATGTAATATATATACATGAGAATGATATGTAAAATCTTTCTATACATGCTTCCTTATCGGTTCCTTTCTCTGGATGCAGATAGTGTCTTTTATATATCCTTTGTTGTTCATTTCTGTATTTATAATAGTTAAAATGACTTAGTTGCTCAAAGTTGTTCTTAAAACAGTATTGCAGTGACTGTGTACAACATTCTCCTCCTGCTTCTGCTCATTTTGTTCTTCATTATTTCTATGTTCGTTTAAAATCAGTGAGCTCATCATTTCTTATAGCATAGTAGTGTTCCATCATGATCATAAACCATAGCTTGTTCAGCCATTTCCCAGTTGATGGCCATCCCTGCAATTTCAGGTCTTTGCCACCACAAAGAGAACTGCTATAAATGTTTTAGTTTAGGAATTTAGTTTTATACTTATTTTTGTGGATAGAGTCATTTTTCATTTACTTCTTAGTTTTCATATTTGTCTTAGAAAACAAGAGCATTATTATTATACCATTAAAATATGTGTTTTAGGGATAATGAGATTTTAGTAGTTTATAAGTACTTTATAAAAATTTATATTTTGGTTGATTCATAGTTAATTTTAAATGGGAATTATTAATTACTTTTTGTTTTTTTAAAATAAGTATCTCTGTATCTATCTGTTTTAAAAAAAATCTTTTATTCCAGCACTCGGGAGATCCTCTACAACTGAAAATAATCCATATAAAATTAAAGTCCAATCTATATTAGCAATGTTATACTAAAATATATGTATATAACTAATATGGAAATATGTTTCACATGATTGTACACATATAACCTACATTAAATTGCTTGCCATCTTAGGAAGAGGGGAAGAGAAGGAGGTAGGAAGAACATTTGAAAGCCAAATTTATTTTTTAAATGAATGTTAATATTTTTTCTTTACATGTAATTGGAAAAAATAAAATACTATTAAAAGGAAAAAATATTTATATATACATATTATTCTTCAGGAAAGGAGTTTGGTGTTATTTTGAGGGTAGCATCCTTTCATTAGACTATTCCAAATTGACACTGAATAACTTGTTGCCACATAGATATGGTTGAATAAATCATTTATAAAAGAGCAGGGAAAACAATCAGATGTATGCTAAGGATGTGCTTATTCCAGCCCAAGTGAAAAGTTACAAATGTGGTAAATCCACCTAGGAAATGAAATATTATGGCCTAGGGAATCCAGGCTTCTGCATAACTCCCTTTTTAGATTATAAATAGGTTATAAGTTGTTTATGTAAACTTCTTAGAAAGTACTACTAAGGCTGGGGAATGCCACGTACTCTGGAGGAACCTGATTGTGCATTGGAATCATAAGTGGGTCTCTGTTGGGATCTTAGGTTGTTTCCCATTTTCCCATTCCCATTTCCCATTTGATAACTCTTATGAGTTATCAAACCTGGAGTAATTTCTCTAGACAGCATTTGTAGAAGTATGAAGTAAGAGGATTTGTTTTCAGCACCTCCTAACCACACAATAGTAGCTCCCAATGCAGCGTAAGCCCGTAGTGCTCTCCTGCTGCCCAGCGCATCCTATGGTGCTTGATCCTACCTGGTCTTATTCTCAGCACTGCTTTCTACCCCATGTTGTAGTTTCTTCAAGTACTGGTCTTTCAGTCATAGCTAGTAAAATAATGAATGAATCTATCTAACTTTAAATCAGAAATCATGTTTTTTTTTAAAGAAACTATTCTTTATCCCACATTCCTTAGAATATATGCCCCTCCTCACCTTTAGAAAGCCCTTTTGAAATTTTAGCTTGCTTCAAGGCTTGGCATTACATGCTGCCCCCTAAGGAAGCCTCTTTTGATCATCTTAGTTTTACCCATTCCACCAGTTCTCTTGTATGCATATATTATATCTTGTATCTGCTAATACATCATGCATTTCCTGAGGGAAGGAACTATTCCTTTTCTATACCACAGTATGTATTTATAGCTGAAAGAAACTGTAGAAATCATTGGGTCCAGCCTTCACCTTTTGTTGATGACATACTCAGAGTGGTTAAGTAGGTTGCTCTTTTTAACTTTGTATCTCCCAGGCCAAAAATAATGACTAACAGTTTTAAAAACTTTTTTTTCTTTCAATTTTTGGTTTACCCTCACAATTTCATTGGATTCTCCAATTTCCAGTCTTAGAGATTTCCATGGAGCTCTGAAAGCAGTTAAATGACTTGTCCAAAGTCACATGGTCAGTATGCGTCAGTGTTAGAACTTGAATGGTCTCCCTTTCACCTTGAGTGGCTCTTTATCTACCATAACATGATATCTACCAAATCAGTATGACCTTATTCATAAGTGCTTGTTGAACTAAATTGAAGTGTTTGTTGATTAAATGATGTCAGTGTTCAAATCACAAAGAAACATCTTCCTGCTCATAAGACCAGCCCTTTTCCTGGTGCTCTTTTACACCAGAAAGTCTTGTAATAATCCTTTCATTTCTACTTTTCAGCCATTCATTCCCCAGATAACTTATTTTTAAGATTAAGTCAAGCTATCAGATTTTTCCATACTCTTTTCAAATAATTTAAACTAAAGAATATAAGTAAGATACAGCTAATGCTTGGAAAGTGGTTAGGAGCATAATTGTAAGAGCACTGGGCTTTGAAGTAAGGAAAACCTGATTTCAAACCTAGTCTCAAACACTTACCACTGAGCCAATGTCCCAGTAATACTGTAGAATTGTCAGTAAGAACACTTTGAGTAATGAAGATTAGCATTAAAATGGACTTTTAATCATTAAGGTGATATTATTCCTACAGATCACTAAAGATTATGATATAGGACCAAAAAGAATTGTGTTAAATGTTAGTTTTTTGAAAAATAACACAAAATGGAGCAAAATAGGTTACTCTTTTTTATTCTTATAAGAATATATTGTGTAATACTCTACAAAGAGCAAAATTGCATAAAATCGTGTAAATGACAGTATCATTTAAATTTATATCTGTTGACTCAGCTAAAACTTCATGTTGGAAGTACTGCTAACATCAGTAAACCACTCTTTCTGTTTGTGTGGGTTGTGGTTTTTGGCACAACAAGAATTTAAAGTGGAATTTGAATGGTAGAGCATTATAACATGATAGTAGCAAAAACTTCCTTTAATTTAAGCCATTTATCATTTCATTAAAAACACAACCTGTTTCTAATTTTAGATTTATTTGTTGGAAGTTCTAATTCTTTAGCTATTGTCATCACCTGTTACCCTAGCTTGGCTTTTTAAAACATTTGTTCAGCTAGGTGGGAAGATTTTTCAAATACAGTAATCATTTTTTTTTCTATTTGGGATTTAAGAGTGCATCATTGAAGCACTGCAGTTATTGCCATTTCTCTCCCCCCCCCCATTTAATTAAATTCCACTTTCATTATTCTCACATAACACTTTTACAGTTTCAGCCTTAACTTGATTAAAATGAAGGAATTCAGTCACAGGACAGCTTCAAGTCTGATAGAGTTCCTAAACAGTCTACCAGGAACCACCTGCTTTCCTCAAGGGCATTTCCTGTTACACAACATTAACTAGATTGTTTCTTGTTCCACCCAACATTTCTGTGTGAAAATTTTGGCTGACACTTAAATACATACTCCCATTTTTGCTATATGCTATATTTAATACACTTTAAAAAGCAAAACACTTAGAAGACCACAGATCTGTGGAATTTCGTCAGCTTCCTCCCCCAATTAGTTCTGTTTATTGTGACTAATTAAATCTTGAAGACTAAGAAGGCCAAGTCATTTCAGTTTCTAAGTGACCTGGATATTGTGAGGGATTACATGTTGAGGGTATTACTCTGCTTCATTCCTAATGATCTTCCCAGCATGATGTTACTGAGTTGTTCTGCCATGCTGAGATTCTGTTTGTTCATCTCATTCCAACTTTTGGGTGGAGACAACATTGGTATTTAGCCATAGTTAGACTGACCTTTACATTGATTTTCTAGTGTTTTGGCAATATCCCAGAGAGGATTTTCTATATCCAGTGCTTTGTAGAGCTTTATATAAGAAGGTTTTAGCCCTCTGAACTGCAGGAAATCCCTAAAAGTAGTCACTTAAATAATTTTTTAATCCAACCAAAATTGTGTTAAAAACATCATTAAAGAGAGCTTTTTTCCTTAATTTTGAAAACTTCTTATGTTTTCACAAATTATCTCATAACTGAGATAGTATTGGATTTATTTCTGGGTAGTCATTAAATTTTTGAGAAAGAATAATTAAGATTAATGCATTCAATAAAGCAGAAAGTTTTATGATCACCTATGAAGAAATAAGCTAATAAAGCAGTTCCTTTTTCTTGTTGCCATCCCTTTTCCTCTTAAGCAAGATTACAGAAAGCTTAAAGATGCAGTTCTTAGCAAGTTTAAAGCTCAGTTTTAATAACTAAGGAAATGGGCAGTTTGCTGAAACTGGAAATTTTATATTTCATACCTAAATAACTTAATTACTGAGACATTTATGTCAGCTTTGTCCATTTCCAATTCTTTAGTGAATATAAGCATCAACTTTCCACTGTTTTTCTGAAAACACAGTATTAGAAAAAGCCCATTCTTGCAGATCTTCCTGTGTCTTTTAATTAAAGATTTTTAAGAAAAGAAAGGGCTTATGTTTTCTTTCATGACTATTTTTGGATTCTGAAATAGTTCTATTAGGAATGGAAGTTTGATATAATGAGAACATAATACTTTTGAGTGAGTAGCTTGGTCCACGTGATGGACTAAAGATTTTCTGAGGATCATGTTCTTTCTCTTAGACCTCCTACTGTTATTAGATGTTGAAATGTTGAAAAGACCTGGGGGACAGAAAAGATGGTGAGATTGAGTTCTTAGTTGAAGAACCTCTCTTTTTTCCCAAGATCCATAAACCTGATTTATCATAAATTTTATTTTTGTAATTTTAAAATAAATTTGTTATTTACTTCTTCACAGAAAGAAAAATAAATTGAGAGTGGGGTGAAACATTCCATTAACTATTTTCTCATACATTTTAGCTTTCCTCAGTTATTTGCTTTATTTTCTCTGAAGACTGAAATAGATAATTTCATCTTTATTTGCATATGAACTACAGTGAGTTTATTTGATCTTGTGAAAGTTCTTTGTACTATACTATATACCAGATTGAAATAAAGTGATGATCATAATTACAATGAAATCTCACTATATTTATATTTTTGAAAATTTGAACAAAGACAAAGCTTTTATATTCGTCTGACGAAAAGTGTCTCTTAGCAAATTAAAATTTTCAATAAGGTCCAAAGGTGAATGTTTACCTACTGAAGAGACCAAAGGGTTTTCAAAAACTTTTAACATTCCCACTTATATATTAGATAGTATCTCTCTATACTAGACATAAACTATTTCAGTGTTAAGAAAGTAACATTCCAGAATATACCTTATAAGCTAATGACAACTTTTCTCAAATTATATAGCAAAATTTCTGTTACCGTTTATTGGGATGCACTTCAGTGATTCAAAAAAGGTTTTAGTGTCAACTCTCTGTCTGGTATTATACTCAGTGCCAGGGTCAGAAAGACAAAAAAATTACATAGGTCTTGCCCCCAAGGAATGCAATATAATACATACAAAGTGGAACACAATCAAGCAAAAGAGTGCTGTAGTTGTTTGAGGAAGGAGCAGTTTGAGCTGAGGACTGGGAAGGCTTTTTAGAGGAAGGATCTTTCTGAACACCTGAGCTATGCCTTGATTAAGGAACAATTTCACCAGAAAAGTATGTGGGAAAGAATGTTTTTCCCAGGTGGGGAAATTATCTCATGTAAATACATGGAAGTGGAGTCAAGAAAGGGTAGGATAAATTAAAAAAATTACTGATAATCTTAATTTTTCTAGTATACATATTTAATTACAAGGATTAGCATGAAATTAAGGTAGAAAGGTTACTTTAGTTAGAGCTTAATTGTGGAGGACTTTAAATGCTAGAGAGACAAATCTATGAGTTATCTTGTAATCAGGGGTGTCACTGAAAGGTTTTAAGGAGAGGAATGGCTTGATGAGACCTGTGCATTAGTATGTTTATTTTGACAACTGAGTAAAGGATGATATGGAGAAGAAGATGATATTGGAAGCAAGGAGTCTAATTACAATAATCCAATACTCCTCTGACCTACCTTAGTTTCCTCCTTAACACTAGTTTTAACACTAAAATTGACCACTTCTGTTACATACTGATCTCTAACCTTAACCTTCTGCCCCTTGTCCTGTGTGGATTTTCTTCATCTGCTTTCTTTATAACTATTCTTATTCTAATGATGCTGAAGGATGTCACATAACCTATGACTTAGTCCACTCCCTCTGTGTTTTCTAATGTTTACTGGGCCCTCCCTGCTTCGTGACTCTGCCTCATATTCTTCAGTAGCTCCCTTTTATCTTTGGGATAGATCATTTTAAAAGTTCATTATGTTGTCATTTAAAGCCCTCACAGTATGGCTACAATTACTAGACCTCTAGTGTCTTTGCACAGGTTGTTTGCCATGCCTGGGATGCACTCCTTCTCCATATTTCTCCCAGCTTCCTTCAAGGTTTAGTTCAGGTTTCTTCTACTGAAAAAATTCTGATCTTTAGTTTTAGTCATCTCTCTATTCTCAAATTACCTTGTATTTACATATACATAGATATTACATCATTGTTGTAGGATGTAAACTTAATAAGTCTTGGTCTTTGTATGTTCAGATGCCTAGTAAGTGATAGATTTTTCAAAAAAATTTTATTTGTTTTACACTTAAATACAAAATGAGAAAAGAAAAAAAGCACCATCATGTACAGAGCAGAACATGATATATGTTTTACTAATTTCTATGTTGGATTGAATTAAAGTGACTTGAACTATAACCATGAAGGGGAGAACTTTAAACATTAGTGTATCAGAAAAATGGCACTGACTCACTTGTGATTGTTCTTGCTGCACTTTATGATAGTTAGTGGTTTGCTTTATTGAAATAGGAAGCTACAAGCAGAAGTATCACTTAGGATATGATGATTTGGGAAAGCACCCTGTGTAGTAGCATAACTGGGGAAGCACCCGAAATGGGAAAATGATTTGATTCTGGAAACTGTTGTTTAAAAATGAAATTAAAAAAGAAATCTCGCTGAGGTTCATAGACATATCCCTTTCTGAGGTAAAGTCAGTAGAACTGTCTCTTCCTCCTTCAACATATAACTGTCACATTATTACCCTTCTGTGACTTACCCATCAAGGTCACCTTTAGTGTTCATTTTAAAACCTGGTTTCACTATGTAAAAGGATGAATGTATTTTTGGGGAAGGGGTATCTAATATAGGTTAATTAAAAGTAATAAATCTCATCCATTTTATTGATTAAAATAACACTTTTCTTAGTTTTTTAAATTAAAAAAGTTCTTGAGATTTAATTAACACTCAATCTTTTAATTAGACCAAGATTAAGGATTCTTTGTCATTTATGGGTGATTTAACTTCTACTGAGAGAAAAGTATATTCATAAAGCCCACCCCTAAACTGGATCAAACAATTCAGAAACGAATAAATACTCACCATAAAGAAAACTTGCATGTGGATAGGACATTGTGTCACAACACAGGAAAAATGATCCCAAGTTTGTTCTCTTTTGTTAAACAGTCCACTAGGAGAATGAGGAGAGAGGTACCATGGAAACTAAGGAAGGAAAGACTTTCTAGTAGAGGATGGAGTTGGGGTGGGAGTGGGGGAGTCAACAATGTCAGAAGTTGTAGAAAAGTCAGAGAGAAGGTTGGAGAAAAGGCCTTTGTTTTTAGCAGCTGAGGGATCTCAGCTTTGAGAAAGCAGTTTCATAAGAGTGGTGAGATCAGAAGTCAGATTTCAAGGGGTTAAGAAGTGAATGAACACATAGATTCTTTCTAACAATTTAGTAGTTAATAGAAGGAATGAAATCTCCCTCTTACCTGCCTCCTACCCCTCCCCATTCAACTTTTTAAAGTTTTCTGTCTTTGGATGGTTAGATGGCACAGTGAATAGAGCACCAGCCCTGGAGTCAGGAGAACCTGGGTTCAAATCCAGTCTCAGACACTTTGCACACTTACTATCCGTGTGACTTTGGGAAAGTCACTTAACCCCAGTTGCCTTCCAAAAAAAATAAAATAAAATAAAATTTTCTGTCTTCCCCCATTACTTGTGAGCGCCTTGGGAGTGGGAATTATCTTAGACTTTTCTTTGTATTTTTATTGCTTAGCACAATGCCTGGCACATAGTAGACGCTTAATTAATGTTTCTTAACTCTGATTCTGACAGAGATGATGCCTTACAAATTGCAGATTAAGGAGTCCATGCAACACACACAAGTGTTCTTTCACAGAACAGCCCTAACCCAAACAGTTCTTTCTGGTCTTCTAAGCATTGCTGAAGAAAGTCTGAAACCATGTTAATTGTATCTGCTATAAACTCTTGCTTTAACTTCAGTTGAACTCTCGTAGAAAAGACCAGAGAGAACATCTGATCCACAGCCTTTATTTTACATGTTGCAGAAACTGAGAATCAAAGAGTTTAGGAGACTTAGCCATGTTTGTATAGTGAGCATCCACCTCAGTTAAATGAATGTTCTTTCAACTGTTCAAAACCATTCTTTTCAGCACTCCTTATGTACATCTCTTTTGATTCTTCCTGGTTTTCTGCCCACATATTGTTTTAGACCTCCATAAAAACTTTAGTGTCCCTCACCTGCTTCATTGTTATCAGATGACTTCATCTTCTGCTTTTCAGAGTTTGGTAGGAACTCTCTCAATTTCTATTCTCTTCACACAGTTTCTCAGATATCTTTGCTTGTACTTTGTATTACAGGAGAAATCTACCTTATCCTATTTCTGTATGCTTGATTCTATCTCCTCTTAACTGTTTCATTTCAGGGGCATGATCCTTCAGTTATCCCCTGTCTTTCTAGCATCTTCAGCCTCTTCCTGTCTGATGGACCCTTGCCCTTTGCATGATGATTGCTTATATTTATTAAATTTTCAAGTTTCAGTACCACATGGCTGCAAGCATGCTCATTAGCCTTCCTGCAGTTATCCGTGTAGAAACCTTTCTCCATGATTTTTACCCCAAGCGTAATCTATATGTATTATGTTTTTTCCTTCATACCTGAAATTCTCACCTCCTCTATCTCTTGACTTCCTTGACTTTCTTCAGGTCCCAGCTAAATTCCAAACTTGAGTAAGAAACGTTTCTCAATCACCTGTAATAGTAGTGGTTTCTTTTGAAAGTTACCTCCCAACTTATTCTGTATATATTTTGTTTGTAGATAGCTGTTGTGTGTTGTCTCCCCATTAGAATGTAAAGTCCTTGAGAACAGACTTTTTTGTTGTTGCCTTTCTTTGTAACCCTAGCATTTAGCACAGTAGCTAGCATATGGTAGTTAATAAATGTGAATTTGGGGGGTAGAGCGAAGATGGCGGCGTAGAAGCAGCATGGTTTCACTGCTTACACATAGCCACCTCAAATACCCGTAAAATATGGCTCTAAACAAATTTTAGGGCTCCAAAACTCACACAAAAATGCAGAAAAACACATCTCTCACTGAAGGCAGCTTGGCACAAAGGGCTCAGCACAGCAGGCTGGGAGCTGAAACCAGCCCGGCCTGAAACCAAGGCTTGGCCCTGGGGGCAGTCAGGAAGAGCCACAG
>CM053596.1:84553438-84571629 GCA_028646575.1 Pseudocheirus occidentalis | reverse complement strand
AGGTAAACTATTCCTTGCTTCCCCAGATTATTTACAGTGTCAGCCTTTATACCTAGATCATGTGCCCATTTAGACTTGACTTTGGCATTAGATGATGGTCTATGCCCAGTTTCTGCCATACTATATTCCAGTTTTCCCAGCAGTTTTTGTCAAATAGTGATTTCTTAACCCAGAAACTGGGGTCTTTGGGCTTATCAAACCGTATATTACTATAATTGTTGGCTACTGAGTCTTTTGTACCCAGTCTGTTCCATTGATCCACTGTTCTTTTCCTTAGCCACCACCAGGCAGTTTTGAAGACTGCTGCTTTATAGTAGAGATTAAAACCTGGTACAGCTAGGCTACCTTCCCTAACATTTCTTTTCATGAATTGCCTTGATATTCTGGACTTTTTGTTCTTCCAAATAAATTTTGTAGTTCTATAAAGTAATTTTTTGGTAGATTGATTGGTATGGCACTAAATATGTAATTTAATTTAGCTAGGATGATTTTTTAAAAGGTCAGAAAGAGAAGTTTTTATTGAGGTGATAGAAAGTTATGTCATATGTTTATTGTACTTTTATGTTGTTATTGAAGAGCAAAGTTAATAATAGCAAGGACAGTAAATTAAATGTGTTGCTTAAAGCCATTATTTTTATAGTATGTCTTTACAGAGTTAAACTGTTTAGAACTAGGGGGATACTTATAGATTATATGATCTAGCCAATTCTTTTGTCTAAAACAATGACAAGTAGATTTGAACCCAGGTCCTTGAAGTATAAATCTGCTACTACTATCCTTGCTTTTATGTAATTGACATTAATTTAGCCCTTCTGAATCATCTATGAAGTGTTTTGGATTTTTATTTACATGTGTAAAATATTTGTAATATTGAAATTAAGACATTGGGATTAAGACATTATATTCTGAGAACTGTTGTCACATATTTAATTCAATGTAGCAATTATTTATTTAATCACTTGCTGTGAGGAAGTCACCATGATAGAAGTTGTGGATATAGAAGAAAAATTATCTCAGAATCTAAGATCAAAGAATTTGTTATCTAATAGAGGATTACAATGTAAGTAGGATAGAAAGTAGATAGAACTAATGTGATCTATGAAAATAAAAGATAGATAGTGGTTCACTACAGGAGATCAGGAAACATGAACCTAATATGACTACAGATATTTTACAACAAATGTATTCTGATGCAAAGCTACAAAATATTTACCCCGTTTGCTGGAAATTGTTTTCTTGTTACAGTTACAAAATGCTTCTTCATAACTTAAAAATGTTTTTCAGAAGGCCTAATACTTTGTTTGTACATAGTTATTTAAATGTTATCTCTTTTCAAACCAGATTGATTGTAAGCTCCTTGAGAGCAGGGACTGTTTTTGCCTTAATTTATATCACCGTCATTTATCACAGTGCCTGGATTATAGTAGGTATTTAATAAGTGCTTGTTGACTTGGTTCTTCTTGTGTTTAAAGGTAACAATTGGTCTTTGTGTTTAAAGGTAACAGTTCTCATCCTAGTACTTAGTGTTAGGAAGTTCTCTGGCTTATGATGGAGAGAATCCTAGGTAGTTGTGGAGCTCCAAGGTGTGATTTGGCAACTGGAGGCAGCCCTCAGATGTATCTGCTCTGGGTATTGGGTTGTGTTTGACGAGCTCTTGCCAGTTGTAACTAGGGAATCTCTAAGAAGGTTCACATCCTAGGGTTTTTGCTAGAAGATCCTAGGGCAGAATTGGAGGTGGGGTGAGGTAGAGGGAGGAGCCTCAAACATCAGTAAAAGAGTTTTAAAATGACGTGGTAACCAGGAGGGCCCTTGGATCAAAGTCCCCAATCTTGTGACCATTATCACAAGCCTTGTTCAGGACACGTAAAATGTTATCAGTTAGTGGGTCCTTGGGAATAAGGTTCTGGTTGTAGTTGGTGAATCCTGGAAGGGACCTCAAAATCTTTGAATCCTATGATAAAATCTAAGCTCCTTAAGGCCAAAGACTGTTTCATTTTGTCTTTATGTGTTTCATTCTTAGCTTGCTGGATTGCTTCTCTAAGAAACCCAACACTTTGCCTAAATTACTAATGTCCTTGACAAGGTTTTATTTAAATAAATCCTAGAGAAAAATTTTGCAAAAAATAAAACCATTTATAAAGTGTCACCATTCCCAAAGCACTATAATGTGTAGGCCAGATCCTTCTGTGAAAAAGGACACTATTGCCCTTCAGAATAGTTCATACCACTTGGCCAGGCAAAGGCTGGCAGAACAGTTGATCCTTATGGTTGTACTTCAGAGTAAGTGCAGGAATTTGACACATTTGCTAAAAATATTTTAGAAATTCATTGCTTAAGTAGGGGAAGATATCAACTAAGTACTAAATGGCATTTTGTACCTAACTTTTAAGCCTGCTTTGAGGAGAGAGGTAAATGACAAAGTTTACATATAGTGAAAGGGATTGTACTATATATAGCAGCAAAAAATATTATCAGAGAAGGAAGGAAAGTGAAAATTATTTTTACTGGAGAGAAATTTGAAAATAGGTTATTTTTCCAAAAGAACAACCTTTGAGATGTTAGTTTCAAAACTATTTTCTTTCCTTAAAAATTTTTGACCTCTTTTTGTGTATCACCATCATTTCCAAACATATACTTCTCCTGCCCTTCCAAAAGGAGCTTTCCATTGAGGAATTAAAAAGAGGGAAAAAAAAGTTAAATAAAACTAACCAATACATCAACTATCTTAGTATATTTAATGCTATAAACCCATAGTTTTTACCTACTTGTGAAAAAGAAAGAAAAGAGGTACCCCCAAATGATTTTCTAAAATTGACAGATTATGAA
Source organism: Pseudocheirus occidentalis (assembly GCA_028646575.1). Classification (NCBI taxonomy): domain Eukaryota; kingdom Metazoa; phylum Chordata; class Mammalia; order Diprotodontia; family Pseudocheiridae; genus Pseudocheirus; species Pseudocheirus occidentalis. Next base: position 84,568,803 of record CM053596.1, on the reverse strand, counting down.
GATTATTAATTTATCTGCAAAGTAGAGTAATCTTAGTATTTGAATTTCATCCCATGGGTCTACTGTCTACTGACATGGGTCAGTGTCTACTGTTGTTGTAATGCTTCTCAGTAAATCCATCCCTAGATTTCTGTAAAAGGGAAGGATTCTGCAAACTCTGGGAAGAGTATGACTATGCCATTGTGTCCTCTTTTTTTTTTTTAAAGTGTATTGAGCACAGGCTACCTCCACACCCATCCTCATTGCCCCTGTCTTAGGCATTCTCCTTGATAGTCCCAGATTTTCTGTTTAGTTACTTCATTGGCTTATACAGAAGGTTATAATTACAGCTGGGCATAGAACACTATTTGCTGGTAAGTAATTAAAACCAGAAATGAGCCATGACTGGAGAAAAAATTGGAAAGATACCTAAAGGCAGTGTTGTTTATTTGGCTTTTATTTTTGGTTTTAGAGAAAGATATTTTATGTGGATAATAGTTATGAAAATATTTTAGAGAAAATAAGAAACAATATGGTGAAATGGATAGAATAATGGTCTTAAAGTCAATAAAATTCTTCCTATGCAGTCTTTGAATTTTAAATGCCAACATATCAGAATCACTTTCTAACTTTACATTGATATATAAAGCAAATATTTTATGGTACTAAGTTTTCACAGTTGTCCTGAGGGATATGTTAGACTATTTTAAACTTAGTATATTTATTTTGAACACTTGTGCATCTAGCAGTCGTTCAGAGCATACAATCATACAAGCCTTAGGTGTCAAAACTGTGAGTCCTGTTAAGTTGAATCATCGTAGAATCATGGATGTAAAGCTTGTCAGAGCATTAATTTAATTAGTGATCAGTTCTAGATCTTGAGAAAAGGGAAGGTGGCATTTCCCTTCTCTCAGTAGAGGTGGATGCTTTAAATGGGGTATTTTGCACATACTGTTTAGCTTTGCCTATTTGCTTTTAATTTTTTTTAAGGTTTTTGTTTGATTATATTTTTGTGGGGCGTTTTTTCCCCCTATTTTTGGTTACCAGAAAAGCTTCAGTGGTTGGGAATATAGATATATTGGGAAATTATTCTGATGTTAAAGATGAAAGTGAACATTAATTAGAAAAATAAAAGATGAATGGCATTACAAAGTGTGATAATACCTTCCATACAATTACAATGAGTCTAGATAGAAACTCCCTCCACACGCCTCTAGAAAATCCAGCAATTTGCTCAGAGTTATATAGTTAAAATCCCAGACTGGTTGTCAAGGTAATTAATCCTGAGAGTATATAGGGCAGTTTCACAAAAGACATGTCTTAATTCATTGGCTCTAAACATTGTAAAAGTTGCATTTAAAGTTACAAACCACTACAAATTTAAAAATTATTTGCCATGGTATGATAGACTTTCAGGGTGAAGGGATATATTTAGCAATCTCTTCATTGACTCTAATCCAAGAAATAGATATTTTGTTGCAGGGTACACATTTAAGATAACTGCAGTAATTATTAGGTCAGAGATCCTGACATCTTGCAAATTGGATAACCATTAATGGATTCCTTGGTATTTTTAGAGTTATTTCAAAACTCAATGTAATAGAAAGAAAAGAAACTTTGAGAAAGACCTGGCCTTCATACTACCTTGAGTTCAATTTGGTTTCTATTTCTTAACAGGAAATTATTCATATTATTCTAAGACTTGATACAGCAAAATACCTTCATATTGAGATTTTGAATTTTAGGAAATCTTAGCCTAGAGCAGTGATTCTCAACCTTCCTAATGCCGACCCTTTAATACTCATATGTAGGCATATCTGCATGTGGGCGGACCTGCCTGGAGACAGAGGAGTGGTGTCTTGGTTCCTAAGACCATGGGAAATGTCTTAGGAAATGTCTTAACCCTGACCAACAGCTTGAGAACCTCTAGCCTAGAGGCTACAGAATGGTTTTAGTGTTATATTTTCTGTGGCTGGCAAAAATTTGGGAAAAAATTATCTGATCCATGGAGTACTCTAATATTCTTCAAGATATTTTAAAGTCTTTGAAACTAGTGTAACTCTGGGCTCACCTTCCCGAGCCCTCTGAGGACAACTAGCTGCTTTTCCTCTCAGTGTTTTCGGGGTAATCTTTGGATCTTGGGGTATAGTTTTTTCTCTTTCTATATTGCCCACAAATCCTCCTGGTGTGCTTTCTCCATTGATTTTTGGTTGATATCAATTAAACACAGATTTTTTTAACTTTTAGAAAAGGGTATTAAGATGCTATAGTAAAAAAATCATTTGGTACAAAACATCCTGCCAAAGCAGGAACTTGCTTTCCTCCAAGTATTTACACTCGAACTGAGAGAGTGTATGTGGCAAAGGAGTAACTCACCTCTGGAAGTTCTTTGTGGGATTCTCATGAAGTTTCCCTCCAGCATAGTGTAGCTTTCTGATGGACTGCCTATAGAGTCTTGAAGCAACTTTTTCTCAGTATGTCTTATTTTGCCTTGGGTTTGCACTCAGCTCTTCCAAGGATGGTGCTAGCATACCTGTGTGAGGTCTAAAATCTTTTTACCTTTTGAAGTTCACATGGTCCTCTTCCCATTACAAGGGGTGGCAATGAGAAAGGAGACTCTTTCTCTCCCCACTCTCCCCACCCCCCACCAAGTGATTTCCATTCAGGAGGTGCTGGGTAGCTTTCTTCTTTAGTCTAGCCTTTCATTAAGATGCTCGGATTCTGAACTAACTTGCTATTTTATGCAAAGTTCTGTAGGATATGGCTGAATCTCCTTAACTTCCCCCACCCCCACCCCACACACATATTTCCTCTGTAGTCATTTGATTCCATCCATTGGTTTTTATTCCTTTCAAATCGATTAGGGCTTTTTACACTGTTAATGCCTTTGGTTAATTGATTGACTCATATAACAAAGTTATTCTCACATGATTAAGCTAGTTACTTTAGTAGAGTGATCAATTCTATCAATTCCTCTCTTTACACTAGCTTAAGCTGCTGCTGAAGCTGTGACTTGGGTCTGACTTTTTGAAAGTCATTGTAGAACTATACCCTGAGGTATAAAATTGTTAATATTCTTTGATCCAGTGAATGCACTGCTAGATTATACTAGATAAGAGTTCAAAGGCCTACAAATAATAGTCTAACCTACACTTTTGGTAATGGCAAAAATAAATCGTTCAGTAAACTGTTAAACAGCTGGGGAATAGCTGAACCAGTTATATTACATTAATATAATTTAATGAAATTATACGACAAGGAAAAATATATGTATGTGTGTGTACACATACACACACATTTAAAGAAATATAGGAATACTTATATATATATATATATATATATATATATATATATATATATACACTGAGATACATACTGAGATACATGAAGTAATTCAGAGTAGGGAAAAACGAAGTAGAACAATGACAATTATGTAAATATAAGAGCCTCAAAACATGCTAAATGCCCAGAAGTCATATTCATAAGGTGTCAAAGAAACAGTGTTAGTTTATTACTTCATTCTGTTTAACAATCACATCCTTTTCTTTTAATAATCCATAATTAACCTTACTGTTACATTTTAAAATAGTGTGTTATTTGTTATATTTACTTCCTAGTTGCTCTCCCCTTTCTAACCATAGTCTTCTTTGTTAGAGAAATATGGAACCTATAATTTCCTCGTCCAGTATTTCCCTCTCCCAATATAGTCAGATAGCACCGTCAGTAATAAGGTTTCTAGACTTGGCTGCTATGTAGGTGTTAAGTGACTTTCTCAACCTCACATGGATAGAATTAGAATCAGAATTTGAACCCAGGTCTTCCTGAAGCCAAACATAGTACTCACATTGACTTTTTATAATAGGAAAAAAAAAAGTTACAAACAAAACAGTTAAGTAAAACTGCCTGATAGAATAAATGGGAGTGACAGAATAAATACCAGGCCACATCCATAGTCCGCCTGTCAGTGGACTGGAAAAAAAGTAGTTATCAGTCATCTAGAGCCAGTATTGAGCACTGTACTTGACAGCAGTTCTGTTGTCTTTTAATGTTGCCTTCTTTTACATTATTGTCATCATTTACATATGAAGAATCAGAAACAAAGAAGTTAAGTGACAGGACATAGCAATTTAATGGCAGACTGGAAATTAGAACCCAGCTCTCAGGACACATGCAGATAGTTGGGTGTTCTCTGAGCCTTGTTATTTGACTGATATCTAAGTGTCAGTCTAAATATTTAAAATCAGCCCTTTTTTAACTGTTTATTGTGATATTTTTGTATTAATATGGTATTTTTGGGGGGAGAAGTTATTGAGCTGATTATTTCACTAGTTTTCTTTCATATAAAGGGGCAACGTTGTAAAAGTTGATATTCAATATTTATTATATGCAGGTATCTCTAAGAATAGAAGATATAAATTTAAAGTACCTGAAATATATTGAAATTCTCCCTTAATTCAATAAATACTGTCTCACTTTATTATTCTCAGTTCATTTCAGTAGATATTTATTAGATATTATCTGTGTTCAAGGCACTATGCTAGGTGACAGCTATTTCTTTTTCCAACTCCAGCACTCAGGTAGCATATCATCTGGTCCTGGAGGGAGAAGATAGGTACCCAGATGATAGTGCTCCAAGGCTACAGTGACGTGCAAGAGAAAGGACCAGCCAGAGTGCTGTAAGTGGCATACCTGCATGTTCTTTTCCATGGCTTAAGCCAGAGAAGATGTGTACGCCACCTACAGAGAAGCTGTGCAGAAATTATCACAGTAAAGCAGACTGAGAATATAGTTTCCACCATTATCAGTTTTCAGCACAGATTCTATTTCAGATATGTGACTGAGTCAGTGAACCAAAGGTGTTTACCTGCAAGGTGAGCTAGTAGAAATGGGAGAAGCTTTTAAGTTCTAAAATTTCAGCTGTCTCTATCCAGAGCCATCCCCAGAGGAAGGAAAAGTGGGTCTCTTCCCTTTTTTAAAGTTTTCTCTGTCAATCACAAAGCCTCTTTGTCCTGGTAGAGTATTGATGGGGACTGTGCTTTGGCTGTTTATCATGTTCCTGTCATCCTTAAAATGCAGAATAAAAGGAGGACGGGGGGAGAATGGCTTTTGGTTCTCAGGCCTTGGAGAATAAGTTGCTTGTAGTTGTGTGGGACCTCTGTATCCCAGCTGCCCTGGAATGCTTTCTGAAGTGATTTGATCACCAACAATGTGGTACATAACCCTTATGATTTTGAGCTCCTATGGCACTGTTCAGAACAAGGCTGATATTACGAATCAGATGATGGAAAAGCAATCGAGCTTCACGGATTTGATTTCTCCCTTTGATCCTGTCACAAAAGCTCTAAGCTCTTAGGTTGGAAACAGTTGCAGCCTTAACTTCCAGCTATTTTCTCTCATTGTTGGGAAGAACAGCTTGCATTTGGTCATTCTAGTTTATTATATTTCTGAGCTGTTTTTGATATGGTTCGTTCTCACTAATATTTATAAAAGAAGTGATATTGTCCTCTTGTTCCAAAGGTCTTAAAACTATCAGCTATTTCTGTCTCCCAAGAAAAAGTGACTCATCAACTTGTCAGACTTTGGAGGGAGGTTTGTTGGTGTAGGCAAAGAAGTGTTTTGATAATTTTTCTCTTCACTTTTGTCTGTATTTCTGTTCTCCTTATGGCTGGAGTTTGGGAAAGTCTTGGGAAAGTTCTCTGGCCTTTTTATGACATAACAATTCTATATTTGAATTAAGGACAAAACATCAAATTATTAGAAAAAGGATAATAAAGAGGAAATGTTAGAATAATTGAGCCAAACAAGTCTTTATGGGTTGTGTAGCTGTATGCATTAGACTCAGGGGATTAAATTGTATTGGTCTTTACTTGTTCAGTGTAAGGATAATATAAGGTTGTTTCAGTTATTTATATTTACACAAAGTGTTTCATTATCTTTTAAAAGAAGGCAGGCCCAGGTTTCAGTGAAATTTTTTTGCTGTTCTTTTTAGATACTTGTAAAATCTTAAACAAGAGGTCAAATGAGAAAAGCAGAGTTTTGTTGATCAGATGTGATATTTCTTTCTTTTTTCCAGATCTCTCATGTACAGCTCCATAAAATCAATGTTTATCAGTTGAAAATATTAGCATAATAGTGTTGTAAAGAAAGCTTGTAGTCAGAGAATTTGACTTTGCCCACTAGCTTAACAATACATTCCAGTGACTCACAACTCTTAGAGTCAAGACATTCTTTCTGTCATCTACCCTAAGTTTCTGTTACTGTAGTGTAAGCTGATGACATCTTTTCTTATCTTCACTGGAAATAGTAAACAGCTGTTCATACAATCTCTCTTCAGGTGCTTGAAGGTTGCTGTTAAGTCTTGACAGCCTTTAAATCAGCTTCCTTTAACTTTTCATCATATAGGCTGATAATGTGCTATTCCATTGTCAAATACAAATTTGGTTTTAAAAATAGCTCCATGGAGACTCTCAAATTTTAAATCGCTGATCATGGGCATCTTTAATCTACAAGCTCCTAGTTTATACTAGTGTACAGATTTCTAGACTGAGAAGCAAGAACACTGTTAGAGGAATCATATTGCTTTAGATGGATAGTTTTGATATAGATTTGGTCATAGGGACTAGAAATAAAACTGATATTGACAGTTGTAAAAGAAGAAAGGTCAAGTTAGGAAATATCTTTTATTACCATCAGTGTTAAAGGATATTTATTAAGTACCTAATTGTGTTTTACTATTTAATATTAATTGCTATACAAGAGAAGTGGTCCTTTCTGGAGTGTAAAATATGATACTGAAAGTTAACTTTAAATGACTAACATTAACTCAAGGATTTCAATTATTTTTATAGCTATTAGAAGAATCCCTTGTTTTATAGAGAAACTTTCTTTCGCTGTCACCTCTAAAGCATACTCTCACTGTCCTTCTTTAGATATATAGTTAGAGTTATACTTTTCCAGTTGAAATTTTTCAAAAGTTGAAAACTAATGGCAAAAAATGATTGATCTGCTGGATGATAACACTGGTAACAATAATTAGAGTGCATTGACTGCGTTTTACTAATACTTTATTCTCCCCATTTGTTGTGCTTGATTCCCTGTCCTTTCAGCCCACATCATCCCATTCTTCTCTACACCTTTGGAATCTCTTCTCTGTCTGGAAATCCCCTGATTCTGCACTTAAGTATTTCTCCACTTAGTTCCAGGTATCTCATACTATCTAATATCAACAGTTTTACTCTTGGCTGATACAACTGTATCGAACATAACATTGCACCTTGAAAATGACTTTTAATTCAAGTCTCCAGATACTGAAAAATTAATCAGTTCTTTGAATCTGAAAATTCTATAAAACCATATTTGCTTCAGATGAGTTATACTAATCTTTTATAAAATCATATGCTTGTGAAGTGACATGAGACTTTATAAATTGCCAGTTGTAACACCCTTATTTTTAAAATGAGAAAACAGAAATGTAGAGAAGTTAAATGACTTGCCCAAGATCACACATAAGTTAATAGTAAATCCAAACCTAAAACATAAGTTTTTCTCTCAGTTGAGTAAAACCTAATAAGTAAATATTTGATACCTGCAGATATATATTCAGATAGACATGTAAGAGATTCATTGTAAAGATTGGGTATGATTTTTAGGTTGGGAAAAGCCTAGTGATGATGAGGATAACTGAGAAAAGTGGTGATTGGGATAGAGCCACTGGTGAGGCATGGGGAAGTAGAAAGATGGCTGGACTTGGCATCTGGAATTTCTGAGTTCTAATCTTGACCCTGACACTAGCTGTATGACCATGTCATTTAACAAGTCATGAACAAGTTATTTGTTCACATTTGGTCACATATGAACAAATAATTTAACCTCTTGGTCTCTTCAACTGTGTAATGGGGATGCAAATACCTATAGTGTCTTTACCTCACAATATTGTTGTGAGACTCAAATAAAATAATGTGTGCTTCTATAATATTTCTGCCATTCAGTGAAATCAGGACAGTCATCTCCCTAAAAAAAGAGAATTTCATTTAATATGAAAAGGGCATAGAGCAAGTTTCATGAATGATATTCCACAACCATAAAGGACTGGAAGCTATATTTATTATATATCCTGGTATATTTATTATATACTGACTGTTTAAGAGTTTTAACTTGGAGAGCAAAACTTGGCTTGAATACATTTTCTTCCAATGAAATGTCTCATACATACATTAAGATCGTACTTGATTCCTCGATAAATGCAATCATAGTAATACTTTTGTTTAAAGATTCTCTGATTAAGTGATATGTTTAAAAATATGTTTGCTGCTGGCATGGACAATTTTTGTGCAGAGTCCAAATGGAAGAAGATGGTAAGGTTTTCTAGATGTTCCTGTTTATGTATTAATGAATAAACACCAGTTTTTGGTACACATATTTAACTTTTCAGAAATTACCATCTCCATGGGAGAGATTAAAATTTAAAAATTTATATTATAATTTGGAAGTATTTACAGTCTTAATATTGGGAATCTTTGGAGTTCCTTTAAAAGAAAAAATTGTGCCTTGTAAAGATTAGCACATATAGGTCTTTTTATACATTGATACATAATTGTAATTATTTAATATATTGATTTTGGGAGAATTTGCTTATGTGAAATAGAAATAGATCTTTATATTACCATATAAATACATATGAAGTTAATTAGAATGACAGTTTGGATAGATCTGTCCATATAGCAGATATTTTGATGGTGACCATAATAATTCAAATTCATGAGGTACAATTATTTCTCATAGCATAAAATGAAAAAATTATGATAATATAAATGTCTACTGGAAAGCATTTTCTCTATGAATGTTAAGTGAGATTGTACCTTTTTGATAGACTTGTGGTATTTAACGTTAAAATTTTATGTTGTTGACAAAGTAATTCCCCAAATTGTTAGTCATTTGTAAATAATTGTTATTTCTTTTCCACTCTGATATATATATATATGTATATATTTTTTTACTTTAGACCAAAATGCTAGAGAAAAGGAAAAATAAAATATCATAAATTTAAATATTGGAACTTAAATACAAAGTTAGAAAGAAAGAAAAAAGCATGTTTTGTGCATAGCAGAACATAAGAGAGACTTCTAAATATGTAACAATAAATTTTCATTTCAAGAAAGCCTGTATTATCATACATTATTATCATAATATTCATTGCATTGAGAATTATCCATCTTTTCTTTGCTTCCTTGTGAGTTTTCTTTTGTTCTCTGCTGTGCCCTTTTTGACTTTGTTCCTTTTTTCCTTTCTCTCAACCCTCCCTGCTACAATAAAGTTTAGATATGTTTCCTGTCCTACCTGCCTCCTCTATCCACTGCCTTTCTTCTCTCTTATTGCTTGCCTACCTCCCTCCAAGGATCTTCCCCCTATTCTTCCATTCCCATAAATCTAAACCACCCTACTTCTTTTACTCAGATTTTGTTTGGTATGAACTTGAAGTTCTTCATTGTTCTTGTTGCCCTCTACTGAATGCTCTTCATTTTATTGAAGTTCATCTAAAAATGTGATAACAAGAACCAACTACAGTACTCCTGTTGTGTTCCAGACCAAGGCAGAGTACAGTCAGGATTATCATCCTCTTATTCCTTGAAGCTGTGTGTGTCTAAATGAAGTCTTGAGATTACATTAACATTATTGGCTGCTAAACCCAACATTTTACTTATATTGAGTTCACTAATACCTCCCAATATTAAATTTGATAAGCATTGATAAAGCACAATGTCTTTGTGAAAGTCATTGATAAAAATATTAAAAAGCACAGGACTAAGCACCAGTTCCTAGACCAGTCCATTACATTGAACTATTCTTTCTTAGTTTACATTGAACTATTAATGACTTCTTTGAATTTGACCATCTGCTTGTACTATCATCCAACACACATCTTTCTTATTATAAGAATAACATAAGAAACTTTATAAAATGTTTTGCTAAAATCTAGATGAATTACATTTTCAGAATTGCCCAGATTTAGTAGTTTAAAAACTGTCCAAAAAAGGTCCTTTTTCCTGGGAAAAGAAACAAAGAATTTAGCTGCTCTGCCTTCTTTTTGTCATCATGCATCATTTTCCCATCCACTTTGAGCAGCAGTTCTTTTTTGATCCTCTTATTTTTCCCCAATGTAACTTAAAATAAAACAAAACTCCTTTTTACCCTTAACTTTTTCCAAACAGCTCCAGCTTGATTGGAACTTCAGTAGTCCTAACACCATTCTTACAGGGCCATACCATGATTTTGTGTTTATCCTCTGTTTTTGACCTGGCACAAAATAGGCATTTAATAGGTGCTTACTTGCCCATGTGTGTATCTTTTTAGGTCATTTGAAAATCTTAAGTTTGGTAAATTCACTGTCAAACCATATTGGAATCTGTAAAAACCTTTTTTTCCTCCTTTTCAAAACTGATTCTCTTTTTGTTCCCTCAGAACTTTGATCTCAGAAAAATTTATTTCATGGGATTGTACCTAGTCTCTCTCTGAACCCTTTGAAATCTGTTCTTTTTAAATCTATAGTACATGAGAAAATATGCTCAACTTTACTTACTTTCTCTGTCATAAATTAAGCAACTGGTAACTTTTTCCATGGTTCCTGTCTTTTTGACTTCTGAAATCAGTTCTTCCTCGTGAGAATCAAATTCAAAATATAATTTCCCCTTCTTGGTCTATCTGCATCTTAAAAGAATGAGCTTATTTTTTTTAAGGTAAACCAAAAATGGTAAGTAGATCTGTTTTTTTTCCAGAGTTCTCCACTAGCTATCTGGATAATTGACACATTATATCACTACTTTATCATGCATTTGCCATGCCTTTTAAATCTAAGTTTAACTGCCTTTTATTGCTATTTTCATTGTAACCACTACATATATTGTTGTTATTCTTTGTTGTGAATCATTTAGTCTTTCCATACTACTCTGAATTCCTTATATTTATTCTGTATTAAGTGTAATAATATTCTTTTGTATTCATATGCTGTAGTTTGTTGAACTCTTTCATTGGTCATTGATTAGTTTTGTAATATTATCTGAAATGCTGCTATGAATATTTTTGCATATTTGACGATTGCAGTAGCCTGTTTTCCCTGCAATAGCAGTTCTCCCTGCCTCAGATCTCTCTCCACTCTAGTTTATCTTAAACTTCGTTGTTAAATTTATCTTCCTAAAGTGCAAATCAGATCATGTTATATACCCACCTCACCTGCCATTCCATAAACTCAGTAACTCCTCAGTATCTCCAAGACCAAATATAAAATCCACAGACTGCGTTTGAAAGACATTTATAACTTTGTCTCATCCTACTTTTTCAGTCGTCATACACTTTACTCCTCTCAACATACTCTCTGTCCAGGTGACTCTGTCCCAGGGACAGTATATTGCACAGGATGCACATTCCATCTCCAGACTCTGGATATTATCACTGGCTGTTCCCAAACCCAAAATTCTCTCCCTTCTCATCTCATACTTCCTTCAGGTCTCAGCTAAATCCCACCTTTTAAAAGAAGTCTTTCTTAATCCATCTTAAATCTTAGTGCCTTTCCTCTAATTTATCCTCTGTATATCTGATTTGTACATAGTTATTTGCACATTGTCTCCTCTATTAGACTGTGAGCTCTGTGAGAAAGGAGACTTTTAAAAAATTTGGGTTTTTTTTTTTGGTATCACCAGCACTTGGCACAGTGCATGGCACATAGTAGGCACTTAGTAAATATTTGTTGCTGCGCACATAATTAGTCCCTCTCCCCTCTAAGGACTCTATTACCTTTTAGGAAATTGCTAAGTCAAAGGGTATGAATCAATGTACTGATCTTTCTTACATAATTCCAAATTGTTTTTCGTGACGTGTGTTCTAATTCTCAATTCTACCAGGAGTGTTTTAGTATGCCTCCATGTAATTTCTCACATCTGTCCATTTCTTTTCACTCACATGGCTACCATTGTGGCCAGGTGTATTGCCAAGGCAATATTCACAGCCCCAACAGTGACTATGAATATGTCAGCACAGTTCTGAATTGCAAAATATAACAGACTTTCTGAATAGAAAGCAGAAGCAAAACATTTATTCAGATACTAGAAAGCCAAATACCAATACCAGAAACCGAATTCATCATAACAACAAAGAAGTTAATACACCGTATTGCTGCAGGTAGCAGCACCATACCAAAGCCTTCCCCCTGCTTGGGTCTTCTCACAAACACTCACAGTCTTAGCTGTCTCTTTGCCTGCATCCTTTTTCTCTCTCTCCACTCCAGCTACTCTCACTCATTTCCTGCTCTACCCCTTCAGCAAACTCCTCCCACCACAGGCTCCATGTCATTACATTCTACCTAGTAAGGGGCAGGGAAGATCTTCAAATTCCCATTACTCTTATACCAGGACTTCATCATTTTTCTCTTGGACTATTTACAACAGCTTCTTAATTGGACTGTTGGATTCCAGTCTCCTCTTTTCCATATTTTCTTCTCATAGTCTCCACAATAGTCTTGTTGGATCTGATCAGATTTCTTCTCTTCCCAGAGCCCACTCAACAATGACCGTCTGTCTCTTGGCAATTTGATTGGTATGAGATGGAACCTCAGGGTTTTAAAAATTAAGATTTCTCTTATTATCTTAAGCATTTTTCACATGGCTGTTAATAATTTGTATTTATTTTTAAAATTATTAGTATCCTTTGACCACTAATTTATTGTGGTATAGCCCTACTCCATGTTTTTTGCTTGTCTCTAGTACCTTCATTCTAGAGAATGAATTGAAAACTTGTGAATGACTTAGGTATTTTTAGGTTTGACTTAATTTGATCCAACAGGATTTGTACATTCCATTGAAATACTGTAGTATGTGGGATGAAGCCTATGCTTGAATAGACTCTTGAAAGTCCATTTGTGGTTTTATTTTATATGTAATCATTTAAATGATATTATATCAATCCCTATTTATGACCACCATGTAAATTTAGGATCTTTTTGTAAAGATGGATTGGCGTTGGTTGCCAACTGTGTAAGAATATTCTTGCTCTCATACTTCACTAGAAGTAATTATTTGACTGTAATTGTCAGTCATCTGAAGTTTGACTTTTGTGGCCTGCATACCTTTTACACAACTTACTTTATGGTTCCTTCTTCAAAATCTTAAATAATGTCTTTTTTTGTTCCAATGTTATCAAAAACCTGATCTTATTTTGTGTCTGAGTAATGATAAAAGACCGAGTTTGAACTCTTTTGTTAGCAATACGTTGAAAGGGAAAAAGTAGGTTAGACATATAACTAGGAAATTAAGTAGTTCATTCTTTTGTGGGGAAACAGAACTGTATAAATTAATTTTCTACATTGAAGCTATTTTTAAATGATTAAAAAAATTAAAAGTTTTGTGTTATGAGTAACCTGCTGTAGTAACAGGTAGCAACCAGAAAATGCAGATTCTTTAAGTAGAGGGAGCTGAGATACACTTTTGAGAGTTTTGATAGTCTTAAGAAGACTTCTGATATAGTGATTCTGATCTATAAATTGTAAATTCATAGGGCATAATGCAGAAACCTTTTTTTCGTTCCTTTAAACTAGGAGAGCAGCAGATCCAGAAATATCAGCTCTTGTGCCCCTGGTGTCAAAATCGTTAGAGCTGGTAGACTAACTAGTTGCTATCAAGCAACATTTATTAAGTTCTTACTATATCCTAGTCTCTAGGAATATGGGAGAACCTTGGATCTGGTCCCTGCCTTGGAGGAACTCATTTACTGAATGCCTTCTACATGCATATCCAGTAATTGGTTACATGAGATAATATGAAAATGGTTTAATTTTGCTGATAAAACACCAATCAGTAAGTATTTATCAAGTGCTTACTTTGTGTGTAATGTTGTACCAGGTATAGCCATAGATTTAAGGAGATATAAGACTATATGTATGTCAACAAAAGAATTTACAACTTTGTTGGAGAGACAAAATTTATATAAAACATTTAACAAAGATAGTTTATGACATACTAATAGTTTGATTTTACCAAATATATCAAAAGAGATTAGAGAAGGGAAAGAATGAATATGAACTTAAGTCAAAATAGACAAAGGAAGTTTTGAGCTGGTTTGTTTTTGGAGGGGGGTACAGAGGATGGCAAGGCAATTAGGGTTAAGTGACTTGCCCAAGGTCACACAGCTAGTAAATGTGTCAAAGTATCTGAGGGTTGATTTGAACTCAGGTCCTCCTGACTCCAGGGCTGGTACTCTATTCACTAAGCCAACCAACTGCCCCTTGAGCTGGTTCTTGAAAGACAAATTGGATATGCATAGATGAGGAGACATTATCAGTGGGAAGAAGATTTCATCCAAGTCACAGAAGTACTTTAGAATAAGACAGAGAATAGGTTTTACACATATTCTGGATAGCCTATAACTTATAATGAATTAATAAATAACTGAATTCTTAAGAAATTTTCTGTATTTTGAGTTTATGTTGTTTTTCTATAACATAACCAATTATTCCTAGTTCTTCCCTCTGGGGCCAAATAGAACAATCTAATTTGTCTTCCACAAGACATCCTTTTCCCCAACTCTTAAGTCTTCTCTAGGCTAAACAGCCCCACTTTATTCAACCAGGACTCATATTGTATGGTATAAAGACTCCTTCATCATCTTGGTTGCCTTCCTCTGTACTTCTAACATCACAGTATTCTTCTTAACAGATAGCACCCAAAATTGAACACAGTATTTCATATGTGATCCAACCAGGACAGAGTATAGTAGAACTAATTATATCTAGGTCCTCAAATATGTCCCCCTTGTCTTTTAGTGCAACTGAAAATCACAGAAGCTTTATTTACTACCATATCACACTCTTAATAATTTTGATCTTGTAGTCCTCCAAAAGATACATTCCAGTCTAGCTACATCTCTCCTATTTTGTACTTTTGAAGTTAATCTTTCAAACCCAAGTGTAAGGTTTCACAATTACCCTTATTAAATTTTATAATATTCTACCCAAGTCATGAATCTGTTCTTGTGGAGTTTTTTCCATTCTTTGTATCCCCACTGCCTTATGCCTAGTAAACAGTTAAAAACGTGCTTGCTGATTGATTAATCAAGATTCAAGCCTGTTGAGTTTATTTTGACCTTGGCATTGTCATCCAGTGCATTAACTATTCCTTCTAGCTTTGTGTCAACTGCAAATTTGATAAATATGCTTTTATCTAAGTTAGTGAAATGTCAAACAGCACAAGACCAAGTACAGATCCCTGGGGCATTCTGCTCACTGGTAACCTCTCTCCAGATTAACTTTGAGCTATTAATGACTGCTCCTTGGATCTGACATGTAAACAATTTCCTTAGGTGTACTGTCATCTACCCCATATTTCTTTGTCTTTTTCATAGAA
>CM053596.1:84509233-84552938 GCA_028646575.1 Pseudocheirus occidentalis | reverse complement strand
TTTTTGGAGGGCAGTTGGGGTTAAGTGACTTGCCCAAAGTCACACGGCTAGTTAGTGTGTCAAGTGTCTGAGGCTGGATTTGAACTCAGGTCCTCCTGACTCCAGGGCTGGTGCTCTACTCACTGCACCACCTAGCCGCCCGGAGTTATTGTTCTTTGGATTAGTAGTTATCATTATTAGTAACAATGAAAATAATTTAGTCAGTTCTCAAAATAATATTTTGCTATGAAGTTGGACAATAGTTATTGGTCCCTCCTCTGAACTGCTCTTTATAAAACCATAATGACTCTTTGTGACCCCCCACCTCCATTTCTGTATGTTCTTTTTAATGATATATTCCAGAATTTTATCAGTAATTAAATTCAAGATTACTGGCCTGTATATTTCAGATTCTGTATTTTTTTTCCTTTTTTCAAAATTGAGTCCATATTTCCTCCTCTCGTATTCTGTAGCACCTCTCCTATTCTCTGTGATCTTTGAAAGATCACTGTCAGTGATTCAGGAATCAGTCAGTTTTGAGGATGAATTTATTCAGGTCTAGTGCCTTGAACTCATTGAAGTCAGCTTTGCATTCCTTTACCATCTTACTACTTAGTTTACATTTCAGCTTCCTAGTAGCCATTTTCCCTCCATCCTTTCCAGTACAGAGACTCTTCTTCTTGGCAGGGAAAAAAGGGGCAAAATAAAAATTAAGCGCCATGTCCTCCTGTGTCTTGTATGGTTGTATAAACTACCTACTGTGACAGTCCTATAAGCTAGTTAGTCAATCAAAAAGCCTTTACTCTGTGCTAGGATAGAGCTCACATTCTCACAGGGGAGAGTAACTTGCAAAAAAGTGTACATACAAGATACATAAATATATATTTATATACATATATTTTTTCTTTTCCTACTCCAGTTTTTAAAAGAAAAACCCTTTTTGTGAGTTGCACCATTTTTTTCTCAGACTTAGTTCATTTTGAGCATTAGTATCCCTGAAATTATTCTTAGCAAATCATGCCATTCTTGTGCATTCCTTTTCTGTTACCTGTCTTTGCTTCCATCCTTTCTAAAAATCTTACGTTCATTGGTGAGTGATTTGTCCATCCATGAGTCTCTTTAGAAAAGACATCTTCCTTGTCTTGAGAACTTTTTTCTCAAGAGGTTTGAATATTTCCTGGATTGACTTCTTGGCTATAATTTCAGTCCATGAAGTTCAACCCATCTTTTCTCTGAACCATTAGATCAAAGAGTGAAATTCAGAGGTTAATTACCCAGCTCATATCTAAGCAAAATACTTTGGAAATCTATTTTCTGAAGATGCTGTGAGCATGTCACGCTGTGTCTCTCCTTTCCTGTTGTAAATTCTAAGATGGTATATTTACTTCCCCCAAGATATCCATTATTTCTTATTCAGCAACCATTTATTTCCTTATTGTTCGTGAGAATAAGGTTCACAGTAGCATTTTACTTCTTTGCCTTATCCACCTTCTGAATGATGACTTTATCCAAAGAAAAGCCAAGAAATTACTATGTTCTTCACTTTTGAAACAGAAAGGATTATGTCAAATATCTGGATAATTCAGGCTTTAGTTAACTTTACTGAATTAGTTTATTTCCCTTTTCTGTCTATTGTTCCCTGTTCTGTCTTTTATTACTCCAATAATAATTTTGGATAGGCATCTGAACCTAGAGTCAGGAAGACCTGAATTCAAAGCCAGTCTGAGACACTTCCTGGCTATCTGACCTTGGGCAAGTCATGTAATGTTTGTCTAGGTTTATTCAGCTGTAAAATGGAGATAACAAATAGCGCCTGTCTTGCAACATTTTTTGGAGGATCAAATAAGATGATATTTATAAAGCATTTAGTACTGTGCTCTGGAACATTGTAGGCACTTAATAATGGTCCCTTTCTTTTGTCTTCCATTCTCTTTTTATCTCCTTTCATTTATACATATAGCATATGTCCTTTTTCCTGCTTCCCACCTCTAGTTTGTAGATTTCTTCACATGAATATCTTTTTCATACAAAATGTTAACTTCTCTCTACCCTCTTTTCAGATATCCTGTGTTTTCAAAATCTACATTATCCTTATTGGTCCCATACCACTGAGTCCTAAAATTTACTTTCTTGATTCCTAGTTCACCTGCTTGTTAGCCATGTTTTGTACAATTATCTGTAGACATCTGAATCCATGGGTTTTCTTGCTGACTCCATTCTTCATTTTGACACCCTATGAATTTCTAGATATCTCAGCTGCCATTCTTTCTGTATTATATTAATTATATTATATTATATTATAGGCAGTTTTCTTTCCTACTCTTAAAACCCATCAGTAAGATTTATATTTGCAAGATTTTAAGAAATGCACATTTACCAGCTCTTTGATTAGATTTTATAATAATGAATTATTTTGTAGCCAAAAGTTTTGCAACATTAAATACTCATGACTTTAAAAGCATAAGAATTACATATTTGTAATGGGTTTTATTTTTCTTGCCTTGTCATTGGGTAGAGGAGGAAGAAGAAAGAATTTGGAAATGAAAATAAAATAAGATAGAAGTTTTAAAAAGCACAAGAATCAGTAGGAACTGTAGACATTTAGAGGTATTAAGGACCTTAAAGACTACTAGTCCCAAAATTTATCTAAAAAAAGGATTTCAGAATTGGGATGTTGGCAGCTAGGTGGTACAGTAGATAGGATGCTAACTCTGGAGTCAGCAGGACCTGAGTTCAAATTCACTCTTGGACAGTTATTAGCTGTGTGACCATGGGCAGATCACTTAATGATGTTTGCCTCAGTTTCTTCATCTGTAAAATTAACTGGAGAAGGAAATTGCAAACTACTCCATTATCTTTGCCAAGAAGACCCCAAATGAGGTTATAATGACACACAATCAACTAAACAGCATTTTCCTTGTAAATAGCTTTGTTGTGACTTTTTTCTTACCACAAGACTGTTTACAATTTCCCCTTTTGCTTCAGGTTGTGCTTTTTGAAGCTAAATAAAGCAAACCCAATCTATCGTTCATGTGACAACCCTCTAGATACTTAAAGAAAACTGTCATGCCTTTCCACAACTTGTCTTCTCTAGGCTAAATATTCCTATTTGTTTCTTAATATAACAAGAGCTTGAGACCCTTCACAATTCTGATTGCCTTTCCTTGCGCAATTTCCAATTTATCATCATTCTTCCTGAAATGTGGTGCTCAAAATAGTAAACAATATTCAAATTAGGATGTTGTCAGGACAGAGAACAGCCAGGACTAACTTGTCCTTGTTCCTGGATATTGGGCTTTTCTTTATGAAGTCGAAGATGGCAATAGTTTTCATGACTTCTTGGTCACACTGTAGACTCACAGTACATTTGTAATATACCACCCTTCATCTCAAATCTTTTTTGCAAAACCATCTACTCTAGCTCTACTCCCTCTCTTCCCTATGTCATACTTTTGATGATCCAGAGCAATTAAATTACTTGTTCTTCAGAAAGACAGGGGGAAATAGGCATATTGAATTTAACAAATTTTTACTAAAATAATATAAATAGGAGAGTTATGTGCTCTCTCCATCTTTCTAGAAAGGAGGTTTTTTCCTGCTTCTCTATAAAATATTAAATTCTTATATAATTCAGTACTGCATTGGATTCTAAAAGATCTGGATTGGAATCCCTCCTCGTACCTTAATTGTCTGCCCATACTCAGGTCATTTCATTTCTCTGTCTCAATTTCTTTATCAGTAAAATGGGATGATAATAGCACCTATCTTCGTGAGATTGTTGTGAGCATCAAATGAAATAGTATGGGCACATCTATTCAAAATCTTTAAAAATGTCAATTATCATTATTATTATTGTTCATTGTAAATTAATACAGTTTATTGTGTTTGAACCTAAACTAAAACTTGTTTTCCTTTAGACTGAATGTATTAATTTAAATATCTTTGTTTTTATCAGTGGAATTTGTTTTTTATGGTCACATTATCTCCATTCTGTTTGCTTATAAATACATTCACCATTTAATTTAAGAATCTTAAATATATTTTACCTTGGAATTTTAGAAATTAGGTAATTTAAAAAAAACTATTATTCAGTTTGGAAAAGAAGGGGTAGCTGTGATATCCAACCAGCTGCAGGTATTCCTAAGAATAGAATCCTCTCGGGGTTGACCAAACATCTGAATCAATGTGTAGTTTCTGGAAAATAGCCAGTTGGAGCTAAAGCATTTCCTTATAAATGTCTATTAACTTTCTGTAGAAAAAATGTTTCACACTTATCTCAGCCTTTTTGGAAGAAGGAAATTCAGAGGTAGAACAAATAATATTTAATGCTCATTATGTAAACCAATAATGAAAAAGTCAGTTAGGATCCAAGATTTTTAGCTCTGAACATCTGGAGGTGATGATTTTGGAATCCTTTCACTCTGACAGCCTGTCTTTGTTAATGGTTCAGAAAACTTTCTGGCAGACTCATTAAGCAGGTATGGAAGTAAATTCCGAGTTGAGAAGAAACAAAGTGTCTCTGCCATCTGTGAAAGATACTGGACTACAGATTCTTTAAACTTCCTGAAACTGAGAAACTGCTTTAGTTGATTTCATGAATTATTTTCCAGGAAGCCATCTTTGTCATGTCTGCCTGCTCATGGAGTAAATTACTCTTCAATGTTTCCTCCCCAGAATGATTCTTCCTCACCACTACTCTTTATAAAAATTTATTTTCTTTGACCTGATTGTGTCTACTCTGTTCTTAGATAGGATCAAAAAGGGGCTCAAAGACCTCCAAAAATAACTAATATTTAACCAGTTGTTATGTTGTTAAGTAAAATATTCTTCAAAGAAAGAATGTTTGATGACAGCATTACGTAAAGAGCTGGTCAGAGTTATGTCAAGTTATGTCAAGACATGGGCAAATAATCAAGTCTAACAGCTTTATAAGGCTATATATTATAGATTAGTTCCTGAATCTTCATTATTGGAAAAGGTTTTTACACCTGAAGTTTACCATACCAGTGGGTTCATAGATTGATTGTCCCTGTAGAACTGATGATCGATGATGGTGGTGGTAGTGATGAAGATGGTGATGGTGATAGTAACAATATGAAAATTAGGTGGTTTGGATAGCCTGCCAGATACTCAGTACCATATTGTAAGTAAAATAAAAATAGAAATACAGAATTGTAAAAGCTTATTTGGCCAGTAGTTTTAATTAAAACACTGTATCGCAGTTGGAGGAGTTATGAGAAAATAGACAAAGTAATGCAATTAATGGAGTTGTGAATTGTTCCAGAAAACAATTTGGACATATGTACCAAAGAGATCAAAGGAAGAAAGAACCTACCTGCAAAAAGATTTATAGATGTTCTTTTTGTGGTGGCAAGGAAATAGAAACTAAAAAAGTTCCCATCAGTTGGGGCATGGCTGAATAGATTTTGGTATGTGAATGTTAGTAATGATGGAAGTGATGGTTTCAGAGAAACCTGGAAAGACTTGTATGATCTAAAGCAGAATGAAGTGACCCTAACCAGAATAATTTATACAGTAATAACGTTGTAAAGACAACTTTGAAAGACTTAGGAAATCTGATCAATACCATGAATGACTACTTTCAGAGGACCAATGATGAAGCATCCTACCCACCTAACAAAGAAGCGATGGTCTTAGGGTGTAAGATATATGGGTGGGTTAGATAGATAGATAGATAGATAGATAGATAGATAGATAGATAGATAGATAGATAGATGGATAGATATGACCAATGAGGGAATTTGTTTTGCTTGACCATTTACATTTGTTTCAAGGACTTCTCCCCTCCTCACAACCCTGATGCAAGGGTAGAGTGGAGGGAGAGAAAATAGATTTCTGTTCATTGAAAAAAAGAAACACTGTAGAAATTATCAACTGTCATTGAATACACTGAGAGCTTATTTTGAATCGACAGGCTACCCAGTATATTCAGAGTCATCTATGTCTTTATTCTTAGGTAGATATGCTAAAAATATATTGAATATGTACAAAAATGATTAGAGAGGTTTTATTGTAATCTTTTATGTTTTGAAAAAAAGATTGAATCATTTATGTGACTTGAAGTACATAAAATGAAAATATTTACATTGAGAATAAGCCCACTTTTTATATTTTTGGACCTATCACAGACCACCCAAGTCTGAAGCCTACTGTTTATGGTTATGCATCTTAAACCTAAATATGCTTATGACAGATTGGAGCTGTCTTTGCTCCATCTAAAATACTTTGTGTCTAAAAAGAGTCACACACAATTCTTTTTTTTTCCCATTAACAAACATTTATTACAGGTCTGCTGGGTGCCAGGTGCTGGGTACTGGGGGTATAAAGACAAAAACTAAGCAGATCCTATCTTTGAGGAACTTACATTCTATTAGGGAAAAGACCACATAAACATTTAAGTGTATACAATATTAGCATTCCTCTTTTTTTTTAATTTCCTATTCCTTTCCCCCTGCCAAAAAACAGTCTGTTACATATTGTCACATACTGAAATGTTATAGATTTTTGAATAATGATATAGTAAAGGCTCATCTGTCAGATAGTTATTTTGGTCTCTGGGTAGTTCATTGTGGAATAATTTTCACAGTAAGTTATGACAAAACTCTTCCTATATGTATTTATTTACATATGCTTACATATGATATGATATATGATTTTATTTCTTTTTGTTCACATAATTTGAACTTATAGTTCTTTGAACTCTAACAATTTGAAGCAATTACCATCTTTTTCCTGTTCATCAGTGTAACAATAATATGTGATTGTTCATTATCAATATTAAACCATTAAAATAATCTTAACCTAAATCAGAAATAGGAATGTTTAAACTAATTTTATTTTTTATTGTTTTTTTTACTAATATAACCAATACTGTCCTTTATAGATACCAGATACTTTATATACATTGTCTTTAGTTTATTTGCAAAACAGCTCTGAGAGCGTAGGTAGATTATACAGGTATTAATATATTCATTTTAAGAGATGAAGAAAAAAGCTCAGAAAGCTCAAGGACTTACCCATGTCCCATAGATAGTATAATAATAAGTGACAGAATGAATAAATCAGAAATGTTTTCCCCTTGACTTTTTAAGTCCAGTGTTACTTTTACAGAGTCATAGTGCCTTTCCTGGCAGTTTCATATCTAAATGTATTGCCATCCTGGGGGAAGGCGAAAGATATGTCTCTCGTTCTGTCCCTTTTCTTCTGAAGGGCATAAACTGTGTTGATATGTTACAAATAAATATTTTTCCAAAATGGTAGCTTTATGAGAGTCAACCTACCAAGGAATACTCAAGACTTATATCACTAATGTTACAAAACATTATTTACAAAAATAAGGGAAGACTAATAAATACTTGAACTATGGCCCCTAAAATAATAATGGTGTTATTACCTGAATTAATTTGCCAGTATTGTACTCTACCAATCAATCTGCCACCATAATATTTCAGTTCTTCAAGGATCTGTCACTTAGTCAATATAGGCCCCCACCAATGTAGGCTATGATTCTTCTGTAACTTAGTACCTCTGTAACCTTAGTAGAGGTTAGTAAATTACTTAACCTCTTTATGATCAATCATTATATTCACTTAAAACAGAATTTTGACATCCCCTCATCTATTTCTGTATCTTTGCTTATAATGTCAAAGTAGGAAGAAAATCTAGCTTCTACTTATTTTCATAAAGCTGTGGAACTGACATGGCTGTCTCATAGCTATGTTCTTCCCACTTTTAAAAAATAATAATGTGTTATGTTTGTATAGGATTTAGAGTTTACAAAATGCTTTCACATGTATTATTTCATTTGATCCTCTCAACTATGCTGTAAGTTAGAGTAGTAGATGTAGGGGAGGTAACAGCATATAGGGAAGAGTTAAGAGGCTAAACAATATTTCATCTGAACAAGATCTGGGGGGGTTGGTAGACTTCAGACTCAACATGAGTCATACAGTTTGACATGGCAGCCCAAAATACTAATGTGATATTCAGCTGCATTGAGAGTCAGTGCTTCCAGGAATACATTGCTTACAGTCTAGCTGTCCTCAGCCTTCATCAGATCACATCTGGATTATTGTGTGAAGTTTTGGGTGCCCAGTGTAAGAAGTCAGAGGAGGGCAAATGGGATGGTGAAGGCCTTGAGTGAATGCCACATGAAAATCAGTTGAAAGCACATTTTTTAGCCTGGAAGAAACTCAAGGAGGAACACAATGGCTGTCTTCAAATATTTAAAGAGCTCTCACCTGCAAGAGGAATTAAACTTGTTTCTTCTTCATAATTTCAGAGGGTTGAAATTGGAGCAGTGGGAGAAAGTTATAAAGAAGGAAATTTAGCCAGAGCTTTCCAAAATACCTGAGTAGGTAATGAATTTCCCCTTTATTAAAAGTTTTTTAGCAGGAGATGTATAACTATTTGTCAGTTAAGTTGTACCTGATCAGTTTTTCAGATATGGCTGCTGAGGGCCAATGCTAAAAATTCAGTGATTCTGTGATTATGGCATGGTTAACAATACTGAAGGCAAGGAGAAGGTTTCTCTAAAAAGTCAGCCTCCTAGATTCTCAATAATTCCTTGTAGCTTTTTTTGGTTGTTTTTTCCCCATCCTTGACCCTCTGTGGCAGTCCTGTAACACAAGCCTCTTGACTACTCATCTCTATCTCTATCTCTATCTCTATCTCTATCTCTATCTCTATATCTATATACACCTGTATTTCCTAGAAGAAAGGAAGGTATTGACAGGGGTAGTAAAAGTGCACTTTGGCAGAAAGTGGACAGTTTGTGTGAAGGTAAAAAAGATGGAAGTTTGGATGGGGAACTAAGAATAATAAAAAACAGGCCAGTTTACCTGGAATATAGAATGCATGAAGGAAAGCAATGAAGCTAAGAAGGTGGGTTCCACCAGATTGTAGACAGTTTTAAATGCCAAGCTAAAAAAGTTTGTAGTTTATCCTAGAACTCATGGAAAATTTTTGAGTCAAGAAGTGACATTGCCAGACCTTTGTTTGAGTAATCCTAATTTGATAGCTGAAGGAGGAAGGCTTAGAAAAAGGATGAAACAAAAACATGAAGACCAATTAGAAGGCTATCACAGTAGTAAAACCTAGAACTGATAACAGTCTGAACCTGGTTAGTTGCTTGGAGGTGTAGAAAAGGGTACAGATGTGAGAGATGGTGTAGAAGTAGAATTGATAAAAAAAAATTAGTAACTGATGAGGTATGGGAACACAGAGAAAGAAGAGTCACAAACCAAGTTCTGAACCTAAATAACTCTAAGTATGGTGGTACCCTCAACAGAAATAGGGAGGTTTGGGGGAGGGGTGAATTTATAGCAAAAAATGCTGTGTTCCACTTTTGTCATCTAGGTTGAAATATCCAATAGATAATTGGTGTTGTGGCACTAGAGTGCAGAAACAAGATTAAACCTGAATATAAAGAATTCCAAGTCATTTGCATGGAGATGACAATTGAACTCATTAGAATTGGAAGGGGTGATAGGAGAGAGTCCAAGATAGAGCCCAGGCAATAGCCCTAGTTAGATAGCAACATGTCTTGAAGATCCAGCATAGGAGACTGAGCAGGAATTTGTTGTTGTTCAGTAGTTTCTGACTCTTCATGACCGCATTTGGGGTTTTCTTGGCAAAGATACTGGAGTGGTTTGCCTTTTCCTTCTCCAGCCCATTTTAAAGATGGGAAACTGAGACAAACAGGGTTAAGTGATTGGCCCAAGGTCACAAGTATGAAAGACCAGATATGAACTCAGGAAAATGAGCCTTCTGGACTTCAGACCCAACACTATTCACTATTCTACCTAGTTTCCTTGAGAAGGAAAAGGCAGAAGAATTAGCCAAGTACAGTACCACAAAAGCTGGGAGGAGATGGAGTCAGGGCTAGAATAGAAGGGGAATCTCAGCGGCTAAAAATAGGTCAAAGTCAAGAATAAGGATTAAGAATAATAGCAGCTATGAGAACAAGCATTTATAAGAAGGTTTGCAAAGCTCTTTACATGGTATCTCATTTAATCCTCACAGCTCTGTGAGGTAGGTTCTATTATTGTTCTCATTCTACAGATGAGAAAACTCAGTGACATACCCATGACCACATAACCAGTAAGACAGTCAGAATTCGAATTCAGATCTTCCTGACTAGAAGTATAGCACTACTGCCTACTTGCCTGGGACTTGGGGGGAAGATGGCAGGAAGGCCACAGTACATAGCAATTAATAAGTCATTGGGGAAAGTAAGTTCTTTCTAGTAGTTGGATCCAAATCCATATTGGAAGTAGTTGAGAATGAATTGGAGATGAGAAAAGGGAGGAACGACACTAGAATGGAAAAAGAGTAGTATTGAAAATAAATATGTGTGATTTGTGCAGTTTCTATGACTTGAACACAATTTTTTATAATATCAATTTTTAAGAAATTTCTTGCAGTGATAATTTTAGTCATAACTTTATATACATATATATATATATATATAAACTTAATGAAAGAGCTCTTTAAAAAAAATACAGAACTTTATATCCTTTTAGAGTTAGGTTTAAGATTAACCCTAACTCTAACCCTACTTTGTTGAAGTGTTGAACAGTATATGATTTAAGGCATTTTCCTTAAGTTTAACAACTACTTATGTATATTTAGCAGTGAAGGAAAGCTGTGTAATGAATACTTTGAATAAAGCTTGTGTGTTGGGAAAGTTTGATGAACCAGAATAAAACATTTTGTCTGCTCTGTTTCCCATTTACTCCCTAGAGACCATATCTTTTAAAAATGACTTTATTATGACATGCCTGTCTACTCTAAACTAGAGTAAAATGAATGCAAAGTAAATTTTCCCCTTGCGGACAGCAGTAAAAAGTAGATTTTTAGCACCATCCTTGACCATTATGATTTATACATGTGGGCTCTCACAGCTGCAAGGTAGTCCTTTTGCACCTCCTTAATAATAATCAATCCCATTCTGTCCCATCTTCTCCATCAGATTGCCTCTTCTGTCATCCCCATTCTCTTAGATATCTTCAGTCTTTCTCTGCTTTTTGATTCTTCCCTATTGACTATAAACATACCCATGTCTTCCCCCTCCCCAGAAAACTTGCACCTGATCCATCCATTCCCATTAACTATTGTCCTTATGTCTTTCCTTCCTTTTATAGTTAAGCTCTCTGAGAAGGTCATCTACAAGAGGTGTTTTCTGTCACCTCCAGGAGCAGAGATAAAATCCTGTTTGGCTGTTATACTCCTCCAGACCTGACCCTTTACTACATTTCTGTGTTTTTTCCCCCTTACTCCTTTCCACATAACAGTGATCCGGTGACGATGACCTCCTTGCTTTTCTTTGCACTATGCACTCCATCTAGAGTTTTCATGGGCTGCCCTCTGCTCTTTCTAACTCCATCCCTCCCCTCTTTTTCCCTCCCAGCTTCTCTGTCTTCCTTTGAGTCTCAGCCAAAGTCTTATATTCTACAAGGAGCCTGTTCCAGCCCTTCTTAACCTTAGTTCTTTCTTTCTGAGATTTTTTTCCCTAATTTTTCTTGTATATTTTTAGTACATAATTTGCATATTTTCTCCTTTAGAGCAGGTGCTTTTGTCTTTCTTTGTGTGCCCAGCACTTAGCATAGTGCCTGGCACAGTGTAGTCATTTAAATGCTTCTTGACTTCATTAACATAATTGGAGGGGAAGCAGAATTTTTTTCCAAATTTTTAAAAAAGTTTGTTGATGTTTTATGAAAATAATAACTAAGCTTGAGAAGTAATGAATGGTCCACATGTTTATTTAGACTCTCTTCTGATTTTATTTATGTTACTTGGGCCCCTTAGTTGGATTTTTTTGGTTCAATAAAATTTTAAAAATGGAATATGTATTCATGTATTACCTTTATTTATAATTAGGATTAGTTGTGCACAACAATAAGATACATTTAAATAATTTCATTTAAGATAGTGCATGTGGAGAGGTGTAAAGATAATTCTTACTAATAAGTAAGGGTTTTATGATTTAAAGAAAGTATTTTTTTTTTTAGAAAATTGTCACTTTATCTTTAATCCACATTTTGCCTTGTCAGTTTATCATGAGTATATTCAATCCTAAGTGACTTAAGATCCTAACAGATAATTACAGTTTGTACCAATGAGGCAACCTTCTGTACCCTTTTTGGGAGAGTGATTGGAGAGCAAAGTTTATGACCTTAAAGGGTCAAGCATATTGTGTGCACTGTATGAGAATTGTGAATTTAACAGAAGATTCCATTCTTTTTGTTTTTTCCTATTGAAATTTCCCTCATGTAGTACAATTAGTAAGCCTTGTTTACCAGGAATGCTAATGTTCCTTCCATATTTTGTTTTGTTTTGCTGCTTGTGGGTTCTGATTACAGCTTTTTGAGGGTAGAATTCAGTCAGAACCGATTTATTTTGTGTCTAAACTGGATTCCAGCTGTTTGAGGGGTTTTTTCTCCTCTGAGGTCTTGAGTTTCAGATAACATCTAGAGTGGTAAGACAGTGACATTTAGCATCCCCATTTACAAGAGTTTTTTAGGTTTTAAAACTCCTCCATTTTTGTTATTTCATAATAATATAGACAATTGTTCAACTTTGCACAGTATTTTAACACTGCCCACTTACACTTAATTTGATATTCTTAGGACTAATGTATTCCAAAAATATATGTTTGCCTAATAATACTTTCATAGTATTGTTTTTGAAGTCAGAATAAAACATCTAACTTTCTTTCTTAAATATTATATGTAGCTACAAAAACTAGTGGCACATTTTCACATTTTACTAGGGCAGTCAATTTAGTAACATTCTGTGCTTTGTCAGTCCAGAAAAAGTCTTGAAATATCTGACAAAAGAATGTGCCCTTGGTGCTTCTTATTCCAAAATTACAATCTCTATTGACATGAAGAAAGATCCTATTCATATGTCCACAGTTTGTCACCTCTTGAGTCTTGCCATGAATCCTTGCCTTGTTCTCATGTTCACCCAAATGTGAGAGCCTCACATTGTAGTAATTCTGGCCCATAATTTTCCTTAAGCTTCTGCTTTTTATTATTACAAGTACTGCTAATCTATTTTCTTTAAGGTCATGAATTTCAAAATTTTGTGAAAGAGCAACATTTTCCCAAAATCCTTCTGTTCAGATGTAGGCCATCATTTTCCTCAGACTCCATATTTATCTTGGCTGGGCCCCATGATTCTTACTTGAAAAGCAGCCAGTCTATTTTGGTTTAATTTCTATATGTGCTTGAAGGCACAAAAATGCACAAAAAAAACCTTAACAGGACATTTACTGTATCAGATTATTTAACAGTTTTCTGTTTGAAGTCATGTTTCTTTTTTTGACTGCACTAAAACAAACAAACAAACAAATTCTTTTTAACAGCTAATACAACACCTCTTTTCACCAGTAAAGTTATATTTGGCCACAGAATGAGTGCTTTTAGTTTGATCAGTTTAACTGTTCCTTCTATCTTTACCAAAACCAAACTGACTGTAGCTTTATGTAGCATCAGAACGTAATTTGGTTCATTAAGATGATAGGCTTTTAGAGCTGTAATGACTCCTACAGATCATCTAATCCATTCCTCTTCCTCTACCATTTTTACGGATAAGGACACTGAGTAACCTGTAGCAAAACATTGCCTTTTCAGAGATCAGAGTTAAGTGAGCAACAGAACCAGAATATAACTGAAGTCTGGCACTCTGCACTATATCAAATCTTTCCATATCAATGAAGGAAAAAAGTTTCATCTTATTTGCCACTAACAGTATAAACTTGTGCAAGTACCTATACTCCCCGGGCCTACATTTCTTTTTTTATTTTTTTGTATTTAAAAACAGTTTTATTAGTGCCTTTTATTTTTATATCAGTTATTTCCAATAGGATGTAAACTCCTTGACAGCAAGAATGGTTTGGTTTTTTTTTTCTTTTTATCCACAGAGATTAGCTAGGTGCTTAATAAGTGCTTACTGATGGATTCCCAAATATACCACTTCCTGCACAGAACCCAGCCCTGTAATAAAGGAAAACCAAAATAATGATTGAGCCTGATAATAAATGACAACATATAAAAATATCACTAGCAGCTATATGGTACTTTAAAGTTTACAAAACACTTTACAGATAGTATTGCAATTTATTCTTACATCAACCCTGGGTTGTTCAGTTGTGTCCAGTTCTTCATGACCCCATAGACCATAGCACACCAATACAATCCATGGGATTTTCTTGGCAAAGATCCGGGCCTACGTTTCTCCAAGTAAAAGAATAGGAATATGAAATGTAAGATTTCTAATGCCCCTTTAAAGTTATGATTCTGTGATTTCTTAGTTCATTATTAGCTATTACTCTAAGTTTGCAAAATACTTTTCTAATATTACCTCGTTTTAGCCTCACAACAATTCTGAGAGATATGGACAGTTATTATCCCCATTTTCCTAGATGAGGGAAGTGATTTGCCTAAGATCACACAGCTAATTAAGTATGTGAGGCAGATTTAAATTAGGATTTCCTTACTCCAGGTTCAGCACTCTATCCACTATACCCTCTAGATGTCTTTTATTATGAAATTCTTAAATTATATGATCAATATATAGTACCTCCATTTCTTCTCTGCCAGTAAGATCTTACCTTGAACCTTTATAGCTTGACTTCTGTCTTTCCAGTTTGTTCATCAAACTTTAAAGCCAGATATAGTTTTTTTTTTAATGTTTTTCCATGAACAGTCTACTTTTGACTCCATGGACAGAATGTTTGCCAAAGATTCATTATGCCTTTTTGCACACTCATAGACTCATGAGGTGCAGAGCAATAAGAAGCCCTAGTCTTATCTAGTCCAATTCCCTCCTAAGTCCAGAGAAGTTAATTAAATGACTTATCCAAAATCAATTAGGTAGTAAATAACAGATCTGAGATTTTAACCTAGATCTTCTAACTTCAAATCCAGGAATTATCTGATTTTTTTTTCCAGTTCTTTCTCCTTCTTCTCCCCATTAATGGTGGTTAAGGCCACTATATACCTCATTCTTCTGAGCATTCTTATGGCTATTTATTTTAAAATATGGAACCCTAGAAAATAATTCTTATAAAATGCTAATCACATTTGCAAGTTTGAATTTTATATTTCTTGAGGTCATGAGTACAAGAGGGAATGCTCCAAACACCTGAAAAATAAGTCAGAGTGATTTAAAGAATTCCATAAATTATAGGAAGCGTAGGGGTATTAGGTCATTTAATTCAACCTCTGTCATGAATTTGATTTCCCTCCCCTAAGTCAGTGTTTACTAAATGCTAGTTTCCAGGCTAGGACTAGGGAATGCAGCACTCAAGGGACCTCTCATTGCCTAAACTAGAAACGTTAAAGAGACTTCCAGGTCAAACAGCAGCTGGAGAACATGGATGGAGCCATTCTGTTGAATGCTTGATTTCCCCCCTCCCCTGCTCTCTTGGGGCCCTAGCTATACCCTTTTGCAAGCTGTTCATCTTACTGGTATGCAGAGCAAAAAAAGGTTGTTTCAAATCAGTGCCTCATGAAATCTTTGAGGGTCAAGTCAAAGTCTTGAGAACTGGGGCTTACATCAGTCTCTGGACATTGTCCCAAAAGCTTTTTACTCTGGCTATACCTTCTGGCTGCTATTTTTCCTTCTCTCCCATCTCCTGTACTTATATTTCTCAGATTCTACTTTTAAGTTCTTTTTAACCCTACTGTCTTTCTTCCTGCTGTATAAAGGCAAGAATGTGCTTTAAAACTCTTTGTGCTTCAGAATTCTTCATCAGAGATGAAGCTGGCTTCAGTGTGTAATAAGTAGCAAGAGTGAATAAACTTTTGAGAAATAAACACCACGTTTTCAGCCCAGTGTCCTAAGAATAAAGTGTGCCAGACAAGAAATAGACAAAATATGGATTGTATGCCCTCTGATGTCTAAGGAACTTTTCCCCCCCTCTCTCAAGGTCTCCAAGAGACATCTGTTGTACTTCAAGAGCAAATAACCTCTAACCCCCCTGCTTTTTTTTTGGTCTTATTTAAATGAATGAATGTTTGGGGAGCTTCTTGTTTCCATGCTGAGGCCATTGCAAAATATAGCCAAAAAATAACATACTATATCAAGTGTTACTTTTACTATGTAACGATTTCAAAGAAATAAGTGAAATAGTTATCCTCTTTTATACTCTTGTTTTGTTTGATACTACCGATATTTTGTGATTTCATTTGACTCCCTCACTTACATTTTGAAATTATGACTCTGGAACTTGAATTCCTATCAATATTCCACCAAAAAAAAAAGCTCTTAAAAAAACCGAGAAATGCAGAACAAGAAAGTCAAATACCAGCTCAAAATTTTAAATTCTCGTAACCATAACAGGCTTGTTTAGGCTAAGGCCTTCCTGTCAAACTCTTAGAACATATGACTACACAGTATGTGAGAAAAAGGATACTTGACTAACTTTAGGGATTTGGGATGTTGGATTTTGATAAATGTTTCCAAAAATAAATGTTTCCAAAGCACTAAAGGTCTATTAACATTCATCTAGCAAGATAACAAAAACTGAAACTATAGTTCACAAATATAAAGTTGATTGAAGATAAAGTATATTATATATATATATATATATAAGTATATATACTTATAATTTCAGAAGAAGAAAAGCCAAACTAGTCGGGGTTTAAACAGTTATTTCCTCCTACTTTTCCCCAGTGCAAAAGCCCAAATGTAGCATTTAAGATGAGATTATATTCTAGAGTATTTCTATAGTCTCCAGTATTTTTATTGATCATTCCCCTATGTCATCTTCATTTGTTCCCATTTTACTGACTTCTTCCCTTCTATCAACATGCTTCCTGTTTTAAAATCGACTTCCCCCACATTCAAAGTACCCTCCATTTTCCTCTCAAACTACAGTCCTTTCTATGCTTTCCATTTTTCTGCCAAACTTCTAGAAAGAGTCTATACTTGCTGCTTCAGTTTCCTTATTTATTTATCTCATTTATTCCCTCAGCTATTGCAGTCTGGCTTCAGTTCATACCAGTGTTTCAAAGCTTCTCTTTCAGTAAGCGTTCAGTTTCTTTGCAATGGCAATGCAGTAGACTCCTAGCTACAGAAGGGTGAGACAAACCACCATCCTTCCCACGCTTGCTTCTCCTCTTAGACATTCTGATTCCTTGGCTTTGGAACTAATGCTGAAGTTGGCATTCTAGTAATAAAGTCTCTGGCCTCCTCTCTCTGATCAGGTCTTAGAATGTGCTTTCTTTACCCTGGAAAGTTCTTTCCTAGGGTTCTGATAATTTACTTTAACCATAGACAAATATTAGGAAGTAATGATTTTCTTACAATCTTTTCCAGTGGCCATTTTTTAAATTCCTCATTCTCTTTGGCCCCTTGGTACTTTTTGACACTATTCATCACTTTACTCCTATTTTATCCTTTGGATTCAGTGATTTTACACCTTATTATGAGTTCCCCCTTTAGATGGTTAGCTCCTTGAGGGCTGGGACTGTTTTTGCCTTTCTTTGTATCCCTAGAGCCTGACACATAATAGACACTTAATAAATGTTTTTTGACATGACTGATTGTTCTTCTGTTTCTTCCATTATCTCCTCTTCCTCTTCCTCTCTCTCTACATTTTATAAATGTAGGTGGGGCCTAAAGTTCTGTCCTTAGCCCCCTCTTTGTTCTTTTCATTGATGATCTTACCTGTTCCCATGGCTTTATTTGTCACTACCCAAATCTAGGTCACCAGTCCTAATCTCTACCCTGAGTTGCTTGATACAAGTGCATTTGCTTAATGATATCTCCATCTAGATTCCCAGTGGTACTTGAAATTCAACATTTTCACCAGAATTGCCCACCTTCCCAACCCTTAAGAATTACCCACCTTCCCCTAAGTTTTGCTGCTATTACCCTTCTCATCACTGAGTATTAAAATTTTTTAGTCATCCCTGAGTCTTCCTTTTCAATTCCTGTGTCTAACTGGTAACCAAAGTCTATAAATTATGCTTCAGTAGTATTTCTTGTTTCTATCCTATCTTCTACCTTCATGACCAAGTTGCTCCTTACCTCTTGTATGTACTTTTTTTTAAAGGTATCCAACTCATTTCCCTTTCTACATTCATTCTGCCTTCCTGCCATATATACATGCTACATTTGTGCCTTATAACAACCCCTGTGAAGTAGGAACTACAAATTTAATTATTTGCATTTTACAGATGAAACAGCTAAATGACTTAAACATGATCAGCTAATCAAGCATTAAGTGCTTACTATATGCTCCACATTGTGAATAGACAACTTGCAAACTACTATGCACTTGCATTATATACATACATATATGTGTGTGTATAAATATTATATATATAATGGGAGCTAATCTCAGAGGAATAGCCCTAGCAGTTGGGAGAATGAAAAAAGCTACTTGCAAAAGGAGGCAAAGGAGAGAGAGAGCATTCCAGGAATGGAGAATAACCAGGAAAAAGTTATGGATTTAGGAAATTGAGTATCATGTGTTACTTAGAAGCATTAAGCAGATCAGTGTTGCTGCATCACAGCACATGGAAGGGAATAAAGTGTAAGAAGAATAGTAGGGAGCCACTGGAGTTTATTTAGTATGGAGGCAATATGGTGAGATCTGTGGTTTATAGGAAGATCACTTTGGCAGCTAAATGGAAGATGAACTGGAATTGGGAGAGATTTTGAGGCAGGGTGCCCAGTGAGAAGACTGTTGTAATTGTGCAGGCACAAAGTGATGGCATGGACATGAATCAAGGTAGTTGCTATGTGAGTGAAATGAACGGAATGTATATGAGATGTTGTGTGAGGGCAGAGATGACAAGATTTTTACAACAGGTGGAAGAATGTGAGGGAAGAGTCAAGGATGTCACCAAAGTTTTGATCCTGGGCAGCTGGGAGAATTGTTGTTGCCCGTGACAGTAATAGAGAAGTTTGGAAGAAGCGGGGTTTTAGGGGGAAAAGATATTGAGCTCTATTTGGACATGTTGAGTTTTAGCTATCTACAGGACATGGAGTTTGAGATAATCCAATAGGCAGTTTGTTACTCAAGGCTAGAAATCAAGATAAAGGTTAGGATTTGATAAATAGATCTGAGAATCATCTTCATAGAGGTGATAATTGACAGAATCTGTTGAGATCAACAAATGAGGTAGTATATAGAGAAGATGGCCTGGAAAAGAGCCTTGGGGGACACCCATAATTTGTGACCTGGAAGAAGATCCATCAAAGGAAATTGAAGAATGGTACTATTGGTAGAAAGAGGACCAGGGCTGAACGGCATCAGGAAAACAGAAGACAGTATCCAGAAAGAGGGTGATTGGCTTTGTCAGAATTTTCAGAGAAAGAATGGATGAGGATTGAGAAAAGATAATTAAATTTGGCAATTAAGAGATGGTTATTAACTTTGGGGAGAATAGTTTCAGTTAAATTACGAGATCAGAAGCCAGACTGCAGAGTGTTTGAAACAGAGTTAGAGAGGAACTAAAGGTCTTGATTGTAGAAATCTATTGTAGAGGTTGTAGATTGTAGAAATGTATTGATTTCTCAGGGAGTTTGGCTGCAAAAGGGAGGAGAGATACAAGATAGTAGTAAGGATGGTCTGAGCAAATGAGGGTGTGTATGTGTGTGCACGTGTGCGTGTGGTGCGTGTCTGCATACGTGATGTGCAAAGTGATAAGAAAACATTTAAAAAGTTGAAATGTGTGCACCCCTCTGTTTAAAACAAAAACAGCAATTTGTGGGTGTTGTAATTGAATTCCAATAGCAGTTGTCAGAGAAGAATTAATGAAATACAGTTTTCCTCTGGGTAATTTGCTCTCAAGTATGGCACAAAGGTGTGTGGTGATGGAGTTTTTCAATTTTCTGGACTCTCCTGGAACTCTATCCTACTGCCCAAAGCAATGCTGTTAATAATTTTTTTGACTTGCCTTAATATCAGTTTAGCCACTCAAAAAGTGGAGGATTCAACCAGGGAAATTAGATCTCTTAAAGATCTTATTCTCACAAAGCAGAAAGAATTGATTGCTGAGGTAGAAATGTTAGAAATCATGGGAACAAGTAGCTCTTATGCTTTATGATAGGGAACTATAGGTGAATTAGTCTGACATGTATCCTTGATTTTGATAGAACATATTTCAAAGGCTTCAGAGAAAAGATCCAACAGCTTAAAATACTATAAGAAAACTCGGTTTAGGAAAGATGGATTAAAAGCTCTCAAGAACGAAAATTTGAAGACACAAAGAATAGTTCTGATGAAGAATAGGAAAAATTGTTTAAAGTGATTGATATAGATGCCCAGGAAATTCCCCAACTACATTTTTTTGGTCTCTTTTGGGGAGTCTGGATGTTGGAGTTCATCAGAAATCATCTTGTATTTTAAAAGTTCTCATGTAGTAAGTAGAAGTGAGGATGGGTAACTGAGAATGAGTATAAAGCCTGACATAGTCCTGTAAAATTGAGTCAGGAATGTTAAAGTTTAGAATGAGATGAAGCTTGAAATCTTAAGCGGGGCCCTTGATGAGTTCAGGTACCCAGCACAAATGAACTGTATCTTTCAGTATTGAAAGAACTGGCAGATGTGATAAATGATATTTGAAAGATTGTAGAGAAAAGGAGAGATACTTTAGGATTAAAGAAGAGCAGTGCTTGCTTGAATCTTCAAAAAAAGAGAAGTTACAGAACAAGGTAGCTGTGAGGTCAGAGATTTTGATCTAGAAGGGATTGTAGATGTCATTTAATCCAGTCCTCTCATATGTCAAGTGATTGATCCATATAGATGTTGAATAACAACTCAGTTCACACAGGTAATAAGTGGTAGATCTAAGACTTGAACCAAGGTCCTAGGACCAAATTAAGCTTCCTTACTATTGCATTAGCAAACCTTAGGTTTGTTAACTCAACTTTGGTTGCTGGCAAAATTCTAGTATACATTATTCAAAGGATGACTAATGAATATATAAGAAGAGAAATTAGCGATTGCAAAGATCTGGCATGGCTTTGACAAAAAGAGATCATGCCAGACCAATCCACTTTATTTTTTGTCAGTGTTGCTAAACTGGAAGGTCAGAGGAATACCTTATTAGCCATGTGAATAAAGGTATAGATGACTTACCTTCCAAACTTACTGATGATAGAAAGCTGAGATTGATAACACAGTGAATGTTAGCCAGAGGATTAAAAAAAAATCTTGACAGACCAGAACATCAGCTCAAGTTGAATAAAATAAAATTTAGAGGAATAAATGTAAAGTTTTATATTCAAATTTTTTTTTAAAAAATCAGTTTTTGGAGTATGTTGTGAGGGAGATGTGGTCAGACAATAGTTTACTGGGAAAATATCTGGAGTTAGTAGTGCATTGAGAGCTCATATGAATCAACAAAATGATACAGCAAACCAAAAAACAAAACAAACGAAAATGCTACATTAGGACAGGAAAAGTATGTAGAATCAGGGAGTCAACAGACTTCTTTCATCCTGCCCTAGTCAGACTATATTGGAAATATTGTATTCGGTTCTTAGCCTTACATTTTAGAAAGAACATTGATAAACTGAAGAGTATGCAGAAGAGGGCAACCATTTCCCACCAGCTTCATTTCTTGGATTTGGATTCCACCATTGTGTTCCCAAGAAATCTCTTCACCATTGAACTCAACATCCTGAAAAATTGTATCACCGTTGGTACACACCTCTTCAGTACTCTCTGCCCCTTTGAGTGGAGAGCTGAAGGGGGAAGCAAAGAACTTCATCCCAAACCTCCATTTAAAGAGGGCTTATAGACCAGCCAACTCTCTGTTTCCCACCTGCTGCTCTCCTTTGAATGGAATCCACCACTGCCTTTCTAGACCTGGTACATTCTTCTCCTAATGCTTCTTGCCTGCTTCACCCATTTTCAGCTTCCTTTTGTGTGTTGTTCTCTCCCATTTGATTATAAGCTCCTTGAGTACACAAACTATTTATCTTTTTTCTTTGTATCTCCAGGGCTCAGCATATTGCTTGGTATATAGTAGGAACTTAACAAATATTTATTGACTGTTGACAAATCAGAATCTCAAGTGTCAACAAATATTTATGAAATAATTGCTGTGTACTACTCATTGTGCTAGGAACACAAATAACTGAAGAAGAAAAGGCATGGGATGAAATGACAGCTATCACAGACTGAGGAATGCTATTCTTCACTTTCATATTTTTTCTTTTGTTTGAGTCTTCTTGTACAAAATGACTAATATGGAAATATTTTACATAATTGCACATGTAGAACCAATATCTGAATGCTAACCGTCTCAGGAAGGGTAGAGGGGAGGAATGGAAAGAAGGGTAGAATTTGAAACTCAAAACTTTAAATAAAAATGTTGAAAAAAAGAAATGATAGCTCTCCTCAAGTATCTGAAAGACTATTTGTTAACATGGAAAAGGGATTTCATTAGTTTTATTTGGCCCAGGAAGGTAGAACTAGGAGAAGTGAGTAGAAACTGTAGAAAGTCATATTTAGGCTTCATGTTAGGAAAAACTTGTAGCAAGAAAACTCTCCATAAGTGGAATGATGGAGTTGGGAGGTAGTGGATTTTCCATTACTGGAGATCTTCGGGCAAAGCTAAATGGGACTGACCCAGCATGCTATATAGCTGAGTATTTTTCAAGCATGTGTTGAATTAGATGGCATGAGGTCCCTTTCAGTTGAGCCATTCATATAGAAGTTCCCATTAGTTCCACTTACCCACGTTTTCTCTCTTCTCCCCATTGATTGACCATATCGACTTAGGCTTTCCTGGCCACCACATTTTGAAATTAAACAAATTCAGTAACTCAGTCAAACAACAGATAATTTATTACACAGTTAACATATACTATGTAAAATACTTAGAGATACAGAGAAACGAACAAAGGAGTTTTTGTCCTTAGGGAGTTTACATATAAAATGTATTATTGATTGAAATGAGAAAACTATTAAGTGTTTCTTACGTGCTGAGAAGGAACATGGCATAAGGATAGAGAACTGGCCTTGAAGCCAGGGAGACATGGCATAATTGGACATAATTTTCTGACATAAACTCTCTGTGTAATCCTGTACAAATCACTTACTTCTGAGTGTTCTTGGCAGCTCTGTGAGATATGTTTTAGAGAAATTGCTAGTTTGCTTTGGTCAAGGGAGTTTACTCACCAGGGATTTCCCTATATCAAGAAAGGCACAGGTCTCATCCCTATCATTACAGTATATCAAGTACTGGGCTGAATGCTGGGAAAAAGAAAAGGGAGATGATCTCTATTCACAGAGAACTCATATTCTAATTAGGGGAGACATCTATAGGAGGCTTACTTATAGGGTGAATTGAAGGGCTCTTTAGAGTACATTAATGTAATGTACTTTACATTAGGTCAGATGACAATATCCGACAGAATGTCTAATATAGTCTAGAAGATGTAGTGGCAGAATGTAATGCCAAGCAAAGGTAACTTCCAAGGTTCGGATTACCAGCATAGCAAACCCCATTTATTCTGCAAACATTCACAGAACAGAGAAAGTCAAAATACAGTATAACTCATACATTTCACAAGTAAGTTCTTAATTCAGTCCAGGTACTACTCCACCCGGAGAGGGTATATTCATTTAAGTCTCTTCTCAAATGGAGAGAGAGTTCTCAATTCAATCCAGGTACTACTCTACCTCTAGATTGTGCATTCATTTAGTCAGTCAATGTCTCTTCTCAAATGGAGATCAGTTTCCAATTATAAACAAAGTACATTCACTTGGTCCATCATAGAGCACAAAAAGGCCAAAGGTTTCCCACCCCTGGACTCAAAGTAATTACAATACCATCTATTAACACTAAGTACTTTCTGAAAAGGGAGCAGGAAAGCACAAAAGGCCATCCACCCTTAAACCATAACAAGGTCAAGATAACATCTCAGCATTGAATACCCAAGGGAAGGCCCTTCTTTAATCTTCACTTGAGGCAAGCCTTCAGCAATCTCAGTTCCTGGGGAGACAAGGCTCAACAAAGCCATAGCCAGTGTCCTCATCAAGTCACTCTCTGCCTGTAGAACAGTTACAGAACCCCTGAAAGAATCAGCAAGGCCCCCTTCCAGGATTTCTGTGAACATACAACAAGCAAATCCTTCTTCAGGGTTTCACCAACAGCCAGGTTCCAGGACCTCTACAATGGCAGGCTCTGAGAACAACCCCTGTCCCCCACCCTTGAGCTCTCCTTGAATCTTTCAGGTACAAGCTCTGGGAAATCCTTTGAAGTCTGATTGAATCTTCCCACTTCAGGAGGCATTTGAAGAGGCCATAAGTATTTCATTGTGGCTGGGCCCAAACCTCTGTTTGGCCCTCCATTGTCCATCTGATTCCCACCCTGGAGCCTATCAAAATATCAGTCCACTCTTACATTGACCTCATTGACTCCACCTGAAGTCCCTCCCCAAACTCATTACTGGAGTTTGACCTCATTGGCTCCTCCTCTAAACTGCCCCTAGATTCCTCTGTATATAAGTTCCCATCTTCCCTCCATCAGTGTGAGAGCACCGTGGAATAGCTTAGCATAGACTTGCTCTGTGGGAAAGCTCCATAGAACAACCTACCATAGACTGGCTCTTTAAGAGTCTATCCCATATGACGAACTTGAACTTTCAATAAACTTTTCTTTTTCTTTGGCTGAGAAGACTTGAGTGGAATTCTTTCCTCAGAACCTGGCATGTTGGTATTTTGGCATCTCAGGCAGCCCTAATCCTCTTTGGGTAACCACGTTATTTTGTAACCCTTCATGAAGACTGCTCTTAGCAGTCTCTCTCAGAAACTCAGGCTCCACTACACTGGATACTGCTCTCCCCAAAAGTACCTCTTCTGCCTACTCTGGGCTTGAGCCTTTCTTTCCATTCATGGCTCCTCCCAGGTCAGCACTCTCTCTTCATGTCAACAAGTCCATCCCACACGTGGGATTCACAAGCTCTGGGTCTTAACACTCAACCCAAAAGCTAAGTCAATTCAGGGGCATCTTCAAATTCCATTACCATTACACAGAACAGTCAGTAAATCCTGCTGGTCCTCCAGCCTACTGGGAGGACTGTTATTGGTAGCTCCTTGATTATCCAAGCCATGTGAGCAGTCAGATTTATTTTGCAGAGTGGAGGGACTACAGGGACCTAACTCACCACCATTGACAAAGTATGGGAGCAAGCAATGTCTCTATCAGTGTTGTGAAATTTAGCCAAAGAAGTACTTTTGAGTTTGCCATAGAAAATAACAGCTATTCCTCTTGGCTTTGAAATTTCTGAAAATTTGATAAATATACCTGCCAGGGAAGTACATTATGTATATTTTTAAAGTACTAGTCTGGAAGTTAGGAAATCTGAATTCTAATCCTGTCATATTTAACTGAATGACTTTGGGTCAGTCTCTTATGCAAAAATGAATTCAGTAGGGAGTTAACTAGCAGCTAACTTAGAGAGACAGGATGTTGGAGGGAAAATGAAGGGAAGTCTTCATGTAGAAGATGGGCCTTCAACTGAGTGTTGAAGGAAACCAAGGATTCTGCAAGTTGGGGTAAGGAGAGAATACAGTCTAGGCATGAGGAGGGCCAGCTAATGAAAAAGCACTAAGGCTGAAGATGGAGTGTACTGTGTGCACAAAAGTAAGTAGGCCAGTATGGCTATATTGTTGAGTGAATGGAGTCGAGGCAACCAGGTGGTACAGTTGATAGAGTACTGGACTTGGAGTCAAGAGGACCTGAATTCAGATTATACCTCAGAAACTTATTAGCTGTCTGACCTTGAGAAAATCAATCAATTGTGCCTCACTTTCCTCATCTGTAAAATGAAGCTAATAACAGTAATAACCACATAGAGGATCAAATGAGATACTGTTTGTCGATACTATACTTATAGTACTGATATGAATGAGTACTTTGTACAGTAATAGTAGTAATAATTATATGTATAAAGAGATGGAAAAAGGTTAGAAGGATCTATTTTGTGAAGACATTTAAATGTCAAACAGAGGAGCTTATATATACACAGGGTAACAAGGAGGTACTGGAATTTATTGAGTAGGGGAGTGACATAATCAGACTTATGCTTTAGGAAAATCAAAGTGGTGGCTCCATGGAGGATGGATTAAGGCAAAAAGACAAAATTCAGTTTAACAAATTGTGTCATGATTATTTTATTAAATATTTGGGGAGAAACGTAATTTATATAATGTATTATCTCTCCTCATGGAACATAAAATAGAGTGAGTATTTTGATGTGTACATAGATAGGTATAGTTTGCAATACTACATGAGCAATACTCCTGAAAATTGCAAAATAGCATACCCCATGAGATCCAAAGAAGAAAATGTTATCTCGTTGGCTAGAGGAAGACTCAGAAATAAGGAAGTAATGCATAAAAGTTTTGAGGACTTCATAGTGTATATGGAGGGAGTAATATGAGATATAACTGGAAATGTAGAATGGTACCAAATTCTGAATAACTTTAATTACCTAGAAAAGGTGTTAAAGCTTTATTGAGGATTTTTCAGCAGTCATATCACCAGATCTGTGAACTGAGAAAATTAATCTGATAGACAATGAAAAATATATTGATAGAGGGAAAGTCAAAACAGAGTGATATTTTAAGAGGTTATATTTGAGCCAGATGGGTGGTAATGAGGTCCTGTTTGCTAGGATGATTTCACTTAGGTTAGAGGCATGATGAATTTGAATGATGTTGCTGAGCAATTGGTTAATAGACAGTAGGAAGAGAAAAGAGTTTTGTGGTTTTAAACATGGAAGACCAGGTGAATGTTAGCATTATTTATAGCAATAATGAAGTCTGGTGGATATCAGGTTTGGTGGGAGAAAAAAAAAGTCTTGTTTTTGAACTGGTTAAATTAGTATTGCTGAACTGACATTTATTGGTGATGTTATTTGTTGTCATGTCAGTCATGCTTGACTCTTGTGATCCCATTTTGGGGTTTTGTTGGCAAAGATACTGAAGTGATTTGCTATTTCCTTCTCTAGCTCATATTACAGCTAATGAGACTGTGGCAAACAGGATTAAGTGACTTGCCCAGGGTCATATGGCTAGTCCATGTCTGAGACAAGATTTGAACTCAAGTCTTACTGATATTGATTTATAGTAGATTAAAAGCAAATTTGTTTAGAACTCTGCTACGTAAGTTTTCTCTTTTTTTTTCGCCCAAAATGAACAAGAAATATGCTATGCATATACATTGTTTCCATCTTCCACCCAAATCAAAGTGGACATACATAGAAGTCTTTATTATTAATGAAAATATTAGGATTGAGCTCTCAGTTTAACTACACATAAACAGTTACAAGTACACATATACAATGTGTGTAATCCCATTCCTGAAACTAATATGAAGAAAAGTTTTTATAATTTAATAGACTTAAACTGAATAACTGAATCTAATTATAAGAACCATTAGCAGATGGTTGGATTTTAGGAATAAAAGTGGAGTTGTACTATAGATTTCTTTTGAAGTATGAAATAAGTTCATTTGCTATTTAATGGATATGTGCTTGCCCTTTCACTCTTTATTTTTAGAGACTTTAGTAATTCACAAATAGTCTATCAGGTAAGCACAAGAGATACTTCTTAGTTCCTTGAAGATGAGCTGTTCAAAGCCCTGTATCCTAGCACTTAAGAAGAGCCCACAGGTTACAGAAGAATGGAACTTTGTTCAAACCATTACAGTTCAACAACATTTAATGAGCTCCTATTTGTGGAAGACCCTGTGCAGGAGATAAAAAGAAAGCAGTGCCTGCCTTCAAGAAACTTCTGTTCTCCTGAGGGGAAAGAGGAATACAACATAGAAACAGAGCAGTACATAGGAAGCATGTACATATCCACTTTTGGTTGGGAAGAGAGCAAGCAGCAGCTT
Organism: Pseudocheirus occidentalis; assembly: GCA_028646575.1. NCBI lineage: Eukaryota > Metazoa > Chordata > Mammalia > Diprotodontia > Pseudocheiridae > Pseudocheirus > Pseudocheirus occidentalis. The sequence continues at coordinate 84,525,060 of CM053596.1, read as the reverse complement.
AGAGAATCCTCAAAGGCCTTCCAGAAGAGGTTGGATCTTGTGCTGAGATGTGAAGAAAACTAGCAATTCTTTGAGGCAGAGGTGAGGAAGGGAAACATGCTGACAGGGGATCAACATTAAAGAAGGCATGGGATGTCAGACATGGCTAAATGTCCTTAACGGAGAAGGCTGGAGAAATACTGAAAGGTTTTAAATGCCAACTAAAGAAGCAGCTGATTCAACAAAGTTAGACCCACCTATGCTTTAAAATGATTTTCACAGTTATGTGGAAGATGGATTGGAGAGGGGAGTCACTGGAATTTAATAAGTACTTACAGTAGTCCTGTGACTGGTCATGATAAAGGTCTGAACTCAGGATAGTAGTGGCTGTTAATGGAGAGAAGAGGACAGATAAGGGGAAATTGGAGATAGAATCTGCTAGAATTGGCATCTGAGTAGATAGAAGGCTTGAAGAAATAGGAAGAGTTGAGGATTTGTATTTATTTTGTATTGCTATTTATATATCTGTATTCATAACGTTGTATGCGTTTCCTCACTTTTCTCCCAAATTCCTTTTTTTTTTTCTTTTTTTGGGGGGCAATTGGGGTTAAGTGACTTGCCCAAAGTCACATGGTTAGTTTTATGTTAAGTGTCCGAGGTTGGATTTGAACTCAGGTCCTCCTCACTCCAGGGCCAATGTTCTATTCACTGCACCACCTAGCCGCCGCCGCCTCCCAAATTCTGTAGAATATTTGGTTGAAGTTGTACAGAAAATACTTGGTGATATCTCAAGGGATAAATGAAAATTGGTATGTAGACTTAGAGTAATATGTTTAATTGGATCCCTGGAAGTTGATGAGATCACCTAGAGAGAGAAAAGAAAACAAAACTGAATCTTGGACAAAATCCTGGAGACACCTGTATTTTGGGAGATGGATGATAATTTTTAGCAAAGACTGAGAATGGGGAGAGTGATTTTACAGATAAGACTATTGGGGCCTTAAAGGAGGAAGGGAAGGAGAAAGGAAGCAAGGAAGGACTTATTAAGTGCCTACTACGTATGAGGCACTGTACTAAGTGCTTTACAAATATCATTTAATTTGCACAACACCCTGAAAGGTTGGTGCTGTTATTAACTCCATTTTACAAATGAGGAAACCAACAGACAGAGGTTTAAATGACTTGCTCGGTGTCATACACTAGTGAATATCTGAAGCAGGATTTGAACTCATCTTCTGAACTATTTCCAGGATTTTCTTTGTACTTACACAAAAGGTTATTTTGACCTTATTCATTTGTGGTTTAGAACATTTATGAAGTCTAATAGATCTTGTTCTTTTTTTAGTGACTGGGAACAATTTTTTTCAGCTTACATTCAAGGAGAAGACAATTTGCTTTTACACATATTTTAATTTATAATAATATTGCCATTTTGAGGGAAAGACATCATCATAATTAATCTGTATTTTTTAGAAAATGGTCTAAAGATGATTTTTGGTTCCTCAGCAACTAAAAACAGCTTGTAGCATGACCTTTTGCAATTTGGATTTTAAAGCAAAAGCAGTTCCAGCGTTTCAGAGTTTAAATAGGAATTTGATTCTGTAGGAATGGTTACTATAACTTAAGCCCCAAACGTTTCCAATTTATAATTTAAAGAACACCAGAAAATGAGCCTAGTAATCAGCTGAGGCCTTACAAGCATGCTGCATTAGACCTAACTACCTGTTTCAACTCTTTTTCTTGGGATATAGAGAACAAAACCAAACAAGGGAACCTTTTTTCAATGTGGTCTTGAATGAAAAGATTCATTAAAGTGCAAATATATTGTAACTATATTAGAGGAAGGCCATCACTTAAAGAACCAGATTCTGAAGTAAATTCTTTTGAATATTCAATAATTTCTTTGTAAGCAAAGCAGCACCAAGTCTTAGTACTCTCCTCTCTTCCTGATTTCAGAAATGAGGACAAGATTTAACTTTCTCCAGTCCTGCAGTACCACGCCCTTTTCCCACAATCAGAAATCACTCACAGTGGCTCAGCAGTTACAGCTGTCTGTATTTTGACTACTTTGAGAATGTAATTTATTCATCAGATACAAGGCTGAATTCGTTGTTGGCAACTAGCTAGGTGCTCTCTCATAGTTCCTTACTTATCTTGGTTTTCAATACTTGGTTTTCAATATCTTGGTTTTCAACAGAAGTCATTACATTCAAACAACAAATTTTGTTATGACATTTTCAGTACATTGGTCATAGACCTTTCCAACTGGAAGGGACTTGAGAGGTCATTTAATTGTCACTGCATCTTAAAGATAAGGAAACTGAGGCCTTTATAAGGGTTAAGTGACCTAACTGACCTAGATGACAGAGCTTGGAATTAATTAGTATAGCTGGAAGTGGACTTGAGAACTCAGTTTCCCCCTCTTGACTACTCTTTCCATTGCATCTCCCTGCTCTTCCCCATCAGATTATTTGTTCGGACTCCAAATTTTTGTTGATACTTTTCTTGAGATGGTGAATAGAAGGAATTACTCATTTCTCAATTTTTTCATTAACTCTTAATATTGATCTTTTTCATTTCATTGAATATGGTAAATTTAAAGTAAAATAACTTTGAATAAGTTTATTTTGTTTTTGAGTCCAGATATGTATTGAACTCTCTTAATAGTTGACTTTAAAAAAACCAACAACAATATAACTTTGACATTTAGGGTATTTTAAAAAAATACTGTATTTTACCAGAAAACATTTTTCTGCCTCAACTTAGAGCCTAATAAATACATGGTTCTCATAGGCATTTATTTCAAAGCAACAGTACTAGTAATTTTATCATTTATTTTATTTTAGTTTTTAAATGGGCTATTTGGATAATTTCCTTTTAATGTTTCAAATTTGATTTTCTGTTCATTCAGTACTTTTTAGCATCAGACAGTTTATTAAAATTTCAATGTATTATCAAAATAATAATCACATTAAATTACCATTAGCCGTTAAAACTCAGGTGTCATCCTTTGATACCTCCTATGTAAATGCTCAGATTTAAACTTTTCAAAATTCTTGTGTGTTTCACCTTTAAAAAAAACCACCACATCTTTTTCTTTTTTTAAACTAGGCTTAATTTCCTTTTAGGATTCTTTTAAGAATAACTTTTGAGAGTAATGACATTTAAAGTAAGATTTGGGTCTTTATTTGCTCATCTTTATGTGTTGTAGATAAATTTGAAGATTAACTGATGTACCCTATAAGAATAAACAACATTCAAATTCATTGTGCTCCTGTATATTTTTTTAAAAAATAACTATTGTTGTTGAATCAAGGCCTTGCCCTGATGAAATTTTTTAACATATGAGAATATTTTATGAGTTTGTAAAATGTTGGATTGGTAAAATTAACTTAAACCATCCCAGTAAAATGCCAGTCGGCGCTTTCAAGCCATGTAGAGCAGAATTAATGTTGGAAATTCTGAAGTTGGTATGCTTTACCTCCATAAGTTCTCCTTTTAGAGAAGGCTCTTAACATTTTTTGTCCTTTCTTTCTCAACCTGTTGAAACCTTTCTCAGAAAAAAGATTTTAGATGCATAAAATGAAATGCATAAGATTACAAAGGAAACTAATTATACTGAACTACATTTATCAAAATAGCTGTTTTAAAAGTTCATTAATACCAGACTAACAACTCTGGTTATTGATAGAAAGGACAGATGCACTATTTAAATTTGTAGGATCATTAATATCATAGACCTAGATTTGGAAAACACTGCAGAAGTCATTATATTCAATTACTTCATTTAAAGATGAGAAAAAGTGAGACCCAGAGAGGTTAAGTTACTTGGCCAATGTCATGGAACTTGTAATGATCAGAGGTACTATTTTAACTTGGACCCTCTGATAGCCTAACTAGTGCTTGGCTCACTGAACTAATTTCTTTCTAACCATTTTAAAAGTGAAGGGGAAAAGGAATACTTACATGCTTATACCTGATATTTTGTTCTCTGCTTTAATACCTCATCACTTACATGGCATTTTATTGTTTAAAAAGTATTTAGTTGGTAGTTTTGGCTTTTTCCATAGTTTTGGCACTATGGCTAATTTGTACAATTGATTTATGTACCTTCTAATTCCCATAGTTGTGATGAAGGAAAGGTAGGTCATGAATAATCTGTAAACCAAATAACAGCTCCTGAATGATCAAGAATTGATTGTGTGGCTTAAATTGTTTTTAGAATGGTGTTATGATTCCTCATTAAGCTTTATTTAATTTTAACAATGTTATAAATTTTTCATACTGAAAAAAATCAACATTTATAACCATTGACACTATAATTAACTTTCAGACAATCTTGATTATTTAGAAAGATCATTGTTGATTTTGGCAAAATTTATTTTACTAAATTACATTGTAAAGAATCAGTTCTTAATATTGCCTCAACTCCTTATATTGTTCTACAAATATCACCTAAATATTATTATCCTTTATAGATCAGATGTCTAGATATTAAATTATTTTTAATAATAATAAAAAATCCTTAAATTTTACTCTGAATTACTATAAGACCTACTGTCTTAGAACTTCAGATTTGAAAAGATCCCTAAAAAGGCAACATGGTATGTTATGTAAAGGAAGGATTCATGTAGCAGACATATATTAAGCACCCAGTACATGTGAAACACTTTGGCATATATGAGATATAACAAGAAAATATTACTGCCTTCAAGGTATTAGAGTCTTCTGAGAGGATTTATAGGTAAAGGAATATTATATAATTTGAGGAAGAAGAAGATAAGGGAATCCTTGTAGTCTTCCAATAGGAAATAGTACTGAAATTAGACACTGTAGCTTAGAATCTGAAGAAGTAATGAGGGGAGGAACGTGCATTAGGCATGTTGGCAGCCACAAGACCGAGGCTGTAGTCTGGAAAGTGACTTGACCACAAAATCAAATGAGTAGTTGGGATGAGATGATATATTTCCAATTATTCTAGCTTTTTACCCTCTTCTCCAGTCTACACATTTTACAAGTGACTGAGGTTAAATTACATACCCAAGCCTGTTAGTAGCAGAGCCAGGACTAGAACCTAAGTTTCCTGACTTCCCTTCCAGTGCTGTATTCTACAGCTGTTTTCTACCACATCTGAAAGAAATAGTCTGGTTGCATTTAAAAAGATGTGTGCCATCATATGTATTTCATGCCAAATTAATTTAAAGTGAGGGGGGATTAGAGACAGGCAATGTGGCTTAGTGAAAAGATTGTTGGATTTGAAGTCATAGGAGCTGGGTTCCAATTCCAGTTCTGCCACTTAAATGACTACGTATGTGTGTAATTGTGGGCAGATCTCTACACTTTGCTGTTCCATGTTTCCTCATCTGTCAGATGAGGGAATTGCACTAGACAACCTCTAAGTTCCTTTCCCCCTCTAAATCTTATGCTTAAGATTTTATACGTCACATAAGAGTATGTTTTGAGAAAATCTTCTGTCTAATAGGGATTGTAAAGTATCACATTGAATACTGTTTTGACTTTTGGATAAAGATATGCTGAAACTTGTATCATAGAGCAGGAGTTCTTAACCTTTTTATTTTTTTTGTGGTCCCTTGAATAATCAAGTAACACCTATGGAAGGTATAAAATACATGGGATTACAAAGGAAACCAATCATTTATTAAAATATATCTATCAAAGTATCTCAAAAAAAAAGTGAACAGACTCCAGGTTGAGTCACTGTCTTAGAGCATTTTAATACTTTGTGAAATAATAAAATCTAGCAAACTTTTATTATCTTCCATCTTATGGATTTAATATTAAGAGATCTGTATTTTTCAGAAATTTAAGTGATTTAAGCACAGCGACATTTACAGTGCTTTGTGTTACGTTTTTTGAAGGAAAAATCTACAGAGGTTTCTTTTGTTTTTCTTTTTAACTTGGAATTAGAATTACATATGCTTTCAATAATAGTTTACTGGGGACATCTACTGGGGACTTGTTGTATTTCATGAATTCATGGACATTAAATATGGAAAAATACTTTTTGTAGTAATATTTCTCTTAGACTCATTTTATGTCTCTTCTCTTGAAATATTTGGTTTCTTTTCACTGGTATTTCATCCTAAAGTATCACTTTTGGTTAATTCTAATCTTTCCTTCTAATATTATTTTTTTTTGCGAGTTTGTATTCATGAATTACCTGCTTAAATTGCTTTTAGCTTCAATATATATCTCCCTTCTAGTGAGTACTTAAAGCAAACCTCTTTTCCACCATTTCCTTGTTTTTTTAAATTATGCTGTTTGACAGTAGAATAGTTCTATGATATTGGAGACACTAAGTAAATATTTTCTGAACAAATGAGGACAGGAAGGAAGAAAAGGTAGAGACTTTAAATTAATTTATGGCTTACCAGATTCTAGCCTTGGTAGGTGTTTCATGCTTTATTTTTTTCATGTTCACACTTGTAAATTGAAATGTAGTTTTTAATGTGATTAAGACTGAGACAGGATTTTTTTTTAAAGAATATTTTAAAGCTTGTCTTATATGCAGTATATTAGGGTCTTATTATAAAACTGATATTGGGCAAAGACATTATTATAGTCTTTCAGGTTATAGAGCATGGAGAGAGATATGCACTGTACAACATTGTGCTAATAGGAAACCTGGTTTAAATAAAATATTATCAAATCTGTGGCATCATAAGGCATTTCATAATGACCTTTTGCAACATAATAGCAAATCTTACATCTACTATCACACACCTTTAAGTTTAAAACTGTACCATTTCATATATAGGAGCAGAAGCTGCTCCTAAAGGCAGAGCTAGAGCTATATACAATTAAAAAAAATTTTTTTTGGTAGGAATAATTACTTTTTTTGTTCTTTTCGACTTAGACATCTGACCCTCAATTACATTAAGGGACATTATGCACATGAATGGAAAGAATAGCCTCCTTTGAAAGTTCTCCGACTTTCCTAATATGAAGCACTTCCCACAGGGTCCTGTAAAAAGAACTGAGCTCCCATTATAATGAAATTGCAAATTCATTTGTAGGTTCCCTTTTTATTTTTGAAAGCTACTTTTTGATGTCTTGAACAGCAATTAAATTCATTGTTTAAGGTCACAAATCTGAAGTTACTTGTCAAAACCCTTTATTCAGGATTCTATCAAGATAAATTGCTATCTTTTAACAGTAACTTAGCTAAACATATTTTGTTCCCAGATAATCTTCTAATCACCTTCCTGCTTTCTGTTTTTCTATCTATAGGCCTCTGGCTCACTTCTTTATTCTTACTCAGATGTTACCCGATTATAAGTTTTAACTATGATATCAAAATTCTATCTTCTGGGAAAAGTTGAGTTTACTGGGTTTTTAATGTAATATATATATATGACTCTTCCTGCCTCTTCTCTCATTGTGTGTAGCCATAGTGTATGAAATCTATTCTGTGCAGTGAGAGTAAACTAAATTAATTATCTTTAAATGAATTATTCTGACTTGATAAAACCCTAAAAATGCATAGTATGGTTTCAACTAGATGAGCATTTCTTATGGATTAAAAAAGAATTTCTGTGTTTTCTTAGATAAAATTAATTTCTACAATGTCTTTGCCTTATTTAAAAATATTTTGCTAGTGGAAAAATATTAACTTAGCTTTCCCTTGAAATAATTTCATTGCATTTTTTTGGCAATGATCAACACAGAAAAGCTACTGAAAGAACTGTTAATTAGATTTCATATTACTTTCCCCATAATATTAAAGTGTAAAGAATGGGAGAAGGGGATGAGAGGAGTTAGTGATTTTCATTTTGGAATATCCAGCCTCTTGAAAGTAAATTAAAGTGAATATCATTATAAAGCCATTTGCTATAGCTGTATATAAGGAGTATAGTTTGTAAAGTACTAAATAGCTTTATAACCATCAAACCTCATTTAGCAGCTTTATCTACTGGATCTTTTGGGACTGGCCTGATAACAAGAAAAGAAATATACTTTTAATGTAGCTTAACAAAAGTAATATCCTTTATCAGATTTTATCACCTGACTTTTGGCTGAGGAAATATGTTCACCATAAGATAGTACCACAGGAAAGACCCCAATTATCATATTACAGTGAGCCTCTAGTGTAATAGAAGGCTGTTTTATAAAAGAGGTTTGTGACCTTATAAGTAGTAGTTTGAGCCAGCCTTGTGTACTGGATATGTATTTTCCTTAGTAGTAAGCTAGGAGAAGGCCTTTTTTCTCCCTTATTCTTGACCTTATTTTATCTGCTTTGCCTGGTTTCTTTTGGAGATGACAACCATTTTAACCAGAGTCGTGTTACGGGTGGCTGCCCATTTGGACACTTCTATGTATTCAAGGAATTAAATAAGGAATAGTCAGGCTATTAGGTTTCCTGCCCCACCCCCAAGTGCACAGAATCTAGATTGCAAAAATCCCAATGAGTGTACTGGCCTGATTCCTTACAGCATTGTTATCATGCAAATACTTGAAAGTGAAAATGCTGCCTTCCTGCTTTACATAATGGAGAGAATCACCCCAAATGAGTCATTCTTAAGCCTGTAGGTTAGGTTCTAAATTATTTTGGCTTTCTAAGTGGAAAAATATTTACTTTAAGAGTGTTGGACCTGGAGCTAGGAAAAGATGAGGCTCAAATCCTGGCCCTCTCCATAGTTATAAGCCATATTAGCCTGGGTGAGCTTGCCAACCATTCTGAATTTCAGGTCCTTTTCTGTAAAGTAGGGATGATAATATCTTTGACAGTATTTGCTTCTTGGGTTGTGATAATCAGATGGGATTATGCACATCTTTACTTTGCAAAACCTGGGGAGTTCTAGAGATATCAGCTGTTGCTGTTAGAATAAGGTGTAATTTTGTTTTGTTGTTTATCCTTTGCTGTGCCAGTTTGTAAAGCGTAATTTCATACTTCATTAATAGTTCTTTTATAAAGGATCAATTTCATGTTTGCATTTTAAGAGAGGAAACAGTGGTCAAATTAATAAAATGCCAGACTTGCAGCCAAGAAAACCTGGAGAGTTTCATTCATCAGGAAAACATTTGGATACCACCTCGAATACTTATGACTTCTGAGACTGTGGGCCTTCTGTCACTCTCAGTTTCATCCACCTATGAAGTAGAGGGTCATTGTGAAGATCACATGAAATAATGTGTGTGATATATAAATGAGCAATATCAATGAGTAATAATTATTTATAATATGATTATTTCCCATAGTATACTCATTTATAATAGTAAATTTTTAATGTTTTAGGTGCAAAGATGGTTTAAAAGGATTCACTTTCTCTGCACTTAGGTAAGTAACATTTCATCTGAATTTATATTAAAAGATCATTTAAAATTTAGCCTCCTTTTTCTTTAAAAGTAATAAAGTCAGAATTACTACCAATACTTTTACTTCAAGTATGTATTAATTCCATGGTATGAAAATAGTGCCTGCCATCATTAGAACACAACTATAGGTACTGGACTTGGAGTCAGAAAGACTTGGGTTTAAATCCTGCCTCAGACCTTTTCTTAGATAGAACCCTCAGTTTCCTCGTCCATCAGATAGAGATACTAATAGCCCTGATCTCACAGGGTTATTGGGAGGATCAAATATTAACTTATTATTATTAACATTAACTTAATATGCTTAATAAAAAGCATTTTGTAAACTTTAAGGCACTGTATAAATGCTTGTTATTGTTGCTGTTATAGTAAAGTATCTTCATGAATTGGAGCGATAAAAAAAATATCACCAATTGGTGGTTAATCTAACATCATTTCTGTGTTTAAGAATTCTGAAATCCCTTTATCCAACCATCATCTATCTATTGGTTTTTCACCTCTCTCTCTGTCTTTCCTTACAAAACCCTACTTGTTGTCTGTACCATGACCTCAAATCTCTTTACCGTTCATTTCTCTCCCTAGTCACCTCCCCTTTACTAGCCATTATCCTCTCTTTTTAACCTGAGTTGACCTCTTAGTAAACCAATTCAGCTCTATACTGTACTCCTCTCTTGAATCATCCCTAGCCCCCATATCATATTAATGCCACCCAGTCAAGCCTCAGCCTTAGATCACTACCACCATTAATTGCCTTCATTCCAACATACATACTGCTGAATGAAGGTATAGAAAGTCACGTATTCTGACTGAGTCTACTACAAATTTATGTTACATAAATCTCAGGTGGACTCTCACTGTTGCTAGACAATCTTACTATACATATTCTCTTATCAACTCTCTATCCCTCTCTCCTTAGGAGCTCTTCTGTACCTTTACTTCCCTCTTCAAACCTCTTATGGCAAAACATCGAGGCCATTTGCTGTGAACTTCCTTTTTGCCCTTCTTCATCTCCTATTATTCAGGTGCCTTCTGCCACCATTTCAAATGATGGAGTGGCCTTATTCCTTACCAAGGCTAACTTTTCTACTTGTTCAAGTGATCCCATTCCATCCCATCTCCTTCAATAGATTGCCCCCCATCATTCTTACTCTTTTTGCTTATTTTCATACTTTCCCTCTCTACTTGCTGATTTCCTTTTGTCTATGGAAAAATTCTCACTAGATCCTTCCATTCCTGCCAACTAGAATCCTATATCTCTTCTGCCCTTTATAGTTGAATTCCTCAAAAAGGTTGCCTGCTATAGCTACCTCCATTTTCTCTCCTCTCTCTTCTCAATCTCTTACAATATGGCTTCCAATCTTATAATGCCATTGAATTTGTTTTTTCTAAAGTTACTAATGATCTCTTACTTGTCAAATACAGTGGCCTTTTCTCAACCCTCATTCTCTTTGACCACTCTGTGATCTTTGACACTGCTGATGCTTCTCTCTTCTTTGCTACTTTCTTCTCTCTGGGCATTTGGGACACCATTCTCTTGAGGTTCTTCTACCTAGCTGATCACTCCTTTTCTGTCTCCTTTTCTGGGTCCTCTTCTAAGTCATGCCATCTAATTGTAGGTGTCCCTCATGGTTCTGACCTTGAGCCCTCTTTTTTTCCCTCTCTCTGCTATTTCACTTAGTGATCTCATCAGCTCCCATTGATTTAAATACCATCTCTATGCTATGGTTTTCAAACCTAATTATCCTGTTGCAGTCTCTCTGCTGACCTCCAAACTCACATCTCCAATAACCTTTCAGACATTTTGACCTGAATGTCCAGTAGACAACTTAAAACTCAGTATGTCCAAAATGAAATCTATTATCTTTGCCCCTAACTCCCCCTCTTTTTTTATCTCTTACTGGCAATGAAAAGAAAAAGTTTTTAACTAGGATAACAGTAGGAGATTGAAAAGAAATTCTCAGATATAAGAAGACACAACAAAGGAAGACTCCATGAAATTTAGAAAATGGTTAGATACTAATGGTCATGAAGAATTAAGAGTCACATAATTCTCAAGGTTTGAGACTGAGTGACTAGCAACATGGTGCTACCATGAAAGTAAGTCTGGACATGGGGATGGGGGATGTTTTTAGTGGAAGATTGTAATACTATAGCATTTGTTAAAAGCTCCCAAGTTTGTCTAGAAAATATGTCCTCCTATGTATTATATTTATCAGGGAGCCTATGTTAGAAGAGAAAAAAAAATCGTTTTTGAAGTTTAACAAGGACCCTTCTTTTGAGATGATAACCTCCATCTGTCTCTGCAGTATTATAAACATCTCAGCCTCCAGAACTGGTAAAAAACTGTATTCTATATGCTGTTCTTCTGAACTAATTCTATTCTATCTTCTGATCAAGATGATGCTGTTGCTTTGGACTTTTCTTTATATAGTACCTTATAATTCTCCCTGCACAAGAGGAGATAGAATCTTCTAGACAAATTTCTTTTGTTGTGCCAATATTATTTTTGTACCCTGAACATTTCATTAAGTTTATGTCTTCATGTATATTTTATATTGTCTACTTCTCTCTATTAAACAAAAAGCTTAACCAGCTTTTGTTTCATTTCATATTTTCTACATTGTTAATGGATTATCTTTATGGTTATGAAGCTTGTGAAACAGTTACAGGAATATTAATAAAGCCAAACATAATTATTATTGTCAAATTTCCTGGCCAAAAGATAATGTGGGTTAATGCAGGTAAGCTCTCATACCTTTCCAGAAACAATCTGAAATAAAAATCTAGTTGTAACCTCTTTTATTCTTCATGATTATAGTTTTATTACAAACACATTACATACATGTGTATATATACATGTAATATATAAGGAATGTGACACACAATGATTATTAATAACAGTATTCTCCCAGGGTTAAGGTTAAAATATGACTTATCATAACCAAATATTATGTTGTTTAGAGTATTAATATTAAACTTTAGAAGTGTAAAGATACATATTGTGGTAATATAGTCATCTCAGCAGAAAAAACTCAATGTCTCATTACTAATTAGCAGATTATGCTGCTCATGTTAAGTGATCAATAAAAATTTTTGATTGATACTTTAGAAACTTCTTTTCAATCTAAAAGAATTTTTTTTGAAAATGAAAAATGCCTTCACATACATATGTACATGTGCTTACACAGGTGTGCATGCACACACACATACATTCTTTATTGGATTTTGGGAAAAGTTGCCTTTCTTTACCCAATTACTTAAGTTTAATGCTACCAAAGTAAATAAATGTAAAATGAAAAAATATAAAGTAAATAAAATAAAATGTTATACTGTTAGATATTTAACTCAATCCAAATCTATAGGCTTAATACTGATAAAAGCTCTATTTTACAAGGTGTTAAGACTATAGTAAAGTATTTTTATTTCAAATAAAATATATCTACATTATTATCACATTTCTTATAATTGATGTTAGGAAATTATTTGTGTTTATAATGCATCAAATTTATTTTTGAAATAAATATATTATTTAAATGGTACCTACCTTGTTAACTTGACTCTCACTGAAAAATGAAAATTGTCTTTATTGACTTGTTCTGAGAGCTCTTTAATTTCAATTCAACAAATACTTGTTAAACTACTATGTATAAGGCTATGTATAAAACTACTATGTTAGGCATTGAAGGTAAAAAGGAAAAAAAAAAAAGAAAAAATATCCTGCCCTCAAGAAGCTTATGTTCTGCAGTGGGATACGATATGAATACAAATATGTAAATACAGACTAATTTGAGGAAGCAGACTAACACCTGGGAGAATCTGAAAGGCTCCATGTAGGTCGTGGCAGCTAAGCTAGTCCTTTAAAGTAGAAGAAGGAGTATGAAAGGTAGAAATGGAGAGTGCATTCCAGAGATGAGGGATAATATATGTGAATGCACAGAGATGATTGATGGAATGTTGATTTGGGATAGTTATTAGTCCAGACTGACTAAATTGTTGAATGTTTAAAAGGGAGAAAGCGTGACAAAAGGCTGGAAAGGTAGATGGGAGCTAGATTGTGGGGTTTGAATTTTATTGCATAAGCAACAGGAAGTAACTAAAGATTTTTGAGCAAAGGTGTGAAATGGTCCTGTGCTTTATAAAATGTTCATTTGTCCACTGTGTGGAGGATGGATGAAGAAAGCAAAGCCTGAAAGCAAGGCTATAGTTAGCAGGCTGTTGCCCAAGGAGAGAAGGGAAAGGTAATGATTTTCATTTTAGACATGCCAAGTTTGAGATCCCAGTAGGTCCTGGGAAGAGATGCTTAGTAGCTATTTGTCTATTCTGGACTACAGTTCAGGCAAGAGAATAGAACTGAAGATATTGGCATAGGAGTCATTGCTTAAGATGAGAATTGAATTCATAGGAGCCAAGTAAGATCACTGAGTAAAAGTATAGAGAGAAAAGAGAAGAGGGCCCCTGCATAGTAGGCAGGAAATCATCGTTGTTTTAGCAGAGAGGCTGGAAAGGACAGGGATGAAGAACATGAGGAGAGAAGAATGATGTAGAAGCCAAGGAAAGATCAGTAAGTAAGGTATGTAAGGAAGTAAGGAAGATATGGAGAAAAGTGTCAAAAACCACAGATAAAGTAGGCCAAATATTGAGAAAATGTCATCAAATTTATCAATTAAACAATAATTGTAGTTGTTATTCAATCATCTTCAGTTATGTCAGACTCTTTGTGACCCCATTTGGGGTTTTCTTGGCAGAGATACTAGATTGGTTTACCATTTCCTTCTCCAGCTCATTTTACAGAGGAGAAATCAGCATCAATAGAATGTGGGACTGGAAGATATGTTATATCTGGAAAAAAGATGAGGAAATGTATATACCAAGTAGACACATTTTTACAGAAGTTTATCTTTTAAGAGAACTTAGAACAATAAGAGCTTTAGGAGACTGCAGGGTGAAATGAACTTTTTAAAAGACATAGTCGATCTGGGTTAATTTTTAAATAGTAGGAAAGGATCACGTGGATAAGGGAAAATTGAAGATGATTAAATAAGGGGATATGATTGAGAAGACAAACTCCCAGAGTAGATGAGACCAACGGCACAGGTAGGTTGCCTTGGAACAAGAAGGGATTCCTTAGTAAAGAAAATAACTGTAGATAATATAGAAGTATTTTGAGGTGTGGAATGGGAGAGAGCAGTTAGTTCATGGTGGGCGACCTCAATTTTCTCAGTGAAGGAGGAGAAAAAGTCATTTTCTAAGAAGGATAGAAGAGATGGTAAAGAGAGTTTGAAAAGTTTTAGAATAGCCACTGTGTGGAGTGTGTTAAAGGGTCAGTCACAGAACAATAAAAATCTTACATGCAGCAGAAAGACGCAGTTAAGTTTAGGTAGCAAAACTTTCAGAGGACCAAACCAGCATGGTTGTGTGACTATGTCATTTGATAGGTTGTGAAATGGATTGTGAATGGTGATTGGAGCTGGCAAAGCATGAACTGCAATAGGACAAGATGGCAAGGGATTTGAAAACTTTATAGAGTTGCTAGTGTTGGAATTAATATAAGTATGAGTCCCTAGAAGCAACCTAGGTTATGTGAGTTAAAACTGATGAATCAGTTAGACTACTAATGAACAAGTATTTATTAAGTGTCTGCTCAGTGCCAGGGACTATGAAACATTGAGGATACAATGACAAAACAAAATGTTCCCTTCTCTCACAGAGCTTACATTCTACCTAAGAATATACATGTACAGGTAGAAGTGTATGCAAAACACATACAAAGCAGATGACTTTGAAGAGGAAGACATTAACATCTAGGGGAGGGGGAAGGAAAGGAAAGGCCTCAAGCTTAAGGTGGCCCTTGAGCTGAATCTTAAAGGAGACCAGGGATACAAGAATTGGAAGTCAGGAGGGAGAACATTCTAGGCATAGGAGATAGGCAGTGCATTGACAATAAGATAGGAGATGGAATGGTATGTGTGAGAAATGCTGACAAGGTGGTGACTGAACTATAGAATGCTATGTGTGACAAACTAAGATGGTACGGCTGAACTGTAGAATGCATAGAGAGGAGTAATGTGTAAGATTAGAAATATATCAGACGGCCAGGTTTTGATGTTTTAAATGCTATGCAGACAGTTTATATTTGATCCAAGAAGTAATAGGAAGCTGTTGGAATTTATGTAGTAGAGTGTGACTGACAGCTGTATGGAGGCTGTATTAGAATGGGGAGGGGCTAGTAAGCAGGGGGAACAAGTAGAAGGCTACTGCTCTAGGCCAGAGATGATGATGTGTGCTTGAATAAGGGTTGTGGCTGTGTGAGTGTATTAAAGGGAGCATATGTGTTAGAAATTTGTGGCAATAGATGTGGCAATAAATATAAGAAATGGGGAAATATATCAACTCACAAGATTATGGTTTGAGGAGCTGAAGATGACATCAAGATTGTGAACTTGGTCAACTAGGGGGATCTTGGTTGCCTTGATAGTAAAGGGATTTTTAGAAAAGGCAGGTTTGGGGGGGGGGGG
>CM053596.1:84460410-84508733 GCA_028646575.1 Pseudocheirus occidentalis | reverse complement strand
GGGAGGGGTCTTACAGTGGAATCAATGTTCTGGGCTGGGGGGTAGGGACAAAAAGGGGAGAAAATGTGTAACTCAAAACCTTGTGGAAATGAATGATGTAACCAAGAAAATAAATTAAAATTAAAAAAAAATAAATAAATGTTTATAGACTAAAAAAAAAAAAAGAAATCAGTGTAGCATAGTGGAAAGAGCACTGAATTTTTAATCACATGAACTAGATTCAAATCCTGACTGTGTTACTTATTTATTGCCTTTATGACCTTGGTCAAGTTACTCTCAGTCTTTATAGGTATCCAAGTTACCCATTTATCAAATAAGAGGATTAGGCCTCAGGGATCCATTCTAGCTCTAAATCGATGATGCTGTGGTCTTGAGACCTTTATCTAATTAATTTGTATTTTGGGGATTCAATTTTAGATGCAAGCATGGACCAAGGCATAGATGTTGCAAGCACTATGAAGATAACTGCATATCTTACTGCTTAAAAGTAAGTATAAAAGATGACCAGTGGTAATTGTGAATGGAAATCACATAACACAATATTAGATGAAAGGTAAATGAAAAACTAAATTCTCACATGTTAAGGATTATTATTTCTTTACTTGTGATTTGCAAAGCTAGAAACTAATGGACAATAAAAAGCAAATTAGTCTTTTTGAATGTACTTTTAGAAGATCTTTAATTCATGGTGTTAGTGTGAGCTTATTTAAAATCAGTAGAAGACATGAGAGTAAGAGAAAAAAGATAGGTCATCAAGAGAGAAAAAAATTAATTAATTTAGCCCCATTACAACCCCACCCTAAATAGAGTACCTGGAATGTGACTTTGGAGATGTAGTTGTATACATACAGCTGCCCATATCTGGTGTTCTGGAATGTGACTTTGGACTTGCAAAGTTGTTAAATTTTTTTTAGGGGCTGGGATAATGGAAGATTGCCCAGTTGCTACATACTAAGAGAGCCATCTATGTCCCCTGGCACAAATTACCCTTTTCCCTTATATGCTTAATACACTTCCCACCCTTCCTCTCGAGCACAGTCCTCTGTGAAGGAGATTGTTTTGACTGGAATTAGTCTGGCACAGGTGGTAACACCTGCTACAATTTTTAAATTTCATTTTGAGGTGGTTTTGTTAACAGATCTGATTCTTTAAAAAAATTACATTTTAAAAGAACCCATCAGAATGTTTTTGTTGCTTTTTTTTTTTATACATCCTGGTTCTCAGTCTGGAGTATGAATAGATTTGTAAGTTTTTGAATGGAAAGTTGCCATGGTTTTCCATAGGAGAAGATAAAATCTTTTTATGTATTTCAAATTGTAGACCTTTATGCCTAGGAATTTGACTTTATATGCAGTGCTCTACATATGAGCCCAAATCAACTTATAGATATATATATATATTCCCCAAAGATAAGGAAAGAGGAGAGGTCACTAATGATATAGTAACTGAGTATTTTTCTAGCTCTGTAGTGTGGTAGAGCTACCCTTCAACAACTGGTTTCATGTACCATTTTAAAGTGATGAAAGAAAGTTCCATACTGGAACTAGCCACATAGACTACTAGCTTCTGGGGAAGAGTAGTAGGATATAAAGAAAATCCACTTAAATCATATTCCTCTGTATCACACACACACACACACACACACACACACACACACACACACACACTACCTTGGAAGAGATAGTAAAAAATAGATACTCCATTTAAAATAGCTCTAGACAGTAAAAATACCTGGTAGTATATCTGCCCAAACAAACCTACAAACCATATTTTAAAGATTATAAAAACCTTTTTATATAAATAAATTTAGATTTAAATAATTGGACAAATGTTAATTTTCATGGGTAGACAGGGTCAATATAATAAAAATGACAATTTTGTGAATTCAGTGCCATCCCAAGTAACTTGCCAAAAAGTTATTTTACTGAATTAGAAAGAATAATAACAAATCAATTTGAAGAACAAAAAATCAAGAATGTCAAAGGAAATAATGAAAAAAAATATGTAGAGGAAGGAGGCTTAGCAGTGCTGTCTGATACCTAAAAAACAGAAAGGTAGACTAATGGAACAAAATAGACATATATAGTAGTAAATTATTTTAGTAAACTTTTATTTGACAAATGTGAAGAATTGAGATTTGGGGATAAGAATTCATTATTTGGTAAAAATTGTTGGGAAAATTGAAAAGCACTATCACAGAAAGTGAGTGTAGACCAATATCTTACACAGTTTACCAAGATAAGATCAAAACTAATACACGATTTAAACATAAAGAGAGATATGACAAGAAAATTTGAAGAACATAGAACATATTATTTGTCAGACTTGTGCATAGGTGAACAGCTTATGGATAAATAAAAGATAGAGAATAAGGAGTTGTAAGATGGATAATTCTGATTACATTAAAAAGTTTTTGTACAAATAAAAGTAGCTAAGATCAGAAAGAAAGCAGAAAATTTTGGGAAAAAATTTGTAGACAGTTTCTCAGATAAAGGTCACATATCTCAAATATATAAGGAACTTTGTAAAATTCATAAGAATACAAGTTATTCCCCAGTTGACAAATGTTCAAAGGATATGAATAGGCAGTTTTTTCAATGAAGAAATCCAAACAACTTATAGTCATGTAAAAAAATGGTTTAAATCATTATGGATTAGATAAATGCAAATTAAAACAACCATGAGGTATCATTTTATACCTATCAGACTGACTAAAATGATTGAAGAGGAAAATGATAAATGTTGGAGAGATTGTGGAAAAATTCAGAGATTAATTCATTTTTAATGGAATTGTGAACTCATCCAACCATTTTGGAGAGCAATTGTTTATTATGCCCAAAGAGTTAATAAGCTGCCATCTACCCTTTGTCTGAGCACCACCACTATTAGATTTTTTTCCAAAAACGATTAGGAAAAAAGGAAAAGAACCTACATATTCTAGAATATTTATACCAGCTCTCTTTGTGGTGGCAAAGAACTGGAAATTTCAGGGATGTCCATCAATTGAGGAATGGCTGAACAAGTTGTGGTATGTGATTGTGATGGAATATTACTTTTCTAAAACAAATGATGAGCTCGGTGATTTTAGAAAACATGGATAGTATTGCACAAAATAATGAAGAACAAACTGAGCAGAACCAAAAGAACACTATATAGTAACAGTAATATTATTTTAAGAACAACTTTGAGCAAATAAGTCATTTAAACTATTATAAATACTCAAATTAACTACAAATGACATATGAAGATATTATGTGCATCTAGAAAAAGAACTGATAAATAGAAGTATGTATAGGATGCTTTTGTGTACTCCACACACACACACACACACACACACACATTTGTGTCTAATGGTAGCCTTTTCTATTGGTGGAGGAAGTAGGGGTAGAAAAGAAAAAAAAAGAAATTTACATGATATCTTTATTATCTGTTTAAAAGGATAGCAAGTTATATGTAATAGATTTGCAGTTTCATGTGCAATCATCTTTATTATGCTGTGTTATGGAAATGCTTGTTTTATTCCATAAATTAAAATTTAAATAAATAAAAAACTTTTTAAAAGGTAATAAGCTCTAGCTGATTCTACTATGCTGCAAAGGCCCTGACAACAGACTGCACCTTCTAAGGCTGGGCTACTTAAGTATAGAACAGTTCAGCAACAGTAGGCTGACCATTTGATGATGAGCTTATTTAGTTAGCCTTGGCAATTCGTGAAACAAGAATGGTTTTATATGGCCCCTTCTGTTTCAGCAGTAATGGTGACTGATAGAATGGAAGAAAAGAAGGGGAATGACTTTTAGACAATTATGTATAAAATTAAATCTTGCTACTTAAATGTCAGAGTCTTTGTCAAGTGTCCAGCCAGTAGACATACTACTGGAGGAAGCAAATCATATCAGTTTTGAAATTCTTTCTATAAGTGAAACCAGAATACAAAAGGAAAATGCTTTTAATGAGAAGTAAAGCCCAAAGGTTCTCCTTAGAGAAAAAGGGAAAGGAACTGGTAGAATTGAAGCTTTTGCACTTCCAAGGGCAACATAAAATATAATTTCATGAGACATTTGGTCATTATATATCACAGCATTCTTTATAAGCATTTGTTCACACACACATGCCTTCATACTCTGTGACTTCAGTGAAAGGAGAAGACAGTGAAAAAATACATATGTGGTGTGTGTCTATGGGTCTGTGTGTGTCTGTGTGTGTGAGGATTGTGTGTGTGATTGATGAGCTTGGTGATTTTAGAAAACATGGAGAGTATTGCACAAAATAATGAAGAACAAACTGAGCAGAACCAAAAGAACACTATATAGTAACAGTAATATTATTTTAAGAACCACTTTGAGCGAATAAGTCATTTAAACTAATATAAATACTCAAATTAACTACAAATGACATATGAAGGAAGATATAAGGAAGTATAGTTTAGGAGTAAAAAAGAAGAATGGCTAAAGGCGTAGGGACTGTATAGAAATTTTATACCTCTCTATCATGATTACGTCTTTGAGAAGAAAGTAAGGAAGTGCTAGACATGATGAGCAACAAATAATATCAACAAAAATATATGATATCAATATTATTTTAACAGCTAGGACATTACTTAGTTAATGATATTGAGATCATTTCTGATTCAATGGCCTATATACCCCAGAACATCAACATATTAGAAAGATCAAAATCGGTACTAAATTCTACAGAAATGCAAAACAGAAAAATGTGAAACAGGTAATTCCAACCTCCTTGTGTGATCTGTTAATACTGACAAGTAGGAAATGGATAAAAAATAA
Source organism: Pseudocheirus occidentalis (assembly GCA_028646575.1). NCBI lineage: Eukaryota > Metazoa > Chordata > Mammalia > Diprotodontia > Pseudocheiridae > Pseudocheirus > Pseudocheirus occidentalis. Next base: position 84,503,946 of record CM053596.1, on the reverse strand, counting down.
ACATCAAAATAGGCTATCACCTAAGGAATTTTGGCTTATATAAATCGCAATAAGGAGAGCTAATGGGCTTAGAAACTTCCTCATCCAATAAATCTTCAATCTCCTTGACATACAAACTGATATGGGAGCCAAAAGCAACCCTGATTTAGAAAATAAACTTGTTTTTACATCAAAGAATAGCAAGACTGTCTCTTTCCCCCCATCCTCCCCCATCCCCTTTCTGGAAAATGCCTTTCTTAATGTCAGGATTCCTTGAAATATGTGGTAGTTCTTAAGCATCAAATACAGTATAAAACTGGAACATCCATGATTTCCCTTGTGTTTGCCCTGTCATGAAGGATATTCCAAGTAGAATTCAAATGGTAAAGAACCTCACCATCCTAGTTGGCAAAGTTGATAATGTGTTTATTATATAAACCCCCAGAACATTGCAGTTTCCTAAATTAGACACATAACCACTTAAGAGTTCAGGCTTTCCATATACACAGGTTAAATCTCTTAGATGCAAAATGCCTTTTGGCTTGACTGTGATATGCAGGTTGGACTGCTTGTTCAGATAACTGTTCTGTTAGTATGTAAATCTTAAATAGGCATTGTGAATGACCTGCTTCCAAAATTGAATAGGAGAATGCAAGGGTAGGTTTGAGTGATTTAGGCCAATTACATATTGAATGATCCTTCCTCCCTGAAAGAAACACTTGCCTTTTATTTTTATTTTCATTATTTATTCTTGCTTTTTGGAGAAGGGAAGGTAGGGCAGTTGGGGTTAAGTGACTTGCCCAAGGTCACATGGCTAGTTTTGTGTTAATTGCCACCTGAAGGCTTGCCTTTTAAAAATCAGTGTTCTCACAAGACTAATATGGAGATGTGTTTAATATGATTGTATATGCCTGTATCAGATTGCATGCTGTCTTGGGCAGGCAGAAGCAGAGGTGGGGGAAAATTTCTTAAATCTTATAAAAGAGAATGTCACAAACTAAAAATAAATAAATAGATAAATTTTTAAAAATCTGTGTTCTCATGATGCCATATGACTGTGAGTCATGGAATGTAATATAGTATCTAAAGAATTAATGTTGAATGTTACATAAAGGGCATGTTATCCATGAGTTTCCTTACTTGTAAAGTGAATAGATTGGGGAAAATCACCTAATGGTCTTTAAAGTTGTAAATTTTAGATTATATGGTCTTATGGAGTAGACTAGCATGAGAATTACAATTATTATGAGAGAAATTACATAAAGGATGCCATCAGAAAGATGTACAATGAGAAAGGGATACGGCCCAACCAAGTAGCAAGAATGAAGGATAGCAATTGAATAGCTTCCATGTCTGTGCCATATCAAGAGATCTAGAGGAAAATCCCTCCAATTCTATGAGTGAATAGAAAGCATATACTTTCAGATATTCATGGAAGTAGGTTCTTGTTTCCGTGTTGCTGTAAGGCTTACAAAAGGTTTCCTTATAATATTCCTATGAAGTAGGTAGTGCAAGTATGATCCTTACCTTACAAATAAGGAAACTGAGGCCCATGGAGATGAAATGACTTGCTCATGGTCACAGAGCTAGTTGTATAAGTGGCAGAATTAGGATTTGAACCCACATCTCCTGACCCCAAGTGCAGTTCTCTTCTCTTTACCACTTTACCAGGCAAGTGCTCTTATTAATATAAACCCTAGATTAAATAAAGAGAAAGCATTTATTCAGCGACTACCGTCTGCTAGTATGCTATACCAAAAAGAAAGTTAGGATTAAGATACATTGATCAAATGGCATATGAACACCTTTTAACAGCCTTCTCTGTACCAGTTGTTCTCTAGATATGGTATGTCAGATTGGCCTCAGTTGTAATCACAGAGAACAAAAACTGACAAACACTGGGTCTTTCCCAAATCATTTCCATGTGGGGCTATGAGCATTTACAGGAAATGTAGAGAAATGTTGGTTGCAAATATATCATTTTTATGTCATCGACATCTCATTTGGGTAGTGTGCCATAAAGCTGCCATCTTCCTGTGGTTTTCAGCCTGACTTGATAGATCAGTAAGAGAAAATTTACATATAATTGTTTTTACATCTACGTATTCAGTTGTAAATTTCTGTCCCTATGGTCTTTAAAAATGTAAAAATTGCTTTTCTGTCAAAAGAATGCTTGCCGATTCCAATAATTGAGGGTTGTTGGTTGTATTATTTTTTAAGTTTCCTCATGTACTTGATTTTGCTAGGATGTGGGTTTTCACATTTTTGTTTAGGTGGGCTTTTTTTTTTCCTCACCCCAGTATTTTCCTTTCTGAAACCAAATGGTTTAAGAATTAACAGTTCCAGTCAGTAAATTATGGAAATATCAGGGAACTAATTATTAGAATATAGATACATTTAGCACATGCTTTGAAAATTTTTTAAATTTACATAATGTTAATAAAATATATTCAACCTAAAATGTCTATTCTTTAGTAGTAGTAACAGTTTATACTTATGTAGAGCCTTACAATTTACAAAGTGTTTTTCCCCGCAACTCTCTGAAGTAGTAATACATTTGATATCATATTTACTCTAAGGATGAACAGCTGAGGTTCACAGAGCTTAATTAACTTCACATGACTAGTGAGTGCCAGTGTCAGGACTCTAATATAGTCTTTTTGACTTCGTGTCCAATGATGAATACAGAAAAATATTTAAAATTGTAAGGAGGATTTAGTTCTAAGGATGTCTGTAATATGAACTTTTAAATGTTTTTGGCCTAAGAACTTGACATTCAATTTCCTGTTAGCATTCAATAAATATTCAATTTGTACCAGCCTTTTTCAAGACACTGGGAAGAGTACAAAGATGCATATAGGTGCTTAATTAATGTTTGTTGAATTGAATTGAAATGAAAAATGGAAAAATGAAACACTCCCTACCTTTAAGATGTTTGCGGTTAATAAGAGGGAGATGTTAGTGAACAAGTAAATCATATGCAAGGTAGAATGTAATAAGAATAGAAGAGCAATATGCAGTGAAATTGCTATAGGAAATAACAGGTTATAAGTCAAATGTCCTTGTTTTTTCTCTCCTCCCCTACATGTTTTCTAGGGCTTCATCAGAATGTTTAGTGTTGGTTACTTGATTCAATGCTGCCTTCGAATTCCCTCAGCATTCAGGCACCTGTTTACACAACCATCCCGGCTACTTTCTCTCTTCTACAACAAGGAAAACTTTCAACTTGGAGCTTTTCTTGGCTCTTTTGTCAGTATATATAAGGTAAGATTTTCAAAAGGGAAATGGAAGGTAAAGCTTATGGCTATTATCAAAGTATATTAGTGCATCTATATTATATACTTTTTCATCAGTGTTCATAATAATTTTGCCAAATCCATACATATGTGGAGATGAAATTAGTAATTTAGGTTGTAATTACTTCTTTATAGTTTAAAATAGATGAATGTGTAAAAGCAATTTACTCTTGCACATGCCATAGAAGTTTTCCAAGACTTAACTTCACTCTCTTTTCCATATGGCAGTGTCCTTTCAGATGTTTTTAAACAATGTAGTCTTTTTTTCTGAAGCTATATTGGGTGATGGAGATATCATTGTTATGTTCAAGTCTCCTTAGGTACTACCAATAGTTATTGAACCTAATGACCAACAAGGAGCTTCCATAACCAATGGAATTATGATCAGGATGCTTAAATTGTTGACAGAGCCATTAGGACATTTCTGCAGTAGACAATGATATTTTGTTTAGAGGAACCATCTGATATAAAAATCAGAGCATTTAAATGTTTTATAAAATATAAAAAGCAAAACTGTGCTAAATGAGGTCAGCCTATATTTTTTTTGAGTTGGCATGTAAACAAGTCTGGAACAGATGAATCTCTGGGCTCTTGAAGATTTCAGAGAATATAGGTTGTCTTAATAATAATTTTCTTTTGAAAGGTAAATTCATTTAAGGAGGGAAAAATTTGGCAGATGCTGGGTCATGGACCCAGCATGTAATTATGTCTGTAATTATGGATAATTTTCCACTTTGTTGAAAACAATAATGCTGAAGATTTCATTTTTAAGCATGCCTATAGTAGGAAACTATTGTCATTTTCTGAGTTCATTAGAGGTAACAAACTTATGATGAGCATTCTTATAAACATTTCTTTTCAACTCTTGTCTCATGATTCATGTTATCATTATAGATGCCCAAATGTGAAGTGTTCATAGCAACATTTGTAAACTCAAGCACATTTTCCTCTGTTGTCCAGCACACGTCTGGGTTGTCTTCCAACTCTTGCTTGTTAATTCTACCAAAATTCTGTTAATTCTGTCAAAATGCAAATAGTATATTTCACAGCCATGTGTAGCTGGGGTTTGGGGGATTATCTTGGCCTCTTGCATCCCTAGATGAGCATGGTGCTTCAAAAGTTGGTCATATTATGACCATATATTTTTTGTTTAATGCTTACTTAGATGCTTTGCATTTTGTACGAACTTTTATCACTCATTCTCAAATTGTTCTTGCTAGTTAGGAAGATGGAAAGTTTTACAACTATGAAAACTAAAATACATGAAGGATAAATATTTTGTCCTAGTTTAAGTAAAATGGCTTCCTAACTCTTTTACTGAGAAAAATGCAATTCTTTAGCCAAAATGTAATTTAAGACCATAGTCATTAATGAATATTTGTTGAACACTAGTAATACAAAGGAACTTTTCATTATAGGTACTCCAAAATCCTGGTTAATGGAGACAGCTTGTATTTTTGTTGTACATCTTGATATATGTGTATGTTTTTAGCTTCTGTTAGGTTTCAAAGATTAAGTATTTTTCTTACCTGCTTTTAATACTAATTTACGTTTAATTCCAGGATTTACCTGGAATGGTCTAGATTTATTGGGGAGCCACAATGTGTAAACTCCACTGAGAGTAAGCTATTCATCTGTATTATAGGTCAGTAAACCACAGCTCATGGGTCAAATCTCAAATCCAGCCCATTGCCTGTTTTTATATAGCCCTTCAGCTAAGAATGATTTTTACATTTTAAAAAAATGTAGCCATTCTTAGCTGCTATACTAAAAACAGGCAACAAATTAGATTTGGCACCCAGGGCAGAGTTTGCTGACCCCTAATCTATATGAGTGTTCTAGAGCACAAGTGTCAAACTTCGGGCTAGAGAGACTCCTCAGTTGCACAGGAACCTGGTTAACATGTAACTTGCAATTGTTTAACATAATAAATAAAAATATAATACAACATAGTGTTAATTTGTGGTTTTATATGTCAGCATGTGACCCACAGGGATCTGTTTCTATTTGAATGTGATGCCATTCTTCTAGAGTAATTGAATTTCATTTACCCATATTTTTTTTCTGTTTCTATTGTAAGCCCCCTTTATCTTGGATCTAAATTGAAACCACCATAGTAATGTGTCAGTTTTCTTATATCACATGTTTACTTACTTTCAAATTTACTTTAGCTTCCCATTAGTTATAAAATCAGATCCAAACATCTCATCTGAGCACCTTGACATAATTTGGTCCAATTTTACCTACGCAGCCTTGTATACCACTATTCTCCAGTATGGCCATGTATAATCTAATTAGTCTGGTCTCTTTACTCTCTACTAAAATACTGCTCTCTTTTTTGCTTCAGTGCTCATGATTTTCCCCAATGTGGAATGTGCTTTTCATTTGAGCTTTCATTGGACTTATTGGCCTCAAGAGCCCATATCCTCTAAGAAGCCCTTCTAGTCCACTCTTGCCCACATTAATCTCTTTAAAGCCTTACCTTGAACTTCACATTTAAACCACACATTTTGGCCTACAAAATATAATTTTGGTATGTGATAGAAAATACAAGGTGTTGAAATAAAATACTTCAGTAACTCTCTAAAGCATAAGCATATGTAATTAAAAGACTAGCTGTATATGCAGAATCATCTGCTTCAAACTTACCATATAACTTTAATGTAGCTACCCATAATGGCAATTCTATTTTGAATTCATGTTTCCAACATCTTCCAGCCTCAGTAACATTTTTTCAAGTGCCTACAAAAATAATTTGCATTGATTAAAATGTTCAGTGTCAATCCACTATTTTGGATTTCTAATTCTTTTACCTGTATGTAGCATTGTTATCATCACTGTGTATATCACTAATGCCAACTGGTGTTTTTCATCTCCCTAATATAAATGATCACATTTCTATGTTGATCTATTGTCTTTTCCACTTTAACACTGTGTATATATTTTATATGAAAATACCATATACATCATTTATTTTCCAGCTCTTTTTAGTGAGCTTACTAAGTACTTAAAGAGTTTAATAGCTACTTGATGGTCGAATTGAACATGGTGTTCACTGATGGAAGCAGAAAGTGACTAATTCACTTGGTCTTTTCCATTGTACTTCCTTCCCCTTATCCTTTAAGATGTATTATGTTAATAGTAGTTTGTACTTTCAAGACAAACTATTGAGCCTTCTACCAACTTGCTTTGTATTTTTAGTAAGAGAGTATTGTCTAAAAGATCACAGGATGGAGGCATTTAAAATATTTCCATGAAGTGATTGGAAAATTAATTTAATCTTCATAAGCTGCTACTTTTGTGAATGGAGGCAACTTAAAGTCCTATCCATGACACTCTATTTTTCGTTTGTTTTATTTGCTTTCCATGATCTAGTACCTGTTTATTATAGAAATAGATGAGTTGCTTGTATCACCATTTCACTATATTTTTCAATATGATATTGAAATTGCTTGGGACTTATTCATTGATGCTCTAACAAACGTTTTCAAAAGACAGTGAATTTGATTTCCAGCAGTGACTACCAGTATAGTAATTTCAAAAAGCTGCCAAATGTAAATATTTTTTGTATTTCTTTTTATATGCATATATATCCTAATACTGGGAAATATATGGACTTGAAAACAAAAGAACTATAGAGAATATTAAATCTTTTTCTCCCTATTGCCTTGAATAACTTCTCAATATTTCCTTTGTCACCAGTCTAAAAGTAAAGCACCAGGAAATAAATAAAAATTATATGCTTCCTGAAGAAATAAATGATTTTATCCTGGAACTTAGTTATTTATCTTTTTGTGCAAATCGTACATTGGTATGTAGGGATCTCTCTTAAATGGGTTTTTTAATGTTAATTCTCATATAACCAGCCACAGTAAATAGTAGAATCTGACATTATTTGATTAGATTTGTACTCGATAAAAATTACTATATAGAATTTGCTGACCAATTCAGATCAATGGCATCAAGATGTTGATGAGTCCTTATAACTATTCAAAATACCTAATTATTTTGATTTTTACATCATCAGCAGTTGGAATTGGTTAAAGATAGTTTTGTTTTTGTTTTCATGAACTTGACCTAAAAATCATATAAATTAACTAAAATATTATGTTTTTCCCTTAATATAGGGTACTAGTTGCTTCCTTCGCTGGGTGAGAAACCTGGATGATGAACTGCATGCAATTATAGCCGGTAAAGCAACAATAAAACACTAATATTTTTATTTTACCAACTTGTGGGGAAAGTGACAATAAAAACACAAGAGCATAGGTATGAGCCATGTAGATCCCAGAATTATGCAAGGTTTTTAGAATGTATCAAAATAATCATTTGTAGTATAGTCAGTTTTCTTAGAACATTTCTTTTGTCACCTTGAGTAATAATTTCTCCTTTAGTAATAATTTATATTTCCTAGGCATTCAAGTAATTAAAAAACTATTCTTATGGATATTTTCAATAAAGCACTTCAGTATAAATAAACTTTTTACTTAAGAGGTCTATTTAGGAAGAAATTAGTTGCCTTATTCTTAGTTTATTAAAGTATGTTGAGGTTATATTTGTGTATTATGAATTTTAAGAAAAATTATGTGTGTGTACATGTAAATGAATGTGTAGCTATATATCTTCAGTTCCTTTATATATAGTACACACATAAAATACAGTCTCTCTGTCTTCACACACACACACACACACACACACACAATGTACTTTTCATAACAGACCATGAGTCAGGCAGTCAAGGGGTATAAGTATTAGTTCAGGCTTCATCCCTTTGACCAGAGACAAGTTCAAAGAAGATCAGTATTAGATAGGACTTAAGAGAATATCTCACTTAACCTGTACCTGAGCAGGAATTGCTAATACAATACCCATGCTCGCTTAGCATCCACTCAAAGACTTGTAGTCATGGAAATTCCACTATTGCATGACTCCATTCCACTTCCTTTGAATTGAGTCAAGTTGTTTTTCTGCAGCTTCCATCCTTTGTTGCTATTTTTGCTTCCTGGGGTCAAGTAAAACATTTCTCATCTCCCTTTCACATGATAGCCCTTTAGATACTTGAAGAGAGATATTATGTCCTTCTTAAGTTTTTTTTTTTCCTGCAGGCTAAACGTCTCTAGTTCCTTTAATCCATCTTCATGTTTTATAGTTATTATCCTGTTTCTTTTTCATTTAAATTTTTTTTTCATTATGAACATAACAAATCCTGCTCTCTCCACCTATCTCCTGGTCTACCCTGCCAAGCAGAGAAAAGAGAAACATCATTCCATTAGCTCTCCTCCTCTCACTGCCTAGCTGCCTAACACCCTAAGAAGATTCCACCCTGAGGTCAAACCCCTAATTATGTTAATAATTCATTTGAACTCATTCAGTAATGATTAATAAGCTCCTATCCGGTCATATACACGCCATTCCAATGATTCTGAACTCGTAGTTGTTATTATTCAGATCTTCTCCATCCCCTACTATTCTCTTCTTCATTCCCATCCCTCTCAACCCAACCCCTGCTATGTCCCACTCTAAACCTACATACTCCTTCCACTATGCTCTCTGGAATGCCTGCTTTTTAGGTAACAAACTTGCTTCCATAGTAAATCTTTTACTTTCCCACATCTTCCATCTTCTGGTTCTCACTGAAATCTTGTTCCCTCCTGATGCCACCCTTTCCAGCACTGGCATTACTTTCACTCATTAACCAATTCACTGATTTAAGTGGGGGCATTGGGATGTGCCTTGCTCCCATTGCTACTTCCAAACACATATCACCATCAAATAGTAGCCTCTCCTCCTTTGAGGTTCATTCAATCCATATCAGCCACCTAAACAAAATTTTGGTAGCTATTGTCTGCCAACCTCTAGGATACTTCCCTTTTTCCTTAAAGAGTTCAGTCCCTGATTCATGGATTTTTTGTCCTCTCCAACTCTTGCCCTTGTACTAGTTGACTTCAATAAAAGTTTTTGTTGTTCAGTCATTTCAGTCATGTCTACCTCTTTATGACCCCATTTGGGGTTTTCTTGGCAAAGATACTGGAGTGGTTTGTATTTCCTTCTCCAGCTCATTTCACAGACAAGGAAACTGACAAAGAGGGTTAAGTGACTTTGGACAGATTTGAATTTAGGCTTAGTATTCTAGCCATTGCACTGCCTAGTTGTCTCTTAATATTTACTTGATTTGCTACAACCTTCTCTATACAATCTGAACTACACACAGGTCTTATTATCATGCACAAATATACCACTTCCATATTCATGAATTCTGAAATGACTTTATTGCAAACTGTTGCTATTACACCTCTCCCTCTGCTTTGAAACCTTAAAACCTGTTCCTCATCCTCACTATGACTTTTAGTCTCTCTACCCTTCAGGTCTTTAGACCATCACCCCAGGAATAGCTACATTCTCCTCTCCTTAAATCTTGTCCCCTTAGCAAGCCATTTCTACTCAGCTCTGACATCTTCTCTTGAATCTTTTTCCCCCTTATTCTCTTGAATATCTTGCAGTGCTAAACATAATCCTTAGATGACTCCCACCTTCTACCGCTTTCTCTCTTACTCAGTCATGTACTTCTAAACAAGCTAGAGAAAATTATGAAACCATACTGACTAGAACTACTATTAACTTATGCTATGTAATCTTGACTGGATCCTCAGTGCAGCAAAGCGATCCTTTTACAGCTTCCTAATTGACTTACTGTCCCACTCACCATGACAAGTTTTCCAGACTTTTTCAACCCTTCTTATAGCTTCCCTTCCCCCATCCTCTGTACAGATAACCTTGTATGTGTTTCACTGACAAAATTGAGATTTTTGTTGAAATCGCTCTTCTCTCCTCATCTCACATTACTCAGTTGCCTTCTGTCACTGTTCCCTCATGTCTGTCTCACATAAAAGTCCTTCTTGTTGCAGAGACAAGCCCCTCTACTGCACAGATGATCCTGTGCCATCCTGTTTTTGCCAGCACATTGCCCCTTTTGTCATCCCCTTCCTCTCACTTGTCTTCAGTCTTTCCATATCTCCTCACTACTTCCTTACTCTTTAGAAACATACCCATAGCTTCATCATCCTTAAAAGACCCTTACTTGAACTGCCCCTCATTTCAGCCACTTCTCCCCATCACTATCTCTCCTCTCTTTTGTGACTAAACTCCTTCCATGAGGAGGTCATCCACAATTGATGCCTCCACAGCATTTCTTCTCACTCTCCTCTTAATTGTCTACAATCTAGCATCTGACCTCATTCAGTGGAAATTGCTCTCTCACCTTAAATCTATCATATTGGCTAAGGTGGCAAAAAAGTAGAAATGACATCCTGGAGGGGCTGAGGGAAACCAGAAACACTAATGCAGTATTGGTGGAGCTGTGAACTAGTCCAAATATTCTGGAAAACAATTTGAGACTGTTCCCCAAAAGCTATTAAATTATGCACCCCTTTTTACTCAGCAATATTGCTACTAGGTCTATCCCCTAAAGAGATCAAAGAAAGAGGGAAAAGACCAATATATTCTATGTGTGCGTGTGTGCGTGTGCGTGTGCATACATGCAGGCTCTTTTTGTAATGGCAAAGAATTGGAAATTGAGGGGAAGCCCATCAGTTGGAAAGTAGCTGAACAAATTATAGTACATGACTGTGATGGAATACTAGTGTGCTGTAAGAAATGATAAAGGGGATAGCTTCAGAAAAACACGTGAAGATATGCATGAACTGATACAAAGTGAAGTGAACAGAGCCATGAGAACAATTTATACAATAATAACAATGTTTGAAAGATAATTAGCATTGAAAAACTTACAATTCCAAGGGATCCATGAGGAAACATAACCTATACTTCCAGATAGAGTACTGATAGACTCAGATTGCAGATTGAAGCATATTGTCTTCCTTTCTTTTTCTTTTTTGTTGGACATATATAATGCGGGAATTTATTTTGTTTGATGATACTTATTGGTAATGTATTTTGTTTTTCTTGACTTTTAAAAGGGTAGGGAAGAGGAAAGGAAACTAATTCAGAACTAAAAATAATATACGATTGAATCTTTATGAATAAAACAAATTATACAGTTAACTGTGAAAGATAGAAAGAATACACTGCTATTTATAGTTACTAATAATCCGTTAATTGCCCATATAATGGCCTTTTCTCAGCCTTCATCCTTCCTGACCTTTCTGATGGTCTTGACACACTTGATCATACTCTTCTTCTCATTACTCTCTTCTGTCTAGGTTTTCTTGATACCGTTCTCTCCTGGTTTTCTTCCTACCTGTCAGACCATTCCTTTCATCTTTATCCAGGGTACCACAGGGCTCTGTCCTGGGCCCTCTTCTCCTTTTGTACTCTTTTGCTTGGTGATCTCATCAGTTCCCATGGATTCAGTTTTCATTTCTATTTTGATTATTCTCACATCTGCTTATCGAACCCTAATTTCTTGTTGATCTCCAGTCTCACATCTGTACTTGCCTATTGGACATCTTGTACTGGGAGTTCTGTGTACATCAGAAACTCAACCAAAATGGAACTTACTTTCTTTCCCCTTGAACCCTCCCTTCTTCCAAACTTTCTTCTTACTCTTAAAACTAACACCATCCCATCAGCTTTTATCAGCTCCTTATTTTCTCATAGCCAATCTGTTGCCAAGTCCTATTTATTTTACTTTATAATATCTCTCATATGTTCCTCCTTCTCTTGTCTGACATTGCCACCAACATGGTACAGGCCCATATTACTTCACTTTTGGTTTATTGAAATAACCAGCTCGTTGGTCTCCCTGCCACTATTTTTCCCTACTGTAATTCATCCTCCACTCAACTGTCAAAGTAATTATCAGAAAATTGAGGTCCAACTATCACTACCCTACTCATTAAAAAATAGCAGCTCCCTATGATTTCCTGAATTAAATATAAATTCCTCTGTTAGGCATTCAAGGCCTTTCAGAACCTGTGTCCTCTCCTTACTATTTCTCCCACAAGACACTCCATCTGCTGACTCCAGTCATTTTTTCTGGAGCTCCCATGTGCCAGGAATTCTTTCCCTCCTCATCTCTGCCTCTGGCTTCCAAAGCAACCCCTAAATATTAATACCTTGGTACCCCTGAATATTAATGCCTTTCATCTTCCATTTTCCTCAGTTTATCCTGTACATGGGGTGTTTTTAGTTTAGTTTGTTCACATTGTCTTCTCATTAAGTGGAATTCCTCAAAAATAGCTAGTCTTTTGTCTTTATTTGTACCCTCAGCTCTTAGCATAATATCTTCCATTTAGTAGGTACTTAATAAATATTTGTTGACTGATTTCCATATACAAAAACATGAAGAGACTATTGCATGTGAGGCTATAAATTTATATTTTGTAGTTTTTGTAAAAAAAAAGTATATATCAAATTTAACATGATGATAGCATTACCATAAATTTTCTGTAGTACTTTCATGAACTACTCATGTCCCTAAATAAAAAGCTTTTAATAAATGTCAAGCATTTTTTAAAAAGTCAAGCAAATAAAATCTAGGGGTTGAAAGTATTTGAAAATGTGTATTTCATTCCCTCTGCCAAGATATGGAAAGCAAGTTTCATGATCAGCCTATTTACTTTACCTTGTTGTAAGTATTGTATAAATTGTGTATTTGGATGTATAAATTATGCTCTTGGATCTGCTTCATTGTGTATCAGTTTATATAAATCTTCCTAGCTTTCTCTGTATCTGTCATTTTCTGTCTTATGGTTCAATAACACTCCTTTATATTTGCAATCTGTAATTTGGCAAACTGATTCTTAGTTGTCATCTCTTTTGTTTCTAGATTTTTGCTACAACAAACAATGTTGCTATAAATTTCTATTTTTGAGTACATATATGTGCATATGTGTACACATGTGCAGGCACATGTGTGCGTGTATATCTCCTTTCATTTTGTCTTTGACTTCTTCAATGTATATGGCTAATAGTGATATCTCTGTGTCACAGAATGTGTACAATTTAGTGACTTTTGGGTATTATTTCAAATTGTTTTCTAACATGGTTGTACCACTTCACAGCTCCAACAACAGTGCATTAGTGTTCCTGTCCTCTCATAACTCTGCAAACAATTAACCTTTTTTTCCCCATCTTTACTAATCTGATTTGCTAGTCTGCTATCATCTGATGAGGTAGGACTCAGAATTTTTTTTGAGTTTCCCTTATTACTTGTTATTTGGAGCATTTTTTCCTTTAGTTGTTGAGGATTTTCATTCCTTTTATAAATTGCTTGTTCATGTTCTTTGACCATTTATGTATTGGAGAATGGTTCTTGTGTGTGTGTGTGTGTGTGTGTGTGTGTGTATTTGTATCAGTTCAGCAGTCAAGTCAGTAAGTGCACTTACTGTATACCATGCAAAATGCTGAATTCCAGAGATATAAAAGAAAAACAAAAATAGCCCCTACATTTAAGGAATTAACCTTCTAAAGGGGGAGACCACATACAAATAACTCTGTGTGCACAGGTTACATACAGGATAAATTGGAGGGAATCTTGAGGGAGGACACTAATATTTGGGTGAGAGATTGGGAAAGACTTCTTGGAGAAGGAAGAATTTGAGCTGACTTTTGAAGGAAGCTGGGGAATCTAGGAGGCAGAGGTGAGCAGAGAGAGCATTCCAAGGCACGGGCACAGCTATTGAAAAGACACAAAGTTATAAGATGGAGTGTCATTTTGTAAAGAATATCAAGATCGTTGTAATGATACATATACCAGTTTACCAAATTAGTGCTATACTAGTCAAACTGCCAAATGACAGACTAGACAAAATGGTAAAATTCATTTAGAGGACCATAGTATCTGCAATATTCAAGGAAAAATGTAAAAAAAGCATAAATGAAGGGGCAATTGCACTTTTAGCCCTCATTATAAAGCAGTATTCATATAGCCTATTGGATGCTGGGTTAAAAAATAGAAAATTAATTAATTCACAGGAAGATATCACACAGGGAAAGAATAGAAACAATTGGATTCAACCCACTCTTCAATAAATTTGAGAACATAAATTTTTCTGGTTAAGAATTTCAGCACTTTATATAATTTATAAGAAAATATAATGAATAGTAAATATTAAATTGAGTATTGAATTTTATATTAAAGTTTATTGAATATTAAATATTAATTGAATATTAAAGTTCCCACCATAAAAATTAAAAACAGGCCAGATCAAGTATCTTTCTAGCTTTGGCTGGGGGAGAGTATTTGTAACTAAACAAGAGATAAAGATGATCACAGAAAACACATTTTAAACTTTAAATACATAAACATTTATAATTATTCCAGCTATATGATTCAAAAAGCTTTAATATGAACAAAATTAATGCAACTAGAATCAAAAGAGAAGCAGGTAATCTTTGCCTGAAGTATTATCCAAAAAGCGTAGGGAACTATGACTTAATATATTATACCAAGAACTATCGCCCAATAGATACAGGTTCAAAAGCTGTAACAGTAACTAGCCTTTCTAAGGCATTTTATGGTTTACAGAGCACCTTATAAATACCTCATTTTATTCTTACAACAACCCTAGAAGATAGGTACTGTCATTGTCTCCGTTTTGCAAATGAGGAAACTGAGGCCGAGAGATTTAGTAAAGATAAAAACAAATGTGAATAATTGATTTTGGAAAGGCTTTAGAAAGGCAGTTACACTAATATACCATTGGTAGAGTTATAAATTGGTCCAGTTGTTTTGAGAAACAGTTTGGAGCTGAGAATGATTAAGTTTTCCATACCATTTGATCCAAAGATCACAGTGCTACAGTTATACCCCAGGGTTGTCAAAGACTTAAAAGTCTCAGATACACCACTTTCTATAGTAGCAAAGTATGAGAAAGAAAATAGATAATCCATCCATTGGAGAATGGCTAAACAAATTATAGTCAATGAATGTAATGTAATATTAACATAATGGAAGCTATTTTGAACATAATGAATGTAATCATGAGAAAACTTGTGTTACCCCATTCATGGTGATGTAAACTGACTCATGGGGAAAATATATATTGTAACTACAATAACATAAATGGAAAGAACAACAACAACAAAAAGCTAAAATGCTGTGTAATATTAAACACCAACTTTGCCTCTCAAGAAGAATTGAGAGTGCACCTTCCTGGTTTCTTTGCAGAGGTAGAGGACTACAGGAGTGAAAAATTGCATATGCTATCACACTCAGTTGATCTGTTGGATTAATTTCACCCAACTTTTTAATTCTCTTTCTTTGTTAATTCTTTGTCCCAAGTAATAGAACTCTAGTTATGGGTAGAGGGAAGGATCATGTAGGCAGTATAAAAAGATAGTTTTTTTAAAATTTCAAATAGATTTTTACAGCATACCAAAAGTATTTGCTTATGTAAATGAAGATGAATTGTTGACTGAGAAGTTGATTTTACATGAAATTAACATGAGATGCCTTCTCTCTTTCCAAACTTTAACCTGGTTTATCAGTGCCCAGGAATACTGTTATCAGGGTCTGCTACAACTACAAGTAACAGTGCCAATGATCTGGGTAGAATTATTGAATTGTGTTAAATTAAACATTCCAGAATCTTCTCAATATTTCCTTTGTGGTTTGTTGTAGGATTTTTGGCAGGTGTATCAATGATGTTTTACAAAAGCACGACAATCTCCATGTATTTGGCTTCCAAACTTGTAGAGGTAAGTAAATATTTCTTTATGTAGAGTATTCTAAAATATGTGTTCTTAGTCTGACCATTGAAGTGTGAAGAGACTGTGTATCACAAGCACAGATTATAGTGACTGTCATGAAAAAACATAACATAGAATTTTATCTAAAATTATTGTAAGCATTTATAAATATGCTTTATGTCATAGGGACTTATTATAACCCTATTAAAGGATACTTTTCTTCTATTTTTTTCTGTGACTGTCTAGTGTTTTAAGCCAAACAATAGATATTCATTTCCTTCTTTTCATTGTCATATGATCATCTGATCCGGGCATAGGTCTTTAGCCCTAAAATGTGTGCTAGAAAAGTGGTTCTCCAGTAATGGAATCTCTGGAGCATTTAATTTATGACTAGAAGGAGTTTTAAACTATTAATTTTCGTGGAAAAATAAAATTTATTTTGTATATTTTCATTAATATTTAGCATAGAATTATCAAATTCCCTTTAAATATTTTAAATAGTTTTCATCATTCTTTGATATGATTTCCTTACATTAAATAAATGAATGAATGAATAAATAAATAAATAAACAAATAAATAAATGAATAAATGAATGAATAAATAAATAAAAGCCACAATTATGTAGTAAAAGTCAGGACTGTGGTCAGTATACCTAAAATATATAGACAATTTTTTTTAGAAGCCTATGAATTGTCCATAAGCATTTCCTACTTACTATATGGCCAGCATTTTTTGAGGTGCAAGAATTAGAAAACCTTAGATTTGGAAGAGCCTCAGGTAACTAAAAATAATCTTCTCTAAAGCATCCTTGACCTTGTATTATCAGGACTTCCCTTGATGTCCAATAGAGATGGGGAATCTACCACCTGTCAAAAACACTGGTTCTCGTTTTGAACATCTCTAATTTTTAGAAAGATATCCCTCACATTAACCCCATATTTGCCTCTTTTTTCATTAGTTCAACTTAGTTCTGCCCAAACAAAACAAAAACATCTTTTCTACATACTTGTTTTCTGAATGCTTAAAAACAACTAAGATCTGCCTTCCATCCTCCCTCTCCCAATTCTTCTGTTTTCAGTCATTTAATCACAGTTTCGCTTAATGATTCCTTATATGGCATGGTCTAGTCTAGAATCTCCTCACTACCTTTTCAGTTCTCTCTAGCTTATCACTGGTGATAAGCCCAGAACTAACCACATTACTCCACTGGGGCCTGACCAGGCAGACTGCAGTGGTTACGTCACTTCCCTTGTTATGGTAACCCTGCTTTTTTTGTAACATATGCTAATATTATATTAGCTTTTGAGGCTTCTGTGTCATAATGTTGACTCAGAGATCATATTCACATAAACTGTTTTTGTCTAGCCAGACTTCCTTTAGTCTTTACTTATGAAGTTACCTTTTTAGCAGAAGTATAGGATGATCCTTTGTTTGTTTGGACCTACATTTTCATTGATGTACATGGTACATGGTAGAGAAACACCTTCTCCCAGTGCACATCCACAAGTGTTGTATAATTTAGTAATTTGAGAACACTGTGAGGGTAAGGGGCTTACACAGAGTTATACAATAATAAGCATTAGAAAAAGGGGTTAAATGCAGGTCTTCCTGACTCCCAGGTCAGATTTCAACTTACACTTTTAATTGTTCGATTTTATCTGTTTTTATTAGATTTGGCCATTGCTCTAGTCTCTTTAGATCTTTTGGTATATAAGTTTGTAACCCAAGGTATTAGTTACACTTTGCAGCTTCTTTTTAGAGGTTTAAGAAGCAATATTTATAATTTCATCCAAGTCATTGTTGAACATGGGAGGACCTAGAAGAGATCTCTGGGGTGATCCACCAGAAGTGTAATTAGACTTTGTTCCTTACCTTGGGAAATACATGGTCTAGTTGGGCAAACAAAGCTTAGACTCAAGAAATAATTAGGAATTTATTCATTTTATATCTCAAGGAGTCTGAACATTTCATGTAAATTGTACTTTTGCCAAACTTATTTCTACATCTTCATTAAATGCTTCAATAATATAAATGAAATATAATAAAAGGGAAATTTTTATTGTATTGTTTATTTATTTATTTAGGGGGTCAGGGCAGTTGGGGTTAAGTGATTTGCCCAAGGTCACACAACTAGTGTCAAGTGTCTGAGGTTGGATTTGAAATTGGGTCCTCTTGACTTCAGGGCTGGTGCTCTATTCACTGAGCAACCTAGCTGCACCAAAAGGGAAAATTTCAATGCTCCTTTTTTTTTTTTTTTTTTTTGGTATTGCCTATAGACCAACTGGATTCATATTAGCAACTTGATAAATAAATGTTGTTTTATTTTTAAATTACTACTGCATACTTAATGTTGTCCATTTTTGTTTATGGTATATTTGTGTCTCATGAAGATTTTTGAATAGCAAAAAATTTGTGATATCACAACTAATGTAGAACATGGTACTCTTTTTATTTAAAATGTCATCATTTATAAATCTTGCGTTGTGATTATTTTGTAGACCATGTATTTCAAAGGCATTGAAGCAGGGAAAGTTCCTTATTTCCCTCATGCAGATACCATCATATACTCCATCTCCACAGCAATTTGTTTTCAGGCAGTAAGTATGCCTTTTGAAATGGAAAATAAGATTGTTGTTGTTTCTAATGCTTATTACATCCAGTGGGAAAACCTAGAATATTACCAGACATGCACGGTGGAGTGTTTCACTTCTTCCAAGCTAGGGACAGGAATCACTAAGAATATGAAATATCTTCCTAAGTCAGACCTGGTTATGTGAATATGCTGCTTCTTGAATGGATATTAAGTTTAATTTGAAAGTAATTTAGGACTCTAGTGTATTGAATAGTCTACCAGGACTTGTGCTTTCCAAGCCAGTAGAATTCCAAAAGGGAATTATTAGTATCATCACTGTCATGCCAATAGCATACCCTAGAATTGCCAACAACAAAATGAAATTTTATAGAAATAAAAGCTTTCATTTTCTTGTTCATATTTTCCCAAAGTTCTGAGACCACTTTTATTATTGCATTAAGGTAATTGCAGACTGCCTTTGGATAGAGTTTTGCTGTTGTTTTGTATATTGATTCATTTATTGAAGATAGTAAAGTACTAAACAACCAACGAATACTCAGTGAATACTTCTTGAAGATTCTGACTATCATTTACATTGTTTTTTGTTTTGTTTTGTTTTGTTTGCTTTTTGGAGGGCAGGGCAGTTGGGGGTAAGTGACTTGTCCAAGGTCACATGGCTAGTAAGTGTTAAGTATCTGAGGCCGGATTTGAACTCAGGTACTCCTGACTGCAGGGCCAGTGCTCTATTTACTTTACCACCTAGCTGACCCCTTAAATTGTTTCCTAAAGGAAATATTTAAAGACTTTTGGAATCTATAAAGGGTATCTTCATTATTGTTAGATAAAACACTAGTAGATTTAGGATTTCTGTTGTTATAATTGTTAATACTAATATATCATGAATACAAAAAAATTAAAGCTAGACGTGCTACATCTTATAAGCCTGATTATATTTTTGTTATATCCTGGAAAAAGTTTAATAGTCAGTATTATTTTTTTTAGGCTGTCATGGAAGTTCAGACCTTGCGACCATCTTACTGGAAATTCCTTTTAAGGCTCACCAAGGGCAAGTACGTGACTAAGATGATTTAAATAATTTAAATTTCCTCAAAGGGAAAATTCTCAGTTCTCTTATACAGAAAATTCATAGGTCAAATGGATATTTCACGTCAGCTAACCTTATCATTTCCCCACTCCCCACCCAAATTAACTCAGAGAATAAACAAGATATGAATTTAGTGAATGTGAGTATATCCTTGCTCATCCTTATAGATATTTTGGAAATGCTATTGGCTATAGATAATTACAATGTGATTTTGCTGAAAACTATTGGATATTATATACAAAACATATATGCATATATTTAACAAATATATTCCTAATTTCATAAATGCACGACTTCTTTTTTTTAACTTAACATGTTAAGAAGATTGGTTAAAGATATAAATCCAAAAATTGGACTAATAAACAATTTTGGAAGAAATATCTCTAGTCCTAAAAACATCCTTCTGAACTGTATTTGACTTGTTCTAGCCAAATAGTTGTGTGTCCCATTCTTTTAGATTTTTAAAGGTGGATATTATATATCCTTCTTCAATAGGCTTACCATTACAACAGTATAGTTATCTCTTTTACAAAATTAAGCCCCTTCTCTTTAATTCTTTCCTCTTTAAAGACAGAGAACTGGCAAGTAATACTCTCTACTTGAAATCCCCTCCAAAAATGTGAATAAAATTAGTAATTTGACCCTCATTATTCTTTTTAAGCCTAAGTTAACAGCTCTTTCAGTGTCCCTTCATATTTTCAACTGTTTTTATATTCTTCTCTTGACCTTCTCTGATTTCTCTCCTGTACTTTCTTAAAATATAGTGATATGGACTAAGGGACTAAACTGGGTAATATCATATTAACCTTTTAAAAATAGCAAAAGGATTACTCTCTAAGAATTCAGTACCGAAGTAGTGTTAGTATACCCTATTAATTATTTTGGTGTTATTTATTTGAATTGTTGATATTTGTTGCTCTGTGTGTTTTTTAAAAATAACTTTCATTATTAAATAATTAACAGTTATCTTTGTGTTTCAGCCAGCCCCTAGGGTCCATAATCTCCTACCCTGGCTTTGTATTTTGGGTTTTTTCCTTTTCAGTCTCCTTCTTTTCTTAATATCAACTTCATCAAGCACAACTTGATGGTCCAACTGAACATCTATAACCTTCTTGCAGATATCCCTGACACAGTTTTATGGGTCACATTTTGGTCAACTCTGTAGAACTAATCCAAATTTTAGGAAAAAAGAAATGCTTAAAATGAAAGGAAAGTTCTTCTATCTACTAATTATATGCTCATACTTAGGGTCCATGCCATGGTCATCTGAATACATGTAGCTTTTTGAAACATCCTTTATCTCCTTTCTTACTCTAAGAAGTAATTTTCTGCTTATAAGTTATTTTATATAAGCAGTAGAATCCAAAATGAAACCATGACTTATTTCCACTAGAAACTTGGATTCTACTCCTCAAACTATACTGGACTCTACAAGTGGTGCTTTTGCCTTATCATGGCAGACCTTCAGCTTCTATCTTGGTCACCTTCCCCTACTTCCAGCACTCCTTTATATGTTATCCCATTAGAATGTGAACTTATTGACAGAATTTAGCACAGTACCTCCCCCTGCTTCCTTCCCTTTTCCATTGTTAAGCCATTCAGACTAAATGATACTAATAAAAAGCAGGTATCTTTTCTATAGTCTTATGTCCCTTAAAACGTTGAAAATCCATGCTTGCTTTGGGCAGTTGGTAGCATAGTGGGTAGAGTGCCAAGCCCAGAGTCAGGAAGATTCCTCTTTCAAATCTGTCCTCAGACACTTACTTGCTTTGTGACCCTGGGCAAATTACTTTACTCTGCCTCACTTCCTCATCTCTAAAATGAGCTGGATAAGGAAATGAGAAACCACTTCAGGTATCACTGCCAAGAAAACCCCCAGTGGTCATGAAAAGTCTGACATGGCTGAAAACAACTGAGCAACAGCAAAATTGTTTGCTTTGACTTTAAGTATTAACACCTTTTTCTTTTGGAAAGAAAATGAGAAACTGTGCAGACACTCACTTGTTAAAATGTGCTTGAATTTACCCTGTGAATTCATTGGAATCCTAAATTAGAATCTCTAATATTGCTAGTTTTTAAAAATATGATTCTGTTCATTAAAAAATTCTCAGTAACCTTCAGTTGAAATCTGACATCTGATAGAAAGGTTGAGTTTCAAGTATCCTGAGATTCCACAACTGATTATATCTCTTATATAAAGTATTAGTCAATCATGTGAGAAGAGTGATTCCTGATAATATTTGTAAAACCAACACATCATAAAGTAGGCCATTGCTTATACCATTAGCCAACTTTAGCTTCAATGTAGCTCTATTCTTTCTATCAAAATGAACAAAACCAATCCAAATGAAATATTATGAATAACTTACTCGATAACAGGATTCATAAAGTCTGCATTTGCTCACGCTCTCACCATTCATTTTCTAGGTTTGCAGTCATGAACAGAAAAGTCCTTGATGTATTTGGTACTGATGCATCTAAGTACTTCCAGGATTTCACACCCCAGTTGGATCCAAGATACACTTCTGTGGTACCAGACCTACCCATGGAGCTTTCTTGAAGATTATTCCTTACTATGACTAAATGTGATTATCATTTTCATCTGAAAAGTTAATCGAGTTGGACAGAAAGAAGAGGGCCCATGTTCCACTTCAGTGTTACTTCAATGAGAAATGCTTTTTATTGATCATAAATACTGAAGCTTTTTAGGAAGGTGTTGCTTAATAATTAAGCTCCCTCCATAGCCAGAATATGATTGTGGATCATTGTAGTATTTGACAGTATGGTAGAGTCTTGATTAAATTATGTCCATGAGTAATGCTAAATGATCTCAAGGAAATGAAATGACATAAACATATGCTTAAAATAATACTTTAAAATATATCTTTAGTTCATTCCAGTATATTTCTTGGTGAGCCTAAAAATAGTTCATATTTGAGAATTTATGAAGGATCACAAGTATACAAATTTGATCTACTGTATTTTGGTTTATTTTTTCATTTGGCAACTGTGGTGGTGGATACCCCATATTTAGAATGATTTCAAAAACTGCGGTTTGGTCACTGAGTAATTTAAGGGAAAACAATGACCATTTTGTTTTAGCATTACAGAAGTATCTTTTACCATCTCATTAAATATGGCAGTAACATCATCTTTAAAGCTCTATTGTTAACACTGATAACTTTACCCTTCCTGATGATAAGATGGACCATTTGGCAGTCTAGTTAACGCATGATCCACATGGAAGGAAATCATAGTTTGTCAAGTGGAAATTTTCCTATCTGAGAAAGCTGAAATGCAGTGTTTAAATATTTATGGAAGCATTGCAAGTGAACACTAAAGAAGTTACTTTTAAAAGTACCAGCTTCCTGTAGATTAATTTCACTCAAATTTGTTAATAAGGATTGTATTCTTCAGAGCTACCTTTTAATGCCATTGCTGTTCCAGAAGGGATCAAAATATTGTGGAGCAGTCTTCTAAAGAAACCAGCTTAAGCAAATTCCTAAAGCCGTGTTTGTTCACGTTCAAGTGTGTCACACAGGCAGTGAGTTCTTTTATATTGACAGTGACAGCTAATGACAACGTGAAATGCCACTGGTTGTTAAAAATCAGTTTCTTGACAAATTTGCTTCTGATTTTGTACTGCCTTTTTCCCATTGTCACTATGTTTTTCTGTGTTAGAATAAAGTAGTGACAAAATATAGTCACTGCTAATTATGAAAGTTCAGAACAGCTGTGGCTGAAATATGATCACTCTTTAGAGCTTTTCAGGGAAAAGTTGTACTTTTCTAAGCTAATAAAGCTTGGACACTTGTGATGTCTGCTGTGAATGGAACATATAATAAGAATGACTATATTTTTTTAATACAGTTTAGTTGCTGAAAAGTTTGTAGCCCATTGTAAATTAATTATGGAGTAGAACCTGTGTTGCGACTGGAATTGTAACCCTGCCTTTAAAATACTTAATCCCACATATTTGGTTTCATAAAGCCTGTAACTCCATCCTCTGTTGTTATGGCAAACTGAGACCCAACAGAAATCAAGGCATTGATGGTAACATAGTAGAGATCTACACTGGTTTCATCTAAATACTTTGTTTTGATTAACTCTGTAGAGCTGACATGTGCCATCAGGACATACTAGTAAGAAATTGTGCCAGTTTCTGACTCCAAATTGTATTAACATAGTTTTAAAGTTTTTCCTCATTGGAATCAACAAAACGATAGGCTCCATGTCAGGGGTTTAAAACTATTAAGCATTGCAATAATTGAGAAGCATTGCTGTCTGCATCTCTTATTTCTTTCATTCTGAAGCCTTGGGTTATAATGCTTTCTTTGTCATGTAAAGATAAAATCCTTTTGATCCATAAGTTATTATTTTCATTGATATAAAAGATCATTTGTTGGAATGACTTAAGTCCTACTGTAATTTTCTTTCTGAAATTCTAGAGTAAAATATTTGCTGCTTATAAAGATTCAATTCTGTGATTTACTTTTATTAATAAAAACTGGTAAATAGCCTGGGTAGAGCTCCTAAGTGTTTCTTGTTTCTCCCTTCTGTATTAAAGGGAGGTAACAATCCTGTAAATATTCAGAAGAGTTCTGAGGAATATGAAAAAAAGTTAACTTGGCCTTTTCCCTCCTATATTTCACTGAAAAAAATGGCTAAAGTGATCCATTTGTTCTTCCTTATCTTCAGGTTTCCAAGGTAAAGTCCCCATGATCAAAAGTCATCCTATTAAAAAAGGTTTCCTAAATTCTAGTAAAAAGACATTTGATGACCTTCACTGTTACCTAGAATCCCATACCATTCTCTGTAGTGCTCCTTTCTGTCTTACAGATACTCCTAGCATAGGAAATAAAGATTAGGTAACTGACAAAGAAGGGTAGATCCAGGGTGGAAAGTAAGATATGATTGTCCAATAGATGGAAAGTTTCCTGAGGGTAGGGACCATTTCATTTGTTCTTTGTATTTCTAGCAAAGAGCGGTAACACAGCAGGATGCATTTAATAAATGTTTGCTGAATTGAATTGAATCTCCTCTGTGCAATCCTATGGTGATTAGTATCTTGAAATCTCATGATAATTTTAACCCATGATAGAGGGGCATAGTCCCAGCTCCCCTTCTCCAGCACTACCATTCCCTCTGTGGCAGCTAGGTGGTGCACAGGATTCATCTTCATGAGTTCAAATCTGGCCTCAAACACTTATGAGCAGTGTGACCCAGGGCAAGTGACTTGTCCCTCTTTGCCTCAGGCTCTCATCTGTATAATGAACTGGAAAAGGAAATGCCAAAATCATTCTGGTATCTTTGCTAAGAAAACTATGAATGAGGTCACAAAGAGTTGGACTCAACAATAACAACACTTCTCTCTAGTCCAACTGCTTCATTTACTGAGCATTTTAGGTGAGTGGGATGATTTTAGGTGATGTATCTCTAGTGCCAGGGTACCTTCTTTCAAGCCCAAACCTCAGGGTCGTATGATCTTAGGGACATGGAAAATTCAAAGTCATTACCATGTTTCTGTTCAGAGGTGCTACATGCTTCATGTAACTTTTCTGTGGCTCGCTTAGGTGGACTGACTAAAAGTGATGAGGGTCATTTTGGTATGTCTTGTGGAAGCATGACAGGACTGATCGCAGTAGATATATATTACAGGGGTGGCTAGGTGGTGCAGTGAATAGAGCATCGACCTTGGAGTCAGGAGGACCTGAGTTCAAACCTTGCCTCAGACACCTAACACTTACTAGCCTTGTGACCTTGGGCAAGTCACTTAATCCCAACTGCTCTGCCTCCCCCCCTCTGAAAAGCAAAAAGGGAGAGAGATACTACAACATATTTCAACCTGGTGAAGCAGCAACAACTTTAAGGTCAGTCAGTCTTGGGTTGACAGCTATGATGAAGAAAGAAAGTCATGTATGGTTTAATGTTGCCATAATGACAAATGAACATTGTTAACATCAAATTTTGTATGCTATCCTGCAATTGAAACACTTTACATGTTGAAAGAAGCTTATGAACATGAGCTCATTGCTAAGACAGGAGTTTTGGATGGTACCTAAGGCTCTACAGAAATGTGAGAAAAGACCAGATTTGACCCTGAAGAAAGAGAAGCATGAGAATGTGCTCTCTCCTTTCCAGAAATGGAGGACTATGGGTATAGGGCATTTCATGTCACATTCTCTCAGATTTGGCTGATGTTTTGTTAATTTTTCTGAACTGGTTTTTTTTAATTCTTTTATAAGGCAGGAGTTCTTAATTGTATTCTTATAAGGCAGGAGTTTGGATCCATGAACTTTATTTTTAAAATATTTTGATAACTATATTCCAATATAATTGATTTCCTTTGTAATGCCGTGTCTTTTATTTTTAAGTATTTAAAATCATTATTCTGAGAAAGGATCTATAGGTTTTACCAGACTGCCAAAGGAGCCATCACATAGATTAAGAAACTCTGTTAAAAGGGGTAGCTTCTGAGGGTTGGAGGTTACATTGGGAAATGAAAATTACATAAGCTCTGAGCATGTTTCAAACCATACCATAGGTATGGTTTAGTCATCTGTAACAATGAGATAATAACTGGACTTGCAGGATGGTTATAAGAACAAAAGAGAAAGCACTTTGTGAACTATAAAACACTAAGTGATTATTAAATGTTACTGTGTTCAAAGGAGGCTCGAATACAATTTCAAGGCATTATAAAACTGTTTTGATCAGGGCATCAAAATTGCAATGAGTCTAAATACCAGAAGTTGAACTTTCTAAGGTTAACTACTTTGAAGAAGACAACACATTTTTATAGATACATTCTAACATACTTGCTAATAAATGTCTCATTCCCTTTCCATATTAGAATTCTTTTGTTTGGCCCAGTGATTGAAGGGCATGGTGTGATAAGAGTACCAACCACTTGAGCCCGGATGATCAGCCTTCCTTCCTGTGAAGGTTTGAAAAGTGCTCTATCAATACTAGATTAAAGACATTTCTACTAAATTATAATCACCTTGAGGGTAGGATTCCTGTCTTAGTCATCAGTATGTCATTCAATAAATACTAGAATAAGTTAAAGTAATGATGGCCAGTCCATGCGGAAGGCAGCAAGTTTCAGTGTTTAGAGTGAGAGAATGATGTTGTTATGCAGTAAATGTCTTTAAAAACATTTTTGTCCAATTAACAGGAATTGAGTTTCTCTCCCTCATCCCACTCCACTAGTGAAACAAAACAGAAGAACCAAATCCATATAACCAGTATGCTGAAGCAAGCAAAGTGAGTTCTCACATTGGCCATGACCAAAAAAGAAACGTCTCATTCACAGCACCCTAAAGACCTGGAGTGTTCGGGCAGAGTGCTCATCATCGTATCTCTGGAATCATGTTGGCTATTGCATCTATCAGAGTTCCTAAGTCTCTCACGGTTGTTTATTTTTATAATGTTACTGTTATGGTATAAACGATTCTCCTTATTCTGTATAAGCAGTCAAGTTTAATCAGCACATATTCATGACTTCCATTATACTATATAACCATTTCATCCCCCTCTGTCCCCTTCTCCCTATGCCTTCAATCTTTCCCAACATTGAGGTCATTTCAGTGAATACTGTGTTCTTACCATGTGGCCAGAGAATTTAAGCTTCAGCTTCAGTGAAATTTGGCCTTCCAGCGACTAGCCTTTTTTTTTCTTTTTGAATTTCCTTTAAATATTGACTGATTTGACCCCCTTGCTGTCTGAGGGACTCTCAAAAGTCTTTTCTGGCACCACAATTCAAAAGTGTAGTTTCTTCACTGCTCAACTTTCCTTATAAATGCATCTCTCAGAGACATACATTGCTCCTGGAAAAAAACATACAGCTTTGACTACACAGACCTTTGGCAGCAAGGTGATGCCTGATTTTTAGTGTGGTGTCCAGATTTGCCATAGCTTTCCTTCTAAGAAGCAAGTACCTTTAGTTTCATAGCAGCAGTTGCTGTCTGCAGTGATCTTTGAGCCCAAGAGTATAAAATTTGACCGTGCTTCCATTTCTTCTCCCTCTTTTTGTTGGGAAGTGATGGGAGCAGTTGCCAAGATCTTAGTTTTTTTATGTTGAGCTTCAAGCCAGCTTTTACTCTCCTCTTTCACCCTCATCAAGAGGCTTTTTAATTCCTCTTCACTTTCTGCCATCAGAGTGGTATCATCTGCAAACCTGAGATTGTTGCTATTTCTCCCAACATCTTGATTCTGGCTTTTGATTCGTCCAGCCTGGTATTTCATGTGAGGTCCTCTGCGTTTTAAGTTAAATAAGGGTGACAATACACAGTCTTGTCATACTTCTTTTCCAGTCTTAAATCAATCAGTTGTTCCATGTTTGGTTCCAACTGTTGTTTCTTAGCCTGAATACAGGTCCCTCAGGAGACAGGTAAGATGATCTGGTACTACTGTCTCTTTGAGGATTTGCCACGTTTTGTTGTTAGATATCTATAATGAAAGGGAGCTCAATGAAAACCGGATTATTTGGTGCAGAATTCATGGGAGAACCTGTTTTAGCTGGGATTTGAAGTACGGAAGCTTTTGAAATGGATTGTCAAAATAAGAATGCTGCCTGATTAGACACAGAGGAATAAAAATAATCACCAACTAGAGCACCGGAAAATGTACAAAGCACTTCATACGCATCGCACAACAGCCCCAAATGGGAAGTGTTACAGGTGTCATTATCTGTTTTAGAGATGAAGAAACTGAGGCCCACACAAGTTAAATAACCTTTCCATGGTCACACAGCTAAGTGTCAGAGGTATGATTTGAATTTAGATCTTCCTGACTCCAAGTCCATCATTCCTGATGCTCTCTTAGGATTAATTACCTGGCTTAGACTTTTGCACATAGTAGGCACTCAGTAATGATGTGGATACATGAATGACTGAATGGATAATAGCTAGTTTGTCTTCAGCTAAAATTCATATACTTCATATACTGTGTTTTTTGTCAACTTTTAGAATTTAAACCTTAGATAACATTAGTGTTGCCTTCCATCTCTCGGAAGAGAAACCTAACAGTACAAAATGAAGCGTACACTTTTCAGACATGGCTATTGCATTGATATGTTTTGCTTGACCATACATATTATAGCTTGAAGAAGCAGCGTAGTGATAGAGATGGGGAAGAAAAAGAGAAAGAGGGAATCAATAGAACAAAAACAAAATACCAAAAAATAGACATTTCAATAAGACACAAAAGGCAATTTTGTTATTTGTTAAATTTAATATAGACTTTGTTTTTTAAAAATCACAGGGGTTCATAAGTTCATATGTCACTCTTTTGGGTTCCTTGTATATTGGAATTTTTGTATTAATGATGGCTATGCTCATAAGAACAAATTAATTTTCTTTAAAACCAAATGAGAAAAGTATTGCCCCCTCTGTCAGTGTTTAGCCTTTACCCACTGTCAGTATGTTAGCTCTCTGGAACAGAAGAACCTGTGGAGAATGGGAAGAGTTGTTTGCCTCCCCACCTGCCCTTCCCCCCAACCCCATCAAATCTAAATTGTGGGTGTAGTTGAACTCTCCTGCTCCAGGGGAGAGGCCCCTTAAGAATGGCTTTAAGGAATAACTATGGAGCAAATACTGCCCCTGGCTTTTCCGACCAGGGCCTGGAAAACATTATAGCTTGTAAGATTTTCTAAGTGTTCCAGGAAATTGGCTCCCAATACCATCGCAGCAGCACTGGGAGCCAGGTTGGTTTAAGGTCTTGGAGAAATGATTGGTCATCCATTTCATTTGTTTGCTTTTCCCTTAGAGAGCTGGAAGCCTGGATTCTTCCCCACTTACACAACCCAAAGCTCGAGCCAAAATCCAAACCAGAAGCAGACAGGGGAGGACAAAAAGCTTTTCCTTCTCAGTCAGTTTCATGGGGTGAAAAACTATAGGCAGTTTGCCCAGATTTACAGCCCCATATCTGATTTTTCCAGAGAACATTCTGCCAAACATGAGTGACTGTATCTCTTGCTGAGAGAGCTGTAATCACAGATAGTGGAAGTCTTGAGACCAGGACTATGAATGCAGAATTGGCCCCAGCAAATGTTTTCTTCTGCTGGGCCAGACTTAGATGCATTAAAAGAAATAACACCCTATTGTCATATGGCATTAAGAAACACAGCGTCCGAGAATAAGGGATCAGAAATCCCACAGAACTCTGGCCTGGTACATGGGGTTCTACATTCAGTTCCGTTCTAGGGTCTATAGAGTGGGAAAGATTTTGATGAACCAGAATGTTTCCAGAGACAAATCAGAATGGTAAGGGCCTCCAGTCCGCATCATATGAGGAACAGCAAAAAACAAACAAACTCAGAGATGTTCACCTTTGGAGAAGGGAAGATTTGGGGAGGATGTTAGCTGCCTTTAAGTATCTGAAGGTCTGTGGGAGGGTGGGGAGGCAGGGTAGAAGAGGGGTGAATTAGGCCTATTTGACCCTGAGTAGAAAGTGAAGAGGTAGATAGATTTAGGATTGATGTCAGGAAAAACTTCCTAACAGTTAATAGAGAAGAATGAATTGCCTCAGGAGGCGATGGGTTCTTCCTTGCTGGTGGTCTTCAAACAAAACATGGATGACCACCTGCCAGGTAAATAAGAAAATGTTCTTTTCAGGGATGTATTGTCACTGAGGATGTAGTTGGTCATCAAGGTCTCTGAAATCATGTTGTCACATTGTTTCATTTTAACCCTTCCAGGCACCCTGCGAGGCGTCCTCTCTACCTTTCACATTTGGTCTTATTAGGCTCATTATTTTATCATACGTTATAACATATGTAATTATATAGCATATCATACATAATTATATTGCACCTATAATTTTATAATACATACTTTATAATTCTATACAACAATGGCATGTATTTTTTAAAGGTTTACAAGTGGGTTTTTTTTGGTCTTTTTGGAGGGGAGAAGACAGGGCAATTGGGGTTAAGTGACTTGTCCAAGGTCACACAACTAGTAAGTGTTAAGTATCTGAGTTCAGATTTGAACTCAGGTCCTCCTGACTCCAGTGCTGGTGTTTAATTTGCTATGCCACCTTGTTGCCCCTTATGTGTTTTTTAAAACACAAGTTTATTTTTTACATACATTTGTAATCGGTTCTTACTATCCTTTCATTGATCAACAACAATAAAAACACTAAAAAAAAGCTCTTATCATAAATATGTATAAACCAGTGGAAACTGTGTATTTTTATATTAAAGATGAGAAATGGGGTGGCTAGGTGGTGCAGTGAATAGAGCACTAGCCCTGGAGTCAGGAGGACCTGAGTTCAAATCCTCCCGCCTAAGCCACTTAACACTGGCTGTGTGACCTTGGGCAAGTCATTTAACCCCAATTGCCCTGCCCTCCCCCTTCCAAAAAGCACACCAAAAAAAAAAAAAAAGAGAACTGAAGCTTAGGCAAGGTCACACAGTAAGTAAGCTACTGGGATGAAAGCCCAAGTCTTCCCGCCTTCCCCCCATTTTGTAGTAGCACCATTGAGTTGTTAAACTTGTGTTAGGTGGTGCACTGGACAGAATGCTGGGTTTGAGGTCAGGGAGACCTGAGTTCAAATGCAGCTAAAGGTATTTAGTAGGCTAGTCTGACCCTGTGCAAGTCACTAACCCCTGTCGGTCTCAGTTTCATCCACTATAAAACAGGAATCATAATAGCAGCTACCTGCCAGAGTTACTGTGAGGACCAAAAATATAATATTCTAAAACTACTCTGCACAGAGCCTGGAACACGGTGGTTGTTCAGTCATTCTGAGTTTTCTTGGCAAAGGTACCGGAGAGGTTTGCCACTTCCTACTCCAGCTCATTTTACAAATGAGGATACAGGATTAAGTGACTTGGCCAGGGTCACCCAGCTAGGAAATGTCTGAGACCCTATTTGAGCTCGGGTCTTCCTGATTCCAGATCTAGAATTGTATCCACTGAGCCACCTCCCTGCTCTAGGAACTGGGAATGTGAAGACCAAAGTGGAAGAGTTCTGAGCTTACATTTTTCAGGGAAAATAATATGTACACATATAAGTTACACACACACACATATACACATATATACATATATGCCAATGCAGAGACAAAGAAGGAAGAGAAAGAATGATACGACAGGAAAGCCAGTTTGGTTGGACCTTAGACAGTGTGAAAGAGAATAATGTGGAATAAGCCTCTAAAGGAGGGCTGGAGCCAGATTGTGAAAGGTTTTAAACGCTGGAAGGGTTTGTATTTGCCTAGAGATAAAAGCCGATAAATGAGGCCTAAATTCCACCAAAACCAATGATGCAAATTGACTTCAGAGTGCAAAGTATCCTGTATGGGGTAGGCATTGAATGAAGGCTTGAGTTGAACTTTTGCTAACGATATCACTTTTTCTTTAAATCATGTGTTGACTCTGGATAACAGATCTTGGGACACTTCCTTCCAGTTATCTTGGCCTGCGATATATAAGCTGTCTGGTGCTAAAATCTTGGCCCAGCAGGGCTCTCTGTTCAGACAATGAATCTGCCTCTCTAGCTGCTTTTGACCCATCCTTCCTACCCTTTCCTGTATCTACAATACTAGCACTACCTCACCTCTTCCATGAAGTTCCCTGACTGGACCTGGATGCTATCATACATAGCTCCTGTGTTTGGCTGCCTCCTGACCTTTGCCTAGTGTCCTTAATGAATGCACCAGCCTCCCCACCCGGCTTTGTGCTATATTGCATCACTCCAGCCTTTCAGTAATAGTAAAACCCAGCTCTGTTCAAAAGCCCGGTTCCCAGAATCAAAAGGATATAGTATTTGAAGCCAGAGGATTATAGATCTGGAACTGGAAAGTGATCTCAGAGGCCACTTAGTCCAATCCCCTCATTTCCCACCTGGCTTCTCTCCTGGACTTCATCATTGTATCCAGAAACTCATCTTTCTTCATGATTACATCAACTCTGAAATTCAAACCTCCTCAGTCAGTGCCTTCTTACCCCTGAGGTCTCTCCCTCCCTCTTATTGGAGAAAGCGTCCATCAGAGGCGGCTTTCCAAGTGCTGCGTCTAAGGCAATGACCAAGGGCAGCCACCTCTCCTTTTCCCGGGCTGGGGGTGGGGAGGTACAGGACTGGACTGCCTTTCGACTTTCTTTATATCCTTGGGAGTTAACGTAGTGCCTGGGTTTGGCACTTAAATGTTTGTTGACTAACTCATTTAACAGGTGAGAAAACTGAGACCCACAGAGGTTAAATAACTTGCCCAAGGCCACATGAGTAGAGCCAGAGGCAGAAACCATTTCTGATTCCAGAATGGATACTGTTTTTCATAGTTAAAGACCTGGATCCTGATCCTCACTCTGCCACTAACTAGCCATACGACCATCAGTAAATCACTTACCCTCTCTGAACCTCAGTCCACCTATAAAACACGAATGGGAGAAGTTAGACTAGAATCAGGAGTGGGGAACCTGTGACCTCAAGGCCACATGTGGCTCTTAAGCGTGGCCCTTGGACTGAATCCAAACTTCACAGAATAAATCTGGCATTTGGATTCAGTCAAAGGGCTGCATATGAAGACCTAGAGGTCCACACATGGTCTTGAGGTGGCAGGTTCCCCTCCCAGGAAGACACCTTAAGCAATATTCCCTATGATCCTGTGACTCTACTCAGTTTCTAAACCCCATCTTTGTACCATCATTACTGTTAACCCCAAACTATCTTTATACTTTCCTCCACCGCATATGTTTAAATGTTCTAATTAATGATTATTTTCTATGTGATTTCTGTATTTCTCTCCATCAAAAATATAAGCTTCTTTGAGACAGTTCTATACTTAACCACCTTCAATAAAGACTTGGCAAACAAAGAAATGAACTGCTGATAGTTGGGGACAGAGTGAGTAAGACCACAGATATTTGGTGTTGTGTTTCTCTCCAGGATGCTCTCCTGACACTCCGATTTTTCTCTACCATGCCAACAACCCTCTTCTCCCTGGAAGCTTGCTTCATTGTCTGATTCCTCTAAGTACCTCCTTTAAGGAGGATGCCCAGGCCAAGGTTGTCGTTATTGCTTTCCAGACTGCCCTACTGACCCTGCAGACTTCCTCTTCACATTCAAGCACTGCCCCACCCCAATTCCCATCACCACTACCAAATACCTAGATCCTTCCCTCTCCCTTCTTTCCAGCTTCCTTCTTCCTTCTCTGTGATTCCCCCATTGAAATGTAAGCTTCTCAAGCAGGTGGGGGGACGGGGAGAGGCAGGGGCTGTCTTTCTGCTTGTCTTTGTGTTCCCAGGTCTTAGCTCTGTGCCTGGTATAAAGGATGAACTTCTAAGAGCTTGGTAAACTTGGCTTGGTGACCAAGAGAATAAAAATAGATACTCCACAGAAGAATAGAATAAATATCTACTTGAAATTTGAACCATTTTCTCTTACTCTGTATAGAGGGGAGATAAGGAGCATTTGATTTTCATCTCCTAAAAATTTCCAACAGCCTGTTTCTCTGTCTCTCTGTCTGCTTAATGACATTACTTAGACATTCTTTCCTCCTAAATCTTATTTTCAAAATCTATCATTATCTCAGCTCGAGATGTATTTCAACTACTTTCTGTAGCCACGGGGGCCCAATTCCAGCCATCTATGAGGGGTATAATAGAAAAATTACCCATCAAATTTGAGTCCAGGCCAATACGTAATAAGAATTAGAATAGGTGACATTTATTTTGCACCTTAAGATTTGCAAAGTGCTTTAAATTCACCAGCTCATTTGTCAGAAGGGCGCTGCTGATAGCATTATGTGTCTTTTATAGAGAAACTGAGTCTCGATTTAACATAACAAGTGTTTATTAAGCATTTATCTTACGCAAGGCATCTAATGCAAGACATCAAAATAGTCCCTTATTTTAAGGGGCTTACATCTTATAAGAGGGATTTGATACAACACATATGCCAAAAAGTAAGTGACAACAATGAAAAGAGAAGCAACAGCAATGGTGTGTATGTGGTGCTTTAATTGGCTAAGTGTTCTGCTCCATGATCTCACTTTATTCTCACAACAGTCCTGGGAGATGGGTGCTATTATCATCCCCATTTCGCAGATGAGGAGACTGAAGGACAGAGAGGCTAACAGAGGACTTGTCTAAAGTTATATAGCAATAAGTGTCTGAGGTAGCACTTGAACATACTGTTTCCTGGCTCCAAATCCAACGCTCTGTCTCATGTGAAATGCATACAAAGTAAATACAAAACAAGGAAATAAAGAAAGTTATTTCAGGGAGCCAAGGAAAGGACTTAGAGTTGGGTGGGGTGGGGATTTAGGAAGGAAGATTGAAAAAAAAAGCCTCACAGAAGAGGTGGTACATGAACTCTGCTTCAAAGGAAGATAGAGTAGGTATTCTTTGAGTTGGAAGTGAAGAAACGATGCCAAACACAGGGAACTAATTTAGAAGATGGGGAAACGATATAAAATATCATGTGGAGGGAACAGCTATAGACAGTAGAATGTGAATAGGAAATAATAGGAAATGTCTAGAAAGGTAGACTGCAAACCAGGATGTAGAGAACTCTTAATGTAATACTAAAGGTTTTGTATTTTAGAGGTGATAGGGAGCCATTAAAGGTGTTTGAGTAGGTGAGTAATATGGCCAGGTTGGTATTTTAGCAGTTATCAATTTCGTGGTTGTGTAAAGAATAGATTAGAGAGAGGAAAGACAAATTAGGAGGCTATTGAAATGGTACTGGCAAGAGGTGATGAGAGTCTGAACAAGGGTAGAGGATATGGGATCCCTTAATTGCTAAATCCTTCTTGACCTCTCTGCAATATTGATACCACTGATTGCCCTCTTCTCTCTGCCTTTTCCTCACATTTCCCTCTCCAGGCTTTCCTCCTACCAGTCTAGCTGTTCCCCAGTCTATTCTAGGTGGGGGTCATTATCCCTGTCCTACTCCCTTTCTTAACATATACCCCAGGGCTCTGTTCAGTGCTGTCTTCCTTTCTCAATCTACACACTCTACCACCTACCTCACCCTACCCTTTTTCTGTCATCTTCTATTTCAATTATCTTTTCTATGCAGCTGCCCCCACAATCCACACATCCCACTTTCACTTTACTATATCCACCTAGATGGGCTAAAACTCAACTTTCCCCAAACAATTCTTTCTCCCTAAACTCATCTCACTTTCCAACTTTCCTGTTCCTGTCTGGGGTGCCATTATCTTTCTAATCACTCAGTCCTTTGTCTTTTCACTCTTGCTCACTCCCTACCACCCCTCCCCAATCCCCATTCAATGAGCTTGCTATGTGTTTTTACTTCTACTTTTTCCATACTGCTCATATCCATCCTCTTCTATCCATTCACAAAGCCACAATCCAGGCCCACATCACCACCTCTTCTCTGGATAATTACAATATCCTTCTAATTCTAATTTTATTTTCCTGTCTCCTTCCTCTCCAATCCATGGCTCAATGATCAACCAATTGCTATTCCTAAATCATAGGTCTGACCATGTCCCTCCCACCATCAGGACGCATTCATGGATCATTGTTACCTCTAAGATGAAATAGAAACACTTTTGCTTGGCATTTAAAGTTCAGCACATTTATTTATCATGATTTATTTGTTTTGGTGCTGATTTCATTTTACTAATGAAATTTTACTATTCTACTATCCAACCAAAATGACTTATGTTATCTCCCATTCCACAGCCTACCTCCATGGTTTTATACAATTTGTCCCCAAGATGTGAAATATTCTCCTTCCTTCCTCTACCTCTTGTAAATCCTTCCTCAACTCCTTTCTCCCCCCCCCCCCCAGCAGTTAGTATTCTCCACCCATCCTCCTCTGGGAAATGATTTTGTATTTACTTTTTATCTTTGTAACTATTAATTATATGTGCACATGTTGTTTCTCCTCAATCCTATGCATTTTCCTTGAGTGAAAATATTTGTCTTTGTATTCCCAGTGCCCAAGATTTCCCAGCAAATTGCAGGAACTTAATAAATGCTTTTTGAGTTAAGTTGGGGAGAGAAGGCTATGAATGTCAGAGATGTAGAGAAAGAACAAAAGAGACATGGCAACCTGGCAACTGACAGCAAAAAGGGGATGAAAAGGCAAGGATGGGGGTGGCTAGGTGGTGCAATGAATAGACCTGAGTTCAAATCCAGCCTCAGACACTTAACACTTACTAGCTGTGTGACCTTGGGCAAGTCACTTGACCCCAATTGCCCTATCTTCCCCCCTCCAAAAAGTAAAAAAAAAAAAAAAAGCAAAAAAAAAGGTAAGAATGTTTAACAACTTGGATGGCTGGAAGGATAGCATGCCTTGAAAGAAACAGAAAAATATGGAGGAGGGGTGGGTTTTGGGGAAAATACAATGAGTTTTGTTTCATATGTGTCTTGTTTCAGCTCCCTTGAGGATATCCATATGGCAATATCTAACAAATTACTGATTCTACAGGTCTGGAGTGCAGTAGAGACAAGAGTCCTTGATATACCTTGTTAGAATACAGGAGGAAGTCGAGGTAAGGCAGTGGAGGCAACAATTAATTACATGACAAACTCTGTGAAGTCTGGACCTGATTGGATTTTTGTTTGTCTTTGTTTTAGACTTTTGTTATATCCCTAGTGACTAGCACAGTGTCTGGCACATAGTAGGAGATTTATAAATGTTTGCTGATCTCTTTGTGGTGGCAAAGAATTGGAAATTGAGAGGATGCTCATCAACCGGGGAATGGCTGAACAAGTTATAGTAACTGAATGTAATGGAATACTATTATTTCATAAGAAATGGTGAGCAGGGGACTTCAGAAAAACCTGGAAAGACTTGCATGAACTGATGTTGAATGAAGTGAGCAGAACCAGGAGAACACTATACACAGTAACAGCAGCATTGTACATTGTAACATGTGCTTTGTTAGACTTAAGTCTTCTGAGCAATGTGATGATTCAGAACATTTCTTAAAAGACTCATGATGGAAAATGCTCTCCACATCCAGAGAAAGAACTATGGAGTCTGTAGATCGAAGCATACTATTTTCCTTTTTTTCCCCTTTTTTTGGGATGTTTTTTGTGTTTTCTTTCTCATGGGTTCCCCGTTTTATTCTGATTCTTCTTTCACAGTAAATGTGGAAATGTGTTGAATATGAGCATACATTTATAACCTATATCAGATTACATGCTGTCTTGGGAGGGTGAAGGGAAGGGAGGGAATTTAGAACTCAAATCTTATAAAAGTGAATATTGAAAACTAAAAATAAATAAATTTTAAAAAATGTTTGCTGACTGACTGCTGTGTGTAGATGACCCTTTATAGAAATTTGTCTGTGAAAGGGAGATGTATAGGACAGTAGCATGACGGGATAGCAGGACTGAATAAAGGTCTCTTAAGGACTGGATAAGCTAGGTATTTTGTAGACCTAGAAAAAGAGACACTAAGTAAAAAGAGTTTAAGGGAGAGAGAAAGAAGGCATGATGGGAGGGATGGACAATCATTCTGAGAATGGAGAGCATGGGATCAAGATCACAAGTGGAGGGGCTGACCTTGGTCAGGAGAAGGGATATTTCTTCATTAAAGATCAGAAGAAAGAATGATGAATCATATGTCAGATTTAGATCTTAGAAGCAACCTAGTCCAGCTCTTTCATTTTGAAGATAAATTAAAGGAAGGCCCAGAAGGAGTAAGTGACTTGCCTAAGGTCACACAGGAGCAGAGCCAGGATTTCAGTACTGGTGCCCTGACACCAAATCCAGTCATCTTTTTTTTTTGTAACTCTGACATGGGATGCTCAACCAGAGTAGAGCTGACAAAGAATGTAGATGGGTAATAGTTAAAATGAACTGAAGTTATGTAGAATAGTATATTATATAATTTTCACATAAAAATAGGGACTTTCCATTCTACTGCTTATCATCTCTGCAAATCAGTGCATGAATACCAGCTCTCAGAAGGGGACTTTCCTGCCTATAATTCTTTGCAAGTATCCACAAACTCAACAAATGATTTCTGAAGTTATGCCATCCACCAAGACTTTTAAATTCCTGTCCGTAAATGAAAACCGTAGGATTAGCCAGAACATTTCAGCTATTTTTTTAGGGGGCAGGGGAGCATCAACTATCCTTTCCTCATAGATTGCTCTTAAATTTTCTGAGTCAATAGACTCATTTCACTAACAGAACAAAGTTTTCCTTGATGTCTCTGCCAATATTACGCAAGCTCCTTAAGGGCACGGGTTGTTTCCTTGTTTATTTTGTTTCAGTGGAGCAAAAGTGCCTAGTATATAGTAACACTTACTAAATACATGTGGATTGATTGGTGATGCTTGTAAACCAACAGAAAATGAAGACACCCTGAAATCATGTACAATACCATTGTGTCAACAGTTTTCCTTTTATTCATTCCTTTTTGATCCTCCCTTCCTTGAGAACTCCTACCTTTAATAAAAAATGCCACTTACCTCAGACCCCTTCCTCCTACAGTCAAATTTTCCATCTTATTGCACTATCCGAAACCTGGCTTCCCAGAAGAACCTGCGCTTCTGCTTTAGAGGCGTGTTCTCCCATGTCTCATGATACACTGGGTCAGGAAGAGTGATAGACATACTCCTTACTCATCATTGCTGCTTCAAGATCCTCTGCTCCCTTCATTCAACAACCTCTCCTTCTTTGGAACTGACTCTAGCAACCTATATGACCCTCTCCAGGTTTTTATTGCAGTCACCTACCGTCCCTTTGGTCCTTCTCCCTTTTTTGTCAAGATTATCAGTAACTACTTCACAGGTATCCCTTCTACCCCAGCCACTACCCTTGATATACATCATGACATCCCTTCAGACATCTGAGTTTTTCCAATGTAAATCCACCATCATTTATGGCCACTTCAGCTATACACAAGAATAGTCATGTCTTTGATCTAATTATCTACCATAATCCCATTGCCTAAGTGATACCCAACTCTGAAGTTTGTACCCCAGACCACAGCTTCCTTTTCTTTCATCCCCCTTTGTGCCACAATTTCTTTAAAGCTGTTATTCACACTCTCTGCTTCTTGCAGTCACTCTAGGAATCCCTGCTCTCCCAGCCCATCAACCCTGCTTTGGTCTCACTTTCCTCCACTTTCGCTCTTGGCCCTATCCTCAGCCAGTTCAATCATATTTAGAGAATACTCTACTCTCAGATCCCTTTCCCCATTGTCCTATCACTATTTATGATTCTCTTTCTATGGAGCTCCCAACTATACCTATTCCAACCCTTTTCTTCTCAAACCAACCTGAAATCTCTATGAAAAAATGTTTTTCTTGTTTCCTTTTTGCCTTTTCTGCCGTTCAAAACCTCTTTACATTGTGCACTATTTTCTCTTATTTTTCTTCTGTCTCTTGATGAAGAGATGGGCCTAGTCTTTGCCAAGGTAAACCCCTTTACTTTTTCTTAATCTGACCCCATTTCTCTGCTCCAGTAGCTCACCTCTTAGGTGACCTCTCTGCTAGCTAATTTTCAACTATTACTTATTGACTGCTCCTGCCCTGCTCCCTCCAGACATTCCCACATCTCTCCTAGCTGTCTTCTGCCTGAAGGTTCTTCAGTGACAGGAAACCAAGCACCTGAACTAACTCGTTCAACTTTGAACAACTCAACTGCTAGGAGTTGGGTTTTTTGACCTTACTTAAAACCATTATATTCCTCTATTCTGGTCACTTTTTGTTTTGTTTTAAGAAAAAAGCTACAATGCTTATTTAACTGCTAAAGGTTGCCCTCACTGTCTTCAACCATATCCACAATGAATGCACAGATGAGTGATTGAAAAAAACAAAACAACATATTAGGTGATAACTGTGTGCAACACATCATTCTAAATGCTGGGGAAACTGACAGACAAGTAAGGCAGTCCTGCACCTCAAGACGTACTATTTTTTTTTTACTTTCATATTTACAATAGTCTGGTGTATAGAAGGGTTGTAACCAATGGAGTGAACAATGGGAAAGAAGAAAGAAGAAAGAAAAAGAAAGATAGCATGTAGATTGCTTCAGTCTCCATTTAAACTCTGTTCTTTCTAGATATTTCTGTGAATGTAGATATCTTCTTCCATCCTGAGACTTGAAGAGTAGTCTTATAGCTGTGCATTGCCAAGAACAGTCCAGTTTATCAAAGTTGGTAAGACATTCTATTTCTAAAAGGCAGACAATATATATAGCAGGTTTTAGCTGAAAATCAGAGGCAAAGTCTCTGTGGTCCTTAGGGTCCAGTGGCAAAGAAGACAATAATATTCTTTAATGTTATTTCCATTGATTAAATCATGCCAGTTTCTGATGTTGAATCACTTGATAATGTCAAAGGTTTAGGAGATAAGAAATTTATTTTCTTGGTCTTTAGTAACACCCTCAGAAACAGCTGTCAGGTCACATCTGGGGTGGAGGTAGTTAATCCCTACCCCCAGAATGCTGGACTGGAAGCATGATTAGCAGTATAGGGTTGGTTTTGTTTTTTTCAAGGGATGTGTGTGAGGGGGTCTGGGAAGGTGGGGAGGGAAGGTGCTGTCAAGATAGAGACTCATGTCCTTACCTGCCTATTGGTGCTCATTGGTTAGCAGTTAGTATTGATGATGTTGGGGAAGGTGTGCTCCTTCTTCAGTGTTTGCTCCCCTCAATAAAGGCTATGGGTCTTCAGGTGGAAGCTGGTTCAATACCTGGAGGTTATTGTTATTCCTAAAGCTCCTGACATATCTTTATTGGGTTTTTGATGTTTTAATTTGCCTGGCACAAGCTGCCTCCTGTCTCTCCTTCAGGATGTTTTGCTACTTCATCTGGAAGGGGCAATAGGATTATACTAGCTCAAGGTGTAAATAAACATCTCATCATCATCCATCTTGCATAATTTGATCATCTTCCCTAGAAGTATGAAGAATTATCTGAGAAACCTAAGCTGAAATGTTAAGTGTTCTTGTTATTCAAACAATAAAAAAAGAAACTCATGTGGAGAGGCTCTTATTACACCTTTCTGCATAGCAGACAATCCTGTTTTGTTTGTTTCTTTGGAATGATTAGCTATGTTCCCCAATCAATGATATATTTCCTGGAAGCCATTTGAATGGAGGTAGTTTTGCATTCTGAAAGACAATGGCCTGGAATCCTTTTCTTTTTTAACTTCCTCTTTGAAATGGAAATTTTCACTAAAGGAGAGTTTTAAGAACCAGAGTATTTTGTTGGCTTGAGCCGAGTACTTTTCCTACTACTGTATATCAAATACACACAAACCTCCCTTAAAGGCTCCATCCATCTCTGAACCCTAAAACCATGAATATACTTGCTTTGATCTTAGGAAGGCTTTAGTGTGACCAGGCTTTGCCTTGCCTCAAAGAAAAACAAAGAGGTGAGGGAGAGGAATTGAAATGCATTTTAATGAACTTGGGTGCAACATTACTCAGCCTTTAACCCATGTTTCTGTATCCATTTCCAGTGATTCCAATTATTTTAAACAGGAGTAGAAGGACTACTTTTACACACTAAATAGCCTTAGCTCAAATTAGGAAATAGGATAAGATTTCTTTAGATGCTTCCTTGTTATTATGACCTATTACTAACAAGAATTGTGCTGGTGCTGGACATAAAGGGTGCTTAGAAATACAGCATGAAGTTTTGATAGTAAAAGTATTTGGAGTAGGACAAATTTCCTAGAATCTCAGTCAAAAGAGTCCGACTCACCCTGGAACAGTAATTCTCTCTACAATATACTCAACAAA
Organism: Pseudocheirus occidentalis; assembly: GCA_028646575.1. Taxonomy (NCBI): domain Eukaryota; kingdom Metazoa; phylum Chordata; class Mammalia; order Diprotodontia; family Pseudocheiridae; genus Pseudocheirus; species Pseudocheirus occidentalis. The sequence goes on along the minus strand of CM053596.1, from coordinate 84,461,659 downwards.
TTAGGGAGGGGGAAACTGACTACCTCTTGAAGTAGGCACTTCTGATTAGTTCTAATTGTTAGAAAGTTTTTCTTCACATCTTCTATCCATTGTTCCTAATTCTGCCTTCTGGGATCAAGAAGATCAAGTGTAGCCTCTCTTAAATGCCCCAGTACTTCAAATATTTAAAGATAGCTTCCAGTCTTATCTTGTCTTTTGTTCTCTCTTTTTTCTCATCCTTGCCATGTAGATAAACTGCTCTCACAGTTTCTTACTCTAGTAGTGATTTTATTTTCAGGACTAAGGAATCCTAAAAAGTATGCTTATATATGTATGTGTGTGTATGTGTGTGTACATATACATATAACATATAGTAGGGTAGTCATGTATGTATATGTGTCATTTTTTTCAGCCCTTTTCTTGACTTTGGACTTTATGTTAGATTTGGGCTCTGATGATCTCTGGGGAAGGGAATGGCTAGCCAGGTAGCCTGAATTTCTATGGCTAGTTCTGGGGGCTTAAAGATTTTTAGTGTTTCCAAGGTGAGGTGATCCAGGAAGAATTCTGATCACGATCCTCCCTGTCCACATTCTGGTCCTTACTCAGGTAAGGTCTCTGTAACCTCTCCTCTACACCCTGTAACTTCAACTGGGAACTTGAAAACATTTATAAGCAAAACCTCAACGAAAAATGCATATTGGACACAAGCCCAAACAGAATTCCTAGAAGAGATTTTTTTTAAAGTGCAAAATATGATTTAAATGATGAAATAAGAGGAGAAGAGGAAAAACTGGGAAAAGAAATGAGAACAATGCAAGAAAATTATGAAAGAGAATGAATAGTTTGGTAAAGAAGAATCCAAATGTCACTGAAGAAAATACTTCTCAAAAATTATAATTGGGCAAGCACAAGCTAGTGGTTCCATGAGACATCAAAAACAATAAAACAAATTTAAAATGCTGAAAAAAGAAAAAAATGTGAAATATCTCATTGGAAAAAATGACTGACCTGGAAAATAACTGAGGAGAGATCATTTAAGACTACCTGAAACCCATGATAAGAAAAAATGAGTGTGGACTTCAAATATAAAGGAAATAGCATAGAACCAGAAGATAAAGTAGAAAAGGAAAGAATTCACTGATCACCTCCTGAAAGAGAGCCCAAGTTGAAAACTCCGGGGAATGTTTATAGCCAAATTCCAGAACTCTTAAGTTAATGAGAAAATATTTCAAGAACAAAAAGGAATTAATTCAAATATCATGAGCCACAG